>CM054058.1:229725810-230925810 GCA_028641055.1 Alopecurus myosuroides
GGTGGTTAATGATGCATCACTTGGCACAATCATGAACAACCAAATGGCATCCGGAATAATAGCAAAATGGAGCATCGAGCTGGGCGCTTGGGACATCATCTATGCAGGGCGCAATTCAATAAAATCCCAGGTACTCGAGGAATTCCTGAGCGAGTGGACAGAACTACAAACGCTCGGGCGCCGGAATACACGAGTAACTGGATCATGTACTTCGACGGATCCAAGAGAAACGAAGGAGCAGGAGCTGGGATCGTCCTAATATCACCCAGAGGAGACAAGCTGCAGTACGTCCTACGACTGGATTTTCCACCTGATGATCCAGCATCAAATAATGACGCAGAATACGAGGCCCTGTTGCATGGGATGAAGATGGCAGTCGCGTGCGGAGCCACCCGACTGATGATCTACGGCGATTCCAATCTCATCGTACAACAAATAATGAAGGAGTGCGACGCTATCGCTGAGAACATGGTTGCCTACCGTGACATGTACAACCTACTCGAAGGACGTTTCAAAGGGTGCGAGCTGAAACACATTGCAAGGTCCAGCAATGAAGAAGCAGACAGGCTGCCAAACATGGGTTCCACAAACACACCCATACCGCCAGGGGTATATTTCGAGCGGATGACTAGGCGATCCGTCAAAGTCAAGAAAACTGCAGAAGCACCCGCAGCATTGGAAACAGAGGTCAGCCCGCAGATCGCTATTATCGAGCTCATTCATAATATTTCGCGACAAGTTTTTCTGGTCGAGCCAGTCTGGACGCAGAAATACCTCGACTACTTGTCCGCCAAACAGCTCCCAGCAGATCCTCGCGAGGCCAGACAGATAATTAGACGCAGCAAATCCTTTCGGGTACTCAACGGTGAGTTGTACAAACAAAGCATCTCAGGCATACTGCAACGATGCATAGCACCCGAAGATGGCAAAGAATTACTGCGGGACATCCACCAAGGGGACTGTGGATATCATGCTAGCTGGAAAGCAATCATGGGAAAAGCCTTCCGAGCAGGATTCTACTGGCTTACAGCAGCCAGGGATGCAAAGGAACTGGTCGACAGGTGCAACGCTTGCCAGCGATTCGCACCAAAACCACACGCACCCGCTACGGAACTACATATGATACCAATCGCCTGGTCCTTTGCACAATGGGGGCTGGACATGGTAGGACCATTACGCAAGTCCACGCCAGGCGGATACACACACTTGCTGGTCGCAGTCGATAAATTTACCAAGTAGATCGAAGCAATGCCAGTAACCTCGGCTAGCGCCCAATGCACCGTCAAATTCCTCAACTCCATCGTATGCAGGTTTGGAGTACCACATGACATCATTACTGACAATGGTAGCAACTTCACGGCAAAAGAAACACAGCAGTTCTGTGAAGAAAAGGGCATCATCTTCAAATTTGCTTCAGTTGCCCATCCGCAAACCAACGGCCAAGTCGAAAGATCCAACGGACTAGTTTCGGCTGGCATCAAGAAACGTCTACTCGATCGCCTACACCCAACAGCGGAACATTGGGCAGAAGAGCTACCCTCCGTGCTATGGAGCCTCCGCACAACTTCAAATCGATCCACAAACTACACACCATTTTTCATGGTATACGGGTCCGAAGCAGTCCTTCCCGAGGACGTTAGGTTCAGCGCCCCACGGGTTGTTGCTTACAGCGAAGAAACCTCCAACAGGGCACTCGCGGATGATATGGACGCACTCGATGAAATGCGCGACATTGCACTCGCAAGATCCGCAGTATACCAGCAGTCGTTGCGAAACTATCACAGTCGCCGCATACGCCACAGGGCCTTCGCAGCAGGAGATCTGGTGCTACGACTCAAGCAGAAGGAAGGACACAAACTCGAGCCACCATGGGAAGGACCCTTCATAATACACGAAGCTATCCCAGGTGGTGCCTATCGACTGAAGAATCCGGCGACTGGAGGCATCTATTCCAACCCTTGGAATGTTGCACAACTCCGAAAATTTAATCCTTGGAATGTTGCACAACTCATCATAATAAGGCTATATTGGCCATCTTGTAGCTCGAAAGAAAAACACATGACTTCTCAGTCATTGCAATAAAATACATGGTTTCTCAACCATAGATACTCGAGTTCTCCATCCTTACATGCTAAAATCAACAGGTATACACCCCACAAACACACGGGGGATACACCTAACACAGCATCACGGGAAGAATTTTTTATATATACAAGGTAAACACCTTACAACAGTTTTTTACAACTACAAAGCACAACAGGATACATACATCCTACAATCACACATGGCGATGAGCATTCTCAGCCGCCAAAACCCGATCTACCTCAGCAGAGGTCAGTCGAATGATTTCCTCCGCCGCAGGTCGAGCAGCCCTATAATGAGGAGAAAGGTCGACGGTTGGGCCATCAGGAAGCCTAGCTATGGAGTTGAAATTCACCTCAGGATGCCACAACCGGACGAAAGAGAGGGCCACTACCGAGCCGCAAATCATCTGATTGCGAACACACTCGCGAATTTCTCCTTCCTGCCCGAACACCCTGAGGAGATGGCTCCAATCCTCAGGACTCCTCTCCAACGGATAGAAAGCGGCGTTCATTGCAATCAAAATCTCGTGAAAGGAACTCACGAGTATCTTCGCCTGGATGACCCGGAACTTCAAGGTAGCAAGCACAAAGCCTCGACTACGATCGGACCAAAAGTTACTTGCATGAGGCTTTGAGCTGCCAGCTTCCTGAAGGATGTGGTTCTCCACCCACTGTTTCTCATTCCTATCATCCAGCTGAACAACTGAAAAACAAAGGTATATGATCAAAGAAAGATACAGGACAAAGAAGAACAGGGGGCTGAACTACTTACAGAGCAAATCCTGGGCAACAGACGCCAATTCATCCATCACAAACTGCTCGTGTTCAATCGCTAGCTTTTGTTTGGACTAGGCCACATCTGCTATCCCACGCAATGCTTTTAGCTTGCGTTCACCATCCGCAACACGATCACGGAGGCCTGCGAAGGTCCCAACAGCGGCAACAAGAGGATTTGCTGGAGTAGCAAGTCCACCTGAAGACTCCGCAGCAACCCCGGCTACCTGGAAGAATACATGGAAATTGAAGGAATAAGATGCCCCCATTCGAGATATAACAACCACCTATTCGATAGGTGCCCGGGGGCTACTCCCATCGGGAGGAAACACACAGCAAATCAGTCACAGTAAGCATCTCAGAAAAACATCTCGATTAAACGATGAAAATACGGGAATGCATCCCAAGGTTCATTACAATCGAAAGAGCGAAATACAAAGAAAAGATACTAAGGAGCTGCAGATGTAGTGCCACTCGTGACGGTGCCTCCCCTAGCACGGGCGAACAACTCGGATAACTTCCGAGCAAGGACTCCGGCTGGCTCTCCAAAACGACGAAGCCCTACCTTTTTGCCCCTAGAAGGATCGACGGGAAGGTCCGAGTACGCCTCTTCCAAACCGGTGAATCCATGCGCCAGCGCGAACTGGATGGCGGTCTTCGCCCCAGACTCCAACTGCGCGACCGCGTAGGCGCCAAGGAGATTTGTAACATCCCAAGTATGAAAATACCCCCTAGAATGTTTGATTTCTTGTTTAATTAAAGTATTGCATCATGTCATCATATTTATTTCCTTGTTTGCATTTGTTTTGCATCTGTTCTTCCTTGTTTTCATAATTGAATTTCAAACAATTTCAAATGGTGTGTTTCATACTTGTCATGTTACAATATTTTCAAATCAAAAGTTCAAACCAAAATCTCATGTTGTTTCCAATTATTCCATAATGTTTAACTATTAAAATGAGGGCTTTTAATCAATCCATTAATTCCAAATGGTATTTCAAATTCAAGTCAAATCACCAAACAACACCCCAATTTGAAATCATAAAAATTACCAAAACCAAGCTACTCATTTGTTCTATTTAATCAATAGGGTTCACCCTATTAAAAACATTGTTTTCAATATTAATCATTTAATTATCAAATTCATTAAAAATGGAATCAATTTGCAAACATCAAAAGAATTTGAACTTTTTAGAAATCCAAGCTTGGCAATTGATTGCTTTTGACCTAACAAACTCACCCCAAATTTTTCCCTAATTTTTACTAACTTAAAAACCCCATTTTCTTCCTATTTCTATTTGCTGCAAAAAAAAACAGAAGAATAAAATTCAAAAAAATAAAAAACAGCGCGGGCGCGGCAGCTAACCTACGCGGCCCAGCCCAGCTAACCTACCCCTGGCCCGCGTACCGCTTCGCTCGCGCACCCCCCTTCTGTTTCCAGTACGGCAGCGCATCGGGGGTGCCACGGCGGCACGGTTGCACGCCGACGGCCGATGCGCCACCGTACCCCCTATTTAAGCAGCCCTAGACCCCCCTGGCGCCGCCCTAGCCCACCTACTCCCTTCCTCCCTCGAGCTCCGCCGCCAATCGACACCTCTCTGCCCCGTGCTCCACCTCTCTGCCACTCGCCGGAGCGCGCCACCTCTGAATCTTCAATGGCCACCGCCGCTGTCGTGCGCCACCACCCATCTTGACCATGGGGATCGAAACCCCGTACTTCCCTCGACGTCGTCGACACCTTCTCGGCCACGGGGACGCACGGGATCAACGCCGCCATCCTCGCCGCTGTCGGCCACTCCCACCTCACCGGAACTCCGTCGACTGAACCCGAGAGGCTCGCCGCCGTTGCCATCATCCTCATCCCTCGCTGACCGCTGGAATCGAGTCGCCGCTTCCTCCTCGAGCTGGTGGACACCGCCGTTGAGCTCGACGCCATCTGGATCGCCGCCGCCATCCTCACCACTGCCGCGGCGATCACCTCACCGTCGACCACCTCTGCAACCTCCCGGTGAGCACGCCACCGTGCCCTCTCTCCTCCTCCCTGTCTGGCTCATGCACCACACCCGCACGCACACGATCTAGCGCAAGCCCAGCAGCAGCACGAGCACGGCGCCACGGTGATCACCGCCGGTAGATTTCACTATCAGAGTTTCAGTCGCGTTCGTCGTTAGTTAAAGTTTCAGACTTGCGAACTGAACCATATCCTGTGTGCGCGTGTTATACTGACAAACACCGATTCGCAGCGCAGTGGTTCAGTACGTTGCGCGCGCACTCGAGAGCAGGGCTCGATCCCTGGCTCGCGCGATTAAAAACCAAGTTTTTGCACCGAGTGCTGACAGGGTGGCCCCACCTGTCAGCCACTCTGTGGCCACGCAAGCACACGCTGGCCCAGGGCCCACCTGGCAGTGTCTTGGGCTAGTATTTGTGCGGTAACAAATGTTTTTAACCTTTTCTGTTTTTAAAACAAGTCCTCTTAAATTACAGATTGGCCCCAGAAACTAAAAAGCTAATAACTTTTATTTTATAACTCCAAATAACAAAAATAAAATATGTGCACTGCCCCAAATTCAATTATCTACCTATTGGTAACATTTGTTATCTGTTTTGAATTTTCCAAATGCATTTCAAATTTGAATTCAAACAATCCATTTGTAATTTGATAAAATCCATAACTAATTCATACTAAATCCAAATAATGCAAATAAAATATGTTTTCCATGCTATTTCAAATAACCTTTTCAAATATAAATTTTGTTTCATGTTTTGAATAATTTAAATTGCTTAAATAATTTAAACCTTGTTTAAATCATTTAAATTTGGTAAAATCATAACTTGCTCAAGTTAAATTATGTTTGAACATCAAAATATGTTTCAAACTAGAAAAATATAAACTTTTCAAATGTGAGTTTGAATTTATGTTTTGAACAAATAAAATTCAAATAATACTCAAACTTGTTTTAAACTCATTTAAAACTTGTTTAATCTTGTTTAATTCATAATTAAATCATTGTAATTCCTTTTTCAATATTTGAAACATGTAATCCAACTAAAATTTTGTATTCTTTTCAAATATGAATTTTGTTATTTATTTTGCACAATTTAAATTGGTGAAAACAACAACTATTTGTGTAATCCCTTTAAGGAACCAAAAATTCTCTAACTAAATAAATAAATTTCTAAATTGGTAAACCTTATTTCCAATTGGTTCTATTGTTGTTATTTTGTTGTTTTCCTCTTCCATGCATCATACTAATCCACTTTCACCTGTTGGTTAATTGGAAAACAATTGTTTCAACCAAAATCCATGGGCTTTTCATATGCAACTCAAAATTGCAAATGTGTCCATTTAAATTGTGTTACCAAGTCCACTAGTTTATTTTGATGCATCCATTAACTTGACATGCATCATCCCATGATTGTGCACTATGCCATGATATTGATTGTTTATCTTTCTGCATTGTCTGTTTGCTTCTTCTCGGATAGACGACGACGTTGAGGCAGACGATACTTACGACACCCCTTCTGAGGATCTAGCTCAGTACCAGGCTGCTGAGTTTGCAGGCAAGTTATCACTCACATGAACCACTGTGTTCCTTTCAACATTGGTTACCGATACTTTCCGTTGTCTATTCTGCTGGCCCTATGTATAGTTGTTTCTGATGCGAACCTATCACATGAATCCCTTAACCCTGATATTGCCTCACCTCCACTCCTACAACCCCATTGTTTGGGCCAGTGCCTTACTAGCATGCTTAGGTTGTTTTGCTCGAGTCTGTTACCCGTTACTTTCTGATTACTATATTCTATTATGTTCTAGGGGCTCGATGTTAATCAATCAATCTGTTAATAATAATATGCTGATAAGGCACCGGCAGGAGGCCCTGTGTGGTTTTGAGGCCTGCTAGTGTCGACCCTAATAGGAAAAGGGTCTTGTCTACTGATCCATGATGAGCGCACTATCCGCATGTGGGAAGCGTGTATGGGCGCCCCCCTCAATTTGATTCGATTCGCATCTCGTCCAAATCGCCTCATTTAGTTCGTGTTTTCCATTTGCCGCATGCATGTTTTTGCGAGCCCAGCGCAGGGTGGAACTTTTGTAGTCGGCATATAGGGGGACACGTTCTTAGAGTGCTATGAGGGTCCCCTTTCTTCGGGGCTCGATTAGCCGTGCGCCCAAGGTGCTTTGGGCTTGATGCGAAGAAGAGTTGAGTTGTGTTGAGTGCCCCGCTTGGTGGGAGGCATCCCATCTGGCGGGTTATTCTTACGTGTACGGCCAAATTGGTGCACCCCTGCAGGGATAAATCTTCTCGAGAAGCCGTGTTTTCCGCGGTTATGGTTAACTTGGTGAAAGTACTGGCTAACAAGTACTCAGAACAACTTACACCTAACTAATGATAACTTGACTAGTAATAGACTTATCGACACAACAACTTGATCCATTATTCATTAATCCAACTGTGTGAGTTATCCTCGGATTGCTTCTTTGGATAAGGGGCGAGATCCAGGATGGGTTTGTTTGGTGGTTAGTTATAGTTGGTTACGATACGCTATCTTATCTTCTTTCTGTTAGCCGGAATTGGTAGAATCTCTGTAGTTGGTTAGCGCAGCCAGTTGCAGCATCTTTTATATCCCCTTTCTTCCGTTGAACCCAAGGCATCTGTGCTTGTTGTTGACGGGCTACCCTTTGGTGAACTGTGAGTCTTGCTTGCCAGTACGTTTATGTACTGACCCCTTTGGGGCTGTGGTTTCCGCAGACTACGCTTACGAGGATCCCAGTGACGGCTACTACGTGGAGTTTGACGAAGCTGCTGACGAGTAGGTAGCGCACCCGGGCAGGATCCGAGGCTACGTGGATGGGCTCCGTCTTTCTTTCAGTTCCCGGCTTCTTAAGCCTATTTGGATTTGTCTGTACTCAGACCCTTTGAATGCTTCCGCTGAGATGTAATGATGTTATGTTGGGACATGTGTCCTCTGGATGATTGTATTTGCTATCTCTGCTCTAGTGAGAGCCATTTGCACTTATTTCAATCTTTTGTGTCTTAGAGATATGTTGTGCTATCCTGTTACAAGCCGTTGACGTACCATGTGTGTATGGTATGAAGTATGTCAATGGTAGTATCCTGTTTTCTATGGGATAGTTTACGTCGACGCTGAACAGATAGGGGTTGGTTGTCACACATACGTGTTTTGGCCTACTCGTAAGAGGACGCGGGTGCCGGTAAGCCCCGTAATCCAATCTACTATTGTTCAACGGAACGGCGAGTATCCTTTAGAAGTCCGGGTGCGACAAATGGTATCAGAGTCTGTCTGCCTGTAGGATCCCTTTTACTGGTCGCAGTTGAGTCTAGAAACTATTTTGTAGCTATATAGGAAAAATGAAACGTGAAAGTAGGAATTCTGCCATTTTTCTTCTTTCCCCACCCACCCACCCCTTTTCTGGTAAGGAAGTGCAACGTTGTTTTCTCTTCTCATCTAAACTTTCAAGTTAGGTTTTCACGTGTTTTGGGTTCTCCATACTACCTCATGAGTTTTTGGTCTCGTGTTTCCCGATGTTGCTTCAATATCCTGTTCTTTTCAACATCCTTATCGTCCGTTGAAACCTTGTCGTTGCTTTCCACTTCAGTTCTCTACCGGCGTCTAATCTAAACTTCCCCAATCATCTGCAGATGGATCTCAGGTTCTACCTGCAGGTGGTTCGGATGACTCGTTGCGAGAGCACTGCAGGTTATCCGGAGATGCTGAGAGACATGGTCACTTATCTGGGTTTCCGTTGGGCACCAGAGTACCAGGTCTACGAGCAGCAGCGAGAGTTTGACCAGACCTACTACCAGGCTATCGTCTACATTCTGTCAGATGATGGCATGAGCGTTGTCCACCGCTACGAGGCAGTAGGTTCCACAGTGGATATGGCTGTGCAGCAGGCAGCTTATGTGAGTCTCACCGTCCTTCGTGCTGACTACTGGGGATTTGACGATTCTATCTATCGCCACATCCCCCGTGGTTACATCACTTCGGAGGGAGCTCACTTCACTCTCTACGACAACTTGGATGTCTACGAGCATGATAACACCAGGCTGCACACCACCGCTCAGTTTGTGAGGCACAGTGACGCAGTTGCCACCACACTTTCTCAGGAGTTGGCCTCAGTCAGAGAGCAGCTCTACCTTGCTTTGACTCGTCTGGCGACGTACACCACAGACTTTGTTGGAGATGGGCGCTTTGCACGTTTCGATCAGCCAGTTGGTCGTCGTCTGCCAGATGCTGGAGGTTACGAGCCGATCAGAGGTCCACTCCTCAACCTCGGTGCTGGTTACACTGGGATTCCACGCTTTGGAGCACAGGGAGTCGACGCTATGTACTTCACCACACCTAGAGTCGCTCTCAGGCCACGTCAGATCTATGTGGATCGTCGTTCTACCTACTTTCGTGGCGTGCTCCTCACAGTACCCCTCGTCGTACTACTCACCGCCGTCCTGCGTGATGAGCATGGGAGTACCGATGTATCCATTCCTAGCTATGTTTAGTTATCCTTTGGCTTTCGAACCATGTATTGGTGTGTTGGATATTCTGATGTATTTGAACATGTGATGATGTACCTGTTCGTTATCTATTCATGCGTCGGAATAATCTCATTTTCGGTTACCAAGTCTGTCCTTTTCTGTTGTTGTGCTAAAATGCATGTCTATTCAGGATGCCGCCAACAAGGAACAACCCGCCTGAGCCACCGCCAATCACGGAGCTGTTGACTCAGATGACTCAGGTCGTGACGCAGATGGCCCAGTTCCAGGCAAATCAGCACAACAACCAGAATGCTCCACGAGTCAGCATCAAGGAGTTTCTGAGTCTGGGTCCGAGAGCTTTCGTGGCAACACGCGAGACTCTGGATGCTGATGACTGGATCCGGGAGATGGCCAGGGCTCTGGACATTGCTCACGTTGCTGAGGAAGACAAAGTCAAGTATGCCACCTACCTACTGAAGGGTCAGGCAGCTACTTGGTGGGAGAACTACCAGACCTTGAGGGCTGGATACCCAATCACCTGGGGTTGTTTCAAGGATGCCTTCCTGAAGCACCACATCCCAGATGGTCTCATGGAAAGGATGCGTGAGGAGTTTTGCTCTCTTAAGCAGGGCAAGCTGGACGTCATTGGCTATCAGAATGAGTTCAATCGCCTCGCTCGTTACGCTGGTGATGAGGTGTCCACTGAGGCTAAGAAGATGGCAAGGTTCAGCCGAGGTTTTAACCCGGAACTCAAGTACGCACTCACCAACATCAAGTGCAAAGACTTCGAGGAGCTCGTGAACACCGCGCTCAATGAGGAAAATGGGCGCAAGGCGTTCGAGGAGTCTCGTAAGCACTCACGTGAGGGTGGTTCCTCCTCCAACATGATGACCCCTCCGCAGAAGCGCCGCATCTGGGTGCCAAATGGTGCTGTCACTCGGGCTCCATATGCCCAAGCTTCTCCAGGCTTTGCTCCCCGCCCACCCAACCCATCTCAGATGCATGGTCAGAGGGTTCCAATGGGGCAGCCAAGGCCAGGTCCTCCTCGTGTCGTCACTTGCTTCAAGTGCAAGGAGACTGGACACTACGCTGATAAGTGCACTCAGAGGCAGCTACCTCCACCACCTCGCCCCAACACCAACCAGGCAATGGTGCGTGCTCCCCCGGCCAAAGCCTTCAACTCCAACAACAGCCTGTCGGGAGGACCGCGAGGGTGAATCATATCAAGGCCGACAGAGCTGAGGAAGCTGCTGACGTCGTTCTCGGTATATTACCCGTAAACTCTTTTCCAGCTAAAGTGTTGTTTGATACCGGAGCATCGCATTCTTTTGTGTCAAAGATCTTTGCAACAACGTACAACCTAGTTCTGGTTCCACTAAGCAATCAAATCACTGTTCACTCTCCGGGATCTCAAATGTTGACTTCCAAGATAAGTATGGACAATCAAATCCTAATTGGAGGTCGTATATTCCTTGCTTCACTCATGTTGCTGGGAAATTCTGACATTGATGTCATTCTGGGCATGGATTGGTTGAAGACCAATGAAGCTAAAATTGACTGTGCTCAAAAGTCAATAACTCTCTCCCACCCTTCTGGCCAGATAGTCTATTCTCCATATGGATCAAGGTCTATTCAGCTATGCACCCTGGATGCAAAACCTCTTGCTGCAATTGAAAATGTTCCGGTGGTTTGTGAATTCCCTGACGTCTTTCCAGAAGAATTGCCAGGAATGCCTCCGGACAGAGCAGTTGAGTTCGTGATCGAGCTTGAGCCAGGTACTGCTCCAATCTCTAAGCATCCATACAAGATAGCTCCTCCTGAACTGAAATTGTTGAAGGAGCAAATCGATATGTACATGGAGAAAGGTTACATTCAACCTAGTTCCTCCGCTTGGGGTTGCCCAACTCTCTTCGTAGCCAAGAAGGATCAAACAAAGAGACTCGTGGTTGACTATCGTCCTCTCAACGAGAAAACCATCAAAAACAAGTATCCAATTCCTCGTATCGATGATCTTTTTGATCAACTTGCTGGAGCCTCAATATTCTCAAAGTTGGACTTGAGGATGGGGTACCATCAAATAAAGATCAGAAAGGAAGATATTCCAAAAACAGCTTTCACCACTCGGTACGGTCTATATGAATACACCGCCATGTCCTTTGGTCTCACCAATGCACCGGCGACGTTCTCTAGACTTATGAATTCTGTCTTCCATGAATACCTCGACAAGTTCGTTGTGGTATATCCCGATGACATTCTGGTCTACTCAAAATCCGAGGAAGAGCATGGAGAACATCTTCGTCTCACTCTCATGAAACTTCGCGAGCATCGTCTATATGCCAAGTTCTCCAAATGTGAGTTCTGGATTCCAGAAGTTGCCTACCTTGGTCATATCATCTCCGCCAAGGGCATAGCCATTGATCCAGAAAAGGTTAAAGCAATTGTTGATTGGAAGCCTCCTAAGACGGTGAAGCAAGTTAGAAGTTTTCTTGGCTTGGCTAGCTATTGTCGTCGTTTCGTCCAAAACTTCTCCAAGATTGCTAAACCTCTCACTGATCTCACAAAGAAGGACAAGAAGTTCGTTTGGACTCCAAAGTGCGAGGAGAGTTTCAATCTCCTGAAGACTAAGCTCACTTCTACACCAGTTCTGGTTGGCCCAGATACTACCAAACCTTTCCAGATATTCTGCGATGCATCTCTCCAAGGTCTAGGTGCAGTTCTTATGCAAGAACGTCAAGTTGTGGCTTATGCTTCACGTCAGTTGAATGCACATGAGCAAAATTATCCCACACATGATCTTGAACTTGCAGCAGTTGTGTTTGCCCTCAAGAAATGGAGACAATACTTGTTGGGTAACCGCACTGAAATATTTTCCGATCATAAGAGTCTGAAATACATCTTCACTCAACCAGATCTAAACCTCAGGCAAAGGAGATGGATTGAAGAGATTAAAGACTTTGATCTCACCATTTCTTACACTCCAGGCAAGGCTAATGTTATGGCCGATGCTCTCAGTCGCAGGTCCTATTGCAATAATCTCATGATCATGGAAAGCCAACCTCCACTTCATGAAGAATTCCAGAAGCTGAACCTTGGTCTTGTTCCTCAAGGATATCTTGCAAGCTTGACAGCTAGTCCAACTCTCGAGGACAAGATTCGTTCTGAACAACTTCGTGATGCTGAAATCAAGAAGATGGTAGAACACATCAAAGAAGGCAAGGAGAAATTTAAGTCCTTCTCAATTGCTGACAAAGGAACTGTGTTATTCGAAGGACGCATTGCAGTTCCTCAAGTTCAAAGTCTCAAAGATATCATTCTCAAGGAGGCTCATGAAACTCCTCTCTCCATCCGACCTGGAAGTACAAAGATGTACCAGGATCTTAAGACATTGTATTGGTGGCCTGGCATGAAACGTGAAATTGCTCAATACGTTTCTGAATGCGACGTTTGTCAACGTGTTAAGGCAGTCCATCAGAAAACAGCAGGTCTACTCCAACCTCTGAAAATTCCTGAGTGGAAGTGGGACATGATTGAAATGGACTTCATCACTGGTTTTCCAAAGTCCAAGAAGGGCAACGATGCAATCTTCGTTGTCATTGATCGTCTCACTAAGGTAGCTCACTTCTTTGTTGTCAAAGAAACAATCTCAGCTAGCCAGTTAGCAGAGCTATACACAGAAAAGATTGTTCCCCTTCATGGTGTTCCATTCGAAATAAGCTCAGACCGTGGAAGTATCTTCACTTCTCATTTCTGGAAGAGTTTTCAAGAAGCATTGGGCACTAAACTTCTGTTCAGCATAGCTTATCACCCTCAGTCTCAGGGGCAAGTCGAAAGAGTCAATCAGATTCTCGAGGATATGCTCAGAGCATGTGGTATCTCCTTTGGCATGAAATGGGAGGAATGCCTTCCATATGCTGAATTCTCCTACAACAACAGCTTCCAGGCAAGCCTAGGCATGGCACCATTTGAAGCTCTCTATGGCCGTAGATGCAGGAGTCCAATCAATTGGTCTGGAGCTGGTGAACGTTCACTCTTAGGCCCTGACATTGTTAAGGAAGCCGAAGAGAAAGTTCGTATCATTCGTGACAATCTCAAGATTGCTCAGTCTCGTCAGAAGAGCTACTATGACAGCAAGCACAGGGATATGATCTATGCACCTGGTGACAAGGCATATCTCCGTGTAACTCCCCTCAGAGGCACTCATCGTTTTGGTGTGAAAGGAAAGCTTGCACCAAGATACATTGGTCCTTTCAACATCCTCTCAAGGCGTGCGGAAAATGCCTATCATCTTGAACTTCCAGAAAAACTATCCAAGTTGCACGATGTGTTTCACGTGTCACAACTCAAGAAGTGTTTCAAAGATCCAGATCGTGCAGTTGATCATGATTCCATTGAACTGCAAGATGATCTATCTTATGAGGAGCACCCTGTTCGAATTCTCGATGAGACCGAGCGTGAGACTCGCAACAAGAGCACCAAGTTCTTGAAAGTGCAGTGGTCGCATCATTCCGATAAAGAGGCAACGTGGGAGACCAAAGAGGATCTTCGAAAGAAGTATCCAGACCTTTTCGCTTCTCAGTAAGGAATCTCGGGACGCGATTCCTTCAAGGGGGGGCGTTTTGTAACATCCCAAGTATGAAAATACCCCCTAGAATGTTTGATTTCTTGTTTAATTAAAGTATTGCATCATGTCATCATATTTATTTCCTTGTTTGCATTTGTTTTGCATCTGTTCTTCCTTGTTTTCATAATTGAATTTCAAACAATTTCAAATGGTGTGTTTCATACTTGTCATGTTACAATATTTTCAAATCAAAAGTTCAAACCAAAATCTCATGTTGTTTCCAATTATTCCATAAAGTTTAACTATTAAAATGAGGGCTTTTAATCAATCCATTAATTCCAAATGGTATTTCAAATTCAAGTCAAATCACCAAACAGCACCCCAATTTGAAATCATAAAAATTACCAAAACCAAGCTACTCATTTGTTCTATTTAATCAATAGGGTTCACCCTATTAAAAACATTGTTTTCAATATTAATCATTTAATTATCAAATTCATTAAAAATGGAATCAATTTGCAAACAGCAAAAGAATTTGAACTTTTTAGAAATCCAAGCTTGGCAATTGATTGCTTTTGACCTAACAAACTCACCCCAAATTTTTCCCTAATTTTTACTAACTTAAAAACCCCATTTTCTTCCTATTTCTATTTGCTGCAAAAAAAACAGAAGAATAAAATTCAAAAAAATAAAAAAATAGCGCGCGCGCGGCAGCTAACCTACGCGGCCCAGCCCAGCTAACCTACCCCTGGCCCGCGTACCGCTTCGCTCGCGCACCCCCCTTCTGTTTCCAGTACGGCAGCGCATCGGGGGGTGCCACGGCGGCACGGTTGCACGCCGACGGCCGATGCGCCACCGTACCCCCTATTTAAGCAGCCCTAGACCCCCCTGGCGCCGCCCTAGCCCACCTACTACCTTCCTCCCTCGAGCTCCGCCGCCAATCGCCACCTCTCTGCCCCGTGCTCCACCTCTCTGCCACTCGCCGGAGCGCGCCACCTCTGAATCTTCAATGGCCACCGCCGCTGCCGTGCGCCACCACCCATCTTGACGACGGGGATCGAAACTCCGTACTTCCCTCGACGTCGTCGACACCTTCTCGGCCACGGGGACGCACGGGATCAACGCCGCCATCCTCGCCGCTGTCGGCCACTCCCACCTCACCGGAACTCCGTCGACTGAACCCGAGAGGCTCGCCGCCGTTGCCATCATCCTCATCCCTCGCTGACCGCTGGAATCGAGTCGCCGCTTCCTCCTCGAGCTGGTGGACACCGCCGTTGAGCTCGACGCCGTCTGGATCGCCGCCGCCATCCTCACCACTGCCGCGGCGATCACCTCACCGTCGACCACCTCTGCAACCTCCCGGTGAGCACGCCACCGTGCCCTCTCTCCTCCTCCCTGTCTGGCTCATGCACCACACCCGCACGCACACGATCTAGCGCAAGCCCAGAAGCAGCACGAGCACGGCGCCACGGTGATCACCGCCGGTAGATTTCTCTGTCAGAGTTTCAGTCGCGTTCGTCGTCAGTTAAAGTTTCAGACTTGCGAACTGAACCATATCCTGTGTGCGCGTGTTATACTGACAAACACCGATTCGCAGCGCAGTGGTTCAGTATGTTGCGCGCGCACTCGAGAGCAGGGCTCGATCCCTGGCTCGCGCGATTAAAAACCAAGTTTTTGCACCGAGTGCTGACAGGGTGGCCCCACCTGTCAGCCACTCTGTGGCCACGCAAGCACACGCTGGCCCAGGGCCCACCTGGCAGTGCCTTGGGCTAGTATCTGTGCGGTAACAAATGTTTTTAACCTTTTCTGTTTTTAAAACAAGTCCTCTTAAATTACAGATTGGCCCCTGAAACTAAAAAGCTAATAACTTTTATTTTATAATTCCAAATAACAAAAATAAAATATATGCACTGCCCCAAATTCAATTATCTACCTATTGGTAACATTTGTTATCTATTTTGAATTTTCCAAATGCATTTCAAATTTGAATTCAAACAATCCATTTGTAATTTGATACAATCCATAACTAATTCATACTAAATCCAAATAATGCAAATAAAATATGTTTTCCATGCTATTTCAAATAACCTTTTCAAATATAAATTTTGTTTCATGTTTTGAATAATTTAAATTGCTTAAATAATTTAAACCTTGTTTAAATCATTTAAATTTGGTAAAATCATAACTTGCTCAAGTTAAATTATGTTTGAACATGCAAAATATGTTTCAAACTAGAAAAATATAAACTTTTCAAATGTGAGTTTGAATTTATGTTTTGAACAAATAAAATTCAAATAATATTCAAACTTGTTTTAAACTCATTTAAAACTTGTTTAATCTCGTTTAATTCATAATTAAATCATTGTAATTCCTTTTTCAATATTTGAAACATGTAATCCAACTAAAATTTTGTATTCTTTTCAAATATGAATTTTGTTATTTATTTTGCAGAATTTAAATTGGTGAAAACAACAACTATTTGTGTAATCCCTTTAAGGAACCAAAAATTCTCTAACTAAATAAATAAATTTCTAAATTGGTAAACCTTATTTCTAATTGGTTCTATTGTTGTTATTTTGTTGTTTTCCTCTTTCATGCATCATACTAATCCACTTTCACCTGTTGGTTAATTGTAAAATAATTGTTTCAACCAAAATTCATGGGCTTTTCATATGCAACTCAAAATTGCAAATGTGTCCATTTAAATTGTGTTACCAAGTCCACTAGTTTATTTTGATGCATCCATTAACTTGACATGCATCATCCCATGATTGTGCACTATGCCATGATATTGATTGTTTATCTTTCTGCATTGTCTGTTTGCTTCTTCTCGGATAGACGACGACGTTGAGGCAGACGATACTTACGACACCCCTTCTGAGGATCTAGCTCAGTACTAGGCTGCTGAGTTTGCAGGCAAGTTATCACTCACATGAACCACTGTGTTCCTTTCAACATTGGTTACCGATACTTTCCGTTGTCTATTCTGCTAGCCCTATGTATAGTTGTTTCTGATACGAACCTATCACATGAATCCCTTAACCCTGATATTGCCTCACCTCCACTCCTACAACCCCATTGTTTGGGCCAGTGCCTTACTAGCATGCTTAGGTTGTTTTGCTCGAGTATGTTACCCGTTACTTTCTGATTACTATATTCTATTATGTTCTAGGGGCTCGATGTTAATCAATCAATCTGTTAATAATAATATGCTGATAAGGCACCGGCAGGAGGCCCTGTGTGGTTTTGAGGCCTGCTAGTGTCGACCCTAATAGGAAAAGGGTCTTGTCTACTGATCCATGATGAGCGCACTATCCGCATGTGGGAAGCGTGTATGGGCGCCCCCCTCAATTTGATTCGATTCGCATCTCGTCCAAATCGCCTCATTTAGTTCGTGTTTTCCATTTGCCGCATGCATGTTTTTGCGAGCCCAGCGCAGGGTGGAACTTTTGTAGTCGGCATATAGGGGGACACGTTCTTAGAGTGCTATGAGGGTCCCCTTTCTTCGGGGCTCGATTAGCCGTGCGCCCAAGGTGCTTTGGGCTTGATGCGAAGAAGAGTTGAGTTGTGTTGAGTGCCCCGCTTGGTGGGAGGCATCCCATCTGGCGGGTTATTCTTACGTGTACGGCCAAATTGGTGCACCCCTGCAGGGATAAATCTTCTCGAGAAGCCGTGTTTTCCGCGGTTATGGTTAACTTGGTGAAAGTACTGGCTAACAAGTACTCAGAACAACTTACACCTAACTAATGATAACTTGACTAGTAATAGACTTATCGACACAACAACTTGATCCATTACTCATTAATCCAACTGTGTGAGTTATCCCCGGATTGCTTCTTTGGATAAGGGGCGAGATCCAGGATGGGTTTGTTTGGTGGTTAGTTATAGTTGGTTACGATACGCTATCTTATCTTCTTTCTGTTAGCCGGAATTGGTAGAATCTCTGTAGTTGGTTAGCGCAGCCAGTTGCAGCATCTTTTATATCCCCTTTCTTCCGTTGAACCCAAGGCATCTGTGCTTGTTGTTGACGGGCTACCCTTTGGTGAACTGTGAGTCTTGCTTGCCAGTACGTTTATGTACTGACCCCTTTGGGGTTGTGGTTTCCGCAGACTACGCTTACGAGGATCCCAGTGACGGCTACTACGTGGAGTTTGACGAAGCTGCTGACGAGTAGGTAGCGGACCCGGGCAGGATCCGAGACTACGTGGATGGGCTCCGTCTTTCTTTCAGTTCCCGGCTTCTTAAGCCTATTTGGATTTGTCTGTACTCAGACCCTTTGAATGCTTCCGTTGAGATGTAATGATGTTATGTTGGGACATGTGTCCTCTGGATGATTGTATTTGCTATCTCTGCTCTAGTGAGAGCCATTTGCACTTATTTCAATCTTTTGTGTCTTAGAGATATGTTGTGCTATCATTCTGTTACAAGCCGTTGACGTACCATGTGTGTATGGTATGAAGTACGTCAATGGTAGTATCCTGATTTCTATGGGATAGTTTACGTCGACGCTGAACAGATAGGGGTTGGTTGTCACACATACGTGTGTTGGCCTACTCGTAAGAGGACGCGGGTGCCGGTAAGCCCCGTAATCCAATCTACTACTGTTCAACGGAACGGCGAGTATCCTTTAGAAGTCCGGGTGCGACAAGATTGCTCTCCGAGAAAATCTTCATAAGATCACCCAGCGCAGGTGGAGACACGGCGTTGACTAGGAGGCCACGGTGAAGCTGCGTCAGTACTCGAACGGCATCGCCAATCAGGGTGCAAATCCCTTCGGCGTGCCTCCTGAGCTGGGCGCAGGAATCGGTCAGCGCATCCACCCGTTGGAACCCAGGAAGCTCCAGTGGGACGCCCAGTTGACCTGCAAAGGAAAATATTAAAATCCGAGGACCTATCAGACAACCAGAAGATGACAATAGACCAAAAGCAACTTACCCGCAAACCGTTCGGCTAGAGGACGAAGGAAGTCGACAAGGTCGGAGTCCGCCTTCGTACCAGCCTCCTCCAGGTTCTTCAGAGCATCTTGGGAGGCCGCAAGCTTTCCTTCGAAGTAAGCCGACAGCATGCGGGAGGATTCAAGTTCCTCTCGAGTAGCTGCCAACTGAGCCTCTTGAGCAATTGCCCGAGTGGAGGCATCCGCCTTCTCTGCCTTCATAAACTCAACTTGAGCTGCGCAGCAATGATTGTCAGAAACGAAGAAATTGGCAGAGATAAAGAGATAAAGATGGGGGAAGGTAATAGACTCACTTCGAAGACGCTCATTTTCGCTGGCGAGTCGATCACGATCCGACCGAAGGGTACTGCATTCCGCTTTGGCAAGAACGACACGACGACCAACGGCCACAAGGGAATCGATGAGGGACTGCAAATAATATGAAGATTGTAGAATCAGAAAAGAGAAATTTGAGCCTATACACGAGTGAAAACATTCGAGTATAGCCTCGGGGGCTACTCCCATCGGGAGCACTGTCGTGCACCCGATAAAGCCAGAAGAAAGGAAAAGGTCTATCTTTGAGCCTGTAGCTAATCGCATGCGATCAACTACAGCCTCGGGGGCTACTCCCATCGGGAGCACTGCCGTGCACCCGATAAAAAACAGATCCAAATTGAAGGAGTACTGAAGAAGCAAGCAGCAAGGTTTACCTGGCCTTGGGCGAAGGAAAGGGGATCCGCTGAGCTACCCGACACCTCCTTCGGAGTCGAGGCCCCAGCAGCAAAACTAGGAATTCTGTATTCCGTAGTCGCCGCTGTAGGGGCCACACTCGGCGAATTCTGCACGATGTCGGCGGTAGGGGTCCCACCCGCGGTTTCAACCTTCTTCCTCTTGTTAGGACGGGAAGAGACGAATCTACGTGGGCTCATAGTTTGCAGACTACAATGAAGACAATATGTCAAAAGACGCGAAAGAAAAATGTTCGACTAAGAACAAGAAGAGAAACTTACTCGTCGTCATCTTCGTCATCCAACATATCCGCATTCCAGGCGGCTTGGATATTTGGAAATGAAGGAGAAGGGGCGCGCGTGTGCAGCAGAGTCGCGATGAGGGGCTCCTTCCCGGGCGATTCCTTGTCCAAAGAGTTGTCCTTGGAGGTGGCCTCATCCCCTCCACTCGACGGCGTTTGCGGTGGAGGAGACCGTCACCCGAATCCTCCGCACTATCCGAGGAGTCACTCTCGGAGCTCGAGGAGGCATCAGCAACACTGGTGTCGGCTGGGCCGTCCAAGTTACTCGCCAACAAATCCGAGGCATCCTCCCCGGACATTGGCGGGTAGCAGGTGGCCACGGTTAGACTCTATCAAAGAATTACAGAAGAAAAGCAAGAGAAAAATTCAGTCGGTCAAATTTCAGAACAAGGAAAGAAATGAAGTTTGAAGGAAAGACAAACTTACTTCGGGTGGCGGAGGCCTTGATGCCTCGAAAGCTGCGTCGTGCAGTCGGGGAAAGTTTCGCCCACCTTCAAGCTGGTGATGGCCGCGATCTTCATCTCGAACTCGACGTTCGAGAGCTCTTCGCGGCTCACGCGACTGGGGTCTTCAGTGCCCTGGTACTCCCACATCGTGGAAGGCCTGTGCTGCAGGGGCCGAATCCTGCGCTTGAGGAAGATGCTCGCCAGGTGTAGCCCGTTTAGCACGACTCCAGCGGCTTGGTCCCGAAGGGCGGCCACCTTGGCGAGTAGCAGCGTAACGATCTGGTTCTCTTCAGCCGACATTCTATGCGCACAAGATTTCCGCCTCTTCAGAACAGCGAACGGGTGGAATTCCTGAATTCCACCCGAGCTGTTGTCGGTGACGTAAAACCACTTCTTCCTCCATCCTTGGGCGGAGTCGATGAAGTACATCCCAAAGTAGCTGTTTTCTGATTTCGCCTGAATGCCGAAACCACCCGTGCGCAGCGGCTCGCCCGGCTCAGATTCTACCTGCGATCTCTCGCGGAAGACTCGAACCTTGAATAGGGCCTTCCAGAGGCCCCAATGTGGGTGAATGCCCAAGAAGCACTCGCAAAATACAATGAAGCACGAGATGTGCTGCGCTGCATTCAGAGGCAGATCATGAAGCTGTATGCCATAGACATACAGCAATGCCACGAGTAAGGGGTGAAGAGGAAAGGAGAGTCCGCGCGACACGTGGTCCGCGAAAACCACGCGTTCGTTCGCGTGAGGATTGGGTACCTCCTCCTTCTTGCCGAGGCGCACCCGTTTCTCAGCTTCCGGAGGCAGCAACCCCTCCCGCTGCATCTCCTTGATGCTCTTCTGGGTGCTGTTGGGCGAGCGCCAATCACCCGAGCGCGGTGCGGGTGGTGCAGGAACCTCTTCCGGCGCCTTCGATGAAGAAACAACGGCGCCGCGCTTCTTGCTTCCTGCCATTGGCGCTGGTGCGAGCTAGCAGAGAGGAGGGTTGGAGAACGAGGAAGACGAAGGACGAGGAAGACGAAGGCTGGGAAATTTTCACCGTTTCACCTAAGGCCCGCATTTATACACAGCGCCAGTCGATCCTGATCGTTCACTGGGCTACGTGGCATCCATCGCGGCCGCCGCGTGCGAAGGCGAAACGAAAGGGCGGCGGATGCTGTTTCGTGCCACGATCCTAACAGTGGATCGTGCGCATTTACTGTGCGCAGTTCGCGTAAAAACCGAGAACGGCGTCTCGTTTCCGGTAAAAAACTGACAAGGTGGGCCAGCATTTCTGCTCTCGCCCCGTCACGTCCCATCGGGAGGATAAAAATGCGTCGTGACGTCATAGCGTGCATCATCAAGATGACGAATCTTTCGAGTAAAGCTCCAAACACGAAAATAACTTCGTATGGAAAAACTATGGCGTGAAATTTCTTTCACATGAGAACAGTACCCTAAGCACGAAAGCTCTTTCGTATGGGATTAAAGCTCCAAACACGAAAATAACTTCGTATGGACAAATTATGGCGTGAAATCTCTTTCACGAGGAAAAAATCTCCAAGCACGAAAACTCTTTCGTATGGACAAACATAGCTTGGTTTTCATATCTAGAAAACCACAAGCTCAAAACTGCGCGAGTAGGCAGATCCTGCCACTCATTCGCACGATGTTTACACATCATAGACCTGGATTGTTCAGCCGACTAGGTACATCCGGATGCCATATTCTTTCAAATATGAAGGTAAGACCCAAAAGATCTCTCTTGAGGGCCTGGAATCGCACTCAAACTGCGTCTTCTGGTACAATTCCGTGTCAACAACACGAAGAAAAATCCTAGCGGACGCGCCGGGTACCCCCATAGGTTAAGTTCGACTCGGTAAGACCACTACGGCCCAGTCGCAATGATCACCTCATCGGGTTCGAGTCGGAGGTCTCGAATCTGTGTAGGCAAGAAATGTTTTTGCCCTAGTTGCAATTAATTGGCCCTGATCTTTCGGGAGAGCCAAGCTGCTGTGCCACATCCTTCTGTGATAAACAGCCATAAAAACATGCACTTTCATTACTTGATACTCGGGTATAAAGGCTCATCACACAGGGTACACGCCCTCCAAGAAGTGACCATAGTGGTTATCCGAAAGAAAGCGGGATAAAAATCTGACCGTCTACTCGACTGGAAAATCCCAATCGAGCAAACGCTCGGGGGCTACTGATGAAGGGATGGACCTTGGACCCTGCGAGTAAGGACACCCCGTCTTAGGCCCAAGGCTAAAGCCCAAGGAGAAAGGCCCCTGGAGTATTCTGGAAGGCCCACTTGAAGCCTACCCGCAATGCCTTGCGGGCTAAGTTAGGAAACTTGTGACCGACATAGGATTAGAGTTCGAGTCCTCTCCGGGTAGTGTTTGAGACCTGGCCGCTTATTTAAGGCCAGGAGAACCACCGAGAGAGGACCAAGCAATACCGCACCACCAAAGCCTTGAGCTCGAGATTGTACTCTCGACTTGAGCAATCATCATTGTAACCGATCTATTCGATAATACAGATCGACAGAGGCAGGAGTAAGGGTTTTACCTCTACGAGGGCCCCGAACCTGGGTAAATTGAGCCCCCTGTCTAGCCGACGATCGTCACCAGCGCTCATGGGTTCTCCTATTCGAAACCCTATGGGTTCACCTGAGGGATTTGCCGAGTTACAAATTCGACACTTCCCACATAGGATTGTCCACCTAGTACACATAGACAGTCTCTATTGTTGTTGTATCCATAAATTGAAAAGAAAATATAAAAATTGTTGGTAGTCTATTCACCCCCTCTATTTGACCATACTGATCCTTTCAAAAGGACCAGTCCAAATCGCGAGGATAGTACCCGCCAACTCTTATCTGGTGGAATCAGTAGAGGGGCATATGTTACCTCGAACAATCAATGAAGAAAATGCTTCGAACCAAGACATCCATTGGCCGCCGACAAAAGAGAGTGGAAACTAAAGGCTTACACCATCTGCACAACACGAGTCCAATCTTTAACGTCATGTAGAGTCGCGTGATCCTGCTGAAGAAAACAAAGTACCAAATAATTCATGGCCAGATGCTTCTACAAAACCAAGAACTATATCAATGTCTTCTTTATCATCAAGTTTGTCTCTAACCATGAGCAACTTTGAGAATAAATATGCTTAGAAATTTGCAATCATGTTAATTATTCCAAAACGTCAACTCGCGCAACAATGTTCAATCTTCCCTTCATAGATGTTTCGATGCCAAAGCGGGAGAAATGATGTCACCATAAACTTCATGGTTTTGAAGAAAAATGAAGTTGCAACCCTAATGTTCAATTTCAGACTTCTATGAACTGTAAACGATGACATGGTGCACTACATACCGCCGGTAGGTTTTTCTGGTGCACCCAGTCCCGTTCGGTATTACTCCCTCCACGTAAAATAAGAATCATTCGGATGTATATATTTTTGAAATCCATTTAGATATATCCATTTGAGCGACACTTATTTTTCTTTTTTGAGCTGTGCACTAGACTCTCTTTCATTCTTATAGCTAATGAAAACAGGAAAAACCTTTGGCATTCGTTTTAAAAAACATACGAAAATTGTTTACTCTTCTCAGTTTATATCACAGGACCAGTATATTGCTTTGCGCATGGGCGCACGCACGTACTGCTCCCCTTTCACCAACCCAAGCTAGTACTTCTAGGCTCAAGACACGAACATGAACCTACAGTGAACCTACAGTGTCGATGGCAAAAGTTGATTTAGGCATACGAACGGAACGGTACCTGCATGCATGGAAGGAAACTGGGCAAAAAGAAGGCTCGTCGTAGTATCCCTTCTTTAAAGTTTCAAACGTAGCTTAATTAGTTGATTATATTCCTGTACGTATTGGATTCTTGTATCCAGGGGCGGAGCTCGCAGTAGTGCAAGATAGAGCGGCCGCACTATCTTTATTTTTGATGAAAACGTTGACCTAAGCGTGTCTTTTTGAACAATTTGGTCGTCTGTACGTAAAAGTTACGCTTGTTTTAGTTAACATTGCACAAAAGTGATTCCGAACTAATAAAAGGGACTACGTCTAGTTTAATCTGAAATCAACTATTTCTCTTTGCGATAGATTTTTGTTAGAAATGGGGTAAACCCCGGCCTCTACATCGAGTGATGCACACGACCTTTATTAATTATTGAGTATCATAGTATAAGTTTACAAGTCCACTGAGATCACGTCAATAAAACCTTATAGCACGTGGAAGCTCCCTCAAAAATAACAGCAGAAATAAACCTACGATAGCCTATTAAAATGCCGCCACGTATCTCCGGAGAAAAAAAATCCGGTGCCACCGTAAGGAGACGTCTGCAGCCATCCACCATAAGCTTCCTCTGCTCCAAAGGAAGTAAGAAAGCCCATAACTGGATCCAATGTGCTGCCTTGAAAATAACCTGTAAGACATGAAAATGACCCTTCTTGTTAAAAACAACATCATTCCTACAAGTCCAAATGGCCCAACAAATGGCCGACACACCAATTCTTATCCTATCTTTAGTCTTTTTATCAATCCCGTTTAACCAATTCCCAAACATGTTTGTAACATTGGAGGGGTGAGGAATATTATAAGAGCAAAAAACCACACGCCACACTAGTTTAGCAAAAGGACAAGAAATAAAAAGGTGCTCAACAGATTCCCCATTCCCACAAAAAGAACAATGTGTGTCACCTTTCCATCCTTTTCTAGCTAAATTATCTCTAGTTAGCAGAACCTTTTTATCTAAAAACACATGAAAATTTTAATCTTCAGAGGAATCTTTAATTTCCACAAATAAATTTTGAGAAATACTGCATGGCCATTCATCATATCCTCATACATGGATTTAACAGAGAACAACCCATTCTGTGTCAAATTCCAATGAAACTTATCCTCAGAAGAAACAAAAGAAATATCCATCAAACGTAAGCAAAGGTGAGACCACATTTCCCACGTAATACCTATTAAATTCCTACAAAAAGAAATATTAATAGGTGGAGCATTGTGAAATACATCATGTACAGAAACATTTTTATATTGCACAATATTATATAAGAGACGGTATTGATCTGAGAGTGAAGTTGGACCTAACCAAATATCTTCCCAAAATCTAGTTCCCTCCCCATTACCAATTTTAAAGGAACCTCTACTAAAGAAGTCCTCCTTTACTTTCATTAAACCTTTCCAAAAGGGAGAATCATTCGGTTGTGCTTCAAAATGAGCTAAAGATTTACTATGAAGGTATTTGTTTTGCAAAAGCTCCTGCCAAACACAATCCTCAGTAAGAATCTTAAACAGCCATTTACTGAGTAGACACTTATTTTTCAGCTCAAGCACTTCCACACCTAAACCCCCTGATCCTTAGGTCTACAAATAATATTCCATCTTGTTAACCTATATTTTCATTTGTTCTCATCACTCTGCCAGAAAAACCAAGATCTATAAAAATCTAGTCTCTTACGAACTCCAACAGGTATTTCCACAAAAGATAGTATAAACATGGGTAAACTAGTTAACACAGAATTAACCAACACTAAGCGGTCTCCATAAGATAGTAGTTTACCTTTCCAACACCCAAGTTTGTCCTCAAAACGACTCTCTACTGGGTGCCACTCTGAATTTTTAAGTTTTCTGTGATGAATCGGGATTACCAAATAATTAAAAGGTAGAGAGCGAGACTCACAACCAAAAATTTATTTGTACTGATACTCTACCTCCTTAGCCTTACCAAAACAGAAAACTTCACTTTTATGAAAGTTAATCTTGAGACCCGATAATTGCTCAAAGATACACAAGATTAACTTAAGGTTTAGAGCCATATCTAGATCATACTCTAAAAATAAGATGGTATCATCGGCATACTGGAGGATAGACAAACCTTCATCAACTAGGTTAGGGATTAGACTTCCAATCTGTCCATTGTCCTTAGCCCTAGCAATAAGAATAGCTAACATATCTGCAACAATATTAAAAAGGATAGGAGATAGAGGATCTCCCTGCCTAAGTCCTTTTTTAGTCTGAAAATAATGACCAATATCATCATTAACTCGAATTCCTACACTTCCTTCCTGAACAAACTGCATAATCATATTGCACCACTCCTGTGCAAACCCTTTCATACACAAAGCTTGTTGGAGAAAGGGCCATTTAACCTTATCATATGGCTTCTCAAAATCAATCTTAAAAATAACACCATCCAAATTCTTTCTCTTTGCGATAGATAATTCTAAATCTAACAAAATCCAACTCTAAACAATGTTCTAGATGGGGTATTTAAGTAGGACTTGAGAGTATTTTGGCTAGTTTATGACGTGGCCAAAACCAACTTTAAATACTTGATGGATTATGTTTTATGGTACTTAGGATATGTATATTTAATTAATAGACAATTTTAGTTATATTAATTCAGTCAATGTCTTTGGTTAATAATATGAGTACATGTTTGGTCAACCTAAAAAAGTTATGGTTAACAACTCTCTTGGAAGATGTCAATTTGCAGAAAACGACATCATAATGCTAAATTTTAATGAAATGATATAAAAAAGAGAAAATCAAGAAAATAGGAAGACAACATGTAATTATTGATTATTTTTATAATGTGAACACCTTATATGTTGCAATAGACTATATTGCATTGATTTTGACCATCGCTTAAATGAGTTGTCTTCATAATTTTTTTCAGAACTCAATATCTTGATCATTACTGTTAGATTTTGGTTTTGAAACTTGTCTTGCATCGAACAAAGCTTGTCATATGAAAATTATTTTTTCATAAGATGTCAAAACGCTTTCTTTTGTGCAATCGAGACGAGTACGAGATGTCAAATCGGTGACTTTATTATATCCGTGAACTAGAGCAAAGTGATACTATAAGATCAATCCGATGTTTCCAGTTTCCATTTTTACTGTACATGTTCTCTTACCGATGTTTTCACTTTAGATAAAGACGGTTCCAAATGCGAGAAATCAATCAACTCAATTACCATGAAATTCTATTATCAGGGAATTTGGAAGGTCACTTCGGTCTAACATTTAATTAAGTTATCCTTGAAACCGCTTATATTGAATTTTGACGATATTATAAATTTAACTACTTTGGACAACTCAAATTTGCATTTTCTTGTTAAAACATCATGTTAAATAGTTTCCACATCTTAACATGGGGGATGGGGGCCATTTCCCCCTCCCATGTCCACATATGATTCTAATTAAATATGATATATGTTTTTAATCCCGCCGTACCTAAATTTTGGTTCGTCCTTTGTAACTGTTTGTATCTCTCCTAACCGAGGGTGTGTTTATTTGGGCTGGATGCGGCTGGCTGTGGCTAGCTAGGAAAAATCCTTGCGCACGAAAAGCCAATTTTCTGAGTTTCCTTGTTTGGCAATTTAGCTCGCTGGTTATGAACTATTAAATTGTCTAAAATGCCCTGAGAGTCATAAAAACTGTGTATTATTGCTGATTTCCATTTCATCAACAAGATAATATGTGCTCAGCAAACCATATGGAATCATAAAATTTACAAGTTTGTGTAGAAAACACGCCCTGTATTCGATTATCAATAATCCTTTGCATGGACTAGATGGGCATGCTACACATGCGAAGAACACACACGGGCACCCAACACGCTCGTCTAGGTGCCAATGCATCCATCAGAACATTTGAACATCAAAACACCGAACATCCATTAGAACGCGGAGGTCCTCAAGTATCTGCTAGAGCACCCGGAACAAGAATGAGTTGGAAGACGACCTCCACCACAGCAGCATCACCGCCGTCCTCCACTGAAGAAGCATCATCGCCGGCCTCCACCACAGAAGCAAGAATGGGGTTGGAGGGTGAAAGTGAAGTATAAGCACCTAGAGGGGGGTGAATAGGTTCTACGACCAATTTTAATTTTTATTTCACAATTAGGCTTGACACAAAGGTAAATTCTCTAGATGATGCGACTACGGTGAATTTACCTATATGACAAGGACAAACACTATAACAATACAAGCAAGAGTAAAGGGGAAAGGGAACGATGTCGTGGGATAATCACGGCAGACGTTACCAGGGGTAACTTACTTTGGGGCAAATCGACTCTGGTGTTTGGGAGAGGGTTTAGCTCAGGGGAAATCATGCTATCAGGTGATCTGGTAGCTCGGGCTGCAATGTCGCCGAGTCTCCGATCTAGGGTTACAATTATCAGCTCTCGTATTAGAAAGATAATCGACTATCAGATAAAACTCTTGTGTGTTTCTTTGTCCCAGGAGCCGGTTTATATATTACCCGGCTCTCTGGCTTCCTATACAAGGCATACCCGGAATCCTACCCGGAACCGCATACAACTCTAAGTTTCCTAATCGTGATCCTCAAGGTACGGGTTACAAGACCCACGCTCCCCCTTGGGACTTCTAGAAGCTCTTTCACCTTGGGCCGGGTCTAGTGCGATTCCATTGGGCCGGGTTTCACCTAGACATGAACATACCGGGTTACCTTCCCCCCATCAGTAGTCCCCAGAATAGCTTGTGCTTCTCAGGATCAACCATGAAGCGCACGCTATTCCCTGCAAAACAATAAACATTCAAATACATAATATACCAGGTTAGAATGCTTTTGATTGTAGCTAGGCCTGCTCTTTAGGCGGTCCATATAATAACCCGGTTTTTCCCGATCCAAAGCACCATTTCCCAGGTCAACACTCCGAGGAAACATGACAAGACCCGGCCTCCGTACCGTTGTCAATCAATCCGAATAACACGCCTGTAATCCACCTCAATCTCGATCCGAATATCTCGCAACGGGTATCTTGATACTTATCCCCAAATATCCGGGCCGGATCATTTTTCTCCCGAAAATTTTGCACTTACCGCCCAAACCTAGGGCTTTTCTTCCCCGCGCCTATAAATAAGCCTCCAGGGGTCAACCCTAGATCTACCGGCCATTTCTCCTTCTTCTTTCTCTCTTCACTCCGCCTCTACGCCCGCGAGCCCCAAACCGAGCTCGCACCACCGGAGCTGCGCCGCCGTTAGAGCTGCGCCGCCGCCCGCAAGGTCGCCACCGGTCGCCGCCAGCAGCGCCCTCAAGGCCGCCGTCAGACGTCGCCGCCAACTACCGCGAGCAAGTCCCTTTCACGCCGCCGGAGATCTCAAGACGCTGCCGCCGCCAGCAAATCGCCGCCACCGCGCATCTCCTCCAATAATCCGTCCGGTAAGTCCCTTAGATCCAGATCCCTTTTCTTCGATTTCGCGCGAATACTTTGGATAGAATCTCACCCATTAGATATCCACTACTTCTCCATCAACTAGGCATACCTTTGTAATCCCCAATCTCACGTTCTTCCACGGCTTGCATTTAGCTAAATCCATTTTTGTACCTCTTGCAAATGTTCAGCACACCTTCGCGATTGGCAATCTCATTTTTTTTTACCGTGTGTTCTTGGCTAGATCCAATTTCTAGATCTTGCAAGTACCTAGTTGTTTTGCTTTTTCCTCTTCTTGTTATATCGGATAGCTGAGCTCTTCAAGTTTCTCAATACTCACCCACTTGCATTTTACCTCCTTTTAGATCTATACTCCATGGCTCCTAAGACTAGCGCCAAGTCAAAGGGCAAAAACCCGTCGGAAAGCAAAAGCCGGGTGAGTCGATTTCCGCCAATTGGGCGAAATCGACTGTCATGAAGGCCAAGCTTGACGAGCTGGCCGAGTCGGGTGTCTTGCCCACCCGGTCAGAGATCCACTGGAGGATACCCGGCGAAGAGACCCGGCCTTCACCAGGCCTGGATGAAGTGGTGGTCTTCGTCGAGCACGTGATCCGGGGTTTCCGCCCCCCGGGTCACCCTTTCTACCGGGAACTCCTGGATCACTACAAACTCCGGGTATTCGATATCGGCCCGAACTCTATGCTTAACATCTGCCACTTCATAGTCCTCTGTGAAGCTTATTTATGCATTCCTCCCAACTTAGCCTTATTTCTTGAACTCTTCCAATGCAAACCCTGCCGGGAGAGCGGTGATGGGGCCCTCCTAGTCTGTGGAGGAGTCTCAATTCAGAGACGTAAAAACTCTCTGATGCCGACTCTTAGCCTCCACACGCATGTAAAACACTGGCAGAAAACCTACTTCTACTGCCAAGACACCTCATTACCCGGCGAGAAGCCATTGCCGGGTTTCTCTACTGACACGCTTTCCTTGTCCGATAATCTGAATTCTTTCGCATCCGAGGCCGATAGGCAATCTATCCAGCCTTTTCTTCACAAGCTCGCTGTACTTTCTGCCCAAGGTCTCCTTGGGCTTAATCTGGTGAAGACCTGGGTAAGCTGCCGGATCCAGCCTAACAGCACCCGGCCCAAACTCATGTGCGACTATTCTGGGCATGTCACCGATTCTCTCCGATACTTGGAGAAAACTTACCCGGCTGCTGATATGAACAAGATCATGAAGACTTTCTTAGCTGAGAAACTTGATGTTATCAAGAACATAGCCGGGCTTAACCCCTTCACTCGCTCTAACCCGGCTCCTTCAGTAAGAACCGGCTTAATTTCTTTATCCGACCGATATCTCTTATGCATATATACTAACCTTTGTCTCTGTATTTCTTACACAGGAAGACGATGAGTTCTGGAAGATAGTCACCCCTCTCCCTTCAGAAAACTCGGAGGAGGACGAGGAACCGGCTGATAGTGATGAAGGTAAAACCGGGTCTTATATTTACACTTACCTCGTTAACTTGTTAGACCAAATCTTCCCCTTTTCCGACAATGCTTGCCTTAGTTACCAGAGCTAGAGGACAAGGAGGACACCCATCTGAAGAGAGTGAGGCTGAGCCGGAAGCAGAGATTGGGGCGAGAGACGAAGACCCCGGAGTGTTGTTTTCAAGGTTCCCTATTTCCTCCATGACCTCCAAGCCAGTACTCGTATGCCAATATGTGCGAACTTAACCACGTCTAACCAATTAGTCATACTTGAAAGGAACCTGCCCCCCGACCAAACGAAGGGTAACCCGGGATTCTCCCGGGTAACGATCCTCTTCACCCCGCATCCCTCCATCACCGCTCGCCGAGCCGGTACTTCCCTAGAACTTATACGTCCCTATTCCTTGAAGATACCCTTCTCCGAATCACCCATTAGCCGACAACTTAGGGTCTCACTTTCCAATTCTTTGTCAGCATCTTCCCGGGTCCAGCAACGATCTCCTACCGGATTTCTTCGTGAATACCGGGTAATTCACTTTCCTTGCTAATCAATACACTACTATTTTCCACGTCTTTCGTTTATTATCTACTAACTGCTTCTTTTTCTTTCTCAGGGCCAAGGTTACACTTAGTGATCCTGAAGATATGAACATCGATAACCCGGCTATGGAAAACCCGGAGAACGTTGTGGAGCCCACAGCTGGTGGTGAAGGACAAGAACAGCTGGACAACCCTGTTGACCAGGAGGCCGAGTTTCCCCTGCCAACACATCAGCCGGCCGATGATGATGTCGAGTTTCTGGGATCACAGAGGGGTGTCCCTGCTCCCAACACTCAGGCAACCAGAATCGACCCGCTGAAGCAGGAAAGGACCCCGCCACCAGGTAGCCAGAACCCAAGCTCCTCCAGGCCAAATTTGAGTGGCCTTGACTTCGAAGGGATGCTAGATGAGCTTTTCTCCCTGAAAACCAATGAGAGAGACATCCCCGAGTCCCTAGCTGCTGAGCATCAGGTAAATCTACTGATATTATTTCCATACTCATCTAGTCCCCAAGTTTCGGGTGAACAATACATAGTTTACTCGGTACTTCCATAGCTATATAGCCCTCCATACTCGGCTTTTACACTATAACCGACTAATTTATCCTTGTATTATTTTTCAGGCTTATGTGACCCGGTCGGAGGAGATCTTGGCAAAAACCAACGAACTCCTCTGAGTCGAGACCAAACTGCGGGAGGAGCTAGAGGTCGAGGTGAAGGATCTTGCCAAGGATTGCAAGAAATATAATAAAAAGCTCCACCAAGCTGAGGACTTACTGAAGAAACTGTCAGCCTCTGTTGCCGACACTTACCGCTCCTTGCTTGGTAAAATAACTTAACTTCCTGACTAAGACTCGAATTTCTCGCTTGATATGATCTAAGACCCGAATCTTACCACTTTACTTTTCCTTTTATTCTGCAGGTCCGGGTGACAAAGCTGATGATGAAGATGACATAGAGAAGTTGAAGACCCTGAAGGCCGTAATCCGGCAATTTTCTGCGGGCACCAAGTGGACCCTTGAGGCCATAAGGTGGTCTGGCGGTTATGGCGGTGTCTCCCACATGCTTGACGCGTACTCCACGGTCCCTGCTTGGATCGATCACTGTAAGCGCTCAGCATGCCGGGTTGGGGTAACCCGCGGCCTTGCCTTGGCCAAAGCCTATTTTCCTAGGCTTGAGCCGGCCACGCTCGTGAATGGGTTCCCCGAGTTTAACAATGACGGCTCAAGATTCTCGGCTAAGGACTACAAGTCTATCCACGCTCAGGTACGTCACTCGGCAAGCCTGATAGCCGATAAGCTAGATGTGAACATGCTCACCCCGCCGTACAATGCCGAAGACAAGCCGGTCCCGTCTGCTCTCCCGAAGCCCTTTGACATGCTAGCCCGGTGGAAGGAGGAGGCTGCCAAGAGGAAGGCCGAGGTCAACACTGTGCCATCCACATCTACTCCGGCTGTTCCTCCTCCAGCTCGTGCTGATGCCACAACTGACCCAGACATGGAGGCTGGAAGAACACAGAGGAGAACGTCGAAGACCCGGCTACCAAGGCTGCTGCTGAAGACTCGGCTATGGATGCCGAGTGAAGTTTTTATCAATTCTCGCCCTCAAACACTTATTCGGCCAATAGGCATGGTTGTAATATGCCTGATACAATTATTTGTTTAATAGTGCGCCTGTGCACTTTTGATACAATTTCCTCGGTTTGTAATACGTTTAAACTTTAATGGCTTTGATGGCCCTTTTGGCCATCCACCTTGATATGCTTTCTCCAGTCTTAAGCTTTTTGCCGCTTTTCTGATATTTTCTCTTTTTCCCCATCCATGAGACTCGGTTTCCGGGTCTCGGGGTTTTTGACTGTGAACTTTTTGCTTTTCAAGCACCCAAGTCCCCAAGTTCCCAAGACTCGGTTTTTTGGGTTTCAAGCTCAATAGCTAAACAATCTGTTGCTTTTCTCAAATTCCCAAGTCCCCGAGACCCAAATTTCCAAGTCTAGGGATTTGTAGTTTTTAAGAAAAAGCTACATGTTCTTGCCAGGGCCAAAAGTATATATCTACCCATATAAATTTTGAAGCTATGCTTAATACATTGTGAGTTTCCAGCTGTAGCCTTTTACTCCGCATAACTTGTGGTTTGGATGACCCTTTTGGTCCTCTTTGTTGTAAGCCGGCTTTCGCGTGGATATTCAGTGCTGCTATAACTGTATAAAAAACAGGGTCAGGCAAGTCCCAATGGGCATCATGACTGATTGTGATTACACGTTAGCAAGTCACGCCACATTATTGCGAGTCACATCAAGCTTAAACAAGAGAGATCAAGAAAGTTTGGCTCTATTGTCCAGTTATAAGATTGTAACCGTACTTAGTGCAAGTAATCGGTCCTCATAACTTAATGGCATCGTGGCCGGGTCTTGAGATTATAGTTGTGTTATTCAAGCAATCAGCCCCCAAGGCCTATGTATGCAATCTATGAAAATTTGAAACCTAGTGCATCATGACTAAACAATAAATACTTACCTGATATGAAATAAAGTAAAACATAAACATTAAGAACAAACTAACAGAAAATAAATAAGAAACAATATCATAGTTTAACCATCTCTTTATTGATATGAGAAAAGTTAGGTCAGCAAGCCGCCTCATTAAAAACCCTCCAGTCCCCTTAGGTACCCTGGATAGGAAAAGAGTGCGTCTGAAATCTGCTGCCTGTTACATCGTGTAATTCAACTTGTAAACCTAGCCTATGCTAAGTGTAGTAGGGACGTAGCTGAGCCACGTTCCATGGTCTTTTCCGCTCTTGCATAGATGAAGTGGTATGTGCGGTATCATTAACAGTATTCGACTCTTCCCTTGCATCTATCAAGTAGTATGATCCATTGTGCAAATTCCGGCTGATGACGAAAGGGCCTTCCCATGGTGGAGATAATGTGTGCTTTCCTTCCTTTGACTGTACGAGGCGTAATACCAGGTCTCCTTCCTGGAAGACCCGGGTTTTGACTCGCCGACTGTGGTATTGCCTCAAATCCTGTTGATATATGGCCGATCTCTCCAAGGCTTGCTCTCTATGCTCTTCTAACATGTCCACAGAATCCTGCCGGGTCTTCTCATTCTCCACCTCAACATAAGCCGCCACTCGGGGCGAGTCATGAATAATATCACTCGGCAGGAATGCCTCTGCACCATAAACCATGAAAAATGGAATCATCTGGGTAGATCTGTTAGGTGTAGTGTTAATTCCCAAAACCACTGATGGTAATTCCTCAACCCATGCTCCAGCAGCTCTGAGGCATGGGACTCGTAGTCGTGGTTTCAACCCACGAAGCAACTCCTGATTTTCCCTCTCCACCTGTCCATTAGCTTGTAGATGGGCTACAGAGGCTACGTCAAGGCGGATGCCATTGTTTCCACAAAATTTCTCCATATCACCTAGGGACATGTTGGTTCCATTGTCTGTTATTATGCTATGAGGGTATCCAAACCGATAGATGATCCTTTTCAGGAACTTGACTGCTGTGACTGCTTCACATGTGGTGACTGGCATAACTTCAACCCACTTGGTAAACTTATCAATAGCCACCAAAAGATGAGTCTTTTTGCAAGGCGACATGTGAAAGGGGCCCACCATATCCATACCCCAAACTGCAAACGGCCAGGTTAGCGGGATTGTTCGCAACTCCATAGCCGGCACATGGGTTTGGCGAGCATGCCTTTGACATCCATCACACCCTGCCACCAAGCGCTCCGCATCCGCCAAAGCCGTGAGCCAGAAGAAACCGTGTCGATATGCTTTAGCCACAAGGGACCTTGTGGAGGCATGATGCCCGCAATCACCTTCATGGATCTCCCTTAAAATCTGTCGGCCCTCCTCTGGTGTTATACAGCGCAAAAAGACTGCAGCAGCACTTCTCTTATACAACTCTCCATTGATGATAGAATAACCTTTCGCTCGTCTCAGAATTTGCCTGGCTAAAACTTCCTGTGGTGGTAACGCCCCGTGACAGGTAGGCCAGAAACGGTTCTGTCCACTCGGGAATAGCGCGTACGGCGGCTACGAGCTCCAAATCTGGGTCTTGGTTGGCCACCTCTTCCTCAGACTCGGTTTTGACGGAAGGCCGCCATAACTCATCCAGAAAAACGTTGGGCGGGACCGGCTCTCGGCGCGAACCGAGTCTTGCGAGTGCATCTGCTGCCTCGTTCTTTCGCCTATCAATGTGTTCCACCTCATACCCGGAAAAAGACCCGGCCACCTTGTCCACCTCTATGCGATATGCTTCCATTGTTGCATCCTTCCTATCCCAAGTTCCAGAGACCTGCTGTACCACAAGATCTGAGTCTCCATAGCACCTTATTCGCCTGATATTCATCTCCTTTGCTACTCGCGGTCCGTGTAATAGGGCCTCATACTCGACCACATTGTTGGAGCAATCAAAGTGAATTTGCAACACATAACTCAACTTGTCTCCTTTAGGCGATGTAAGCACCACCCCAGCTCCTGATCCCTCGTATTGGTTGGAACCATCGAAGTGCATCACCCAAGACTCGGAACTTGGCATCATTGTGGGCATGCTTGTGTGAGTCCAATCATTGATAAAATCAGCTAAAGCCTGGGACTTGATTGCAGATCGAGGCTCGTAGTTGATGTGATAATATCCCATCTCAATGGCCCACTTGGCTATTCTACCTGTCGCAACTGAATTTCTGATAATATCTGCCATGGGTATAGAGCTAACCACCGTTATGGGGTGTTCCTGAAAATACGGCTTCAATTTCCGGCTGGCCATAAAGACTCCACAAACTAGCTTTTGCCAATGCGGGTAACGTTGCTTTGCTTCCGATAAGACCTCACTCACGTAGTAAACCGGCCTTTGTACCGGGTGATCTTTTCCATCCTCCTTGCGCTCAACCACAACCACTGCGCTAACCGCCCGAGGCCCGGCCGCGATGTATAATAACATGGGCTCTTTGGGACCCGGTGCTTCCAGGATTGGTGCCTCAGATAACTGCTTTTTCAGAGCTTCAAATGTCTCGTCCGCCTCTTGGTCCCACATGAATTTGTCGGTTTTCCTCAAGAGTCCGTATAGAGGTATTGCTTTTTCTCCAAGCCTAGATATAAACCGGCTCAATGCTGCCACACATCCCGTGAGTTTCTGAACGTGCTTCAGGCCTTCCGGCTTTTTCAGGCTCTGGATGGCCTTGATTTTTTCCGGGTTTGCCTCAATTCCTCTCTCGGAAACGATGAAGCCGAGTAACTTTCCTGCCGGCACCCCGAACACGCACTTAGTCGGGTTAAGCTTCATCTGGTATCTCCTCAAGTTCTTGAAGGTATCCTTTAGGTCATCTATAAAAGTTTCAGCTTTCCTTGTTTTAATCACCACATCATCCACATAGGCATGAACGTTGCGTCCAATTTGATCCTCAAAACACTTCTGTATGCACCGCTGATACGTTGCGCCTGCGTTTTTCAGCCCAAAGGTCATGGTATTATAACAAAAAGCACCAAAGGGGGTTATGAACGAAGTTTTCTCCCAATCCTCTTTTTTGAGCTTTATTTGATGATACCCGGAATAAGTATCCAGGAAACATAATAAGTCACAACCTGCCACTGCATCAATGATCTGGTCTATTCTCGGAAGGGCAAATGGATCCTTTGGGCAATGCTTGTTGAGGCTTGTATAGTCTATGCAGATCCTCCATTTATTGTTCTTTTTCAGCACTAGAACCGGGTTTGCCAACCATTCCGGGTGAAAAACCTCCATGATAAAGTCGGCTGCAAGGAGCCGAGCTATCTCCGCTCCTATAGCCTTTCTCCTTTCCTTATTCCTTTTTCTCAGACCCTGCTTCACAGGCCGGGACCTGGGATCAACATGCAAACTGTGCTCAGCTAACTCGGTCGGGATACCCGGCATATCGTTGGGCGTCCAAGCGAAAACGTCCTGATTCTCACGAATAAACTCGATAAGTGCTTCTTCTTATTTGTTGTCTAGGTTAGAACCTATGGAAAATTGTTTGGAGGGATCTCCCTCGACAAAAGCCACCATCTTGGTATCCTGGGCCGCTTTAAACTTTGCTCTCCCGTCCTCCGTATTCGGCCTTTTCAAAGCAGTTATATCTTCCGGGTCTACTTGACACCGGTAATACTTGTGCTCTTCCTTCCTGCAAGCCTGTTCTGCCATTGCCGCATCTCCTTCATCACACTCCGCTTCCACAGCCCGGTTCCCATGTATAGTAATGGTCTGCTTGGGACCCGGGATCTTTAGATGTAAATACACATAGCATGGCCTGGCCATGAACTTAGCATAAGCCGGCCTTCCGAACAGCGCGTGATAAGGACTGCGCAATTTCACCACCTCAAATGTGAGCCATTCTATTTGGAAATTATCCTTGGATTCTCACAAAGCGACTTCTAGTGTTATCTTTCCCTCAGGGTACGCCGAATGACCCGGCACGATTCCATGGAAAACTGTGGAACTTTTCTGTAGCTGAGACTCCTTGAGCCCCATGCGTAGGAAGGTTTCCCAATACAAGATATTAATGCTGCTTCCACCATCCATCAAAACCTTTTTCAGCTCGTAACCATTGACCTGTGGTGCAACCACCAAAGCTAACACACCCGGATGTTCTATTGTTTCCGGGTGATCCCTTCTGCTCCATGTTACTTCTTGATCTGACCATCTCAAATATCTCGGAACACCTGAAGAAACCGAGTTTACGGCCCTTTTAAGTATCTTCCTATCTCTGTTGGAAGTCCCGGTAGAGTGAACGTGGTACTGTCCTAACTGCTTTGGGTTGGCCTGGAAACCCCCAACACCTCCTTGATTATTACCCGGATTGCCACCTCCTACGTTGCCAGCGGGGGGCGGCCCGTTGCCCGGGTTTCCACCCGGACCCGGTCCTCCTCCCCAGCCTGCACCTCGCGGGGCTTTATGTATTTCCTCGTTCTTCCATCTCTGTAAGTCCACGCACTGCTCCAACGAATGATTAGCTGGCCTGCCATTCCTGCTATGACGCGGACAGGGCATCCTGAATGCCTCTATATGGTTAGCCGGTCTCGGTGGTCCTTGGTAATTTCCTCCATTAAAGTTTCCTCCGTTGAAATTTCCCTCTGCCCTGGGTCTCGCAAACCCGGCTTCTGTATTAGCAACAAACTCGGAATTTCCTTCGTATGGGCGCTTGTGCTGGTTATTTCCATTGTTTCCTCCATTATTACCCGGTGCAGCCCCATTGCCGGGTCTTCCATTGTTGGGTTTCGCTTTTTTGTCATCAACATCCTCCTCTGTTGTATCCGTAGCAGCGTGCTTATTGCAAGCGTCCCTCAATTCTCCCATTGTAACCTCCGAGGCGTGCCGACTAGATTTTATGCGTGTCAACTTTTGCACCAGGGGTAAGTATTTGCACGTTTTTGCCATAGATTGCAATGCATCTTTTGGCTGGATATCAGTGGAAGAGTGGAGAATTTCCATAACCCGGCGCACCCAGTTGCGCGCCGACTCTCCCTTCTTTTGAACGCATCGCTCTAAATCGTCAATCGTGAATTTCAGCTCACTCCATGAATTGATGGATCTTTAAGGCAGGTTATGGAACCACAACTTTGCTGCTCCTTCGGACATCAAAAGATACATAAACTTAGCTTGGAGATTCTCGGATGCGTTGCGAATTGACATAGCCATCTCGTAACTGCTCAACCAGGTTTCTGGGTCCATGGTCGGCTCATAATTAACCACTTTACCCGGCTCCTTGAATTTATCCGGGTAGGGCTCAGCCCTGATGGCATCCGATAAACACTTAGGCCCGGCGAGGTTTGCCAGTACCGGCCTTACTCGGGAAACGTGCGATCCTGCAGCTGGTGCGGCGGGGGGTGCAACCGCTACCGGCCCTCTTACCGCAGACCCGGCTGCTGCGCGCCTGGCTCGAGAACTGTCAGCAATGGCTTGCGCTGCTGATGCTGCGGGTGTTGCCGATCTATGGGGAGGAGGCGGCATTTGCTGCTGTTCTGCCCTCCGCCTTGCCGAGCTTGACTGAATATAACCGGTATTTCCATTCTGCCGGCTAACATATGGTGTTCCATGCATGTCACTCCTATTATCTGGGTAATTGGCATGTTGGGCTACTGCAGTGCGCAACATCTCTATGGCCTGCCGAGTTTCGATTTCTCGAGGCGTCTCTCCCAGTGGGATACGGTCGAGCGCTAGAGTCGCGGCGTACACGTTATCCATGGGATTGTTGAAGTGGCCCGGTGGAGTATGAAATCGCGGCGGTGGTGGTGGTGGTGCAGTATTGCCAACAGCGATCCCAGTTTGCAACGTGGGTAACCCAGCTTGCACGTTTGGCGGCTGTACCCCCAGGGTTGCAGCTCGATATCCGGTTTCTTGATTCACCACCGGGATTGGTTGATCCTGAGGAGTAACGAACAATGTAGCTAGCTGTAAATTCCCGCCGGTGGCCGGTAATCTCGTCTGGTGCCTCTGATTGTAAATCCTGGTCGACTGAGTTTGAAGGCGATTCTCCAGTTCTTCCAACTCGCGCTGGTGCGCGGCCATCCCTTGTTTCTCGGCTTCGATATCTCTCCTTTGTTGATCCAATGCGCGGCGGGCCACATCCAGATCTAGGGCTCGTGCCGCCGCATTTTCTGGGGTTATCACCGTCGCTAACACTGTGGGATCCAAGATTAGGTTATTGTTGAACAGAGCCGGATTTCACGGAGCCGAGGTTCCCGCACCCGGCGTTCTGTTTGCCGTGAATCCAAACATGTTCCTTTGCCTTTCACTTTCTCCGGTATGACTGGTGACAGAAGCCGACTCTCCGTCGACCGGGGCTATAACCGGGTTTCCGTCAACCGGTGCCTGCTGTTGGGCCAGCGCTCGCGCCACTCCGGCCGCGGCCGTCGTCACATCCCCCTAATTAAGATTGCTTGCAAGGGTTGTATAGACCGCGACTCGGCGCGCGATGCCTGGTGATGATTCGTATTCCTCTTCGTCACAGCTATCTTCCTCGTACCGGTCTTCAAGCAGGTGCAAGATAGACTCGGTATCATCTTCTCTTACGATCCGGCCACGCGGGGTCAATGCGGGCTCCTCCGGCTGTTCCCTCTTCGTGGTGGGCTCTTCTTCTGGATCGGCTGTCCCAACCGATTCTTCTCCATCCGACTGAACGCAAGTTGCTTCTCCTGACACAGAATCATATTCAATATTATTAGGAACAGAACCGAACGTACGTACCATGCTGACGAAGACGTTGACCCGGCCGATTGTAACGATAGGTCCGGTTTCGAGCAGATCCGACTCTGGTCCCCAACCAAAGTCGTCCACCATCTTATCTCCTTCAGGGTTGGTGATGATCTCGCCGATGACGAGGTTCTTCATGCTTTCCTGAGCTTCTCCCGTGATGTAAACACCCTTGGACGTAGGCCCCACGGTGGGCGCCAACTGTCGTGGGATAATCACGACAGACGTTACCAGGGGTAACTTACTTTGGGGCAAATCGACTCTGGTGTTTGGGAGAGGGTTTAGCTTAGGGGAAATCATGCTATTAGATGATCTGGTAGCTCGGGCTGCAATGTCGCCGAGTCTCCGATCTAGGGTTACAATTATCAGCTCTCGTATTACAAAGATACTCGACTATCAGATAAAACTCTTGTGTGTTTCTTTGTCCCAGGAGCCGGTTTATATATTACCCGGCTCTCTGGCTTCCTATACAAGGCATACTCGGAATCCTACCCGGAACCGCATACAACCCTAAGTTTCCTAATTGTGATCCTCAAGGTACGGGTTACAAGACCCACGCTCCCCCTTGGGCCTTCTAGAATCTCTTTCACCTTGGGCCGGGTCTTGTGCGATTCCATTGGGCCGGGTTTCACCTAGACATGAACATACCAGGTTACCTTCCCCCCATCAAACGAGGTAACCGATATGAAGCACAAGGAGACACGGTGTATTCCCGAGTTCCTCCTTGTTAAGGGAGTACGTCTCATTGGAGGGATGTAAGCTCGCCACGAAGGCTTACTCAACGCCACAAAGGCCTCACCCTATTCTCCGATGAACCCCGCCACAAAGGCCTAGTCCACCATCCACTATTGATCCCCTTTGAGGCAGGAATCGAATCCTTTACAAACAAGGTTGGGGCACACACCCACAACCAAATTGGGGGCTCCCAATAATCACCAATCACCAACAAGTGTACCAATGGATTCTAGGTTCTCCACAAGAAAACCCTACACTAGATACCTCTAAAATATGAGGGGGAAATGAAGATCGGCTCGGTGAAGATGTAGATCGGGGTCTTCTCCTTCAATCCTCCAAGTATCAACGAGTTTGGGTGGAGGGATTGGGAGAAATCTAGCTTTTGTAGGCTCAATAAATACTTGTCTTCAATGCTGGTTCGAGCAACCTTTTGGAGAAGAAGGGGATGGAGTATTTATAGCCCCCTCCCCAAACTAGCCGTTTGACCCTTTTTCATGCCTGGCGGTACTACCGCTGGGGTCAGCGGTACTACCGCTACCTGGTAACCTGAGCGGTACTGCAGCGACCGAGTTACAGGGTGCGGGCGGTACCACCGCAAAAGTATTGTGGTACTTCCAGCAGCGGTACTACCGCTGGCCACTTCTTCGAAATAAATCGAAGTGGCTGGCGGTAGTACTAGGGACTACCGCTCTAGTACCGTAAACGTTACCGTGAGAAAAATCTCGCTCGCGGTACTTTGACCGGTACTTCCAGCGGTACTACCGGTTCCTGGAAGCAGCGGTATTACCGCTGGCGGTAGCGGTACTACCGCCTGGCAAGGCTTTGCTCCACAACCAACTTAATCACATCGGTACTACCAAACCAGTACCGCTGAATGCAGTAGCCAAATTTACTCTGGCGGTACTGGGCGCGGTACTACCGCTTGCTGGGCAGAGCGGTACTACCGCTGAGGAGCCCGGTACTACCGTTGGACCAAGTTGATTTTGGTGGCTTTGTCTTTGAACACTCTTCCCTTTTTACGTCGATATGATATTTCCTGAAATAACTTAGACGCACTGTTAGATACTTACTAGTGTTGTTATCAACTCCAAAACCTAAGAGACATCAAGATGCAAATGCACTTTCAATCTCCCCCTTTTTGGAGATTGATGACAACACCACTAAGAGAGGTCTAAATAATTTGTACGAGCACTTCTTGAGAGATTGATGCGTCAAGAATGTTTGCTTAATGAGGCAAACTTTTGTTCTCTTTTAGAATGTGTGCTCCCCCTAACTTTTAGAGACCTAGCAAGGATATAAATGATATAACACTAGGAATACTTGCCACAATAGATAATTCGATAAAACCATAAAATCCATAAAACAAATGGTTCAACACAATTAGCACACACAAGGACGGGACACACCACAAAACACCAAAGTTTGACACACCCCTAGCAAACAATAAACGACCCTATATAGAACTCTCTCCCCCTTTGGCATCAAACACCAAAAAGGGAAGAGGCGATGCTAACGTCCCTGGAGGTCACTCGCCAGGGCTAGAGGCACTAGCTGGGCTTCCAAGACCACGCTCGTCCTCTGAGTCGACATCTTCCACTTCATCATTAGTATCACCATGAGTCCAAGGCTCATGAGAAGTCGTAGCATCATCAAGAAGGTCTGGATCCACCCAAGTGTTGCCTTGCTTTGACTTCCACTCCCTGGAGGAGGTGATCTTATCCTCAAAACTAGGACGAACAGACACCCCAAGATGGGCAAATCTCTCATGAGTAAGCTGACGCTCCTTCTTGCTACGCACATGAGCAATATAAGCCTTGTTCTCCATGTCAATCTGACGGCAGAACGCCTTCTTCAAAGTCGAGGACATCCACTTGCGAAAGCCATTCTTCTGAGCTCTACCCTTCATCTCGAAATATGAGTCACTAGAGCCATCAGTGTCCGGACCAAGATCATCCGGACCTAACAGGGGAGTGGCATGCTTCTTGACTCGTAGATCCTTGACATGGTGAGTACTGAGCTCTTGGTCATTGTCCAAGAGAGCATCAGAGAGTTTCGCATTGCGCCAAGTAGTGGCAATGAGCTTGAACACCAAAGCAGAAAACACAGGAACTCTCCTCCTCATCACACAGTTATACATTTCATTCCGGAGGATATCCATCACATCGAGCCGGAGGACATCACCACGATGCCTATGAGTGTAAACCATCAAGTGAGTGAGTGAGCCATGAATCTGATCGAAGTTGCCAACACGGGGAGCCAAAGTGTTCCTGAAGATCCTGTGGAGGATATCATATACTGGCAGCAGATTCTTGGACTGACCAACCACATCACGGCCAGGGATATACAGATCATACATTTTAGTAGGGACCATAGACTTCTCCGGGTAGGGAACCTAGAAGAAAGTAGAGTGAAAAGAAGCATTTGGGGTCTCCCCAAAGTCCTGCAGACCTAGCACGGTAGCAAACTCAGTCCACGAGGCTGAAAACTTCTGGTTCTTGGTCATCCAAGTGATCCTCCTCTCATGAGTATGGAAATATAGCGTGGCATAGAATTGGCCCACGAGGTTCTCATCATATTCTTCATTGATCTCGACGAAGTCCATAAGGTCAAACTCCTCACAGATTTCTAGAGCCTCACCAAAGTAGTCCATCTTGGATCTCATGAAAGAAACATTGATAGATAATTGATTCACTACCTTGTTCTTGTTCGGCGGGTACTCCTCATAAAAGATCCTCTCCTCAAAACGAGTACAGAATCACTCATTTTCCCTAGATTCCCTTGGCTTGGTGTAGGGGTTGGTTGTCCTCTCACGACGAAACTGCTCATCAGATATGTTGAAAACTGATTTGACTCTTGCAGCATGTGATTTCACCAGCACGGACTTCTGTCTCCTTGTGAGATTACCCTGTGGCATAACCTATGGAGTCTCATCTTCCTCGGGATTTTTCCGAGTCCTCTTAGCCGCACGCTTGCGACCTCCACCCTTAGAACCACTAGCACCTACACCTAAGGTAGCATAGGAGGATAGCAATGAGGTAAGGTTAAATTCAATCAAAATGATCTACGAGAAAATTCACACCAGAACCAGAAGTGCAAAAACTCCAGGAAGCGGTAGTACCGCTGCTGGCGGATCTGCCATGGCACCCAGTGGGACAACCGATTCCAATCTAGATGAAACGCACCAATAGTTCTTAGGGAATTTACTCGACTAGGAATCACAACGAACTACTTATACACTAGGAGATCTCTAGAACCCTAAACATCATCATCTCACAAGATTACTCGACGGAGAGAGATTGAATGGGTTACCGGAGCTCATCGTCTTGGAAAAGGAGTTGGGTGCGACCCCCGCGCTTCCTCCGGCGTGATTGGAGCACTCGATCACCGGAGACAGCCCTCCCCAGCGGATGGAAGACTTGGCGGCAGCGAGATCCGGTGTGGGGAGAGGATGAGGGAGAGAGGAGGTAAATGGGTAACTCCCTCTCCTAGATCTGTATTTAACCCCACGGATTTGCACCGCAGCGGTAGTACCGTTGTGCTCAGCGGTAGTACCGCCCACCTGGGACTACTGGAGCCGAGAGGTAGTACCGCTCATGGGTCTGTGCTGGGCACGAACCCCTGCAGCAGTAGTACCGTGCACAGCCACCGGTAGTACCGTGCGCTGGGTACTACTGTCAGTTACAGCGGTAGTACCGCTGCAGCTGGCGGTAGTACCGCTAGCCAAGTTCTTCCTTCCACCAAGAGATCAAAGTGATTAAAATTTTCGGAAGAGAAAATGTCTAAGGGGGAAACATTGAGCTTGGGATAAGAACTCAAACTGAGATGGTGCTACACACTCCAACTTCTGCAAGGAAGATAAAATTCGAATAAGGAAAAGAGAGAGTGTGTTTCCCAAACAACACCAACGACTCACAAAACACAAAGAGAGAAGGAAAAACACAATGAATAACACCACATAAGAACCAAACAAGAACCAACTCTTTAAGATAAGAGGTTGGTGGCCTAAACCACCATGTAAGAGAATATGGTATGTCACCGCGAATATATATCTTGGGTACATTGCCAATTTCCAACATTGAAGCTCACAATTCAACATTAGAAAAGAAGAGCTAATCAATGATTTTTTTTTGCTTTGGGCATAATGGGGGAGGGAGAACCCAATGTGTTAGGATAACACTCCCCCTATGTCCATGCCTACACCTAAACCCAAACACGTTTCAACTAAAGGGGTGTGTGCAAGATCCTCAAGTCAAATTCCTTGAATCAATGATGTTCAGTTCATTCCTCAAGAACATGAATCTTGCATCGTCGAGTGGCTTCGTGAAGATATCTGCGAGATTGTCCTTGGTGGGCACATAAGCTAGTGCAATATCACCTCTTGCCACATGGTCTCGGATGAAATGATGGCGAATCTCAATATGCTTCGTTCTTGTGTGTTGCACGGGGTTGTAGGCGATCTTGATGGCACTTTCATTGTCACACATAAGAGGCACCTTATCCAAATTAACGTCATATTCCTTGAGAGTTTGCCTCGTCCATAACAATTGGGTGAAAGCACTTGCGGCGGCTACGTACTCGGCTTCGGCGGTGGAGAGAGATATGCAATTTTGCTTCTTGGAAGACCAACTCACCAAGGACCTACCAATGAATTGGCAAGACCCGGAAGTGGAGTTCCTATCATCTTGATCACTGGCCTAACCGGAATCCGTGTATCTCTTGAGAGAGAATTGTGCCCCCTTTGGGTACCACAAACCAAACCTTGAGGTATGAACCAAATACCGAAAGATCCTATGGACCGCCACTAAGTGGGTTTGAGCCGCTTGATACCTTGCACACACACTTACACTGAAAATGATATCGGGCCTAGATGCATAAAGATAGAGAAAAGAACCAATCATAGAACGATACAACTTTTGGTCCACATCTTTACCATCCGGGTTGCGCTTGAGGTGGAACTTGACTTGCATAGGAGATGGCTTTATCTTTGCACCTTGGAAATTAAACCTCTTGAGCATGTCTTGGGTATACTTGGATGAAAGTCCCACGAGCCAATTACTTGATCTCAAAGCCAAGGAAGAATTTAAGCTCTCCCATCATGGACATCTCCAACCTGTCAGTCATAACTTTGAGAACTCGTTATTGAAAGCTTGGTTAGTTGAGCCAAAGATGGTATCGTCCAGATAGAGTTGGCATATGAAAAGCTCTCCCTTTACCCTCTTTGTGAAGAGAGTGGGGTCGATCTTCCCAACTTCAAAACCACGGTCATCCAATAACTCTCTAAGGTGCTCATAGCACGCACGGGGTGCTTGTTTAAGTCCATAGAGCGCCTTATCGAGCTTGTAGACATGGTTAGGGAAGTTGAGGTTCTCGAACCCCGGAGGTTACTTAACATATACCTCCTCTTTGAGTGGACCATTCAAGAAAGCACTTTTGACATCCATTTGTTACAATTTGAAATTATGTGAAGATGCATATGCAAGGAGGATACGGATGGACTCAAGGCGAGCCACGGGAGCATAGGTTTCATCAAAGTCAATGCCTTCAACTTGAGTATAACCTTGAGCTACCAATCTTGCCTTGTTCCTTATAAAAATCCCATGCTCATCTTGCTTGTTCTTGAATATCCACTTAGTGCCAATAACATTGTGGCGATCTTTGGACTTCTCAACTAATCTCCAAACCTTGTTGCGCTCAAAGTTATTGAGCTCATCATGCATAGCTTCAACCCAATCGGAGTCCTCAAGATCTTCAAACACTTTCTTTGGTTCCACCATAGATATGTGAGCTTGATGTTCACTAAAATGTGCCAATTGCCTTCTTGTGGATCTTCTAGCTTGAATATCTTCCAAGACCTTGTTGTCTTGGGCATCAATTTGCTTCAAAGCTCTTCTTATCCTTCTAGCATGACGGGCTTCGATCTCCTCATTATTGCGAGGAGGAATCTCTTGATCATTTGGGTCCCCGTCTTAACCAACTTGGCCTTAATGATCATCATCATCATCATCAACTTCAACATTTGCTTCAATTTGAGGAGAAGAGGATGGGGATGGTTGATCTTGGCCTTGACCTTGACTAGCATGAATGATAGGAGTGGTTGCATCTTGCGTAGTAATTTGGTCAATAAGAGGAGGGTCTTCAACTTTTTCTTTGTTAGGTGCACCACTTGGATCCTTGGCTTGTTCTTTTATTGTAGAGGAGGGCTCCACTTGAGTAGAGCATAGTCCTTCTCGAGACGCCATAAGGTGTCCCTCAATGGGGCGGAAAAATCCCACACCCATCCTTCGTATGGCTTTTTAAGGCATTTCAACATCTACATTAGAAACATGAAATTGCGCCACTTGGGAGCCATCATTTTGCTCGAAAACCACACTACAAGATTCTATGACAATCCGTGAGGCTTTGTCAAAGACTCTATAAGTGTGGGATTCGGCATCGTAACCAACAAATATACCCTCAATAGTTTTGGATTGAAATTTAGACAACCTAACACCCTTGATCAAATAAAAGCACTTACAACCAAATACACGGAAGTAGGAGACGTTGGGCTTGTTGCCGGTGAGGATCTCATATGGAGTCTTGTCCAAGCCCTTGCGGATGTAGAGGCGGTTGGAGGAGTGGCATGCGGTGGATATGGCCTCGGCCCATAGATATTGGAGAGAAGAATACTCCGCCAACATGGTCCTTGCCATATCCAAGAGATTGCGATTCTTCCATTCGGAAACACCATTTTGTTGAGGAGTGTAAGTGGCGGAGTATTGATGACAAATTCCCTCATCACTAAGGAATTCATTCAAAGTGTAGTTCTTGAACTCCGAGCCATTATCACTCCTAATAGCCATGATTAGCACATTGTGTTGATGTTGCACTTGGTTGGAGAAGTCGATGATGGTTTGTTGAGTCTCGCTCTTGCACTTGAAGAAATAAACCCAAGTGTATCTTGAATAATCATCGACAATTACCAAGGAATACTTCTTGCCACCAAGACTTGCCTCGGGCACGACACCAAAGAGATCAACATGGAGAAGCTCCAATATCCTCTTTGATGAGATAATGGTCTTGGCCTTGTGAGCGGCATCATCCATCTTTCCTTCAACACACGACCTACAAATGCGGTCTTTAGAAAAGGAAACATTTTCTTCTAGTCCGAGAATAAGGCCACCTTTGTGAAGACTTTGCAAAGTTCTCATGTTGACATGGGATAAGCGGCGATTCCACAACCACCCCACGTCCGCCTTTCCGAAAAGACACATTGATTGAGAGTTGGTAGACTTCAAAAAGTCTACCACGAATAACTCATTTTCAACATGTCCCACGTATGCGACGTCAAGAGTCTTGCTCCTCAAAAGGACCACAATATCTTCATAAAAAAAGACGAAGAAACCCATATTTCCAAGAGAACGGACGAAAAGTAAATTCAAACCAAGGGATTCGACAAGCATGACATTCACGATAGTAGTATCGGGAGCAATCATAACCTTGCCGAACCCCGATACCTTAGACGAGGATGAGTCTCCATAAGTGACGGTTGCTTGAATGTCATTTGGGCGCAACTCCGTCACAAGATCTTTGCTTCCGGTCATATGGCTAGTGCATCCACTATCAATTATACATTTAGACCCATCAGAAGCATAGTCCTGCAAGAGATCATTGACTAGAGTTAGGAACCGAGGAGGGTCCCTTCACGTTAGCAACAAGGGTCTTTGGAACCCAAATGGTATAGTCAATGTAACCCTCAATAGTACCAACATATTTAGCTTGCACAACACCATAATAATCAACATATAAGAAATGGTGTGGATTGTTAGTTCCCAAGGAAATGCTACGAGTAGTGGAGTCCCTCATGACACCACCACTAGAGGCAAAATTGTTATCTTGACCGGGAATGCTACGAGTAGTGTTGTCCCTAATGACAATACCACTCGAAGCACCATTGTTGGCCTTCTTCTAGCTCTTCTTTTTCTTGTTCTTCTTCTTGGAAACATAGCCAAGACCTTTCTTGCCCATTTGTGGCCTTGGAGAACTCAATTTTGGTCTAGCAACAACCACATGAGGGCTAGGGGCAACCACTTGTGGGGTAGAAACCACAACCTTCTCAACTTGAGGGCCTTTGCCCTTGAGCCTTGCTAGCTCATCCTTCAACCTAACATTTTCCTCAATAATATTTGCATGATCACAAGAAGAAGTAGAGGTGCAAGGGTTGTTAAGTTTATTAAGTTGAGTTTGAAGTTGTTCATGCAACTCCTTGAGGGAAGAGTGTTGACTCTCCAAAGCTTTGTGGGCCTTGGTTAGCTTTTCAAACTCCTCGGTTAGTTTACCATGACCAACACCAAACTCAACCTTATCCTTTTTAGCCTTTTTATATTTAGCAATTGCAAGGTCACGTTCCTTAGTGATATTAGAAACGAGTTCATTATGTGACTCTTCTATAGATTCAAGTTCCTCCTCAAGAGAAACTCTACCCTCGTGTTCTTCTTCGAGAGTCATAGAGAGGGATGCTATCTCATTCACATCCCTTATTTCAATCGCACCTTTCTTCTCAAGAGCTTCATGGGACTCTCCCAACTGGATCATGAGATGATCGAAGTACTTCTTGGTCTCCCCTTGCATGTTAGACATAAAATGTTCCAAGGAGAGGATTTCATCTTCTACTCTAAGACTAGCATGATTTTCTAGTTCACTTGTGGTCTTAGAGTTTGGAGAAGGTGATACCTCCGAGGCCTTAGCCATGAAGCACTTGGCATTTGGGTGAGGATGATTCTCATTGGGGGATTCAAAAAGAGATGAAGATGATGGAGTAGAAGCAATATGAATAGTGGCCACTTCACTTGTGGTTTCTGCTTCTTCACCACTTTCGGAATCATACTCCTCTTGAGTCACTAGCACAAACTTGATGGGGGACTTCTTGTTGAACGGTTTCTTCTTGAAGTGAGGTTTCTTGTAATCCACCTTGGACTTATCCTTGCGAATGAGCTTGCCACCATGGAGTTCTCTATTTTGATAGGGACACTCCGCAATGAAATGGTGCTGATCTTGGCAATTGAAGCAAGACCTCACTCGTTGAGTCCCATCATTTCCATAGCGAGACTTGGTCTTCTCCTCCACATATGCCTTGGCCTTGGGAGGATTCCTCCAAAACTTTTGCACGGTGATAGCAATGATATCTTTGAGCATGGGATCATATTCTTGATCCTTCAATGGAGCCAACTCCTCATGGCATTTTTCTTCATACTCAACCTCCCTTGACACAACCTGGGCCTTCAAAGAAACCGATGCTCCTTTGTGCATTCCTATGGCCCTAGCACGGTTGTCAAGATCATTCTTGGTTTGCACTTGATAGGAGCACACCTCTTGCATAACTTGAGTTGAGGTCGAAGAGGCAAAATCATGTATTCCTTGAATGCTCTTCAAATCCGTGGGCTCAAATGGCATAAGAGCAATCATGTACTTCCTCTTGATCCAAGCATCATCAGTGTACTTGGCACCAACATTGTTGAATGCGGTGGCAAGAGTCTTGAGCGTTCGGTACATGTCTTCATGGCTCTCTCCATCATGCATATAGAACCCTTCGACCTCATTGCTCAAGGCATCATAACTATTCCTTTGCATGCTTTCATTTCCCACGAACATGACGACAAGAGTGTCCCATGTTTTCTTTGCGGTGGAATATTGTTGAAGATGAGGCATGTGGTTAGGAATCACGGCTTGTTGAAGAATAGACAAGGTGGTGTAGTTGAGTTGACAATGTACGTCTTCTCTTCTTGTCAAGTTCTGGGGGTCGTGTGGCTTGTATCCATCTCGAGTGACTCTCCAAAGTTCTATACAAGAAGATTTCAAGTGAGTTTCCATGTAATATTGCCATTCCCTAAAAGAGTATGCATCAATATTAGGTGTATCTCCTCTAGGGATTATATGAGGATGTGGTACGAGAGGATCGGGGAATAACGTCCTTTGACGTAGTGATATTCTCCATCACCACGCGTACCATTTTCGGTTGTGTTTTCAGCGGAAGCATCTTTAGGTAGATCACTATCTACCCCTTTCTTGGCGCCCTCCGGGTTTTCGTCCGGAGGAGATGAGTCGGTGGCCTCCGGTCCCTTGGCTTTCATGAATTTCATCAAGACTTGACGCAATTCATCGATTTTGTTCTCCCTGAATGAGGTCAGTGAATTTTTCAAATCATTGATATCATTCATAGAGACATGCACCTCGGAACCGGAGGTCCCCGTATCATCGACCATACTTAAACTCTTAGCCGGTTAAGCCCGATAGAAGAGTCGAGGCTCTGATACTAATTGAAAGTAAAGTATGGGCATCTAGAGGGGGGTGGATAGGTGCTATGACCAATTTTAATTTTTCTTTCACAATTAGGCTTGACACAAAGGTAAATTCTCTAGATGATGCGACTACGGTGAATTTACCTATATAACAAGGACAAGCACTATAACAATACAAGCAAGATTAAAGGGGGAAGGGAACGAGGTAACCGATATGAAGCACACGGAGACACGATGTATTCCCGAGTTCCTCCTTGTTAAGGGAGTACGTCTCATTGGAGGGGTGACAGCTCGCCATGAAGTCCTACTCAACGCCACAAAGGCCTCACCCTATTCTCCGACGAACCCCGCCACAAAGTCCTAGTCCACCTTCCACTATTCATCCCCTTTGAGGCGGGAATCGAATCATTTACAAACAAGTTTGGGGCACACACCCACAACCAAATTGGGGGCTCCCAACAATCATCAATCACCAACAAGTGTAGCAATGGAGTCTAGGTTCTCCACAAGGAAACCCTAGACTATATCCCCCTAGAATATGAGGGGGAAATGAAGATCGGCTCGGTGAAGATGTAGATCGGGGTCTTCTCCTTCAATCCGCCAAGTATCAACGAGTTTGGGTGGAGGGATTGGGAGAAATCTAGCTTTTGGAGGCTCAATAAATGCTTGTCTTCAATGCTGGTTCGAGCAACCTTTTGGAGAAGAAAGGGATGGGGTATTTATAGCCCCCTCCCCAAACTAGCCATTTGACCCTTTTTCGTGCCTGGCGGTATTACCGCTGGGGTCAGCGGTACTACCGCTACCTGGTAACCTGAGCGGTACTACATCGACCCAGTGACAAGGTGCGGGCGGTACCACCACGGAAATACCGTGGTACTTCCAGCAGCGGTACTACCGCTGGCCACTTCTTCGAAATAAATCGAAGTGGCTGGCGGTAGTACTAGGGCACTATCACTCTAGTACCGTAAACGTTATCGTGAGAAAAATCTTGCTGGCGGTACTTTGACCGGTAATACCAGCGGTACTACCGTTGGCGGTAGCGGTACTACCGCCTGTCAAGGCTTTTCTCCACAACCAACTTAATCACAGCGGTACTACCGAACCATTACCACTGAAGTACCGCTGAATGCAATAGCCAAATTTAATCTGGCGGTACTGGGCGTGGTACTACCGCTTGCTGGGCAGAGCGGTACTACCGCTAGGGAGCCCGGTACTACCGCTGGACCAAGTTGATTTTGGTGGCTTTGTCTTTGAACACTCTTCCCTTTTTGCGTCGAGATGATATTTCCTGAAATAACTTAGACGCACTATTAGATACTTACTAGTGTTGTTATCAACTCCAAAACCTAAGAGAGATCAAGATGCAAATGCAGTTTCAGAGAAGACTTCTGGGCGGCGGGGTTCGGGGAAGCTCCAGTGGCGGGGGCCTTCCGACGGCGGGGAGGACGGCGGCCACAGACGGCGTGGGGGAACGGCGGGGATAGGGTGGCTCATGGGTGGGAGGTGGCGGCGCTTCCTTGGATGCGAAACCTTATGACGAGGAACCCAATCGAGCGAGTTCGGGTGCGGACGAGACCTATTGAGCATTCGGGTTGAAAAAAAATTGTTCGGCTGGAGGCTGTTCGCTCGGTGACAGTTTCTTATAATTTCCGTTGAACGACATGTCAACTCTGGAATAACGCTTCGCTGGATTTGCGGGAAGCCGCACGAAGCACGTCTCGACGTGCGTCCTCGCATAAGGGCATATACAATAGTATCTAATTAGCTGTGTATAGCAGGTGCCACCTCTGATTTTAGATGATGTGGAAGTGAGAGAACGAGGAGAGAAAAGTGTGTCGTTTGTAATTTTGCAGACGGTCGAGTCGCGTGAAAGTCGCTGGCTAGCGACTCCTCTATTCCCGTTGTACGAGTCGCTCGTCTGTGGTCGTGGGATTGTGGCATAGTAAAAAAAAATTTGAAGACTGATTTAATGTTGCATGCAGGCTTATAGACACATGAAGAGACGAAACGCGGCGGTAGTAGGTGTCTGTAACAGCAACACTAGTCTGACTAGACACGCACTACACACGGTTGCCGTCTAAACCATTGTTCATGCCCTAAGGCTATTCTGCTCGCTCGCTTCTGGGAAGCAAGAAGCCAACACATCATATTTGATTGGTTGTAGGTGTTTTCTTCTGGTGGAAAGCCATCGGAAGCCGAAACAAACACGGCCTAAATTCGATAGGGATTTTACATAGGCCGCTGTCTCTTAATCGGCTTTTGGGGATCATTATGCAATCATCATTCGATGCATAAAACTGGAGAACTCAGGAGAACGTTGTTTGTAATACCTCTAAAACTCTTTAATCAATGAAAATGGCAAATCTTTTGCCTTGTTTCAAAAAAAAAAGATCGTCAACATTCTTGCTTAACTAGTACTCCCTCTCCCTTCAAAAAAAAACTAGTACTCCCTCCGTTCCACAATATAAAATGTTTTAGACTTTTTCCACATTCGTATGCATACAGATGTATCTAGACACATTTTAGTGCATGTGTATACTCACTTTAGTGTGAATCTAGACAACATGTGAAACAGCTAAAACATCTTGTATTATAGAACGGAGGGAGTAGTCAGTGGTTAGAGTATTGCTTTCATACGGCGGGAGTCATCGGTTCAAATCCAACGAAATCGCCAAAAACATGAAGACAAATTTCCTTTCTTTTTTTAGTAGGCCAACGAGTCTACTACGGGGTAAATAGAAGAATTGGTGATGAAATGATTAGTTCACAAGGCCTACTCCGGCGAATTTTATGTGATCGAATCTTAATTTTATCTCCTTACGCCGACCATGGTTTCTCAAGTAAACTGCATTCTGTTGCACTTGTACGGAGCGACTTTTGAACACATGGCACACGAAGTTCAAATCAGTTTCCCTACCAACTGAGCGAGATAGCGTAAGTTAATCTCGACTGAGCCACCGGCCACATGCTTCGCCAACTTCATTATATGGGTCAACACTCAACAGACAAGTCCCGTTTATGAAACTGCAAATTGCACCGTGCCAGCGTGGGGAAGTTCGAAATTTACTCAAAGACCTTAAAATAAATAAAAGATTCGTCAAGGCTCCATCTCCATTTGACCAAAACTGGATCTTGGAGCGACAGCAGGCATGCACGCACCCCTTGTTTCCAACGGCTGTTGTCCACATGAGCATCGCTTCAAGGAGCGGAGTATTTTAGCCCTTGTGGGAGCTGGGATACAGATAGCCCCCGGCATAAGTTCCAGCTACGTTCCAGGGCAGCGGGCAGCCATGCGTCTTGTTTTTCCTTGCGGTACGGCTGCCGAATTATAAGACTTTAGGTTTGTGTCTGATCTTGACGTACGTGGTTGCTTACTCTGAACCTGGATTGCTTGCTCGTGACAGCTGCTTCCCTGTATGTCGATGGAGCGATCAGAGTCGCAACTGCAAGTAGAGGCCCAATCAGGCGGGGCTTTGGAGCAGAGGAAAAGAAATGAGGCGAAGAGAAGGGTGCGACGTTGCCGTCAAACCCAACCGTGCGGGCGAGGCGTGCGGGACAGCGCAACCCCACATGGCCACTGTTGGTTGCCATGGATCCCCGTCGATCGTGTAGCGCACGTACGTAGGCAGACGTAGCTCGTGCCGGCACTGCTGCTTGACGTGAGAGCAGTGTAGTACGCGACCTAGCTAGGCTTTCCGTCGCCATCAGCGTTCTACAGCAATGCAGCTCTTTCCGTCGCGGCGAACGGGATTTAGGGGGACGCAAGAAGCCAACGGGGTTTTAAATGCCGTGCGCTCGTGCGAGCCAAGTGGCCCGCACCCCCGTTCCGTCCACTTGTCAGCCCTGCCTCGCCCTGTTGAGACAAACAGGATTATTACAGGGAAACAAACAACGCAATTCCGCATGGCCAGTACATATAACAGCAACTCTAGCGGATCTCGGGTAAATACATCGGGAAAAAACATGATAAGGGGATCAGGAAAAAAAAAATGCGGGACGTATTGTCGAGCGGCATAACAAATCCACTAAAAACATAGCGGATAATTTACAAACAGTAGTTCGCGCTAAAGTTTAACAAACTTCGCCGGTGTACATCGCCAGAAAACTTTTAAAAAAATAAACGTCCTAGCCGATGCCGAGGATTTCCACCTCGACGATCTTCTGCGTAGCCCAGCAGAGCTCGAGTTCGTCGGCGGCGCACTGGAGCCTGTCCATCGCATCCGGAGCGCCGGCGTCGAACACGATGCCGGCGATGTAGAGTTCATCCTCTACATGCTCCATGCACCGGATCGGTGGAACCACGCGGTCGATGAGATTGGTCCAGCTGCAGATCCCCGTTCCCTGACGGTCGCGAAGGGTTGTCCACACGGAATCCGGCCCGACTGGAGGCGCTAGCGGCAGCACGCGCTCTTCATCCACCGCGGGCTGAACCCTAGCGGCACGGTTCCTCGCGGAGACGGCACGAAACTCCTCGAGACGGTCGTTGCTCATCCCCGACATCTTGGGGGCGCGGAATCGCTCGCCAGCGGTGGAGGGGTGGAAAATGGCTGATCCGGATAAGCTTTTCCCGGGCTGGCCCGATATGTGGGATCAGTTCGGGTAAAAAGAAGGGTCTATCCCGTATATCGGCTAGAAAAATAGCGGGTGGCGAGGTTTTCCGGAATCTAAGGCCCTCTTTGGATTGCAGAAATTTCATAGGATTTTTGTAGTCTTGCAATCCTAAGGAATTTTCCTATGGATTGCCTTTGGATCAAACGAATGTTGTTGACAAAATTCCTATGGATTGGATTCCTATGCCTCAATCCCATAGGAATTCAAACATCCACTCCAACCTCTTTTTAAGACTCGGTTGCGTAGGATCGGGACATTTTTCCAGGGTTTTTCCTATGTTCCATCCAAACGACTGTACCTACAGTTTTTCTGTATTTTGTAATCCTCTGTTTTACACCGATAAATCTGTGAGAATGCTCTGTTTCTTGATTCCTATGTTTTTCAATCCTATGATCCAAAGAGGCCTAAAGGTGCTTTAAAAACGTAGAATCTCGAGAGTGAAAGTCATATCTCGTAGAGTAGCTGCCACGGGAAGTGGACGAGCCGTACTACGTACTCCACAAAAGCAGTAGCGAGCATAAATTCTTTGGCTTCAGGTGATCGGCCCAGATGCATGCCAGGATGAGTGACAGAGTGGGGTCTCCCACTGTCCAAACCTCTCTTCTTTCAGATGCGACTACACAACGAGCCTAGCCGACGCAGCAAAAGGACACTTCGTTTTTATCTCTTCTGAAAACGAGTCTACTTTATTTCTACACATAATTTAACAAACTTAAGTGCTTCTTTGATTCAAAGGATTTGTATAGGATTTTTGAGGATTTCATCCTATAGGAAATGACCATTTGATTTGTAAGATTGAATCCTATAGGATTTTTTCCCATAGGAATTGTGTACTACTTCCCATAGAAATTCTAACCTCCACTCCAAACTCTTTTTACAATTCCTTTGATGGAATCAAACAAACTTTAGTGCAAATCAAATCCTATAGGATTTTCGTCGACATGACAATGCAATCCTATGTTTTTCCTATTCCTATATTTTTCCTATCCTATGAATCAAAGAAGCCCTAAGTTAATCACGTGTAGTAATTTAGTTGCAATCGACAATTATTCAGACGGACATATAGGCTAAGAAAACTCCTTTGCCTTTGAAGTAGTACTGCAATGTGACGTCGCGTCAATGTTTTTTTTTTTTCAAAAGGAAGGCAGCATGACTGGCTCATATCCATGGCTAGTGGAGGACTCGGCGCCGTAGGTCGCATCTTTCCTGCATTTTAAACGATTTTCTCTGCAAAAAGCGACACTGTAGACGTCCATCTGTATGTGCAGTGCTACTAGTCATGGACATGACTAATAAAACCTGGTACATATAATATATCGTATCATAAATTAATTCATAGACCATGCGTGCATATAGTTCTAAAGCAAATTTGGTCCACTAATATGATTGTTGTGCATGATTAGTTGGTGGCCCTCGAGAAAGTACAGTATTGGTTATTCCTTTATTTTTAATTATTAGCTTTGGAACTATTTTGAATTGTATCCTGTCATCTGGCCTCGCTTCTTTTGTGAGTGGGAGTGCGGTGTTTATCAAATCCAGTCACAAGAGACAAACAGTCATGGGCCAAGAATGGGGCGCAATAGATTAAGCACGCATGGAGACAATAGTCAATATTTAAGCACGCGTCTATATCTTCCCTCCTTCCGCTTTAGTGCATGGGAACTTTTACCATCATAGGCCATAATTAGCGGAAAGTGCTTTTTCCTTCCGAGCACGAGTGATCTGACAATTTAAAAAATTCGTAAAAAAATACAAGTTTTAAAATATTTAAAAATAAATCTGGTCGCAGCCAATGATATAGCAACAAACGTTCAAACTTTCAATTTAAAATACAAAAAGTATAGACTACACAAAAATAACAAAAGAATAAACTTTATAGATTTGAAAATAGGCATTACCCAGGTTCATACTATTGTCATTTTTCTGGAGATTAAAATACAAAGTATTTAAAGTTCATTTTTTGCACGTTTGTAACATATACCCCTGGCTACTTAAGGATTTTTCTTCGGATTCTTTTTAATACTCATGACTTTTCTATCAATTTTTTTAAAATTGGCACAAGCATTGGTGCCGAGGTGCACTAAATCTCCACTCAGTTTAGGTCCTACTGTTTTCAACACTATGCTATCTCACGTCCTCCCAATGGTGGCGTGGTGTAACAAAGTGGAATTGCATACGCGGATTCATGAACTCCCCCATCTCAAAATAATTGTTGTTGAAATGAGTTGAAATAAATATACGTGATGGGATTTGTAGTATAGAAAATAAAAAAATTTCTACGAGATGCAAATGAAAGCCGAGATCCAATTTACCAAATCAAGATACAATCTAGGAGATACTAGCAACGATAGGGAGAGTGCTAAATCTGATCTACGTACCCTCGAAGGACGAATACATTGAACGTGCTATTTCAACGCAACTCGGTGTAGTCGTACTAGGTCAATGACGTCCTTCCTGCGATCCAGCCGTTCAACACCAACGAACGGTGCCTCCGAGATATGCAGACGTACAACACGACAACATCCTCTCCTCCTTGATCCAGCAAGTGCATCGGAGAGATACATGGGATCGGTTCCATCAGAACGACGGCGTGATGGTGGAAGTGTGTTCCGGCAAGGCTTTGCCAAGCGTCTGCGGAGGAAAAGAGGGAGGGGCGGCAAGGGCGGCGGCTAGGGCTCCTTGGGAAACGTCCCAATGAGCTCTCCCCCTCTTTATATAGGCTAGGGGAGGTTGATGGGTCGGCCAAAAACCTCCTAGCGCCGGCTTCCAAAAGGACTGGGGGGGACTTGCCCCCTAAGTTTTCCCAAAGGGTTTTTCCTTAGCCCTCATGACATGAGGCACATGGGCCCTATGTAATTTTATCTCCAGACCATTTTGTACCTCCTCGTAATATTTCGGATCACATCTGAGACTCCAAACAAAAATTTGTTCTCACCATCAAAGTACCCCAGTTCTACCCTAGAGTTACCGTACGTTAAGTGTGTGACCCTACGGGTTCTAGAACAAGCGGACATGATCGAGGCTCCTCTCCGATCAATAATAATCATCAACGGGACATTGATGTCCTTGATGACGCCCACATATTCAAGATGATCTTTATCGGCTAAACCACTATGTCATAAACCATATTCTGTTTTCCTTGTCTCGCGATATTTTACTTACCCAAGATTTGATCGTCCGTATCACCATACCTAGTTCAACCTCGTCTGCGGTAAGTATTCTTTACTCGTTCGGTGACTAACTCCTTAATCACGTGCTTGCAAGCGTTACGAATGTGTGTCACCGAGTGGACCTAGAATATCTCTCTGTCACACGGAGGGGCAAATCCCAATCTTGATACATGCAACTCAACGGGTACTTTATGAGATACCTGTAAGACACATTTATGATCACCGGTTACGAAGTGATGGTTTATGACCCGAAGAATTCCTACCCAAGAGTAACATTATCTCCTTGTCTAAGAATCAGAATACTTGACAACAAAATACATTGCGTGTGACACGATCAATTGCTATGTTTAGATTGGCTTTGTCCACCATGTCATTCTCCAATGGCATGACCTTGTTATCAATTGACATTTTACAACCCATGTCCATGGTTAGGAAACCATAACCATCTATTATAAAATGAGCTAGTCTAGTAGAGGCTTACTAGGGACACCTAGTTGTTTATGAAACCACACATGTGTTATGTTTCTTGTTAATACAATTCTAGCATGGAGTATAAACATTTATCATGAATATGGAAATATGATAATAACATAACTTTATTATTGCCTCTAGGGCATATTTTCAACAGTCTCCCGCTCGTATTAGAGTTAATAATCTAGTTTATATTGGTAAAATCTAACACCCATGGACTTTTGGTGCCGATCATGTTTTCCTTGTGGAAGAGCTTTAGTCAACGGATTTGCAACATTCAGATCCGTGTGTACTTTACAAATCTTCTCTTTCCTCATGATGATGATGTATCGAAGGTAAACATGAATGTTCACACAAACTCCATCTTCAAGACATAGTTGCAATATGCTCAATACTATCATGACCATTCGTTTTCTCGATCATATCAAATATATTCATTATAAGAAATGATCGTGATGACATCCAACTGTGAATCCAACACATGGAGTTCAAGAGATGCCAATGAACAAACCTACAAGAATATCTCAATGCAAATATTAGTCCATAAGGATTGCCATTAATTACCCAGCCTCACCCAGCCTCTACATCGATCGATGCACACAGATGTTTTTATTGCAAAAATAGAGTTTGAGTACCTAAACTTTACATCTAAAAAAGAGGTACAAAGTCGTAAAAAGAAGAAAAGTAAGAAGTAAAAAGGTAAAGCCGGATATCGCTAAGCAGCTTATAGTCGTCTAGCAAGCCTTAAGCCACCCCGGTTGAAGATATCCCGAGTGACCATCTCCAGACGGGGACACCCGGGATCCATAGCCGCTCATGGCGCATCAGGAAGCAGGAAAGGCCATTCGTGCATATGATGGGTAGCCGTATGAATAACCTGCATAACATTAATGTTTGTACGTTTGTTAAAAATGATGTCATTCCGATACTTCCATATATACCATACCAATGATCACGGTCTCTACTATACATGGAAGGAGGTGGGCAAAGTAAACGTACGTACAATACATATTCAGCAGATTTCATCCTCTCAAAAGGAGAAAAACTAAAAAAGGACATTGTTATACTAAACAAACACACTTCCAAAGCCAGGCTTGGAAGTGGAGGCGTAGCTCGGTTTGTACATACTAGACGTAGATGGTGTTTAACCTTCGTGCTAGCTTTGGCCTGTATGGCGTTCCCCTTCCTCCTCGGCTGGCTTCCGGTGACTCGCAGCGACGCGGGAACCAGTTTGCTTCTTTTCTGCAGGTCGAATCCATGGTGGATTTCCTACAGGATGGAAGTTGGACAAAGCCGATTCAATAAAATGCTTGCCTTACCTTCTACTCTGCAGATCGAGAGAAGAGGTGCTGTCGTTTTCCTCTGGTCGGCCGTGGCGGCGAGGAGGGGAGGAGTGGCTGCTATTCTTGTTTAAGATCGATGGAGTGGATTCCGCTTCACCCTGGAGCTCCTCCCATGGGGGTGATGCTCACCCCCACTATTAAAGGCCAAGAAGGTGACCAATCTTCAACCTCCATGTTGGAGGCCTACTCGATTCGGCGCCGGAGCTCGGCTGCTCGATGCATCCAAGTAGTTTGTCCCCGGTTGCGTCGAGTTTGCCGTCGTCAGAGATCTTACGTCGGAAGGGAGAGTCCGAGTGCCTCACTGTGCTCCGATCTTGGTGCTTCGTGCGCCTGGAGATTGCCAACGTTGGGTGGTGGAGGGGGCCGCGGATCCGATTGCTTTTCATCTTTTTTTTCTAGGGTGTTTTTTGTAAAAGCACATGCCTTTTCTTCGAATGTTAGGTCTTTTAGGGCAATATATAGACGAAAAGGGGATTTGTGCAAATTGTACCTACCACATGTTTCGTTAATATGCAGCATCAGGGTCTTTGACCCCAACCTCTGTTAAAAAAAAAAGGAGAAAAACTGGGCAGCCTTTTTGTTCCCTCTCTTCCACATCATTCAAAATCTGATGTGGTACCTGCTACAGCCAGCTGATTAGGCACTGTTGTATATGCCCTAACACGCTGGCATAACAACGTAAGCGTAAGTATCATGTGAAAAAACACGCAGACTGTTCAACCAAGGAAGCAAGGACGCAATGCCAAGAAGGAAGAAAAAACACACGGACAGAAGATTCATGGATTGCGTTGCCACAGCACCCTGCGGATCTCACACCCCCCCTCTTGCGTTGGTGCATTGGTGCACTGCATCACGGTCATGTATAGTTGGGACGGAGCCATCCATCGACGGACGTTGCCGTCGAGGCCGGGGTGGTGAGGGAGCAGCGGGGGCGGTCGCGGCCCCGACGGATAGCGCGGTTGCCGGCGCATCCCCGAGCAGCGGTCTCCATCGCGACGAGACAGCGGTGTTGCCGGCGCCATCAGAGCGACCATATCGGCACTGCTCACGTCGACCGGCCGCACTGCACCGCACGGCGAGCGACCTGTGTCCAGACGTGCGCGTGGACACGGCCAAATCATTATCAGGCTTACTACTGGTTTAATTAGTGTTGGCCTCGTCCGGAGTTAAAGATACGCCGCGCGCGCTCGTGCGCACGCACGCACGCACGCCCGTCCGTCCGTGGTTAGCAGTCCCTCTCGCGGCGGTACGAGGCGAGAAGGAAACAATGCGATGCGATGCAGGGTGCGTGATGGGGCTGGCTTTGTCTCTGATTGCCTCCTTAATTGACGTACAGAGCGGTGCAGGACACAGAGCTTTGCGCCGTGACCGTGAGTGATGGATACCCGTACCCACCCCCCTTCTGTCTATCAGGTCAGGGATGGATAGATCGATGATCGATGGACGGCGGGTGACGGAATGGCTCATCCACACCCATCCGACTGGCCTACCTACTGCACAGCATGCTAGTTTAGTTGTGAGGTCAGATCAAGTGATATGCTTATTTCGTTTCGTCTCTGCATGCCCGAATCACTAAGCACGTTTAAGCTACTGTTTTTTCCTAAGCTCACAGTCATGCAATTGCCAGTTGGGGGTACTTTTGGCCTTTTGGGTCTCCATCAAGCGATCTCCAAAAGCGACCGAAAATTATTTTACTTCCCTCGCCGCAACTAGTACAGATTTTTAGTTTGCTTCCCGCGAACGTGTGAAGTTATCTGCTAGCCGAAAGCAAGGGGTTTACTAAGTGCGAGGCCAGTCTTGTGTGTCCCGGCCCCCTACACTACCACATTTAACTCCCAACCTAGGTTCGCCTGCAGTTATTCAAAAAAAAAGGCCCCACACGACACGATTCGAGCAAGGCTATCACGGGTGGATGCTATGCCTACTCTCGTGCCAGTGTGTATACGGAAGCTAAGCTAGATCCTACCCCGGGCAGTAGGCACATTAAAGTTAACTTATCCGAAAAGAAATCTGATTCCCATGTTTGAAAACTACCAGTCCATGAGAGCAAGTTCAATAGTATAGCCAACGGTTGGCTATAAGGATTTGCCATGTCATCTATAGCCAACCATATACTAGCCAACAAGTACAATAGTTAGGTAGAATAATGTGTTGGTTTATTAACACATGGCCCACCATCCACTCTCACAAGGTGCCTAGGAGCATGTGGTGTAGCTGGCTCTTGCATGAGAGCCCACTCCCCTTCTCTCTCCTCTTCTCTCTCCTCCATGTCATCACAGAAATAGTATTTTAATCCTTATAGCCCGCTGACATCTCTGATCAGCACAAGAAGCCCGGCGCAGGTAGTGCCCGGACTGGGCGCCTCAGACTCCGCACCGTCACATGACCTGTCTCGCGATGGTCGCATCCCCTCTCCCGGCTCTCTCCAGTCTATTCCCAACTGGCACGCGCCCAGCTGTGCGCGCGCGTGCACTGCCGGCCTCGATCCGCCTGCGCTGCACTTCAGCGTGGCCTTCCGAGACCCGCAGCTTGTTAATTCTCCCCGGTGTCGGGGACGACGAGCACTATCTCGTCTTCACGTGACACGCTAGCTCACATGTTAATTCGGGGTTTCCATAGATTTCTTTTGTCAAGTTGAGTGGTGGTCATTTTTGTACGTACGTATTTCACGATCTCTCTTGTGGCGAGTACCGAAACCACCGGCTGGATTTCGAAAGGAGGCATTCCTCGAGACTACCGATGCGTGGCTCCGACGCGTCTCCGGAGTGCGAGTTCGAACTGGATTTCCTTCGCGCGCGGCATGTGCACGTCTAGTTTAGCCTTATCCTCCATGTTCAGCGCGCCATCCACTCTAGTTTTTCGTCCAAGGAACGGTAAGAGGACAAGACACAAGAAGCCAAAGCTGGAGGAGTATCTTTTTCTCGTATTATTAGGGACCAATTAAACCCGTACGCGTCTTGACCGTACACGCAAAGTAGTACGGAGTACATTGTGTGTTCTCACGGCACGAAAATTAATAAATCGGAGCTTTGCATGCATTGTGTGTACTACAAAGTCTTTTTTTTTTTTTTTTGATAAATGTGTACTACAAAGTCTGAACATGTCTTGCTGGGGTGGGAACAAGATAGCACGATCTATAGTGTGCCATGTGTGCGCGCAGCTGTGCATGCATGCAGCGTGAGATACGAGGGACGACGGTCGGGATCATCCCATATACTCCGTTCGTCCTTAATTAATCGTTATAAATTGTGAAAATATAAATGTATCAATACACTAAAATGCGTCTAGATACGTTTACATTTTAACAAATAGTACATGATGATTAATTCGGAATGGAGGGAGTACAACCCAATGGGATGTTGTTTCTTCTTTAGATTTAACATCTCCCAGATCACATAAAGGCTCTACAAAATCAACCACGGAACAAAATATTAAAATATAAAACCTTTATATGCATCATGTAAGCCGATTACCGTCCACGGTAGAGATGATTTGTGTATGTAGGCGACCGGTCATCGGTCGCTAGCAACTCATTGGATGTCCTCCTTCATCTGGACAAGGTGCTCGACTTCTCCGGGTCGCCATCGTCCAGCCCAGACGCGTTCGCCCTTCACGCCAGCCCACAGGGCGACGTCGGTGGCATGCCTTCGGAGGTCTCTGGCTCGCAAGGCGGCCCGATGACGTGGGGATACCGGTCGTTCCTAGGCTTCGAGGACGGGACCTACCCTCCTCCGGCGAGGCGTGGGCCTGTGAAGTCTCGGTTGCGTTTCCCTGGCCGGTGGCGGGGGCGAGGGAGGGGGAAGCGGTGCTGCGGGACGCGGCGACCGACGGAGCGAAAGGGATGGTTGCCATGTGCGGCGAGGCCCGGCGGGTGGTGGCCAGCATGACATGGGGTCCGGTGGACCCCGTCATGGCCACGTGGGTGCGTTGGAAGCACCAACTGATGGGGTCGTGGCTGAAGGATGGGGCCCCATTGTGCTGTAGGCGTCAGCTGGTGAGCTGCTGCGACCAATGGGAAGTGAAGCGCCCTCCCCTGTCGAGGACAAGGGTAGGGCTTGTGTGGCAGCGCATGCGGAGGAGGTGGAGCTGATCGGGCCATTTGTGGTGTTGGTCCTCGGACGATCTGAAGTAAGTAGGCCAGCAGAGTCCCTTTGTTCGTGAAAGTGGGGTGGCGGATCAGTCGAGGCTGCATGCTCCTGTGCAGGTGGGGCAGGGTATCAGCAAGGTGGACTTTGACCTCCTGTCAGGTGGGCCTCTTGTAGATCATGGGGAGCTTCTGGGAGAGCAACATATCCCGACGGAGGTGGGCTGCTGTCTTGGGCCGCATTCTCCACAGAACATACATGATGGTGGGTCGTTCGTGTCTCCCCCCCCCCGGGCCGGTGTAGTTAGACTCGTGTCAGGCCAGGTGGGTGTTGAGGCGGACCCATTAAGTGGGTTGGGTTTCACCCTGCAAGATTTCCTTGTCGGTGTTCTGTTCCCAAATCGACTGCAATCCTCCCATTCCCTGTGCTTGATACCCCCGACGGCGGCAACGAGATGGGTGCCAGGTGTGAGCCTCGCAAGCGCAACAGTAGGTTGGCGGCCAAGCCAACGGCTTCGTTGTCCACCATGGACAAGGTGAAGCATGTGATGCATAGGAAGAGTGGGCTAGCCGTGGCGGCCGAATCGCCGAAGGTCGGTAGATTGGGAATCTACAAGGAGTTGTGCAAGAAGCCGATGTCCGAGTAGTTCATCGCGGTGGTCACCTCGTTGTTGGAGGCCACGACCCCGAGCAGGAAGAAGAATGACGGGAGTTTGGGCTCACCTCTCTCCGCTGCGGGAATGGCGGTAGCCTAGTACGCGCTGGTTTGCGGTCCGCCTTGGTGCCTGTTCGTTTCCAATGTTAGTTGTCCGCTGTTTGTTTCGGTGATGGGGTGCTGGTGTTGTCTGTGTTCTTGTGTGTTGGGGTCCTGTTGTTGTGTTGTTTGTCAGGATTCGTTGCTCTGCCCTGTCGGAGATGTTCGTGCTATGCTTGGGTCTCTTCCTAGTGTTCCTGTTGTTTCCTCCATGTTGATGTGTCTCCTCAACTGGAATCTCCGGGGCATTAACAATCCGTAAAACGGCACGCGATGTTTCTATTCATCTCGGGGCTAGATATCAATTTCGTTTGCCTCCAAGAGATCAAGTTGGAGGTGGTTACTCGTGCGCTGGTTCTTGAGACTCTGGGGTCTTGTTTTGTTGACAATTTCATCTTCTTACCAGCGGATGGGACTCGTGGGGGTATTCTGTTAGCCTGCTCAGATGATTTCCTGTTGACTGAAGAGCCGCACACGACGGGCATATTCTCGATTTCAGGGCAGGTGGTTTGCAAGTCCAATGGGAGTTCTTGGTCGATCAGAGGGGTTTACGGTCCTCAAGAGGAGCAGGACAAGGCCGATTTTCTGCTCGATCTTAGGGACCTGCAAGTGATCATGCAGCCGGCTTGGTTGTTGCTGGGAGATTTCAATCTAATCAAAAGGACTGATGAGAAGAGCAATAGCAATTTAAACCTGACGATGATGGGCAGATTCAGATCTTTCCTTGCTGATATGGAGCTGATCGAATTCCCACTGCTCGGGAGGCAATTCACTTGGTGTAACGAGAGAGCGAGCGCGACTCATACTCGCATTGACATGGTCCTGGTCACTAAGGAATGGGACTTGGCGTAACAGCAGTTTCAGCTCGTGCCTATGTCGACTAATGTGTCAGACCATTGCCCGATTATTCTCACGCCAATGCAGCTAAACAGGTTCAAAGGCTTCAGGTTCGAGAAACACTGGTTGCGCGCGGAAGGTTTCGTAGAGGTGCTGAGCTCTGCTTGGACTAAGGAGGTCAGGACCTCGGATTGCATCAGGAGGCTCCATACCAAGCTTCGGAGGACTTCTGGGGCGCTCAAGTCCCGGAACAAATGGCTGGTGAGGGAGATGGTTCTCAAATCAACAATTGCAAATGAGTTGATCTTCGAACTCGATTTGGTGCAAGAGATGTGTGACCTGGCCGACGGAGAAAGGGGCCCGCGTGCGATTGTGAAAAACAAGTTGTTGGGGTTTGCGGCAATTGATAGGACCTTGCGGCCCTTCTGACATGGCTTTGTTCGTTGCATGTTCTTCAATCTCAGTGGGGCAGGGAAACAAGGCGATGTTTTGGTCCGACAGGTGGCTGGATAGAGAGGCTCCGGCTGCTATGGCACCATCTTGGTTCAGGCTCGCCTCTCGCAAAAATCTGAGAGGGAAGGAGGCGCTCCAGCAAGGTAGATGAATACGGGGCCTACAGAGGATTAGCTGCCCGGAGGAGTTAGAGCTCTTTGTTTTGCTTTGGGGTAGGATCCAGATGGTTAGCCTCTCTCAGGAACCATACGGGATCTCGTGGAATTTGACAACTGATAAGGCGTACTCAGCAAGATCGACCTATGAGGCTCAGTTCCACGGAAGATTGGAACTGCCAGACTTGTCCTTGGTCTGGAAGATAAAGGCTAAAGAGAAGATCTGTTTCTTCGTTTGGCTTCTGTTGCAGGATAGGCTATGGACTGCTGACAGGCTGCAGCGTAGAGGGTGGCCTCACGATGATAAATGTTTCCTGTGCGACCAATCCCCTGAGGACGCTTGTCATCTGGCCTTAGCCTGCTCCTTCTCCAAGCAAGTCTGTCATGAGTTCAAGGCTGAGGACCCGCAACTGTCTCTCCTTGCTGCAACGTCGCAAAGTTTGCAGGAGTGGTGGTCGAGGCTAAGTCCAGTGTCGGCGAACCGTCGGGTTACGATGGCATCTATGTTCTATGGAACCCGTGGAATGAGAGCAATAGGGCGTATTTTCCAGCGTACCGAGCTGCAACCTCGTAGGGTTGCTGAGCTTGTAAACCAAGAGGTGCTCATAGGGTCTGTTAGGGCCTCCTGGTTTTCTTGTGTGTCCTCTTTGGGGCTTTTTATTGCTCTTGGCCCTGACAGTGTGCTTTTGTCAGGCTGTAGCCCTCTTGATAACTCTTTGTTCCTTTTTTCCCATCTATAAAGTAAAGGCCGAGCTCCTGCCGTCCCGTTCAAAAAAAAGAAAAAAAGAGATGGGTTATATATAGGATACTTTTGTCCTTTTGAGCGACTTTGGTAAAATTGTTTACCATTTGCATGAATTGCATTAATCAAGCTTGATTTTCATAGAAGCGAGCATGTACATGAGAGGTGAGGCGAGAGAACAAGCAATTAGGGTTTCCTCGCCTCCCGTCGGCGCTACCTCCAATTTGCCCCCCCTCCCCCGTGGCCTTTAGGCCATGGAGGCGCGGTGGATCTCGATCCACGTCGGCGGGAGGTCTCTGTTTTTTGGTGCTTCAGTCAAGGTTTGTTGGGGCGGTGCTCAGATGGTGGCGGCAGGGCCTCATTCAATATGGTCTCCCCGGCTCCAGTCCCATCTCGGCGGCAATGTCGAGAAGCTTGTGGGTGTGATGTGGTTCTTAAGGATTTCTTCTGGTTGTGCAGATCTCCAGATCGTCAAGTAGCTTCATCAACTTTCTTCTCCGTCTCCCGGAAGTATGTGGTCTTCTAGATCCGTTCGACGACTTCACGGGTGCAACCAACAATGTCAGGCCGGCTCTGGGAGAAGCGACAACGACAGCGAGCCATCGACACAGTATGGAGGTTGAAGACGAAGGGCATCTTAAGGAATTAATTTGTAATTTTTGTTTTTTGCTGAGGTGGTTTGTACGGTACAATATTTGTTGTAATGCCAGGGTCATTTTCGCAAAAAAAACTTGGTTTAGCCTAATTTATCTTTTTTTTTTCACAATTTGGATTAAATCCGAACGAGGGGATATATGTTAGATGAATGTTTTTTCTTCTTTTTTGCCACGTTGCTCCTGCAATTAAGAAGTGAGAGACTTGGTGCTTGGCACTTACGAGAAGCCAACTACTACCTACTCGTACTGATAGAGTGATAGACGTACGGAGTATGACAGGATGGAACAGCTACGTAGTAGTATGAGAAAATATGTACTGTAGAATTAATGTTGCGTCATTTCGAAGAAGGAAAATATCCCAACCCGTACGTGCGACGCTAGCGATACAAAGGCGCTGCGGATCGTGCGTGGTAGTATCCGGCTCTCTCGGCAGAAACAGACAGCTGCCTGCACATGCACGGATGCATCCGCTGCCTCCCAGAAGCTGATCTTCTGGTCAAATCCTGCAACTACAGGCTACAGCCAGCTGGGCGAAGAACACACACAAAAAATAGATTCACCACCTTCCGACACCGCAAAATACATTATCTTTATTGCAATGCAAGCGCGAATGTAGCATGATTAATCTTGTACTTTAGGGGCCTGATTTCTTTAATACTCCTACTAGCTAGATGCGATGGCCATGAACGTTTTCTGGTCAAAAGCACCCACCAGATGCATAATTTTTTGTCATCTTAGAGTGCAAGTGGGGATGCTTTTTGCAAAAAGATCGGGCATCGGTGTGAGAAGAGAAACGTCTGTCCTCTCCTTGATCCTTAGACGGGTGTTTTGATGCGATGACACGTGGGATACACGCGATTAACAGTCACGATTAGTTAGGGTTTGGTACCTGACGGGGACCCTAGCCGAGCCTCCAACCGACAGCGCTAACCTGGCATAGGCGGGATGGGACACGCGCCGTGACCTGCTGTAGGAGGGGGGTCGAAGCCACACGTGCGAGCGTGTGGGGTGTGTGCGTGGATCGGACTATGATGATGCACGCACGCAGGCATACACCCCGAGCTGCTGACTGGAATCTTGTGATCGGCCGGGGTGGCGTGCTGCATGCATGCATCGCAAAGCGGAGCGGATCGCGTGGCATACTAGCAATGCATGCATCATCGCCCTGTCTTTTTTTTTAACTGATCATCGACGAGAAAATTGCACACAACCATGCCATGATTTGATACAAAGTTGTATAGAACATAGAAATCAAACATCTTTAACATCTAGCATCAGTTTTCTGTCTAATAAGTTGTATCTAGCATCTTTAACATTGATTTAAGAGCGGACACGTGGACCTATGACAACTATACGTACACTGTATGTTGATGCTCTTTATTATATAAATGCTTTTATGTTAATGTTAAAATATTTTGTATTGTTCTACGTGTATAATTGCCGTATCATAATTGAAAAGTCGGAACGGGGGCATGTACATGTACTAAAAAGAAAATTAAACTTTATTTTCATTTTTTAAATGTCAAAGAAAAATCCCACATTGTGATAATACCGACATCTATCTTTGTCTAAAATTCAGCCAAATATTCGTTATATTGTGGCCTAGACAAAAAGGACAAATTTACAGATCTGGATCTATGGAAGCGTGGAGGGTAAAAAATTAAAATCTTTGCCACATTTGTTGTTTCGTGTATTGTAGCGTAGAATAATTTGAATTTTGACTAAAAAAATTACATTGATGTATGTCTAGTATTATTTTTTCCAATTTTTTTGAAACACAAAAGGTTAAATTCATATTCATAGAAACCGAGATCGGCCTCCAAAACACCACTCTCGTACAATAGTGTACGGTATGCTCTATTTTTTAAAAATTATCATATAATAAGTTATATCGTACTATAGAAATACGGTAAAATAGTCGTGGACCCGCATGTTAGATACGTGTTAAGTCTCTAAATCATCGATTTGGGCTAGCTGCAACTTACTACATAAAAAACTAGCGGTAGCTGCAGAGAGTGTTTGATTTCTGGGTACTATGCAACTTTGGCACCAAAGGATGGTGTTGTGTGCAATTTTCTATCGGTGAACCTAGCGCCGGATTTAACGTTAAAAGGTCCAGATTTATTAAGCCGGCAATCGCGCATGCGTGCCCAACTGCCCATGTCTGCAGTCTACGCGACTCTCTATATACTCCATGTCTTCTCACCTCGTGTAAATCGAGCTAAGGCGAGGCGGAGTCGTTCGTCCGTACAGTGCCATGCATGCATTTTGTGCAGTGTGGACACCAGCGGCGAACTTGCCAGGCCAAAGCTGATGAGGAACAAGTCTTCACAGGCACGCAGGGGCGGGCAGAGACAGAGGTCATAGTAAATTTTTTTTTAGGGGACAGAGGGGCCTCGTACGAATCTTGAAAGCCTCGGCACTTTTTTTTTTGAGGAACGAAAGGCTCCGTACCTATTCTCGGCGTGGAGTTCGCCGTCAGGCCGTCACCTACGGCAGATACCAGGTGCGGGTCCAACAGGCCGGGTGGGAAGGAGGGGCCTGCCCCACCCTAAGATTTTAGCCCAGTATCTCTACCATATTATCTATTCCGTATTTGGGAAGAAAATAATAGAAAAAAGAATAAAACGCCATCTATGGGCCTGGTCCAGGAAGCAACAAATAGATACGTCCACGAGGGTCGCCATATACGGGAGCCCCTATGTATCGCTTCACGCGAGCTGAAAACCCGGTATCGCTCACGTCCTCGGTTCTAGATGGGCCTGGGCCAGCGGGACAACATGCACGCGTCTTCTAGCAAGCCAACAGTCCATTCTCAGCATGCACGCGTAGATCCCCGACTCAAAATGAAAAAGAAAAACAAAGCTAGTCACCAACTAGCCAATTCTGAGAGAAAAACAACGATCAGATTCCAGCACACAGCGCGTGCGTGTATTCCTTTTTCTTCTTCTGATATTTTTCACATGTTTGTTTCTCTCTTTCTCTATTTTGGAAATGTTTTAAAAAAAATGTAAACTCACGATGCATATTTTTGTAGAGTTCAAGATAAACTAAAATATTTTTCAACATACAATTTTTTAAACTAAATGTTCATCTGGTACAAAATAAATTCGTAAAAAAAATTGACCATGTGAATATTTTATTTAACCACATAAACATTGTTTAATGTAGTGAACAAAAATTTCTACCGTCGTGAAAATATTTTCTAGATGAATCTTTTTTTCCTACAAAAAGTTCACGTGTACTAACAAATGTTACAGGTAAAATGTGTTCATCGACATGTAGATAAAATTTTAAAAGTAAAAATGTGGCCGAATACATTTATCAACCCTTTTTTTTTATAGTGAACACTTTTTCTAGAAAATGTTCACGTGTAAATGTGCACGAATAAAAAAAGTCATACAAATTTAAGAACGTTTTTGTAGGTGAATGCTTTTTCTTGTAAATGTTCACGGGCAAAATGTGTTCACGGGTAAAAATTGTTCACCAGTAAAATATGTTCAGGGTAAAAACTGTTCAAGGGTAAAAGTGGTAATGGATAAAAACGGTCGATGAACATTTCCGAACCTTTTATTACAGGTGAACAAATTTTGTAAAAAATGTTCACGGATAAAAATATATTCAGAGGTGATCATGGGTAAAAACGACGCCCGACGAACCTATTTTTATAGGTGAACACATCTTATAGAAAATTTTCATGAGTAAAAAATGTTCAGGGATAAAAAATATTCAAGGGTGATCATGGGGAAAAACGACGATAGAAGAACCTTTTTGTAGTGGGTAAAATGTGTTCACAGGTAAGAGCGGTCACGAGTAAAAACACTAATCAAAATTTGTAAACCTTTTTTAGGTGATTTTTTTTCTTGAAAATATTCATGGATAAATATGGTCTATTGGTAAAATGTGTTCATCGATTAAAAATGTTCACGTGTAAAAGATCATCATGGGTAAAATCGGTCGTAAAAAATTTCAATATTTCCTAAGTCTAAACATTGTTAAAAATATGTTTTTTTTTTAAAAAATAAACATTTCCAAAATCATTAACAATTTTTGAAAATGGATTTTTTTATAGAAAAATTAACACATTTGTCTAAATAAACACTTTTAAAAAATGGTGAACAGTTTCAAATCAGAACATTTTTACAATGTGATAGCCTTCGTGCTTCAATTCATTTATCTTGCTAACACCTTGTTACTGGTCTTGCTTAGCATAATTTGTTGGTGCACATAGTTGAGCCTCGACTATTTAGGTTGTGTGTTTGTTAATTTAAACACCTAGTTTATTTTCGCATTTAGCAAGCCTTAACGGGAAATGTTTTTTATCGCCTATTCACCCCCTCTAGGTGACATCGTTGTCCGTTCTTCGAGGACTCGAAACCTGAGTAGGCCAATAGTGTTTTCTCCCAAGTGAGATTAATCGACCTCGACCAGTCGAGCGAGTCAAACCTATTGAGTCATATCCTTCAAAACAAAGCACGAAAATGCATTCGAGTAACTTTGATTCTGGAGTTTGAGTCTCTTGATCTAGTCTTTGACTCCATCAGGCACTCGAGGGCTACTGATGTGGGGTACCCAAGAGACCCCCCACAATGGGCCTACCGGGTGCAGTCCACTAGGGAGTACCTTAAGAAGGCCATTTAGGCAACTGCATTGAGGCCTTCCGCGGAAGCCCAAGATGAAGTTGATACAAGAAAAGACTTGCTCAAGGAGTTAGGAAAGCCTGGAACCGACTCACAGTCGAGTCCTATTCATGTACGACCCCCGAGACCTGGCTACCTATATAAATGACGGGAGGGGTTCATAGCAGATCAAGAAACCCTCGTCGTGAATTTCACCAGATCCAGTATGGGCGAACCCCTGTGTTTTCATTCTATCGAAATAATCAATCAGGCGGGCAATAACCTATCTAGCCGAGTAGTCCACCTGCGCATTTTCCCTGACGAAACCCCAGGTCCCTTACAATGGGGATTGTTGAGTTACCATCCTCTTCAAGCGACGTCTTCTCCAACGAGCGCTGGCCGTTGGCCGTCTGATCTGCACATGGTGTCACCGGACATGTGGCGGAGCCTTCTCCGGTGAAGATGGGGGAGCGCCGGTCGCCGACCGTCTGAGCTGCACGTGGTGTCACCGGAGCTGTGGCGGCATCTTCTCTGGGAACGATGGGGGAGCACCGGTTGCTCATCCGACAACAAGGGCGGCGGGTTGACTTACGGTCGTTTGGCCTCTAACTAGAAAGGTGTGCGGAAAAGAGAAACTTCGCGAGATGCATGAGATTTGGGTTTTCTCATTCTTGAGCAGAAGCGTGGCGTACAGGAGGGGACACATGACGAGCTTTCCATGTGAGGAATCGGGGTTTCTGATTCCGAGACCCTCAACACTACCCTTTCACGTTATATGGTCGGTAGGTGAGAGGTTGAACGACGATGGTAAAATACAGAGTTTATGTGACTACTTGTACTGCATAGAAACACTCACACTCAGTAGTAGAAGTGTCTCCCGTTCACTCAAAGATTCTTTCCGTTCCCACGCCCATTGAGAGTCTCCCAAGGCCGACGGGGCCCTCCCGGTGCCCACACAGACGTCGTTGCCTTTTCCTATAGGCCATGGAGAGGCGCCGGAGCTGTAAATACCTGTAGGACTAGTAGAGCTAGCAGTATTAGATTTGAGTTGTTTGCTTTGGAGTTTCCCTCTGTGGTGAATGGCGTAATGCCATGAGGAAGATCTCCGTTGCGGCTTGCGAGCACCCACCGGCGATGGGTGGTTGTGATTCTTCTTCTCTCAGTCCTTTAGAGGTTGGAGGCGACCGACGGAGATGCTGCTCCCACTTACCCTTTACTCGCCCTAAATAGGCTCGTCAGTAACAGAGGCGCAACTTAGATCTCCGTCTCTCTCACTCGATCTGGTCGCTATGGTGGTGAATGATGGTGGGTGTGGGGCGGATCTAACGCGTGAAGGCAAGCAGGATTGGGGGTCGCTCCGTGCAAAGTTGCTTCGTGCAAATCCCAGCAAAGCTGGTGGAGTTGACCAACTCTTTGTATGCAGAAACCTATGGTGAGTCTGCTGCTGGGCCGGATCTGCTCACGCGAGGTTCATCTCTGGTACCGCTACGGTCCCCACTCCCTTGTTAGATTGGAAATGCACATTCATGTTCTGGCCGATCGAGGCGGCAAGGAGACCGGAATCGGGTATGATGCAAGAAGGATGGAGATGGTTCAACATTAACAAAACACCGATAGGGTAATCTCTACATGGCAGTTTCTTTGTGCTGTTGTACTCTTTGTTGAGTCAGTGATAGTTCATCCATTGTGTTTTATTGCAATATGTGTGGCTGAAATGCCGGACGTGGCGAGAGCGCCTCTGTCGCGGCTTCTCAGATTTAACGGCAAAGAACCCTCCTAATTTGAGCTCGGTGATGGCCAATTCAAATCTATAGCTCAATCCTCGACCTCACAGGAATCCGTCAACGCGGTTGCCGATTAAGCCTTCAAAGAGTACAATTACAGGTTTGTTTGCATCCGAGTTTTCAGCAGACCCCCTGGCTGGATCGTGTTGGTTCATGTTGTGCTCTTCTACATAAGCATTATATTTGTTCGATAGTTCTTCCCATTTGTACTCTTGTAGACAAGTCTGTTTCTAAGGATGAAAGTTGTAATCACTCGTGATGTAACTTGCTACGCTTCGCTCAATTTTTTTTTTACTATGCTAAATAAAAAAGTGTCTCCCGGTCACGGTTGCACTCCCGCGTAAACCACGCAAGTCCAGTCCACTGCTCCATCACCTCCACTACTGAAAGAAAACGACACTACGACACCGTCTGTCACACACTGATGCTCCTTCCGGAAACCTCCCGCACCAAGTTGCGTCGGTGCCATCCCTACTCTCCCACATCTCGCCGCCTCTTAACCACCACATCGAGCATCGACCGTGTGTGTTGATTCGTCGAGTTAACGATGGAGCAAAGGAGCAAGAACCGAGACGACCCCGATCAGCTCCGGCCACAGGATCCCGCGGAACCGCTCCCATGCGCCAACGGCTGCGGCTTCTTCGGCTCCCCGGACGCCGGCGGCCTCTGCTCCAAGTGCTTCCGCGACAGCCTCCGCCGCGCCGAGGCCCAGCTGCAGGCGTCTGCGGAGGCCGAAGCGGTGGCAGCGACGTCGAAGGAGCGCGAAGAGGATGGGGCAAAGACCAAGAGCAGGTGCGCGGCGTGCGGGAGGAAGGTGGGCCTGATGGGGTTCGAGTGCCGGTGCGGCGGCGTGTTCTGCGGCGAGCACCGCTACTCGGACAGGCACGACTGCGGCTATGACTACAGGGGCGCCGGCCGCGACGCCATCTCGCAGGCCAATCCCATCGTCAGGGCTGACAAGGTCGACAAGTTCTGAACTGCCGCTGCGTGCTCTTAGCTAGCACGATTTTAGGTTTCCTCCAATTAAGGATCGACCATCGTATGGTAGGTTTGAATTGTGATCGATGGACTCGGGTCAATCATTTGTACTACTCCCTCCGATCCATATTAATAGGTGCTGAAGTGGATGTATCTAGCAATAAAACATGTCTAAATACATCCACTTCAACACCTATTAATATGGATCGGAGGGAGTACGAGTAATGAAGAATAGAAATGGATGGTTCTGTCATCTTTTCTATTCTGGTTTCTTTCGCTAGAATATGTGTTGCGTCTATTCTGGTTTATTACTAGTACTTCATGCATTATGTTTGCCGTGTCACGTTGTATGCTACTCCTTCCACAAGATGATGTTTTGCCGTGGCAGTTTGAATTGGCACATCTGAATCCAAAGTTAAAGTTGGACAGCAACAATGATGATTTGGTAGTGTGTACTGAATCGAAACCACTGATGCTATCCGCCTTCATTGGCAGCTTCTAGTTTTCAGAATTGATTCGTCGCCCAACGGGTTGCCTTTTATTAAGCAAGTTATTTCTACGAACATAACATCAAGCGCATCTGGTGTAGTGGTATCATAGTACCCTCCCACGGTACTGACCAGGGTTCGATTCCCTGGATGCGCAAAATAATTTTCTTTTTACCTGTGCCAGACTTAGACTCAAGATTTTTTTCCTCCAACCCTGATTCCTGTGATGTTACCAAATGACCACAAACTAAAATTAACATACCAGTTTCTGAGTATGTATGCGCCCATTAACGATTCCCTGGATGCGCAAAATACTTTTTTTTATCTGTGCCAGGCTTATACTCAAGATTTTTTCCTCCAGCCCTGATTCCTGTGATGTTACCAAATGATCACAAACTAAAATTAATATACCGGTTTCTGAGTATGTATGCGCTCATTAACCTTCCATCCAGAATACAGCAACGAAAAATGTTCTTCTTGTCCACTTACACAACCAGAACAATCAACGCATAGCTGATCATCAATCCATATCACATAGGAAGATTTTTTTTTTTGTCTACTTGCATAAACGGGGAACAATCAACGCATAGCCTATTCATTCCAGCGATGTTCTCTGTCTATACTTGAACAGTCACCTCGACGCTGACCGCTCGATCTCCAGTACTTTGGCACCCATCCAGTCCAATTATATACATAGCTCCTGTATACTGACATTTTCTTGACCCATTTTCTGTATATTGACATCAGTCATCACATGGAGTTAGAGCCAGAGGTGCTGTCCTCCTCGGCATCAACAAGCTCCGTGACCCTCTGGAGGAGCAAGTCGAAGTCGTCCTGGGACTTGAGGAGGCTTATCCTCGTGTACCGGCTGCTGGCATCGTTCGCGACGCCGGACCGCGTGATGATCTTAGCCTTGAGCAGCATGTCGGAGCAGTCACCGTCTTCCTCCCTCTCGCACTTCACCCAGGCATAAGCTGCGAGCCAGCCCACCAAATTAAACATCAGAAGATTACATGTGTTCCAAGCAGCAGCAATCTCAGAATCTGAATGTTAATTCCGGGCGATCGATATGGTTCACCTGGGGATGGCTCTCTGATCCTGTCGAAGTAGGTGCAGTACTGGGGAGGGATCTTCTGCAGCGAGATCGTGCGGGAGCGCGACACCACGGCGTTCAGCTTGAGCCATTTGGCTGTCATCACGTCCTGCCCAAAGGCGAAGATGTCCTCCTTGCCGTGTAGGTTGGCCACTATGACCTTGATGATGCTGAGCATCCGCAGCTGGGTGTCACGGGACGCGCCCATGGTGTTCTGCCCGAGGTAGTCATTAACCCTCTTGGCCACCTTCTCGTCCCTTATCAGCGCCCATCTGCGCATGAACACACGATTTCGGGTGAAGATCGATGCTTGTGCAACTGCAGCAACGCGGCGATGAATTGAAGTTATGAGCATACCCGAATCTGCTACTGGCATGGCCGGAGAGCTTGGAGACGGTAAAGAGCATGACGTCCTCATCGGCCGGCTCGGGGATGTGTGTGAAGTGCGGCCAGTAGTAGGCGTGGTCGACGATCGCCGACGCGCCGCCGACGACAGGCTTGCGGAGCAGGGCGTCGGGGTTGTTGGGAGACGTCACGAACTCGATGATGTCCTCGTTCGTGGTGGAGTTCCCTGACGCGTTGGCCCACTTAGCGGTGTTCCCCTCCCAATGGTTCTCTCGGTTATCGAACAGCAACGTACTTGTTCTATAAGCCTGCATGATCGATCGATGATGGATCAGCAAACAAATGATAGAAGAGATGACACTTTATCGGTTTGATCCTTTATAGTAATTCAAGAACAACTTATCTTCATCGATAATGATTTACCAACACGCCGTACACTGTGAGTTGATTTGTGAACGGAAGCATTATTACCGGGTAGTACGGCGGCGTGGCGACCACGCTGGCCGTGGAGCCAGAGTTGCTGTCGGGAGACAGGGCGTACACCAGCGCGCTGATCAGCTGCACGGACCCGGTGGCGAAGACCATGTGCTTGTCATCGGCGACGGCATTGCCGACGGCTCTGTGTAGCTGCTTGATGCTGCGCTCAAGCTCGACGGACTGGAAAAGGCCGTCGGTGGTTCTGTAGCTCATGCGGTGCCACCCGGAGACGAGCACGGCGCTGGCCTCGGCGTGACGCATCCAGTATGGCTCCAGGAACATTGGGTCCCCGCTGCACAGATCATTGGGAAAACGATCACTGATACTATTAGCTGCTGTATTGCTATTGTACGGGGCCAGTTAGATGGAGCAAACATTATATAATTGGCATGTGCCACACGACTATGAATAGTGTAATTTTAGGTGGAGATATGGGACAGTCGTACGTCTTACAATGTGCTGATTACTTTTAGGTGGAGTTGGTTGGATTGGGATCGAAACGATCAAGTGCAGACTGAATTTTGTAATACCGCGCGACAAGCGTGCTCACCGACGTTTATATCTTACTCCCTCCGTTCCTAAATATAAGGCCTCCTTTGATCCATAGGGTGGGAAAATTAAAGGAATAAGAATTGTGAAGGATTCCCTGTCTAGTGAAATCCTATGGACATAGGAAAACGTTCTAGGAATTTTTCATGAGGTCAGAGCTCTTGTTAGCTTTCCTATGAAAATGCAGTACAGAGTTCCTATGGAAAAAATTCCTACAGGTTTTAATCCATTGAATCAAATACCTTCGAAGTGAAAATTTCCAGAGGATCTAAATCCTACAAACTTCGTTTAAAAATCCTGTGAATCAAATGAGACTTAAGATGTTTTAGCCATTTTCCACATTCACACATGTCTACATGTATCTAGACAACTTTTAGTGTATATGTTCACTCATATTAGTACGCATCTAGACAATCTGAACAATAGGTAAAACATTTTATATTTAGAAGCGGAGGGAGCTGTCGATTCGTCTCGTGTGTCCTCACGGTTCCCTACAACCCCATACCAGGAACTGAATGACGGGAGAACGAGTAAGGGGAAGGCATAAAATACTGGATTGATCGATCGAGTTAGTAATGGGAAGTTGGGAAATTCATGCTCTTCGGTCTATATTCATCTCATAAGCAAGAAGTAATAAATAACTAGGTTATAAGGTTTCAAAAAAATTAGAAACACTGGGTAATACGTACTGTACATTCAAGGTTAATTTTTTCTTCTTGAAAAAGAAAAGGTTTTGCTCGGCCCCTGCTCGCTCTATTCTTGGGAGACTCAGGCATAGTCAGCTCGGGTATCTCGACCATGTGCTTACTTTTACAATAAATATATCATGGTATTGCCAAAAAAAACTAGCTAGCCCACCCACCCCCCCCTTTTTCCCACGTTGTTGCTAGATGCGTGCCTCGGTAGTCTAAGCGCGTCTGCCAAGGAAGTGGCGGTAAGGATCTCGCTGTTCTGTTTCCCGCGCTGAGAGATTCGACATGGTAAGGATGGCGTCTGATCCTACAGGAAGGGGACGATTGTCGGTGCTGTTGGTCGTCGGACAACGAGGGGGTGGGTGGATGTAGGTCGCCACATGTGGGTCTCCTCATCGGCTTTCCGTTCTAGACGACAACCCTCGTCCCACTTGATTCCCATCCCACTAGATCTGAATTTACGCGTATTTGCCACTGCCTAGTCGGGGTGCCAGGGTTGGGGCAAATCCTTGGCTCACGGTGGCAGTAACGACGACGATGATGATATTTTGGTATCCATTCCCTCCTTCGAAGAAACGCTGAGGTCGTATCTCATCCCCTTCTTCCCATGTGTCTGGATAAAACCCTAAATCCTTCTGGTTGGGCAGCAGAAGCATTCTGGCATCACATTCTCCTTGGGTGTGTTTTCCTGGGTCTACGGGGAGGTGGATGTGCTACATGTAGCCCGTGGACGACTGGTGGCGGCGTGTTCTTTGATTCGATGTGGTGGCGTATTCGGTTGGAGATTCTCCTCTGTTTGATGTGCGATTCGCTGGCGGGTCGGTACCCTTAGGCCTAGGCGAGAGGGGAAAATGTTCCCCTCTCCTGAGTGTGTGATGCCCTTTGATCCGGGGCAAAAAGTCATGGGCCTTCTTCCGAGGTGGATGCAGATGGCATGATGGCGACTACAAGCTAGGAGTCGAAGAAGGCTTGACGTTCTCCGTTGGTGTTCCTTGGTTCATGAAGTTTCCTTTTCTATGATCTAACTTTGCTGATGGACGAAGCCTTGTCCCTCACATTGTGTTATGTTCTTGGTCTTTCTTTGCTTATTGTCAGTTGCATGTAAGCTGATATTTTAGCACCCTATACTTGATGTTTGTTGGCTTTATTAATTTAAAACCGGGTTACTTAGTGCATTTCATCCGCAAAAAACTAGGCCCGCTATAATTTTAAATGCGTTATCTACAGTTATTTTTTAAGACGAAAGACATTAAGCCTAAGCCCGTGCAAAAACAGATTGGCTAGTTTGGCCGGTTTCTGCTAGTTCAATCTTTTGTTCTTGCTCCGAAGATTGGATTGAATGTGTGAAAGAAAATAGACTAAGGAACCACTGGTCGGTTTACACGGTTTGAGCACTTTCAGTTTTTGCCCACCCTCAATTATTGCTAAATTGGCAAATCCTCGCTCGATTTTGATTAGTGAACTCTGAACGGTAAGTTCAATCAACCAAGTTTTGTATCATCAAGTTTCATGTTACACAGAAATTTTACGCATAATTTTAGACTTATGTATGTGCATTGCACGTTTCTAAGTTTATAGTTAAATATCCTTTTTAATAATTTAGAAATATTTTGTGTGTGAATAAAAAGGATTTTCGGATCCACATCCACCCCACAATTCTCGAAAATAAAACGAATTAGTTTTACATGAAAAATAGTAATCAGCCAATCCTAAACATACTCCCGGAATTATTATATGTATTTAATATCTTTCAAAATATTATATGTAATGTATTTAATCTTGTATGGAGGAGATGTCACTCTTATAGCTGGCACCTCCCCAACCTCATTCATATCTAGTTTTTCGTAACATATTATTCGCTCACCAAACCGGCATCCCCAAAGTCGGTGCTGCCCGTCAATCCTCAGGCCTAGCTCATATTTGGGGAAGGTTTGGGGCGGTCCGGACGTGCCCGAACAGACCGCCACGTCGAATTGGTCTAGTCCCGACCCCACATATTCACTCCATTCCCACATCCAGCTCAAACCCCAACTCGTTCTCCCCTGATCCCCTTCACTCCACTGTCTTCCCTGTCATTTGCACCGCTGTAGGATCGACCATGGCCGGCTCTGGCAGCAGATCTGGGTTCACCGGTACTGAGATGTACTGGGATTCCCTGGCGGCGGAGGAGGAGGTCTCTAGCGGGGTTGGGAAGGAGAAGGAAGTCTCGCCACCGGCAGCTCCTAGGACCAAGGTTCCGTGCAGCGCCTTTTCGGGCTGCTCCGCCATCGTCTGCGACAGACCAGTGCTGGCTCTGCCACCATCGCAGGTATGTTGCTCCGCTCGCCGCCGTAGAATATAGTTATTCTAGTACGGTAGCTTAATTGTGAGCATTTTAGATCCGTAGAGAAAAGAGGGAATCACTACTCCCTCCATGAGAATGTGTTGTTGTGCAATGCTTGATTGGAGAACATAGCAGAAAGTCATTGCAGTTATCCTTCTTTTTGGTGGAGGGTCCATCAAGTGTTCAATGCTAACCCGGGAGTAATCCGCACAAAGCAATCTCTCCACCATAGATGACCATGCATCCAAGCCGACATTAACTACTTTGTCGGATGCTATGCCGTAAGTTAGCTTCATTTTTATGTCGCCTCACTACATTGTAGCAAATGTCGAGTGCCTTTTCTATTTGCTAGATAGATGATGCCATCCGAATGTTCAACAAACTTTCGGGGAGGATGATGGAATGGCATCTCAACCCTGCCGGGGACATATCGAAGGATGCTCCGTTTGTGGACTATACGTTGGAGTCCGAGAAGAGGGCCGACAAGCTGAGGGTGCGCGGCGAGCAGAAGGAACGAGAAGCGGCGGACACCCAAGCTGAGTTCGACGATGGGCACATGGAACCCATGGAAAACCACTCTCGGAAGATGCGGCGTGTCCGGCAGAGGGAACGCGAAGTGGCGGAGAGAGCATTATTCGATCTGATTCCACCACAATGATTTTCCGGTTCTCTGATCATGACTCTATCCATATTTCTTTGATGAACTCTGTCCGCGTGTGATGAACTCTGTCTGGTCTAGATGAACTTGTACCTGTCAAACTATCCCTTGGAATCAATGTTGCATGGCTAATATGGATTTGAGGTATGTGATTTGGGGTACACGGTTGTAGGAGACCGTATTTTGGGTCTTCCAGGCTCTATCTGCGGACACGTCCGGCCATGGCCCCGGCTATTTTGGTCGCTAAATATGGGGTGGCCGGTTGGAGATGAATAAGGGATGCTCTTTCACTTGGTGTATGAGCATGAAAAGAAGAGACATACGCACGCTCCTCCTCCGCCTTCCGCCTCTCTCTTGCCTCGTCACGATGCGCGCGCGTCAGGTTTCGGGAATGGGCCTAGGTAGTACTTATATTGCTGCATGAATGGGCACAATGCTGAAACGTTTTGCACTAATGGGAAATGAATGCAAGTAAGCAAATGGTTATTTAGCTTGCCTTCGCATTGCCCGTTTGCCTCCTACCCACTTAGACACACCACAACAACCACATCTGCTATGCGTCTGCCTCCTTGCGCCGCCGATCAATACTTCTCCATCCCGTGCCGTGGCGTGCACCGCCGGAAAAGACAACCCTATCCCTTTGGATCCTCTACGAAAGAAGGGCGATAAGATTTTTGGTAAGTGTTGCCGCACGACTACTAGCTTCTTTGTCAACACGGACGACGACGGCTACTTCTCGGACGACAACTTCTTCCCCAACATCGACGACCTCTTTGGCAACATATCTTTTCGGGCCAACCCGAGAGGTTGTACCTTTGCACCGTATGTGTTCGTTACGCTTCTGTTTGACATGATATTACAACGTTCTATATCTATCAATCTGCTTAGACTCGATCGTTTCATACTTTCCGATAGATCATATGTCTACTTTATTTTCTATTTTCTTAGCCATGTTTTATCTACTGTTTTTTATGGATCAAATTGCTTGGAAAATTGCTCTTATTCAGCAATAAACGGTGTGTGTCCGTGTCGTTGAAATGTCAACCTAAAAGAGGTTTTGTCTCCTCCTGTATGTCGCAGTATACAAGATTAATTACCCGGAGACGCAAGCTGCCGATGGGACGACGTAACAAAGGGGATCACAATTAAGTAACCGGAGGTAATCACCCTACACCTAACGACAATCCTTCCAAATCATACCATGCATAGAGAGCTTCGCAGTTGGCAGCGATCGCGCTCGCACCACACCACGCACGAACGACAAGAAGGCAAGGTGAGGGAGAGATCGAGGTATATATCGAAGTCGGTCACCTGCAGGTGAGGGAGAGATGAGATCGGTCACCTGTTAGCGTCGACGGTGCAGTCGGGCGTCGGGACGGAGCAGTCCGGCCCTTCGAAGCAGGTGTTGCACTCGCACCCGGGCCGCCCGTCCTCGCCGACGATGCCATCCAGGAACACGCGGCCGTGGCCGGAGCACCCCGTCGCGGCCACGGACTCCGCATCCCTGGCCGCCTGCAGCGCCCAGCTCAGCGAGCCGCCGTCGTTGCTGGCTGCGCCAAGCAGCTGTGGCGGCGTCCGCAAAGCTGAGAGGAAGTGGTGCGCGACGAGAAAGGCGTTGAGGAGCAACGAAGAACAGAGGATGACCTGGAGCCCGAGCACCCCAGGTGTTTTGGGGGCAGGTTCCATCGTTTGGTTTGGCTGTGTGGATCGTGCCATCGTGGAGTGCTTGCTTTAAGTGGCGTGCGTGTGGCCCAGCTTCACACAGTTTTTCTTACGAGACCCCACCCTTCAGAATTCAGATAGCGACTGTATGATAGAATATTGTTTTCCTCGAAAAAAGAAAAAATCGTGCAGCACAGAGAGTTGAATTTGTTGGGTTGAAGAATGCTTCTGTATACACGTTACATCTTTAAAACATGCTTGAGATTGATCGGCCTGGCCTGGCGTGGTAGCCTGCCGCTGCTGACGCATATCTTGCCATGAGTAGTTGCCCGCATGTACGCCTGAGATGAGGGTGCTCCACGCCCACGGCTAGTGTCCCGCCCCGGCTGCCACACCCAGCGGCAGATAGGCTGCGCTTAGGAATAGCTGTTTGACGACGGATAGGCTGAGGAATAGGTGTTGGACGAAGGATAGACTGAGTCGCAGGGGGCTGCCACGCAGCGGCTTGCCCCTTCTGCAGTCAACACGCTGAAGGCATTAATCATCTGCCGGTAGGCTATGTCCTGGCTAGACAGGTGTGGACCGAACTGTTAGGCAAACGGGGGCTGGCCAAGTGGATCCCGAGGGTCGAAATTTGGCTCCCAGCTCGGACAGGAGGCGGAGTGGATCAAAAGGACTTGTGGACGGCGATCACCCTTATTTGCTGGTGCCTTTGGAGACATCGCAACGGGGTGATGTTCGATGGACTACAGCCTTCGGTGGAGAGAGTGCTCAGGTTGATTGAGGCGGAAGCAACCTTGTGGATTGCCGTTCCGAGTAGTCTTCGTCAGGTAGAAAGATGCAGGTTTGGCGAGTAGTCCCTTTTTGAGTTTTTTAAGTGGATTGCGTTCTGTGCGCCTGTGCGAGACGCGTTGTAACCGGCCTCGGCATTTTCTTCCTTGAAACCAATACGTCTCTCCAGGACGTATCATTAAAAAAAGTGTCCCGCCCCGGCAGCTGCCACCATTGAAGTCGAGATGTCCAGAGCACGCTGGTCGCTGGAGATGCCCAGTCCACCGTCAAAACTCAAAAGAGCGAGCGCTCGGCCCCAACGCTAGGGAAGACAATGTCGCCGCTCCTAGAGGGCGATGGAGGAGTTTTTACCGTCGGTCCTACTCAGGCCCTGTTTGTTTCTAGTGGGCTTCAGGTGATTTGTAGGGATAATCCCTACATGTATTGGGTGAATCTACCACCTTCATCCAATCCCTTGAAATTCCCAATACACTAAGTAGAGGTAGTGTATTGTGTATTTGTATATAGGAGAAAATACACTAAAGTTTGGGAAATTCTAGGGAAAGGCGGGGATAATACTGGAGAAATACTATAGAAACAAATGGCATTTTTAGGATATGTGTGGATTCAGGATCAGGCCGGGATTATCCCCGCCAGTTCCTGGAAGAACTCTAGAAACAAACAGACCCTCAAGAAGAAGTGTTGATCTTGTTTGGAGGAAGGATGGGAACGGCCCTTGAACGACACGAGGGAGTGCAAGTGCGAGTATTGTTTGTTGAGGTCGTGAAGCAGGGTGAGCATGAGGGTTCCAGTGGTGACCGACTAATCGACATGAGCAAGGAAGACATCGAAAAGCCTTCTTGAGGTTGTTGCAATAGTCGGAGATCTTCATGTCGTCCTAAATTGTGTTGCAAAACCCAACGTCGAGAGCAATGACATGTCATGGAGGAGATTAGTGATGGCATCCTAAACCCTAAATCGTAAAGTCATATCTTCAGCTCGTGATAATTTTTATTGCCTCTACCCCTGAGAACAGTATAACCATCATGACCTAGTTGAAGGTAGGAAAGGTGTCCAAGGAGGTGGCATTGGCTGTGGAGATAACATGCGATGAGAGGCCATATCGGCCAAGAGAAAATGGGAAAGGCAAACACAAATTGACGTAATTGGAGTCTTGGAGAACGAAGTGACATAGATATAGGTTTTGATGGAGGCGGCGTAGAATGAGGGGGTGGGGTGAGAATTGGAGAGTCGTCGAGAGTGGATTTCCCCTTCTCCGCAGCTTGTCCTGCCATTTCTTCCTCATGGGTTTGGATGCTAGATTCATGCTGTATGAGTTCTACCTAAGTGCTTTCAGGCCTCATGGCAGTTGGAAGAGCTAGGGTTCAGAGATTGGTTTAGTAGCATGGAAGATCAACTTTTCCGATACCATGTAAATCACTAGAATTTTGAAAGGTCGAGCGGCTCGATGCTTGCATGGGTGTCGTTGTCATATATCTATATATATAGTCAAGGGAATATATCCCTCCAAGTGGACGCACCCCGACATCATATGGAAGTACGTGATAAGTCTATTTTGCATCACTATTTAATATCTTAATTTGTACTTATTCACTGATACATGACATATTACAATACTACTCTTATGTTATTTTGTCTTATTTTGCGTGTTTTATATTTTTTAGGATATATTTATAAGAGTCGGGAAACAGTAGAAAAAAGCACCTACCAGAATACCCCACTTCCCAAACTCTGAAAATTACGAAAAGTTACAGAAATCCGAGGGAACAAAAAAAAAATCTCCCGAGGAGAGCTGCGAGGAGCAAGCGACCTGGGGGCACGAGCCCACCCTTGGCCGCGCCCTAGGCCCGCCTGGCCCCATGTGGCCCCACTGCGGGTCTCCTTTGGCGTACTACTACCCCTGAACCTAAAACCTTCGGGGGGAGACTTCGCATAATTTTTTCGCCGTCGTCTCGGGCAAAAAAGAGACAGAGAGAAGAAGACTCTCTAACAGGTAGAAATCAACCAGGTAAATCATCACCGTCATCATCGTCATCACGCCGAGCATCATCGGGGCCATCATCACCATCTTCCCATCTCACCATCATCACCATCTTCCCATATCACCCCACTGTAACATTTAGGATTATAACTTGTTTATTTAATGGGATCTCCTCCCTCTCTCTCTCTCGGTGTTGACTACCCCGTTGTAGTTGATGCTACTGAGTTTTATCGGTGAATTCTTGTTGGACAAATTGCTATTCATTCATTAATAACTTCTGATCATGATCCACATGATTTCTTGTGACTATTTTGTTTAGTTCTTGAGGATCTAAGAGAATTCTTGTTGCTGTAGTCATATTATGTTGAGTAATATTTAATGGTTTGATATTTAAATTGTGGTGTTATTCTTCTCGTGGTATCATGTGAACATCGACTACATGGTACTTCACCTTTATGGGTCTAGGAGAATACATTGTGTTTATAGTTTGCTTATGATAGGGTTGCCAGAGTGACCAAAAACTAAACCCCACTTTGTAAGCTGTTGCACAAGGGAGCGTAGGATCCCCCATTTTATTGCTACGATTATATTTATCTCAACTACTTTCTTGTAGTTGCGAATGCTTAAAAAGAGTGTAATTATAAGTGTGCATGTGCTAGCATAGTCTAACCACTAGTAGAAAACGGGCTAGTAGTACCGGTTCCAGAGCCCAATTAGTACCGGTTGGACAACCGGTACTAATTAATTGGTACTAAAGCCCACCAGCCTTTAGTACCGGGGCGCTCATGGACCGGTATTAAATGGGCCATCACGTGGCCCAAGAGGAAATCCCGCAGTCCGTGCTCCTTTGGTACCGGTTCCTATTACGAACGGTACCAAATTTTTTTTTTGTTTTTTTTTCTCTTTTTCCGATTTTCCCACAAAAAAATTCATTTTATTTATTTCTATTGTTTAACGAGTTAAACTCACATTTATCACCCACCATTCTTAATTTCAATCTAATTTACTCCCTTATGCTAACACTTCCCGGAGAGGTCACCCATCCTCACAGTACTCCCGCACTAGCACACTTAATTTCCTAGTTCCATTTCTATGAGCTACCTACAAAGAAGAGATACTTACCTGACAATAGTATGCTATCAATCCTACTAACCCATAGACTATGATATCACACACATTTATTTTATGAATGAAAACAATTATTAAATAAAAAGAAATGAATGATTAATAATTAATAAAATCTTAAATGGAAATAATAATGAACTTATTTGTCCTTTTCCATTTAATATTGAATAATTTATATATGCAATTCCGTAAATTTAAATTTCACAAATAATATGTCTAAATCGATTAAAAAATGAGAGAAATCCAAATATGAGATATCGATAAGCTAACTCTTGTCTGATCTATTAATTTTAAGCTCTAAGTCATGAAACTCCCTAGAGCGAAGTTGATACCAGTGAAGTAGGTCACACCCCGAAGTGCAGTGTCTGTCATGAAACTCCCTAGAGAGAAGTTTCTCATTGTGGATCTCTATTGAAATATGTAGTTGAGTACCTAAAAATGATTTTTGCCAAAATTTATGAGCAAATTACGAGGCACCTGTAGTTCAAATTTGTCCTGTTTCCACCTGAATCGGCAGAAACTTGTGATTTTCAAAAGAGCTTGATGGAAATCTTTTCTTAGAAAAGAGATTGTTTATTTGGTTATATCACACGTCCTAGCATGTTAAAAAAATTAAGCCCCCAAGTTTTGCAACATGTTTATGGTAGGTCCTTCACAAAAAAAACCATTTCTGACACTCCGAAAATGGAAAGTGGATTTTTTATTCAGTAAAAAAATAAATGCCTTTGTCAACATTGTCCGTGCTTCCAAGATGCATATTTGTGTGCAATATGGGCTCATTATAACAAACTATGCCATGTATTTGGCCATAACACCCGTCATTTAAACCGAAACCCTAGAATGTTAGGAGGAGATAGCTCTTTTTTGTGAACACTTTTTCAACAGGACTGTCGTATTCCAATTTTACTATTTTTGGTGGATACTAGTACATATGTAATGACATCAGGCGAAGGTCTCACGTTATTTAGTTTTTTTTTGAATTTACTGGAATTTTCTCGGCCTATTTTAGGAGAAAGTCAAGACGGCGGGCATGACCGTTCTTCGCTAGGGGTTGTATATCCAGCAAATCACTGTGGATCTCTATTGAAATAGGTAGTTGAGTACGTAAAAATGATTTTTTCCAAAATTTATGAGAAAATTACGAGGCACATATAGTTCAAATTTGTCCCGTTTCCAACTAAATCGGCAGAAACTTGTGATTTTCAAAAGAGCTTGATGGAAATCTTTTCTTAGAAAACAGATTGTTTATTTGGTTATCTCACATGTCCTAGCATGTTAAAAAATTAAGCCCCCAAGTTTTGCAACACGTTTGTGGTAGGTCCTTCACAAAAAAAAAACATTTCTGACATTCCAAAAATGGAAAATGGATTTTTTATTCAGTTAAAAAAATAAATTCCTTCGTCAACATTGTCCGTGCTTCCAAGATGCATGTTTGTGTACAATATAGGCTCATTATAACAAACTATGCCATCTATTTGGCCATAACACCCGTCATTTGAACCGAAACCCTAGAATGTTAGCAGGAGATAACTCTTTTTTGTGAACACGTTTTCAACAGAACTGTCGTATTCCCAGTTTACTATTTTTGGTGGATACTAGTACATATGTAATGACACCAGGCGAAGGTCTCGCATTATTTAGGGGTTTTTTGAATTTACTGGAATTTTCTCAGCCCGTTTTAGGAGAAAGTCAAGACGGCGGGCATGACCGTTCTTAGCTAGGGGTTCTATATCCAGCAACTCACTGTGGATATCTATTGAAATAGTTAATTGAGTACCTAAATATGATTTTTGCCAAAATTTATGAGAAAATTACGAGGCACCTGTAGTTCAAATTTGTCCCGTTTCCAACTGAATCGGTAGAAACTTGTGATTTTCAAAAGAGATTGATGGAAATATTTTCTTAGAAAATAGATTGTTTATTTGGTTATATCACATGTCCTAGCATGCTAAAACAATTAAGCCCCCAATTTTTGCAACATGTTTGTGGTAGGTCCTTCACAAGAAATCCATTTCTGACACTCCGAAAATGGAAAATAGATTTTTTATTCAGTTAAAAAAATAAATTCCTTCGTCAACATTGTCCGTGCTTCCAAGATGCATGTTTGTGTGCAATATGGACTCATTATAACAAACTATGCCATGTATTTGGCCATAACAACCGTCATTTGAACCGAAACCCTAGAATGTTAGGAGTATATAGCTCTTTTTTTGTGAACACTTTTTCAACAAAACCATCGTATTCCAAGTTTACTATTTTTGGTTGATACTAGTACATATGTAATGACACCAAGCGAAGGTCTCGCGTTATTTAGTTTTTTTTTTTGAATTTACTGGAATTTTCTCAGCCCGTTTTAGGAGAAAGGCAAGACGACGGACATGACCGTTCTTAGCTAGGGGTTGTATATCCAACAACTCACTGTGGATCTCTATTGAAATAGGTAGTTGAGTACCTAAAAATGATTTTTGCCAAAATTTATGAGCAAATTACGAGGCACCTGTAGTTCAAATTTGTCCCGTTTCCAACTGAATCAGCAGAAACTTGTGATTTTCAAAAGAGCTTGATGGAAATCTTTTCTTAGAAAACAGATTGTTTATTTGGTTATATCACATGTCCTAGAATGCTAAAAAATTAAGCCCCCAAATTTTGCAACATGTTTGTGGTAGGTCCTTCACCAAAAAAAAAACTATTTCTCATAGTCCGAAAATGGAAAATGGATTTTTATTCAGTTAAAAAAAATAAATTCCTTTGTCAACATTGTCCGTGCTTCCAAGATGCATGTTTGTGTGCAATATGGGCTCATTATAACCCATATCACACTTGTACACACATGTTATGTCACTTTCTATCTTGTGGTGGGATCCCAACCCCGGAGTCCCTCTCCGATGAAACCCTAGCCCCGTTGTAGAAAAACCAGTCTTATACTAATAAACCAGTCCTATGATGTCTTTCTAATGGGGTTGAAAAGAGACAATACATAGATCATAGAATTAATGACATCCATCATAGAATTTTTAGTATTTTTGAACACAATATATCTATATATCATAAATCCCAAGTACAATATAGAATTAATGACATCGATATATCATAAATTCCACGTACTCACATCATACTTCATGTTAAACATGAACATCAATCCCAAGCACAAGAACATAAATCCCAAGTACTATATATATAGAGAGATCACAAGATCGACCCCCAAACCCCACACTAGTAGTAGTCGTCTGAATCATCCTCATCCTCATCATCATCATCAAGTGCTGGTGCTTGCGGTACGAGGTTACATTGCCCATGGTTGACGACTCGAATAATGCGGTACAACTCGTATGCAACGGAAGCATCTATGATGGCATAGTCAATGTTCTTGCGGTGAAGTGGGGTCGTCTCCCACTCATTGTGGTTCTCAATCTTGGTCTTCATATCATCGTAGAAGTCGTCGATCAAATCCACTGCCATATGAACCATTGAAGTCCTATTGTGCCGAGGCCTGAATATGTCTTGGAGATCAACGTGGAAGGTAGCCGGTATCTCAATTTTGAAGCTTTTACCCATGTTGATCTTCTCATTATTGATATCAACGCCAACAAAACTAATGCCGTTGCAGAAAAGGAAGTTCATGGGAGATGGACACTCCTTGCCACTACTGCAACAACAAATTAGAATGGAACAAATTGTTACTTAAGAATCATAGTAATAACCTACGAATTAAATATATATGCCAATAGGAAAATTAATTCACTATTATATGTCATTTTGCTATCCTATGACGTAAATTAACTATATGTCATTTTGCTATCCTATGCAATTTGCCAATATGCATTTTGCTATATATGTCATTTTGCTATCCTATGGCGTAAATTAACTATATATGTCAATTTGCAATTTTCTATCATGGATTTGGCAATTTGTAACAAGGAAAATTAATTCACTATATTCATTTTCATATCGAATTCAAATGGTTTCTATCCTATGCAATTCAAATGGTTGCTATCCTATGCAATTCAAATGGCTGCTATATCCTATGCAATTCAAATGGTTGCTATCCTATGCAATTCAAATGGTTCATATAGATCAAGAGCCCCAATTAAAACGTACCTTTCCCATTGGAAGACCAAAACATTGGTTATGAAGCATAGTTGGATGACGGCAACTTCCTTACCATCACGCGTGAACTCAAGATCAAGCCCTATGAACTTATCTTGTTCCTTCGCGCTTTGAACAAATCCTTCAAACATGGCAAGGTAATCCGGCATTTTGGCGCTCTTGTTGGTGTAGTAGACGGTAAGCACGTTCGTGCCATGTGGCGCTCTCCACAATGTGATTGATTGGTTCCATATGGTGGGATTAGAGGAAGAAGACAAGAGTGGGAGAGGGGGAGAGAAGAGAGGAGGAGAGGCTACCATACGAACAGAGAAACAAAGAGAAAAGGGAACTTACAGTGCGCAGTTCGCGATTCCACACGCGAGGGAGGCAAACCGTTCGACCTTTGGTACCGGTTTTTGCCACCAACCGGGACCAAAGGTGCCTAGAGCCAGGCAAAACGTCGCCACAGTGCCCCTGCCACACACATTTGGTACCGTTTCTAGCCACCAACAGGTACCAAATAGGCCTGCAACAGGCGAACGGTTGCCACACACCTTGGGTCCCGGTTCTAGCCACCAACCGGGACCAAAGGTGAGGTTCAAACCGGTATTAGCCGGTGCCCGGCGCCCTTCCCGTTCGAACCGGTACTAGACCACAATTAGTACCGGTTCGTGATCGAACTGGTACTAAAGGTAAAATCCTTTGACTCTTTTTCTACTAGTGAACCCACACAACATTTATCAAAACAATGAATGTTAATCAATGCCATGCGATAAAAGTAATTTGGAAATATTCTCATGTGTCCTCGGGAATATTTTAGTCATCATAAGTAACACCACCGGCTTATCCTTTGTGCTAACACTACCAAATTCCGTGCGATCAGGGATGTTTTGAGCGTAACGTTTCGATAACCTCGCGTGTTTCCGTCGTGGATGGCTGAAAAGTAGATTTTGCTCTCGACGTGTTGGTTTGGTCCGTCACTGACTGATTTTTTGCGACTTTTTGCTAATTTTATATCGCGGATTTTCATCTCTGGCCCAGTAGCCCACTAAGAGCCCAATTGCTTTTGACGAAACTGGTTTGGTCACGTAGAACGTCACGAATTTTTGTCGGACCACACATTCTGTCATGTTTGACTGCTTTGACTGGCAACGATCGCGCTCTATCACGGTTGTTCCTAACTTTTTTTGCTCGGGCCCAGCTATCAGTTTATCCTAAGCTTTTTGTTGGATAATATGCCACTTCGTCCAAATATAAGCATGCACATAATCTTCCAAATCATCAAAAAAATAACAAGCCTTTTTCTGAAACAAATCACAAGTCACCACAATCAATGATTAACAGTCGTACTTAGAAGAGAGACAACGAGGAGATTTATAATAACTAGAATTAGCACCAGTTCACATCAGCATCACAAAGGTTGCACGCCATCATCACAACATGCTCACATCATCTTCACAACAGGTGCACCTCAGCATCTAAACAAGTGCACATCATAAACTAAATAGTTTTATGTCATCGATAGGGTTCACGTCACTTTTCCTATTAATCAATCCATTCAGAAGCCACATCCACAGGTTTCACGTTACTTTTCCTATTTACCTATCCATTTCGAGGTTCCGCGTCACTTTTTATATTGATTCATCCATTCCGAAGGCACAACAGGTTCGCAAACCCTACAAAAAAAGGCATCATACATGTTTAGCACATCATCAACTACAAGGCCAACCATCGGCACTGTCTAATCCCCGGCACATGCAACAAAACAGATAAAACAGTAATAGCGTGCCTTATTGCCAGCCATGGTACATACAAATGACATGCAATAATTCTAGCAGATGTGCCTACCATAGTAAAATGAGGCACAACTGAACTTGTTGTGCATGCTATTTGTTATGGTAGCCAATCTGCTGGACACATTGCTGCATATTAATCGTCGGCAGAGACAGTTTAATGATTGGCGCATGTATCAAGCACATATGTTTAGCAATGGAAAACAAGAAAAGTAGCCTCATACTAATAAGCACAAAACAAAAATCAACGATATTATCGAACATTTACCAAGAAAGATGCAAAACCAATATGGTTGTACACAACACTAGGTAAATGCTAATAATCTTATCAACATCGAGTTTAATAATTGACACATGTATCAAGAATAAATATTTAGCAACAGAAAATAAGAAAAGTAGCCTCATACTAATAAGCACAAAACAAAATCAACGAGATTATCGAACATTTACCAAGGAAGATGCAGAACCAATGTGGTTGTACACAACACTAGGTAAATGCTAATAATCTCATCAAGATCGAGTGCACAGTTTAATCATTGGCACATGTATCAAGCATAGATGTTTAGGAATGGAAAACAAGAAAAACAGCCTCATACAAATAAGCACAAAACAAAATCAATGAGATTATCGAACATTTACCAAGGAAGATGAAGAACCAATGTGCTTGTACACAACACTAGGTAAATGCTAATAATCTCATCAAGATTGGGTGCACATTTTAATAATTGGCACATGTATCAAGCGTAGATGTTTAGCAATGGAAAACAAGAAAAGTACCCTCATACTAATAAGCAGAAAACAAAATCAACGAGATTATCGAACAATTACCAAGAAAGATGCAGAACCAATATGGTTGTACACAACACTAGGTAAATGCTAATAATCTCATCAAGATCGAGTGCACAGTTTAATCATTGGAACATGTACCAAACACATGTTTAGCAATGGAAAACAAGAAAAGTAGCCTCATACTAATAAGCACAAAACAAAATCAACGAGATTATCGAACATTTACCAAGAAAGATGCAGAACCAATATGGTTGTACACAACACTAGGTAAATTCTAATAATCTCATCAAGATCGAGTGCACAGTTTAATCATTGGCACATGTATCAAGCATAGACAGATAAAACAATAAAAGTGAGCCTCATTGGCAAGCATAGCAGGTTGACATCATCTAATTAAAGAGCAAAGTTATTTACCTCAGTTGAGGCAAACAACAGAACAAATAAAGCCATCTTTTCTGTTGTAGAAGATGAAGACACACATAGCACCCTCCTCGATTCCATCTAAATTGACGACCTTTGACCAGTTGGTTGTCATCTCGGCACCTTCTGTTCTGCCCTTGATGAACATAACATCTTGAGCATCAGAATTGTTGGTGCATATGCAGGAAGTCGATCCATTAGCGTAAACCCGTTGACGTAGGCTTGGCTGAACTTAATTTAGAAGTACTGAACAAGAAGTCTAAAGTTAGCTATTGACTAAGATTACTGTGCATATGAAGATGAAAAGAATTATATGTTTACCATCTTGTCCTTCCCAGGGAAGACATTAGAATTTGTCATCCTACAGAAGTAGTGCGGTATAGATGGCTGTGGTCCAGCAACTTGGTTTCGGAGATGCGTGACTTGGTCTTCAGTCATTTCCACCTCATTTGCGAAAAAATAGTGCCCGTCATAGTCTTGAGTCCCTTGGATTTTGGGACCTAGAATGCAAGAAAAAAAATAATCTTGACTAATCTGTAGGTGCATAAGAGAGTAATAAAACAGACCTGTCACCTCTACGAGTGATCTTTCCTTCACTGACGAGATCCTCCCGAGTTGGTATTTTACCAACTCCATCAACCAGAATGCCATGGGACTCCAGAAAGAGATGATACTATGGATCTATTTCAACTGGCGCCTCCATCCAGTTACGAGCTTCATAAGGCGACATGGTGCAGAACTTACAGCCTCGACTGGAGCGCTACAGCCAATACGAAAAGAAGAAAAATCAAACAAGTAGCTACGAAGGCGAAAGGAGATACTAATTTATATGCTAGTATTTACCTTGGTTGTCTCAAGAACAAAGAACCTTGCGAGCTTTGAGGCCTTGTTCAGGTGGATCTCCATCTGGGTGGGGAAAGCGATCTTCGAGATACATGTGACGGTAGCGTGAGTTTAATCCATGGCTGGTGGTGACCTAAAAACATCAACGACGGTGGCCGCCGGCATCTAACCTACATCCGCCACCATCTAACCTAGATCCGCCGCCATCTAACCTTGATCGAATCGTTTGGTCAAGGATGGAGAAGGGAGGCAACCAGCACTTACCAGTCTTTGGTTGAGGACATCGATGAGGACGGGGAAGCTAGGGAGGGCACCGCCATGATAGCCGCCGCCCAGTGGGCAAAGTGGAGGCACTGAGTTTTTTTGGGGGCAGAGTGATCCCTTTCAGTAGGGAAGTAGCCGAGTGGGCGAGGGAGCGCGACGGCCTGTGACGCTGACGAGTGTGACCCCGTGTGAGGATGTTTTAGTGGAGATTTAGCGCATGACTGTTAGCGGTCGTAATTTAGCCACGCAAATGTTAGGTTTAGATGTGATTTTTTTAAAATTGAAAGTCTATGTGTTAATTAGGGTACAAATGGCTATAGGGGTAAGTTTGGATGGCAGCCGGCAGCTGCCCTGCCAAAATATTGGCGTTGACCACCAGCCTGGGCATGCATTTGGATTGTAGTCAAAATTTCTAGCCGATGACAAAATTTTGGCCAGCGGTTCACTTTTTGCGCCCGCGCGTTGGCGAGGCGAGGGCGGCTGAGTGCTGCGCCAATAATTTGGCGTGCCCTCGTTTTGGTAGGGTTAGGCTGGGCGCAATCCAAACAAGCCCTAGCTGCCAATTTGACATGTCGTCCCAGATATGGGGTCGGCTGGCTAATAAAATGGAAGGATTTTCAAATGTAAATCTTTGCTAATACGAAAAAGATTGCATTGTTAAAATTAGTTCTTTATTGTCACGACCCCGGACCCAGAGATATACATACTGTTATGTGCTCCTAGACATGGACTCACAAGGGCTTCAGGGTTACCAGCCCCGGCCGCAACAAACAACGGCAGACAGACTGGATTCATCGGCACGTAGTCCGGATCCCCAGTCTACTACTCCTTGTATCCATGCTAGTCATAACCAACTATGCATATCAAAGCGTCCACGAATCGAATCAAACTGAAGGAACGGGACCAAAGTTATACAGAGCTGCTATGTGTCCAGAAAGTGCAACAACAATCGAGGGTTACTGGGGTTACCTCACCCCAGGCCGATCACATCGATAGGCGGGCTCGGAGATGGATCATCGGCTCCACAACCCCTCGACTGCGACAACTATGCAGGCATAGCCAAAACTGTATAACAATAAGCTCCAAACCAACAACCGATCAAAGCAACACTCTAGACGTGAAACTTCTATTAAACAGGTGTTACTAGAGTATAGCTTACAAACAGAGGTCACACGACCCAACATTACATCAGACAGCGAAAGGCAAACTATGTTGCTAATCAACAAGAACCAAAAAGGCCTAAGAGGCGGCAACATAAGGCGACGTTGCAGCCCATAGATTCCAGGCTGCTACCTGGGAACCCCAAACTACTCGTCGATGTCCACGTCGGAAACATCACCACTGGAGTGGAAACTTCACCTGAACCAAAATTAAGCAAACCTGAGTACGGGAGGTACTCAACAAGACTTAGTTAACCTATTATATATCTGCTGGTTTCAGAAAGGGTTTTATGAAGGCTGTTTTGCATAAAGCAATCTTTGTTTTCCAAGTCGAGGAAGGATAGCACGTCTCATAGAATGTTTTCAAAATAGATGAGCAGCTCACTACTGTAATAATCATCTTTTAAAACCACCAATATCAATTCCCAGCATCTCACATGCTACAAGGATCACCCCTCTCGGCATCTCCGAGGAGGCACCCTTCAAACATTATCTCCATGCTTTGTCAACATCTTTTACGCCACGTTCAAGTTATCTATGGTCTTTACATTCACCAAGTCTTCCTTAACCGTGGACACGGCTTTTCGAAAAGATTGCCCTGCAGGGATGTACACTTTACCCACACGTACTATCCGACTCTTAGCGCCACATGTACGCTCTTCCATGGAACGCGGCAGAGGGTGGATGGCCACGACCTTTACCTTACCCGACCCTATCCATGAGTCAACCCAAGACAGGGCCATCCCGTCAACAGGGAGGTGGCCATCCTCCTGACGGCACCTGTCTCTGTGAGGCGGGATCAAGATCCGTGTACGTCCATCACTTGGCCCCGGTCACGCCCTAGTGGAGCATTTTTTTTAAAACCGTTTAAAAGGTTTTATTTGCGGTGCCGAATGGAAATCTCAAACTACGTGACTCATGGATCTGGCTAAACAAGTTAGTTGGTCGAGCGCGGTTACTTAGACCCCGCGTGTGGTTGCACGCTCAGTCTTGGCTTCCGCTCGAGAACGTAATCCTAGGGTTGGCGAGTACAGGACGAACAACCACTTCCCAAGTGGCCTCCCATACCAGCCTTAGTCAAGTTATCCACACAAAGCTCATCTCACCACGTCATCATATCATACTAGGTTATCGCATCTCTGATTCATCAACCGGATGGAGCAGAGGTAACAAACATGTAAAGCTAAGTGAAGCAGATATGAGGCTCTGGCGATGCACACATGCAAATCTATGGCGGCTAGGAGCAGTGGATCAGGATATTGAGGCAATGCAGTATATAGGTGAACTATATCTACTAGCATCAAATAGTTTGGAATCGAATGCAAAGTACGAGATTCAAATGTTGTTCAAAAGCATATATGAGCAGATAAGAGGTTATGCTTGCCTTGGTTATAAGAAAACCAGATAAAGTCTTCTCGGATAAGTGCTTGACTTGTCGGTTAAGATCAAGTATTCACCATGGAATTGTTGGCCTTCTCTTCGGAGTCACGTTCTACCGAGGGGGAAACAACACAGAAAGAGAAATAACAATCAACACATGTCATCGATGCAATGCACAATATGTATGCATGAGCAGGTTAATGCACGGAAATAAGCCCTAAACATGTTGGTTGGATTGCTAGGGTTCGTATGTCAGTTGAGTATTTTTACCGAACTTAGCCCGAGATAGACCCTGGATGGCAATTCGGACGATTCTGAAGGTGAGTGCAATTTTAAAAGCTCAAATGGGTTTGAAAACATCATAAGCAGGTTGCATTTGTCATTTTGAGCAAATTGGTATATAACTTTTAATTTTCTAATTTTAGTGAATAAAAACTTATTTTTCTATTTTTAAGTGAATTAAACAACATTAAATAATGTTCAAAAATCAACTTTCTCAAACATGATTGAAAATGACATATTTGGGTAGATTACATTTTTCTGAACAAAACCATACTTTTACTTTATTTTTCTGGTTAATATTTGAAGAGGTATTAAATTTACAAGTTTTATTAATTTCTGGAATTGTTTTAAATAGGGCAGTTATGACATCACTGTGATGTCACTGTGACATCACAGTGCTCTGTTCTACCCAAAATCACTCGAAATTGCTTCAATTCGCGCGCCATACAGAAATTAAACCATACCATAAGAAGGAGGAGGTAGAGGGGAACCTAGGTATGGCGCCGGCTGGCCGGATGGTCGTCGGAGTTACTCCGGCGAGCACAAACCGCGGCGGCGGCCGGAGGTGCTCGGCGCAACGACAAACCAGAGAGGGAGGGAGGAAGGGGAGAGCACCTAGAGGTGCGGTAGATAACTGGGATGCTTTTGGTGCGGTCGGAGGGGCCGGAGAAGCGGCGCACACGCCGGAATCGGCGGAGGCTCACCGGCCAGAGGCGGGGAAGACGGGCTCGATCCCGCGGATTCGCGCTATCCCTGCCCTTGTGCTTCTTCGTGGAGGGAGAGGGAAGTATGGCCGGTCTTTTTGGAGCCTAGGCTGGGCTTGAGGACGTCGGGGACGACGGCAACAGGCGGCGGCCGGCCAGGGTTCGGGTTAGGGCTTCCCGCGAAACAGAGATACATGGAGGGAGCAACGATTAAGAGGATAGGGAGAGGGAGGAGGGCACGGGTTCTTCCTGATCTCCTCGGCCACACAAGCATGGGGCGGCAGGTGCGTGGCAGCAGCTCCGGCGAGCTGCCTGCTTATCCTCCTGGCAAGAGGTTGAAGACGACAAAAAAATTTCTTCCAAGAAAACCCCCTGGAAGAAAATAGAAATTACATAGAGGTCCTTTTCTAAATTAAAACAGACATAAACCACTGTTTTGAGGGCATTTTTGGAAACAGAAAAATTGCCAAAAATAGGTTTTGGAAACCTTATCAAATTTCCAACCAAACCATGTTTTGTTTTGGTGTAAATGAAATATTTTCCAACACAAAATTTTGAAACCCATTTGAAGTACTATTTATGGGATTTTTTTCAAACCATTTAAATTCATAATTTAAATTAGTTTCAAACATTGCGTAAATTTGTGGTTTCATGCATGTATGATATGAACGACGCCACACACCCTATTGTAGAAAAATTGGAATGTTGCAAATCTACTCCCCTTACAAGAATCTCGTCCCGAGATTTCCGAAGGAGAAGAAAGAAGGAACACCGGTTTTAAACGATCTTCTTGAACCTTACGGTTCTTTTCTCGAAGAGGTTGATCCGTAGCATTTGCGAAGATCTCTAGCGGCTACACCTTAGGTGAGAGGGAAAACTCTTAGGAACTGATCTTTACGAAGATCGAGTATCCCATGGGTAACTCATGACAGGGATGTTCATAAAGAACTGTGGAGTTAACATGCATGAAACACATCAAGATAACGGAGGGAATAGGAGATGGTTCGAAGTTTACGGATGATATTTCTTGAAAGGATTTAGAATATGAGCTTTGCACAAGACTTTAAATCCTTTTGGGAAAGAAAGGTTGGACAACTGATGACATCAAGGTTTCTTCAAACAAAAAACCAAGATGGAAAGGATGGTCTTGGATACCACAGCGTAATATCCGTAGACGAGGGAAAACACGAGAAAACACTGTAATCGTGCGTCGGAGAAAATTTGATACAAAATCATGTTCACTCTTTGGCGTGGACACGGAAGATAGCGGAACTTTCATTCCGTCAAAGTTTGTCGAAAACTTTGTCAAAGGTAAGAATGTTACTTCACGACAGAAGATGAGTAACCAAAGGATGTTGAAACACCGTAATTAAGGAGGAATTCTTGGTCACACCATAAGGATGGTTAACCAACGGGGATTAGAATACCGGAAGGAATAAGAATCTTTTTCCTATTGTGGATTTGACGTAGCAACACGTTTACCACATGGTTAAGATCCCATGGCTTAAGTAACTGACAAATTCACACAATGTGTGAGATGAACAAAACTTCAAGTATAACCAACTTGAAAAAGAGAACTGATCAAAGGTGGTTACAAAACACCACGAGATATTTTTCACGATGAACTTGTTTCCATTAAGATAAAGGTTTTGGAGGTTCAACGGAGAGATATTGGAAAGATCAACTTCCAGGTTCTCCTGGATGTTCTAGATACCGATATCAGGATTATGACAAGCCTTCTATAGGTCATCAAGTGGAAGTGAAACTTTGGTTCGGAGGGACGGTGAGGGAAACTTGTGAGAATAGGCCATGCAAGAATTCTCATGGAGAGTGGTTGTTCTTGCGGATTCAAGGAGATATGACATTAGGCCTTCCGGCTAATTGTGTCAACCACAACATCAACCATGCCGTGTTTTCGAAAGGACCTAAGTTAATATCCTTGAGGGAACACCAACCATCGTTGCTGCTTGAGATTCAGCTCTGGTTAGTGGGTTGACAATTGAGACTCAGTTCGGTTGATCACAGAGATTGCACCGGTTATCAACGAGATACATCTACTGGATTCTCAAGATATAGACTACGATGCCAAGCTCAAGAAGATGAGCGAAATTGCAGAACTCATGTATTAGCAACTTGCGGAAGACGGCTGCACCTACATGGACTACTTGCAATGAAACACATTGGAGTCCCTGTTGGGGAGATGATAATAAAGATAACGAAGTTCTTGGACTTCTTCTCTGTTACGAACAATCAGTCAGTGGCTTAGTGTGGATGAAAACTTCTTCAATACATGGAGGTAACGACCTACCATATGAAGAATAGTCCACACATGCATGACCGACTTGAAATTATTCCCGAAGGAACAAGGAAACTATACTCAGATCCATGGCGACAACTTTCACCATAAGCACATGGACCCGAGAAAGTCACTTCGAACATCCAAAACACAACTTCATGATGACACAAAGATGGTTCTCGAAAGTTTCCAACATTGGTGCCAAGTGTTCAACATGAACCTCTTGCAACTTGGAGAAAATAGGAATGCCATCGATGGGCTCGACAACACCTTATCACGATACTCCAAGCAGAGGGATTCATATGGTATATGAACAAGGCAGAGTATTGGTCAGACTAAAGGACATGAAGGTGTACCATCAAGGTAGTCCTTGAATCTGATCTTGATTTGAAGATAGCCCATATCAAACCAAGGTAGGATGAAAGCATGTCCACTGAGGAGATACTATCCTGCTTCAACATGGAAGAAACTAGACATCCCTTAACAAAGGATCAAGTTAGGCGGAGCTTTTGTCTTTCAACTCTCCAGGTTGTTGTTTAAACTCAACCAACTAGTCCAAGGTATTCAGCAAAGTTTTCTTGGAGAAAGGGGTAGTTCAGAGTACCCCCTTGTTTAGACATCATGGTCAGGTAACCACCTGGTGATACTTCTAGAAAGACAACCAGAATATCACAACCCACCGATATGTCTTAGAGTTTGGAAGGAGGCTTGCTTTTCAAGGCAACTGATATGATCTTGAGAGCTTCGGCATGAACCTAACTCTTTGACCAAGAATGTGCACCGGAATGAACGGATTTGATAACACAGTCAACTTTATATGGAAACCGGGTAACCAATAGTGCTAAGAGGGATACATATGTTTCTGAGATTTTTTTCAAAGCAATAGAAATTGCTAGGAATAACTGATACACATGGAAATGCACAAACCATCATTCTCATGCATTTGAGCTTAGAGGAAGGGGGAGTGAAGATGTGTGAGAGCATCACTTCATCATTAAGGCCAGGAAACTTAACACGACCTCTTGATATGTAAGAGTGTGATACCCAAAGGTAGAACAGAACATAAGCTAATAAACTTCTTTAATCTGCGGATTACAAAACTTTGACCTGGTTCTAGAGATGAACAAGGTACTGGAGTTTGTTTCTCCTGACATTCCGAAGTGGAACATTCTGACGGAAAACAAAAGCAATGCATTGGAAAACTCCAACACTCATATGCAACTTGGTTTCCAAACAACGGACGGAGTTCGGAAAGCAACTAGAAGGTAGGAACATGCTCAGGAGAATTCCTAAGATCACGTTGATGGCACAGGGTAATACCCATTTGTAGAACCCATGCTAAGAAGAGAAGTATAGCTGAACCAAGAACAAAGGTATGAGAATCATAAGAACACTCTTGTCGTGATCCTTTTGATTCCTAGAGAAAACCTATGTCTATTAGAGTTGGAACTACCTAGCCATCCTAAAGTAGAACAGATTCTTCAGGATCCAAAGAAACAGAACTTGGGTTAAAGGTCAGCATCCTGTACTGATAGCGTGAGCATCACATGGTTATGAAACCACCTGACTCGACTCACCGCAATTCAACACATTCCGGGACCTTCGGTTTAAGTCCAAGGGTAAAAAAACACAGAGAAAGGAATAACTACTATCTTAGTGCCTTAGAGAACACTACGAATAGCAATCACGGAGTATCTTTCAAAAGACAACGATAGCTCCGGAAGTACTTGAGCAGAGGATAACGGGTACATTCGAGATGGAAAGCAGATCTAGAGGTTCAGGATTTTGAGACTTAGAACATGGAAGAATGTGGAATCCACACAACTCTGAGAGACTAGGATGGAAAGGAATCTCCCAGTTGAAACGAGAGACAACGGAGTAAGGAACACACACGACTCTAGAAACTTTAACACTAGGTCAACTTGGGTAACAACGTCCTTGCCAAAGGAGGCACCTAGGTTTTGAATGACTAGGAGAGATAGCAAAACCTTTTAAAATCCAAAACAGGTAAGGTGACCCAGAGTTAGAGCGATACCAGATAAGGAGTAAAAAGAATCCTAAGAAGGCTTTTCATAATCATTTGAAGTTTCAAAATAGTTTTCATAAAATCTAGACTCGACATCGACCAAGCAGTAAGGTTTTCCTACAGGCAGTCCTGCTCTGATACCATGACCTGTCACGACCCCGAACCCAGAGATATACATACTGTTATGTGCTCCTAGACATGGACTCACGAGGGCTTCAGGGTTACCAGCCTCGGCCGCAACAAACAACGACATGCAGACTGGATTCATCGACACGTAGTCCGGATCCCCAGTCTACGACTCTTTGTATCCATGCTAGTCATAACCAACTATGCATATCAAAGCGTCCACGAATCGAATGAAACTGAAGGAACGGGACCAAAGTTATACAGAGCTGCTATGTGTCCAGAAAGTGCAACAACAATCGAGGGTTACTGGGGTTAACTCGCCCCAAGCCGATCACATCGACAGGCGGGCTCGGACATGGATCATCGGCTCCACACCCCCTCGACTGCGACAACTATGCAGGCATAGCCAAAACTGTATAACAATGAGCTCCAAACCAACAACCGATCAAAGCAACACTCTAGACGTGAAACTTCTATTAAACAGGTGTTACTAGAGTATAGCTTACAAACAGAGGTCACACGACCCAACATTACATCAGACAGCGAAAGGCAAACTATGTTGCTAATCAACAAGAACCAAAAAGGCCTAAGAGGCCGCAACATAAGGCGACGTCCCAGCCCATAGATTCCAGGCTGCTACCTGGGAACCCCAAACTACTCGTCGATGTCCACGTCGGAAACATCACCACTGGAGTGGAAACTTCACCTGAACCAAAATTAAGCAAACCTGAGTACGGGAGGTACTCAACAAGACTTAGTTAACCTATTATATATCTGCTGGTTTCAGAAAGGGTTTTATGAAGGTTGTTTTGCGTAAAACAATCTTTGTTTTCCAAGTGGAGGAAGGATAGCACGTCTCATAGAATGTTTTCAAAAAAGATGAGAAACTCACTACTGTAATCATCACCTTTTAAAACCATCAATATCAATTCCCAGCATCTCACATGCTACAAGGATCACCCCTCTCGGCATCTCCGAGGAGGCACCCTTCAAACATTATCTCCATGCTTTGTCAACATCTTTTACGCCACATTCAAGTTATCTATGGTCTTTACATTCACCAAGTCGTCCTTAACCGTGGACATGGCTTTTCGAAAAGATTGCCCTGCAGGGATGTACACTTTACCCACACGTACCATCCGACTTTTAGCGCCACATGTACGCTCTTCCATGGAACGCGGCAGAGGGTGGCTGGCCACGACCTTTACCTTACCCGACCCTATCCATGAGTCAACCCAAGACAGGGCCACCCCGTCAACAGGGAGTTGGCCATCCTCCTGACGGCACTTGTCTCTGTGAGGCGGGGTCAAGATCCGTGTACGTCCATCACTTGGCCCCGGTCACGCCCTAGCGGAGCATTTTGTTTTCAAAACCGTTTAAAAGGTTTTATTTGCGGTGCCGAATGGAAATCTTAAACTACGTGACTCATGGATCTGGCCAAACAAGTTAGTCGGTCGAGCGCGGTTACTTAGACCCCGCGTGTGGTTGCACGCTCAGTCTTGGCTTCCGCTCGAGACCGTAATCCTAGGGTTGGCGAGTACAGGACGAACAACCACTTCCCAAGTGGCCTCCCATACCAGCCTTAGTCAAGTTATCCACACAAAGCTCATCTCACCACGTCATCATATCATACTAGGTTATCGCATCTCTGATTCATCAACCGGATGGAGCAGAGGTAACAAACATGTAAAGCTAAGCGAAGTAGATATGAGGCTCTGGCGATGCGCACATGCAAATCTATGACGGCTAGGAGCAGTGGATCAGGATATTGAGGCAATGCAGTATATAGGTGAACTATATCTACTAGCATCAAATAGTTTGGAATCGAATGCAAAGTACGAGATTCAAATGTTGTTCAAAAGCATATATGAGCAGATAAGAGGTTATGCTTGCCTTGGTTATAAGAAAACCAGATAAAGTCTTCTCGGATAAGTGCTTGACTTGTCGGTTAAGATCAAGTATTCACCATGGAATTGTTGGCCTTCTCTTCGGAGTCACGTTCTACCGAGGGGGAAACAACACCGAAAGAGAAATAACAATCAACACATGGCATCGATGCAATGCGCAATATGTATGCATGAGCAGGTTAATGCACGGAAATAATCCCTAAACATGTTGGTTGGATTTCTAGGGTTCGTATGTCAGTTGAGTATTTTTACCGAACTTAGCCCGAGATAGACCCCGGAGGGCAATTCGAACGATTCTGAAGGTGAGTGCAATTTTAAAAGCTCAAATGGGTTTGAAAACATCATAAGCAGGTTGCATTTGTCATTTTGAGCAAATTGGTATATAACTTTTAATTTTCTAATTTTAGTGAATAAAAACTTATTTTTCTATTTTTAAGTGAATTAAACAACATTAAATAATGTTCAAAAATCAACTTTCTCAAACATGATTGAAAATGACATATTTGGGTAGATTACATTTTTCTGAACAAAACCATACTTTTACTTTATTTTTCTGGTTAATATTTGAAGAGGTATTAAATTTACAAGTTTTATTAATTTCTGGAATTGTTTTTAATAGGGCAGTTATGACATCACTATGATGTCACTGTGACATCACAGTGCTCTGTTCTACCCAAAATCACTCGAAATTGCTTCAATTCGCGCGTCATACAGAAATTAAACCATACCATAAGGAGGAGGAGGTAGAGGGGAACCTAGGGATGGCGCCGGCTGGCCGGATGGTCGCCGGAGTTACTCCGGCGAGCACAAACCGCGGCGGCGGCCGGAGGTGCTCGGCGCAACGACAAACCAGAGAGGGAGGGAGGAAGGGGGGAGCACCTGGAGGTGCGGTAGATCACTGGGATGCTTTTGGTGCGGACGGAGGGGCCGGAGAAGCGGCGCACACGCCGGAATCGGCGGAGGCTCACCGGCCGGAGGCGGGGAAGACGGGCTCGATCCCGCGGATTCGCGCTATCCCTGCCCTTGTGCTTCTTCGTGGAGGGAGAGGGAAGTATGGCCGGTCTTTTTGGAGCCTAGGTTGGGCGTGAGGACGCCGGGGACGACGGCAACCGGCGGCGGCCGGCCAGGGTTCGGGTTGGGGCTTCCCACGAAACGGAGATACAGGGAGGGAGCAACGGTTGAGAGGATAGGGAGAGGGAGGAGGGCATGGGTTCTTCCTGATATCCTCGGCCACACAAGCAGGGGGCGGCAGGTGCGTGGCAGCAGCTCCGGCGAGCTGCCTGCTTATCCTCCTGGCAAGAGGTTGAAGACGACAAAAAAATTGCTTCCAAGAAAACCCCCTGGAAGAAAACAGAAATTACACAGAGGTCCTTTTCTAAATTAAAACAGAACATAAACCACTGTTTTGAGGGCATTTTTGGAAACAGAAAATTTGCCAAAAATAGGTTTTGGAAAGCTTATCAAATTTCCAACCAAACCATGTTTTGTTTTGGTGTAAATGAAATATTTTCCAGCACAAAATTTTGAAACCCATTTGAAGTACTATTTATGGGATTTTTTTCAAACCATTTAAATTCATAATTTAAATTAGTTTCAAACATTGCGTAAATTTGTGGTTTCAATGCATGTATGATATGAACGACGCCACACACCCTATTGTAGCAAAATTGGGATGTTACATTTATTTTCTACTAATTAATTGAAGAATTAAAAAACATTGATCCATCAGATCAACGAGTTTTCAACAAGGATTGACTTATTGGGCATGATCGAGTACTAAATGGACGTGACACATCCACTTATTAGTAAGTTATACCAAATAAGTATTTAGACATCCTGAAAGCATGATCGGCTGAAGCAACATAATATAGAAGTATTACATATATAGTACTTAAATTCTTACACACACGAGGAATTATTGCACAATACTAATAAAGTTCTTACATATACTACTTTTCCAAACCAGAACATTAGATAGCAGCACAACTATTCTAATTAGGTTCATCTGGACACCATTGCAGCATTCGGCACAAGCGACATCATTAATGCCTCCTCCAAGGATTCCTGTCCTGTTGATTGGGGTTCAGATGAGGTTGCGCGAGCCCTAAGCGGATATGACGCACGAGCAACTTCTTTAGGAACACACCGTAGGCAGCGCGCTTGGCCCTAACAGCGGCCCCGCGGTTTTCCGAGCCACGTCAAACGCTGCTGACATGCTGGATCATGCTGACGATGCTCGTGTCAATGTTCCTGCTGCAGAAGGGGCAGAACAGTATACCGCTGCGACGACGGTACCTAATCTGCCAATTCTGCAACTTCCTAAGAACATGTCTGCTCTTAGCATCCCTGGACTCCTTGTCAGATGATACACCATCATCGGATTACTTCAAATTAGTAATGAAACAAAAGTTAGCACCACCCTCTAATTACAGGTCATTTTTAAAATGCATGTACTAACACTATTTAAAATCAAATAACCATAGCATTGATAAACTAATGACATCAATCTTTGATTAAATAGCATACAAAAGTTTAAGCAGAACATAAATGGTACCACATATATGCAGTTAGTTAAGGACATCTCCAGCGGGGCTGCTCAAATGCGGACCAATTTGGTCCGCATTTTTTTGTTTGAGCAGCCGTCCGTGGCCGTGTCCGGCCGGATTTTGGCCCTGCACCCATCGGGGCTGCTCATTTAGTGGCCGGACATTTTTTTTTCTAGTTTTTTCTTCTCATCCATACTTTGAGCCTAAAACAAACACAATACTAAATAAAATACGAGTTATTTATTACAAATTTGACCGTTTAATAAGAAAACAAATAAGTCTTAGTTAAAATAAAAAAAACTACTGGTTTCCAGATGTGTTGCACCAAATCATCCCGAAGTGTGAGGTGGGTGTCCTGATCACGCAACTCGTACTGGAAGTCGATGAAATCCGCAAATGTTGCCACTCCTGGCTGGGGCTCCACGTTCTCACCCTGAAACAACCAGTTCTCGTCGTAGACGTTGTCATCGCGCTCATCCTCTATGATCATGTTGTGCATGATCACACAAGCAGTCATCACCGACCACATAATCTCCGGGCTCCATGTTCGAGCAGGGTGGCGAACAATAGCCCATCGAGATTGAAGCACACCAAAAGCACGCTCCACATCCTTTCGGGCACTCTCCTGCTCTTGGGCAAACAGCTTCCTCATCTCATCTTGAGGATTGGAGATGGTCTTCACAAAGGTAGCCCACTGGGGATAGATACCATCTGCCAGGTAGTATCCCTTTGTGTAGTGGTGGCCGTTGATATCATAGCTCACCTCGGGGGAGTTGCCTACGGCAAGTCTGCCAAACACCGGAGAGCGCTGGAGCACGTTGATATCATTGTGTGAACCTGCCATGCCGAAGAACGAGTGCCAAATCCACAGATCATGCGAAGCAACTGCTTCGAGAATAACCGTGCACTCACCAACATGGCCCTTGTACTGCCCCTGCCAACCAAATGGGCAGTTCTTCCACTCCCAATGCATACAATCGATGCTTCCAAGCATCCCAGGCCACCCTCTGCTCTCGTTGATTGACAACAGCCGCTGAGTGTCGGCAACAGTAGGTTCCCTCAAGTACTCCGGGCCGAACACCTGAACCACAGCTTCACAAAACTTGTACATAGCCTCCAGGCACATGGATTCACTCATACGCAAGTACTCGTCAACCAGATCACCAGCTACTCCGTATGCAAGCATCCGAATTGCCGCGGTGCATTTTTGATAAGAAGTGAAGCCAAGCTTACCGGTGGCATCGGGCTTGCACTTGAACCAATCGTTGTAGTCGAGGACGCCGAGCCGAATGCGGTTGAACAAGTCCCTTTTCATCCGAAAACGACGCCGGAATAGCTTGGCCGTGTACACCGGATTGGTGGGGTGGAAGTAGTCGTTCCACAGCTGCATCTGGCCGGCCGCTCTGTCCCTGTCCAAGCCCGGCGCACGGCCGGGAACGGATCCTCTGAACACCGGCCGCATCCTTGCGATGTGGTCATTGACCACGAGAGTGGCAACGAGGATGTCGCTCTCGTCCTCGGAATCGGAGTCCGACGAGGACGAGTACATGATAAAGTTGTTGAAGAAGAACTTGTCGCCGCTATCCGCCATTTTTTGGGCCGAGGTCGGGCAGGCACACGGACGAACAGCTTGTGTGCGCCCGTGGAGGTGGGGGGAGGTGGAGCGGGCTGTACGAAGGCCGGTGAGCCTCCTGCGGGGCAGGCGGTGGCGCGGCGGCGTGGGAGGGAGGTGGGGGGAGGTGGACGTCGCCGTCGAGGGGCCGAACGGTGGTCGTGGTCGCGAAATCGGCGACCTATCGGCGGCGAGGTGGGTCGCTGGCGGCGCGGGGGGGAGGAGGGGGCTTTTTTTGCGGGCCAGGGAGTGTGTCCACGGGACACTTTTGTTGTCCGCGGGGCTGCTCAAATCTGACCCAAATTTGGGTCGGATTTGAGCATCCGGGGACAAAAAAACGGACCGCGGTCCGTATGAGCAGCGCCGCTGGGGCCTGGTTTTGGCCCAGGCTGCTCAAATCCGGCCGGTCCGGGCCAAATGAGCAGCCCCGCTGGAGATGTCCTAATGGACTGAATATGTAACAAGACTAGAATTTAAGCCCACATTCGAATGGGACAATAGAACTTGCAGATAGACAAAATGCCATCAAAATCATGTACGACTTATTCCTAACTTGCATATACCAATCGCTCTATTCTACAAGCTCTAGAATCCATGACCTAAAATCATTAGCGGATCCGGGAATAAATTAAAGCCCGGGCAAACAGTCAGTTACAATGCTTAATGTGTATTTTTCTATTAAATAAACTTCAAACTGCACTGTTCCGGCGGCTGGAAGCCCGGCCGACCGCTGGGTAATAGGGGGCGCTAGGTTCGCAGTTGCATCTGTCGTCTCACCATCTATAGATCCAACTACAAACCCGAGAATCCGTAACTTGCTTGCATGTCTCTACAAACCATTGGATCTTTAATACTAAACTAGGGTTAGATATACTGTTTAGGGAAGCACCTCGGAGTACTCGTCGGAGACGACCTCCTCGAACGCCAGTACCTCCTCCATGGGGTACCCCAGATCGGACAACAGAGGGAGTCCCGACGCTTCCACCGCCGGAGGAGGCAATGACGGCAAATCGCCATGGCCGGCCGCACGTGCGGTGATGACAGCAGATGCTGCGACGCTGTTATTATCCTGCATCGGATCCGGCGATGGGGTCCAACTAACATGGTGGGTCGCACCTTCGGCACCGGTAGCAGATGTTGTGACGGCGTCTTCCATTCCTCGCGGAACCGGCTCGAGGTTGTGTGCTCGGAAGTTGGGAGAGAAGGAGGGAGGCATTGCGGCCAGAGTAGGGTGTTTTTTTTGCTAGATTTGGGGCCGGAATGGTGGGCGAAGGGAGGCGATGCAAACAGGAGGGGCATTTATACTGAGTGCCATTTCGAGGGCGGTTGGCCCTGCTGATGTGTGCGCATGCATGTCTCTGCATGGCTCTCTTGTGGTCACCCGTGGGCTGACTTTGTCAAACACAGAGTGATGTGACATTTAGTCATTGTCAAATGGGGCCACAACGAGTCAGGGTCACCTATTAGTGGAACAAATTCATCCAAACGGAACCAACGAATTGCTCTCTTCACGTGTACGTGAGCGGTGTACGTAGCCATGTGTGTACGTCTTCCCAACACAACTATCATGTGTTGTGTATGCAGCCACGCTGTGAGTGCAGTTGTGAGTGCATGCAGTTGCAGTTTAATTACGGTCATTTGCGAGGGAGGTCAAACGGCCACCCACGGTGACGAACATGTATGCACTCTGCCTCGTTTTCAGTTACCATTTAGTTTCCCGCTCGTTCATCTACTCGCCTGGGTTCACACTCCTTCGTTCCACAGGCGCCTTCAATGCATGTATATTTAGGCAGTTGCCATTTGCGCTCCTTCCGTTCATCATCATCCACGACTCTTCTTCCAAACCCGTCGAACCCATCGAGCCCACGACGGAGACTTTCCATGGACGATTGCCTACAAACCACGGAGGTTTTCAGCCTCACTGTCGGCGGCGGCACCGTGCTGCGGGTGATCTACACCAACGAGGAACGTGCCTTGGAGAGTGTCCTGGCCAATTTCGAGCAATGTCTTGAGCCTGAAAAGCACAAGTTCTTGGGCCTCGATCTAGAGTACACATGTAGCCATGCTGGCAAACCCCATGCCGTCACCGTCGTGCAAGAGCGAAGATAGAGCTTCATGCCACGGCGAGGGCACGAACAGAAGGATATGCATGAACTAGTTGTTTAAGTGTTTTTAGCGCTTGATAATATGTGTTCTTATTTGTGCTCTGGTTTGTGTGCGTGAATAATATGTTTATTTTACATAATAATGGAATTTTGTGCAATATGTAGCACCTGGAATTTGTTTCCATGATTTATAGATGAATACATTGCAGCTGTTTTTTTTTGGCATGAATTAACATTAATTGGTCAAACATTAGCGGCCCTAGATTCAACAACAGTCTCGAACATTTTCAAACTTACTAGAGATCAAACTGACATATTACAATAGATAACAGTCGCAACATAAGTCAAACATTTTCAAACCGACTAGAGATGCACAATACAACACACAATTCAGACTCCCAACAGATAGCAGCTGCAACATAAGCCAAATGATATCTTCAGATAGCAGTTCAAACAGCAGCTCAATCATCTTCAGTCAACGAATCATTCTCCTCCGGTAGATCCGTTGCCTTTGTGCCCACCGAAATAGTGCACGCCGTCCCTCCCTGAGGAGGGCCACTGCCATCCACACACCCACTGAAGAATGGGAACTGGTGTGCGTGTGGTGTCGACCTCGTCGTCATCGTCGTCCCATAGCGGAGTGTCCAAGATGACTGGGCCATGGTCCACGTCCTCCGAGACATGGATGAGGACAGTGTGCTCCAATGTCCTCTTCGAGGTCAGGGTGTGCACTCTGGCCGGCCCGTACGGTTCTGGCACCTCCACAATGTAGGTCTTCGGGACTGCGTGAAGGCTGCTTCATCCAGACCTCCACCGACAGGAAACAGCTGTCCACCAGAACATGCATCTGCACCAGATCACCGCCAAGATGGTTGACCAACTGCTCCACCTCAACGGGCACCCATGCCCGGAGGTGAGCTTCGTCAGGTACGATAGCTCTGATCGCTCGGCACCGCTACCACGACACCAACGACTGAATATGAGCGACGCTCCACCGGCGACGACGTGCCGGGTCAGATGTAACACAGCGGTGCAGTCCTCCTCGGAATTGAATCGAATGAGAAAGTCCACCGGCGGTGCGCTAACATCCACCTTCACCTGCCTACAGGTGACTGCGTGTTGCGCGACCAGCACAGCCAGGACTTCCTCAGGCGACAAAGGACTGCGACGCCCTCCCACGGTGAACTCGAGCGCGCGAACATGCCACTTAGCCTCGAGCTTTTCCATTGTACGCGTGCGGGCGAGCACGCAACAGCCTTGCATCAGCCGCAGTGCGGGCTCCCCGGTACGGAACTCCTTCGGGAACATGCGGCGGGCAGCTATCAATAACAGAGACATCGAATATCCATGTGCGGTCTATGGATTCGGTGGGGAAGAATGAGGAATTTGGCATTCGATCATGTTTCAGTCTGCAAGCTGGGGAGATGAGGAAATGGGGAATTTGGGATTCGATCCCGTTTTAGTCTCAGTTTGACCTTTTCAACACAAAATCTGCACTATGGGCTCCAATTCTCGTTATAACATGTGCTAGATTTTGGTTTTCCATGTACGTACGACATTCCCCAACAAAGTGAGGAAATAAATCCATTGTTCTACCCCCTTCCGATGCCGGTGGAAGGGGTAAACGAAAAAGTTTTGGTCAACATGCCAGAGTTTCGTTGAAGAGCGGGCTCCGGAGCATAGGAATCCTTCCTAAGCCTATATGGAGTAAAATCATGTCCATACAAGTGTGATGGGAGGTGTGGAGAGCCAAGAACCCAACCCGAGGTGTGACCGGTTTCACCGGCATAGCTTTCTATATATGCAGGAAGGATCTATACGTACACCTCAACCCCCCCTTCGGACGATCCTGGGGGAATACTATGACAACTCTGGAGCGTCTGAAACCCACCCAAAACAAGGGTTTGCTGTACCATGTGTGTTAGAGTGAGGCATGTGCCTTGGATGCCCAAGATTCCCTCACTCTTTGTGTTAGGGCTTCACCAGCGTCAGATTCTCTCTAATAGGTTCCAGGACTACTCAGATCCCGAAACTCCCGGATCTGACGGAACGGGGGGAATGTTGCCAAGAGGTGGGCCCTACCATTGTCTTGGGTGTTCCTTGGGCCTAACCTAACGCAACCGAGCAATTTGTTCCACTTTCATCAATAGTAGCTCGAACTAGAATACCACAGTCATTATAATCATCATATGTTAGAGGCAAAGTATCATCAAAGAAAATTTCCTCCTCAAAACTCGGGGGACTAAAAATATCATATTCATCAAAACCAACTTCCCCAAGCTTAGACTTTTTCATAGCATTTGCAATTGTGGTGTTCAAAGAATTCATACTAATAACATTGCTACTAGCATGCAAATAAAGTTCCATAGGTTTTTAATTTTTTTCTTCAAACTCTTCATGTCCTAATTCAATATAAAGATTATAAAGTTCTATCATATTTTTGTTGTTTTCCATTAATCCTAACTAGTAAAAATAAAAACAAGGAACAAGTAAAAATAAGCCTAACTAGTGAAAATTAGAAACAAGAAGATATAATTGCAGAATCTAAATGAAATAACTTCGAGCACTCACACCTGAGGATGTGAGCACCTTTTACCTTACCTCCCAGGCAACGGCGCCAGAAAATAGCTTGATTTCTACGCACACTTCTATTCTTGTAGACAGTGTTGGGCCTCCAAGTGCAGATGTTTGTAGAACATCAACAAGTTTCCCTTAAGTGGATCACCCAAGGTTTATCGAACTCAGGGAGGAAGAGTTCAAAGGTATCCCTCTCAAGCAACCTTCCAATTATGATAGAAGAAGTCTCTTGTGTCCCCAACACACCTAATACAATTGTCAGTTGTATAGGTGCACTAGTTTGGCGAAGAGATAGTGAAATACAAGTAATATGGATGATTATAAGTAGCAATTGCAATCTCAAATAAAAATGGAAGCAAACAAACATGTAACAGAACTTGTTGAATACGGTGTTCAATGCTTAGAAAAAAGGCCTGGGATCATACTTTCACTAGTAACATTCTAAACAATAATAACATAATTTAATGCATAAATATCTCTCTTCACTACACTACTCCGAACAAATCTCTGGTCGGATAACAAACACCAATCATTCAGTAGGGCTATAAGAGCACTCCTCAAGTCTATATTCCCTCTCTAGGGCACCCCACGTTGTCACTATGAGCGCCCTAAATTAGTACTAAACAAACGCCACAATTTCATAGGGTCATCCAACACAAAATATAAATATCATGCTAAACCACACGGTGCACACACTGTCACCTTTACATGATGATCAAAGTATCTACGGAGATCTCGTAAAAAAACCACTTGAGTAGCATAACAGATGAAGAGTAACATCAACTAATTCAACTATATTACAAAGCTCATGATAACATAAAGATCACACCATCGGAGAGAGACATGAAACACATAGCTACCGGTAGAGCCCTCGGCCCCGAGGGAGAACTACTCCCTCCTCATCATGGGAGACAACAACGGCGATGAATATGGCGGTGGAGTCGATGGAGATGGCTTCAAGGGCACTTCTCCGTCCCGGCAGGGTGCCGGAACAGAGATTTATGTCACCCGAAACTTGTTGTTGGCGGCGGCGGAGCTACGGAACTTTTCTTGGAAAGGGGCCGATATATTTAGGGTTTATGCCTCGGGGAGAATATATAGGCGCGAGGGAAACGTCGGTTGGCGCCCGAGGGGCCCACACCACCTCCAGACGCGGCCAGCGGGCCACCCACGCAAAACAATGGTGTGGGGGTTCCAGGGCCCCCCTCCGGGTCCACTTTGTACTTCCTTGACATGTCGAGAATTCTAAGACTTTTGGCTTCTGTTTCATCTAATTCCGAGAATATTTCCAAAACAACTTTTCTGAAACCAAAAACAGCAGAAAACAGGAACTGGCTCTGTGGCATCTTGTCAATAGGTTAGTCCATGAAAACGTCCGGAAAACGAAGGAAAACATAAAGGTATTGGATAGAAAACAAGCATGGAGCATAAAAAATTATAGATACGTTTGAGACGTATCAAGCATCCCCAAGCTTAACTCCTTCTCGTCCTCGAGTAGGTAAGTGATAACAAAATAATTTTGGAGGTGACATGCAGCCAACACAAACTTGATCATCATAATTATAAAAGCATTTGTAAAGCTGAGATCTTAGTACTCTAAACAGAGACATGATAGATATAATTCTAACAATGAAACTTAGAAATCACTTTGCATCATGAAAAGTAAGACAAATAAAAGATCATGAATAATAATGCACTTGAAAGTTATACGTTTCTTTCGAGCATAAAGAAAACATAGCAAAGTGATATTTCGCTTGTCCTTAAAAGTGGGGCAAAACATAAATGCCAGGAAACCTTCAAAGTTCAAGTGGATGACTAGAACAAATAATTTGAGAGCAAATAATAACACATCATGAATCAATTAATAATAGTTTCTGGGACACATGCACATTAAACTCAGAATGGCAACTACACTCTCTCAACCGTGCATAAAGTTAGAAGATGGAGACTCCACATAAAAGTAAAAGAAAGGCTCTTCGCAGAAGGAAGCAGGGATTAAATCATGTGCTAGAGCTTTTTATTTTATTAAACAAAGGCATTGAAAACATTTTTAGAGAGGTGTATGCTTATGTCAACGAATGGTAATAGAGTTCTCGTCATCTTCCATACTAAACAAGTTGAGAGCGGTTACGAATTATTTATATTAAGCATTTATAGAATGCTCTTTATATAGTATGACACTCCTCCCCACCTTACTTTCGCAAACCATGGCTAACCGAATCCTCGGGTGCCTGCCAACAATCTCATACCATGGAGGAGTGCCTATTTATTTGCTTAGCTTTTTGATGCTATAATGGTCAAACCAACTCTTTGCAAAATTAATGACGAGCAGATGAAGCATGCAGGTCAGGGTACTTAATTAGTATGGAAGACAACAAACCCAACTACTACTTCCTCATGAGCTAAAACAAGGGCACAATACATGAATAATTTTGAAAGTTTAAAGGTAGCACATGAGAAATTTAGTTGGAGTGGCGGTTAAATACCACATGTAGGTAGGTATGGTGGACACATTTGGCAAACTTTGATTTTTGGGAGTTGGATGCACGAGTAGAGCTCATACTCAGTACATGTGGAGGCTAGCAAAAGACTGAGAGCGACAAATCGAGAGAGCAATAATTACCATAATCATGCATATCAACAAAAACATTATTAATCAAAGCATAAAGGGTATTACAAATCAAAAACTAAATGATCATAGAGGCTATAATTTACTGGTTTATAGTCATAAACATGGTGTAAGCATGCGCCAAGTCAACCAAATAAATCATTCGAAGGAGACCACCACAAATTCACGCTTCAATATGATAAAAACAACTCATGATTCTTTCAATGGAACATTAAGAACTCTCAGATATTGAGACAAGTCATGATACATAACAACCACTAAGCATAGAATTAAAATAACATCTACCATGACATGAAAAGGTCTAGCCACAGTCTATACGAGCTTCTTTGTGCACCGTTATAAGCACAAAAATTGTACCACGACTTTCCAACACCAATCAACTTGTTTGAAACAACTCTCATGGATAATATTCATCAAAGACCAGAGAGATAATCATATGTAACTGAAGAAAACTAACAAGTTCTGAACAAAATACGAGTGGAAAACAAGGGCTAAACACGGTATTAGCAAAAGGTGCACACTCTCAAAACAATAAGAATGAAAACTAGAGTATTCTAAGCAATGAAAACAGAGCGTATCTCTATCCCACACAAGAATCATAGGTTCCAACTAAGTTTATTGCAGCAAGGAAAACAAAATAAAAGAACATAAAAACAAACAAACGCTCCAAGTAAAATGCATATGATGTGACCGAATAAAAATATAGTTTCACTAGAAGTGACCTGATAAATTGTTAATGAAGAAGGGGATTCCCAAGGCTTAGATGCTTGAGTATTCTTAGAATTTGCTGGGATGAACCACATGGGCATCCTCAACCTTTGCTTTTCACTCTTCTTGATCACATTATATCACCCTCTTCTCTGGACCCTTAAAAACTTCCTTCACACCATACTCAATGTAATTCGCGTTAGAGGGTTAGTGAACAATCAAAAATTCACATGTTCTGCATGGACACAAGCATTATTAATAATTTTTAAACATTAGCTACAACCACTGATGTTTTGTGAAGCAAATAAATCCACTCGACATAGTAAAAGAGAGAATGCAGGTAAAAAGGCAGAATTTGTCAAAACCAGAACAGTCTGTAAAGATGAATTTTTGTGGGGCACTTATGTTTCTTAGATCGACAAATGTAATGAACAAAAAAATTTAGAGTTAGTTGAGGAATAAGCACAAAAATTTGCAGGTCATTTTGATCTTTCCACGAATTATGCGATTTTATACGGTGGACAATAGAAATCCAAAACTAACACCAATTTTTGCTAGAAACTTTACTTGGCACAACAAATGCGAGAAAATAGAGATACAAAGGAGTTGCTACAGAAGTAAACAACACCTTTACTCAAAGAAAACAGAGAAAAACAAAGCAAAAATAAAACCATGGGTTATTTCCCAAGAAGTGCTTTTCTTTAAATACTTTTAGCTAGGCATGATAATTTGAGAAGATGCTCACATGAGAAATATGAATTGAAGCAAAATAAGCATCAAGAAGCAAATGTAAAACAAATTTAAGTCGAACCCACTTCCTATAAAAAATAATCTTGTATAAGAACAAGTCAATAAAGAACAAAGTGTCTAGCATAGGAAGACAAAATAAGTGCAACTTAAAAAATTTCAACATAAAGAGGGGAAACTTGATATTGTTGAGATGCATAAAACTATGTTTCCCTCTCTCATAATAACTTTCAGTAGCATCATGAAGGAAATTAACACTATAACTATCACATATGACATTCTTATCATGAGCCACATGAATAAAAGAATTAATACTCTCCACATAATGATAGTGATTCTTACTAATAGCAGTGGGAGCAAATTCAACAAAATAACTATCATTATTATTCTCGTCAACATAATCATCAAATATAAGAGGCATATTATAATCATAATTAATTTTTTCCTCAATAGTAGGTGGACTGAAAATAGCATGTTCATCATTGTAAACATCATATATAGAAGGCATATCATGATCACAAAACAATTTATCATCAATAGTAGGTGGAACTAGAATACCACAATCATTATAATCATCATATGTTGGAGGCAAAGTATCATCAAAGAAAATTTCCTCCTCAAAACTCGGGGGACTAAAAATATCATATTCATCAAAAACCATCTTCCCCAAGCTTAGAATTTTTCATAGCATTAGCAATTGTGGTGTTCAAAGAATTCATAGTAATAACATTGCTACTACATGAAAATAAAGTTCCATAGGTTTTTTAATTTTCTCTTCAAACACTTCATGTGCTAATTCAATATAAAGATTATAAAGTTCTATCATATTTTTTTGTTTTCCATTAATCCTAACTAGTAAAAATTAAAACAAGGAGCACGTAAAAATATTCCTAACTAGTGAAAACAAGAAACAAAAAGATATAATTGCAGAATCTAAAGGAAATAACTTCGAGCACTCACACCCGAGGATGTGAGTACCTTTTACCTTACCTCCCCCGCAATGGTGCCAGAAAATAGCTTGATGTCTATGCATGCTTCTATTCTTGTAGACAGTGTTGGGCCTCCAAGTGCAGAGGTTTGTAGAACAGAAGCAAGTTTCCCTTAAGTGGATCACCCAAGGTTTATCGAACTCAGGGAGGAAGAGGTCAAAGGTATCCCTCTCAAGCAACCCTGCAACTATGATACAAGAAGTCTCTTGTGTCCCCAACACACCTAATACAATTTTCAGTTGTATAGGTGCACTAGTTCGGCGATGAGATAGTCAAATACAAGTAATATGGATGATTATAAGTAGTAATTGCAATCTGAAATAAAAATGGCAGCAAGCAAACATGTAGCAGGACTGATTGAAAAAGGTGTTTCAATGCTTAGAAACAAGGCCTGGGATCATACTTTTCACTAGTGAACATTCTAAAAAATTATAGCATTATTGAATGCATAAATATCTCTCTTCACTACACTACTCTGAACCAATCTCCAGTCGGATAACAAACACCAATCATTGCGTAGGGATATAATATCACTCCTCAAGTCTGTATTCCCTCTCTAGAGCACCCTTCATTGTCACTATGAGCGCCCCAAATTAATATGGTGCTAAACCAAAATTTCATAGGGTCATCCAACACAAAATATAAATAACATGCTAAACCACACGGTGCACACACTGTCACCTTTACACCGATCAAAGTATGTATAGAGATCTCATAACAAAACCACTTGAGTAGCATAACAGATGAAGAGTAACATCTACTTATTCAACTAGATTACAAAGCTCATGATCACATAAAGATCACACCATGGGAGAGAGAGGTGAAACACATAGCTACCGGTAGAGCCCTCGGCCCCGGGGGAGAACTACTCCCTCCTCATCATGGGAGACAGCAACGGCGATGAAGATGGCGGTGGAGTCGATGGAGATGGATCCGCGGGCACTTCCCCGTCCCGGCAGGGTGCCGAAACAGAGATTTCTATCACCCAAAACTTGTCGTCGGTTGCGGCGGAGCTACAGAACTTTTCGTGGAAAGGGGCCGATATATTTAGGGTTTATGCCTCGGGGAGAATATATATAGGCGCGAGGGCAACATCGGTGGGCGCTCGAGGGGTCCACACCACCTCCAGGCACGGACAGGGGGCCACCCGCGCCCAGCCATGGTGTGGGGGCTTCAGGGCCCACCTTCGGGTACCCTTTGGAGTTCCTTAACGTGTCAGGAATTCTAAGACTTTTGGATTTTGTTTCATCCAATTCCGAGAATATTTCAGAACAACTTTTCTTAAAGCAAAACAGAAGAAAATAGGAACATACTGTATGGCATCTTGTCAATAGGTTAGTCCATGAAAATGTCCGGAAAACGAAGGAGAACATGTGAAAACATAAAGTTATTGGATAGAAAACAAGCATGGAGCAGAAAAAATTATAGATACACTTGAGACATATCAGACATAAACATATCCATAATTTCTGATGTTCAATGTTGTTTTCATGCCATATTATACATGTTTCCTTTACACTTTATGCCATTTTTATCGATTTTGTGGGACTAACCTATTGAAAAGACGCACAGAGCCAGTTCCTGTTTTCTGTTGTTTTTAGTTTCAGAAAAGTTGTTCTGGAAATATTCTGGGAATTGGATGAAACGAAGCCCGGAAGTTTTAGAGCATCTACCATAGGGTAGAGCTCCCACCTATGGTCGTTCCTAGGGGTGGTTTGGGCCCCCTGGCCACCCACCGAAGTTTCCCTCTCGCCTATTTGTACCTCTCGGGAGGTTAACCCTAAATACGGGAGCCTTTTCCACCAAAAACATCCGCAGCCGCCGTCATCGTCAACCCTAGTTAGGGAGGGTTCTAGAGCTCTCCCCGGCACCCTGCTGGGAGGGGTAATCATCACCGGAGGGCTCTAAGCCACCATGCCCTCCTCCAGAATGATGCGTGAATAGTTCATCCTTGGACTACGGGTCCATAGGAATAGCTACATGATTGTTCTCTCCTCTTTATGCCTCATGTTTAGATCTTGTGAGCTTACCTACATAATCAAGATCATCTTATTGTAATGCTACACGTTGTATTTGCTGGGATCCGATGAATATTGAATGCTCTGTCCAATGATTATTGATCTATCATGTTTTTTTCATGTGTATGTTATTTATGATCTTGCATGCTCTCCGTTGCTAGTAGATGCTCTGGCCAAGTAGATGCTTGTAACTCTAAGAGGAAGTATTTATGCTCGATAGTGGGTTCATGCCTCCCTTTTACTCACGCTCGAGTAACAGAAATGTAACAGGTGGGGGATGTGTTGTTGCCATTAGGGAGAAAACAACGATTTTTTTACATTGTTTGCGTTACACACTTTGCTTAATGCAATTATATGTTGCTTGCAACTTAATACCCAAGGTCTGCTCGGATGACATTCTGAAGGTGGATTATTAGTCATATACGCAGTTGGATAACGGTCTATGTATCTTGTTGTAATGCCCACATGAATCACATAGTAATCATCATGTCATGCATATGAACTACGGTCCAGCCTTTATATCTGTCAATTGCCCAGCTGTAATTTGTTTACCCAACATGCTATCTATCTGTTTTGGAGAGACACCACTGCTGAACTGTGGACCCCCGTCCATTTCCTCTATACTGATAATACAACCATTGCAATCACTATTTTCATACTGTTACTACTGTTTTCCTACTGCCATCACTATTTCCTTTTCATCTACTGCAAACAAGTATTGTTTTCCACACCATACGTTTAACCTCTTTATTTTCAGCAAAACCGGTGAGATTGAAAACCTCACTGCTTCGTTGGGGAAAAGTGATTTGATTGTGTTATGTAGGTTCCACGTTGCTGCTGAACCGGTAGTGCGTCCTGCCAACATCAGTTGCATCAACCTTCAGAAGTGATTTCTTTCACCTACTGGTCGATTCAACCTTGGTTTCTTTCTAAGGGAAAACTTGCCGCTGCACTCTTCACACCCTACACTTGGGGTCTCCCAACGAACATCAGCCATCAAGTTTTCTCTCAACTCCAATCGTTTTTACTTTATTATTGTTTTGTTTTTTACTTGCTTTATCATTCTTGCTATCAATGTTTTATGTCTTTGAAACTAGATCTTATTGGCAAGGTGGGTTAAGGGATGAACAACAAAAATATTATAAGGAACACAACTTGTCACAAAAAGGCATACACTTATGGGAGAAAATAAATAAATTGCATAACTATGCTAAAAACTTGTGCTCTACTTATAATGTTACTTATTGCTTTGATGGATCTTGTTGCTATAGTAGATATAAACACCTCCCTTTTCAATGTGAGTATAATGATAATCTTACCATATCTTCTTATGTTAAGGGAAATTATGACTTTTATGATGTGGAACAAATTGAATAATTTATTGCTTGGAAGGGTGCATTCGAAATTGCCTATTTACTTGAAAGTATTGATAATGCACCTTATAAATACGAGATTTATGCTATACTTGAATATTTCTTTGATAATTTCAAGGATTGTAATTGCTACATAATTAAATATCTTCATAGATTCTCTCCCCCAAAGGGAGAGACTAATGCCTTGCAGGAACCTATGAAAGAAATAATTACTGAATTTGGAAGCTCATTGGATGAAAAAGAGGAGGAGGAAGAATGGAACTCATGTCTACGTCCCAATGAGAGTAACTCTTTAACTCATACCTTATTTGATTGCCCTCCATGCTCACCAAAGGAGGATGAGTGTTATATTGATGATCCTATTGATTCTTTTGAAATATCCCTTTTTTATGGTACTTGTGACCTTGAAACTACTATGAATGAAACTTGTGATAATCACATTGCTATGGTTATTTATGATAATCCATGCTAATTTTATAAATCCTATGATGATCTTCTACTTTTTCCAACTATTGATATGCATGATAATGAGGAAGTTTGTTTAGGAAATTTATATGATAATGCTCTAGATGATGGTCCTATGTTACTTGATGTTATAAATTACAATGCTACTAAAAATAGGACTGCTATAATGTGTCCCATACCTTTTATGAGTGATCAACCATCTCGTTTTGATATTGCTAAAAGTGGGAAAAAAGAGGAGCTGATCTTAAATTTTGATCCCACTATTTTGGATCTTGTTATGAATTGTGTGCTTTTAGATCATGAAAAACATGCTTTATGTGATAATTATGTTGTTCGAGTTTGTTCATGATGCTACTGAAAATTATTATGAGAGAGGAAAATATGGTTGTAGGAATTTTCATGTTACTAAAATACCTCTCTCTCAAGCCTATGGTATGCCATAACATGTTTGTTAGAGTGTGGCATGGGTCTTGGATTCCCAAGATTCCCTCACTCTCCGTGTTATGGCTTCACCGGCGTCGGATTCTCTCTCGTGGGTTCCATGACTACTCAGAGCCCGAAACTCCCGGATCTGACGGAACGGGGGGAATGTTTCCAAGAGGAGGGACCTACCATTGTCTTGGGTGTTAATTGGTCCTAAACTAACACAACCAAGCAATTAGTTCCACTTTACTACCCCCTTGCTGCTCACGTAGAGGGGCCAGAACGACAGTTCCGTCTTTTTCTCCAACGGGCCTAGGGTTTCTCCGCAGAGGAGTTCTAGAGCGTCTGAATCCCACCCAAGCCTAGGGTATGCCATACCATGTGTGTTAGAGTGTGGAATGGGTCTTCGACCCCCAAGATTCCCTCACTATTTGTGTTATGGCTTCACCGGCGTCGTATATTCTCTCGTGGGTTCCGGGACTACTCAGAGCCCAAAACTCCCGGATCTGACCGAACAGGGGTAATCTTGCCAAGAGGCGGGCACTACCATTGTCTTGGGTGTTCCTTGGGCCTAACCTAACTAAACCAAGCAATTATTTCCACTTTTCTACCCCCTTTTCGGCTCACGTAGAGGGGCCAGGACGATAGTTCCGTCCTTTTCTCCAGTGGGCCTAGGGTTTCTCTGTAGAGGGGCTCCGGAGCGTTTGAATCCCACCCAAGCATGGGGTATGCCATAACATATGTGTTATAGTGTGTCATGGGTCTTGGATTCCCAAGATTACCTCACTCTTTTTTGTTATCGTATCACCGGCGTCGGATTCTCTCTCGTGGGTTTGAGGACTACTCAAAGCCCAAAACTCCCGGATCTGACGGAACAGGGAGAATCTTGCCAATAGGTGGGCCCTACCATTGCCTTGGGTGTTCCTTGGGCCTAACATAACACAACCAAGAAATTAGTTCCACTTTGTTGCCCCCTTCCGGTTCATGTAGAGGGGGCCACATCGGCAGTTCCGTCCTTTTCTCCAAAAGGCCTAGGGTTTCTCCGAAGAGGGGCTAGGTCCGGAGCATCTGAATCCCACCCAAGCCTAGGGTATCACATAACATTTTTTAGAGTGTGGAAGGGTTCTTGGATTCCCAAGATTCCCTCACTCTTTGTGTTAGGGCTTCACCGACGTCGGATTCTCTCTAGTGGTTCGAGGACTACTCAGAGCCCGAAACTCTCGGATCTGACAGAACAGGGGAATCTTGCCAAAAGGTGGGCCCTACCATTGTCTTGTGTGTTCCTTGGTAATAACCTACCACAACCAACCAATTAGTTCTGCTTTGCTACCCCTTTGCGGCTCTCATAGAGGGTCCAGGACGGCAGTTCCGTCCTTTTTCTCCAACGGGCCTAGGGTTTTCTCCGGTGAGGAGATCTAGAGTGTATTAATCCCACCAAAGCCTAGGGTATGTAATACCATGTGTGTTAGAGTGTGGAATGGTTCTTGTATGCCCAATATTCTCTCAGTCTCTGTGTTATGGTTTCACTGGCGTCGGATTCTCTCTCGCAAGTTCCAGGACTACTCAGAGCTCAAAACTCCCGGATCTTACTGAACGGGGGAAATATTACCAAGAGGTGGGCCCTAACATTGTCTTGGGTGTTCCTTGGGCCTAAACTAACACAACCAACCAATTAGTACAACTTTTCTACCCCTTTCCGGCTCACGTAGAGGGTCCAGAACGTCAGTTCCGTCCTTTTTTCCCAGTGGGCCTAGGGTTTCTCCGGAGAGGAGCTCCGGAGCGTCTGAATCCCACCCAAGCCTAGTTTATTCCATACATTGTGTGTTAGAGTGTGGCATTGATCTTTGATTCCCAAGATTCCCTCACTCTTTGTGTTATGGCTTCACCGGCGTTGCATTCTCTCTCACGGGTTCCAAGACTACCCAGAGCCCAAAACTCGCGGATCTCACAAAACGGGGGAATCTCGACAAGAGGTGGGCCCTAACATTGTCTTGGGTGTTCCTTGTTCCTAACCTAACACACCCAAGCAATTTTTTCTACTTTTCTACCCCCTTCCGGCTCACGTAGAGGGGCCAGATCGGCAGTTCTGTCCTTTTCTCCAACGGGCTTAGGGTTTCTCCGGAGCGGGGCTAGCTCCGGAGCATCTGAATCCCACCCAAGACTATGGTATCACATAACATGTTTTATATAGTGTTGAATGGGTCTTGTATTCCCAATATTCCCTCACTCTTTGTGCTAGGGCTTCACAGGCGTCAGATTCTCTCTAGTGGTTCCAGGACTACTCAGAGCCCGAAACTCCTGGATCTGACGGAACAGGGGGAATATTGCCAATATGTGGGCCCTACCATTTCCGTAGGTGTTCCTTGGGCCTAACATACCACAAAAAACCAATTATTTCCACATTTCTACCCCTTTCCGGCTCTTGTAGAGGTTCCAGAACGACAGTTCGGTCCTTTTTCTCCAACGGGCCTAGGGTTTCTCCGGTGAGGAGCTCCAGAGCGTCTTAATTCCACCAAAGAGTAGGGTATGTAATACCATGTGTGTTAGAGTGTGGCATGGTTCTTTGATTCCCAACATTCCCTCACTCTCTGTGTTATGGCTTCACCGGCGTCGGATTCTCTCTCGCAAGTTCTAGGACTACTCAGAGCCCGAAACTCCCGGATCTGACTAAACATGGAGAATCTTTCCAAGAGGTAGGCCCTACCATTTTCTTGGGTGTTCCTTGGGCCTAACATAAAACAACAAAGAAATTAGTTCCACTTTGCTACCCCTTTCTGGCTCACGTAGAGGGTCTAGAACGACAGTTCCATCTTTTTCTCCACCGGGCCTAGGGTCTTCCGGAAAGGAGCTCCGGAGCGTATGAATCCCACCCAAGCCAAGGTTATGCCATACCTTGTTTGTTATAATATGGCATGGATCTTTGATTCCCAATATTCCCTCACTCTTTGTGTGATGGCTACACTTGTGTCGGATTCTCTCTCGTGGGTTCTAGGACTACTTAGAGCCCGAAACTCCCAGATCTGACGAGACGGGGGAATCTTGACAAGAGGGTAGGACCTACCATTGTATTTTTTTTTACTTGTTACTAACCTAACACAACCAAGAAATTAGTTCCACTTTTCTACCCCCTTCCAGCTCACGTAGAGGGACGAGAACGACAGCTCCGTTCTTTTCTCCAGCGAGCCTACGGTTTCTCCGGAGAGGTTCTCCGGAGCGTATGAATCCACCCAAGCCTAGGGTATGACATACCACGTATGTTATAGTGTGTAATGGTTCTTGGATGACCAATATTACCTCACTCTTTGTGTTATGGCTTCACCCGCAGCGGATGCTCTCTCGTGGGTTCATGGACTACTCAGAGCCCGAAACTCCCGGATCTGACGGAACAGGGGGAATCTTGCTAAGAGGTGGGACCTACCCATTTTCTTGGGTGTTCCTTGGTCATAACCTTACACAACCAAGAAATTATTTCCACTTTTCTACCCCCTTCCTTCTCACGTAGAGGGGCCAAATCAACAGTTTCGTCTTTTTTCCAACGGGCTTAGGGTTTCTCCGGAGAGGGGCTCCGAGGCAACTGAATCCCGCCCAATCCTAGGATATGCCATAACATGTGTGTTATAGTGTGGAATGGGTACTGTATTCCCAATATTCCCTCACTCTCTGTCTAATGGCTTCACTGGCGTCGGATTCTCTCTCGTGGGTTCGAGGACTACTCAAAGCCCAAAACTCCCGGATCTGCGGAACGGGGGGGGGGGGGGGATATTTCCAAGAGGTGGGACCTAACATTTTATTGTGTGTAACTTGTTCCTGACCTAACACAACCAAGCAATTAGTTACACTTTTATAACCCCTTCTGTCTCACGTAGAGGCACCAGAACGGCAATCCCATCTTTTTCTCCAGCGAGCCTAGGGTTTCTCCGGAGAGGTGCCCCGAAGCGTCTGAATCCCACCCAAGCCTAGGGTATTCCATAACAGGTGTGTTATAGTGTGTAATGGGTATTTGATTCCCTATATTACCTCACTCTCTTTGTTACAGCTTCACCGGCGTCGGATTCGCACTGGCGGGTTCTAGGACTACTCAGAGCCCGAAACTCCCGAATCTGACGGAACGGGGGGAGGGGAGAATCTTGCCAAGATGTGGGCCCTGCCATTGTCTTGGATGTTCCTTGTTCCTAACCTAACACAAACAAGCAATTAGTTCCACTTTTCTACCCCTTTCGGGGTCACGTATAGGGTCCAGAACAGCAATTTCGTCCTTTTCTCCAGCGGGCCTACAGTTTCTCCGAAGAGGGGCTCCGGAGCACGTCTGAATCCCACCCAAGGCTAGGGTATGCCATAACATGTGTGTTATAGTGTGGCATGGGTCTTTGAATCCCAATATCCCCTCACTATCGTTATGGATTCACCGGCTTCGGCTTCTCTCTCGCGGGTTCCAGGACAACTCAGAGCCCGAAACTCCCGGATCTGACGAGAGATGGGCCCTACCATTTTCTTGGGTGTTACTTGGGCCTAAAACAACATAACAAAGCAATTATTTCTAGTTTGGTACCCCCTTCCAGCTCACGTAGAGGGGCCAGAACGGCAGTTTCTTCTTTCTCTCCAGCGGGCCTAGGGTTTCTCCGGAGAGGAGCTTCGGAGCATCTGAATCCCACCCAATCTGACGGAACGGGGGAGGGGGAGAATCTTTCCAAGATGTGGGCCCTTCCATTGTCTTGGGTGTTCCTTGGACCTAACCTAACACAAACAAGCAATTAGTTCCACTTTGCTACCCCTTTCGGGCTCATGTATAGGGACCAGAACATCAATTCCGTCCTTTTCTCCAGCGGGCCTACAGTTTCTCTGGAGAGGGGCTCCGGAGCGCGTCTGAATCCCACCCAAGGATAGGGTATGCCATAACATGTGTGTTAGAGTGTGGAATGGGTCTTGGAAGCCCAATATTCCCTCACTCTTGTTATGGCTTTACCGGCTTCGGCTTCTCTCTCGCGGGTTCCAGGACAACTCAGAGCCCGATACTCCCGGATCTGACGAAATGGGGGGAATATTGACAAGGGGTGGGCCCTACCATTTTATTGGGTGTTACTTGGGCCTAACCCAAAATAACAAAGCAATTATTTCTACTTTGGTACCCCCTTCCAGCTCACGTAGAGGGGCCAGAGCGACAGTTTCTTCTTTTTCTCTGGCGGGCCTAGGGTTTCTCCGGAGAGGGGCTCCGGAGCATATGAATCCCACCCAATCCTATAGTATGACATACCATGTGTGTTAGAATGTGTAATGGGTCTTGTATCCCCAAGATTCCCCTAGTCTCTGTGTTATGGCTTAATCGGCGTCGAATTCTCTCTCGTGGTTCGAGGACTACTCACAGCCCGAAATTCCCGGATCTGGCGGAACGGAGGGAATCTTGCCAAGAGGTTGGACCTACCATTTTATTGGGTTTTACTTGGGACTAACCTAACACAACCAAGCAATTAGTTCCACTTTGCTACCCCTTCCAGCTCAAGTAGAGGGGCCAGAACGGCAGTTCCGTCTTTTTCTACAGCAGCCTAGGGTTTCTCCGGAGAGGGGCCTCGGAGAGTATGAATCCCACCCAAACATAGAGTATGAAATACCATGTGTGTTAGAGTGTGGAATGGTTCTTGTATGACCAATATTAGCTCACTCTCTGTGTTACGGCTTCACCGGCGTCGGATTCTCTCTCGTGGGTTCTAGGACTACTCAGAGCCCAAAACTCCCGGATCTGACGGAACGGGGGGAATCTTGCCAAGAGGTGGGCCCTACCATTTTCTTGGGTGTTATTTGATCCTGACCTATTAGTTCCACTTTTCTACCCCCTTCCGGCTCACGTAGTGGGGCCAGAATGACAGTTCCGTCTTTTTCTCTAGCGGGCCTAGGGTCTCTCCGGAGAGGGGCTCCGGAGCGGCTCAATACCACCCAAGCCTAATGTATGCCATAACATGTGTGTATGAGTGTGTGGCATGGGTATTTGATGCCAAATATCCCCTCACTCGCTGTGTTATGGCTTAACCGGCGTCGGATTCTCTCTCGGGTTCCAAGACTACTCAGAGCCCGTAACTCCCGGATCTGACAGAACGGGGGGAATATTGCCAAGAGGTGGGCCCTACCATTTTATTGGGTGTTCCTTGGTCCTATCCTAACACAACCAAGCAATCAGTTCCACTTTGCTAACCCCTTCCGGCTCACGTAGAGGGGCCAGAACGACAGTTACGTCTTTTTCTCCAGCGGGCCTAGGCTTTCTCCGGAGAGGGGTTCTGAAGCGTCTGAATCCCACCCAAGCCTAGGGTATGACATACCATGTGTGTTAGAGTGTTTAATGGGTCTTGGATGCCCAATATTACCTCACTCTCTTTGTTACAGCTTCACTGGCGTCGGATTCTCTCTAGCGGGTTCTAGGACTACTAAGAGCCCGAAACTCTGGATCTGGCGGAACGGGAGGGGGGAATCTTGCCAAGAGGTGGGCCCTACCATTTTCTTGGGTGTTCCTTGGTCCTAACATAACACAAAAAAATCAATTAGTTTCACTTTGCTACCCCTTTCCGGCTCACGTATAGGGTCCAGAACGACAATTCCGTCCTTTTCTCCAGCGGGCCTAGGGTTTTTCCGGAGAGGGGCTCCGGAGCGCGTCTGAATCCCACCCAAGGCTAGGGTATGCGATAACATGTGTGTTAGATTGTCGCATGGGTCTTGGATGCCCAAGATTCCCTCACACTCGTTATGGCTTCACCAGCTTCGGCTTCTCTCTCGCGGGTTCCAGGACAACTCAGAGCCCGAAATTCTCGGATTTGACGGAATCGGGGAATCTTGCCAAGAGCTGAGCCCTACCGTTTTCTTGGGTGTTAATTGGGCCTAACCTAACACAAAAAATCAATTAGTTCTACATTGGTACCCCCTTCCAGCTCACGTAGACGGTCCAGGACGACCATTTATTCTTTTCTCCACCGGGCCTAGGGTTTCTCCGAGAGGGGCTCCGGAGCATCTAAATCCCACCCAACACTAGGGTATGACATACCATGTGTGTTGGAGTGTGTAAGGGGTCTTGTATGCCCAAGATCCCCTCAGTGTATATGTTATGGCTTCACCGGTGTCGGATTCTCTCTCGTGGTTTCGAGGATTACGCAGAGCCCGAAACTCCCAGATCTGGCGGAACAGGGGGAATCTTGCCAAGAAATTGGCCCTACCATTGTCTTGGGTGTTCCGTGGGACTAACCTAACACAACCAAGAAATTAGTTCCACTTTTCTACCCCTTCCGGCTAGAGTAGAGGGGCGAGAACACCAGTTCCGTCTTTTTATGCAGCGGGCCTAGGGTTTCTCCGGAAAGGAGCCCCAGAGAGTCTGAATCCCACCCAAGCCTTGGGTATAACATACCATGTGTGTTAGAGTGTGTAATGGGTCTTGGATGCCCAATATTCCCTCACTCTCTGTGTTATGGCTTCACCGGCGTCGGATTCTCTCTCGTGGGTTCTAGGAGTACTCAGATCCCAAAACTCCCGGATCTGACTGAACAGGGGGAATCTTAACAAGAGGTGGTCCCTACCATTGTCTTGGGTATGCTTTGGTCATAACATAACACAACTAAGCAATTATTTCCACTTTTCTACCCCCTTTCGGCTCACGTAGTGGGGCTAGAACGACAGTTTTGTCTTTTTCTCCAGCGGGCCTAGGGTCTCTCCGGAGAGGGGCCCTGGAGCGTCTCAATCCCACCCAAGCATAGGGTATGCCATACCATGTGTGTCCGAGTGTGTTTCATGGGTCTTGGATGCCCAAGATCCCCTCACTCTTTGTGTTATGGCTTCACCGATGTCAGATTCTCTCTCTCGGGTTCCAGGACTACTCAGTCCTCGTAACTCTCGGATCTGACGGAACGGGGGGGGGGGGGGATATTGCCAAGAGGTGGGCCCTACCATTTCCTTGGGTGTTCCTTGGGCCTAACCTAACACAACCAAGAAATCAGTTCCACTTTTCTATCCCCTTCCGGCTCACGTAGAGGGGCTAGAACGACAGTTACGTCTTTTTCTTCAGCGGGCCTAGGGTTTCTGTCGTGGGATAATCACGGAAGACATTACCGGGGGTAACTTATCTTGGGGCAAGACGGCACTGGTGTTTGGGAGAGTGATGGAGGGATAATAACCCGGTAGGCCAACTCCAAGGTGTAACCTGGCCCAAAGGACGCTGCGCAAGGTCCGGCTAAGGATAGAGAAACTTCTGGAAGGCCCAAGTTTGTAGGCCTCGTAACCCGGATTGTGGGTTACAGTAAAGGAAAGTTAGGGTTTGTATGCGGTGTCCGGGTAGGATTCAAGGTGTGTCTTGGAGAGTAAGCCAGGGGGTACGGGTACTATATAAACCGACCCCTAGGTTTAGTTGAGAGAGATCTAAGAACCCTAGCAATATCGCTTGATATCGAGCATCTAGTGTAATCCGAGAGTTGAGTTATTATATCGAGATCGGAGACTCGGCGACTTTGATTGCCGGCTGCCAGATCGAGTTGCATCATGTTTTCCTCTGAGCTAAACCCTCTCCCAAACGCCTGTGTCGTCTTGCCCCAAGATCAGTTACCCCCTGTAACGTCTGCCGTGATTATCCCACGACAGTTGGCGCCCACCGTGGGGCCTGCGTCCAAAGGTGTTTACATCACGGGAGAAGCTCGGAAGAACATGGAGAATCTTGTCGTCGGCGAGATCTACATCGACCACAAAGGAGAAAAGACGGTGGACGATTCCGGCTGGGGGCCAGAATCGGATCACCTCGAATCCGGATCCGTCGTGACAATCGGCCGGATCAGCGTCTTCATTGGTATGGTATGTACTTCCGGTTCGATCCCTGACAATATTGGATCTGATTCTGTGCCAGGAGAAGCCACTTCTATCCGATCAGATGATGAAGAATCGATTGGAACGACACATCCGGCAGAAGAACCCATCGCGAAGTGGGAACAGCCGGAGGAGCCGGCATGGACCCCGCGCGACCGGGTCGAAAGAGAAGATGATACCGGGTCTATCCTGGATATGCTGGAAAACCGGTATGAGGAGGATAACGGCGAGGAAGAACAGCATGAATTTACACCGGGTATCGTACGCCGAGTTGCAGTCTATGCGGCTCCCGCGGCCAATCTCAACCAAGGGAACGCAACCGCGGCAACAGTCGGGGCGGCTCAGGCATTGGCCCAGCAGCAGGGCGCGGCTAACGGAGACCCGGTTCTGGCCCGGGTTGATGGAGAGTCGGCATCAGTGACCAGCCGCGCAGCAGACGAGGAGTTGCATGCAAATACGTTCGGATTCCTGGGAAACCGGACACCAGGGGCGGGTCCTTCGAACCCGCGCCACCCGGCCCTATTCGATAATAATCTGATTCTGGACCCCATGGTTCTTGCAACGGTTATCACTCCAGAAAACGCAGCGGAACGTGTCAGGGATCTGGATGTGGCTCGTCGTGCGCTGGAACAGCAAAGAAGGCAAGTAGAGGCAGAAAGGCAAGGGATGGCCACGCGGCAGCGTGAACTGGATGCGCTGGAAACTCGGCTCCGGGAGGAAACATCTAGAGTACATCAAAGGCATCAAACTAGGTTACCAGCAACGGGCGGGGTTATTAATCCGGCTACTTTATTTGTCACACCTCAGGATCAGCCGATACCAGTGGTGAACCAGGGAACCGCACCCCAACCGGCGACAGCAGGGATACATCCGGCAAATGAACGGGCCGGGTTACCCCCACCACAGACTAGAGTCACAACCGGCAATGATCTACCACCACCGCCACCATCACGATTTCGCACACCAGCCGGTCACTACAATAATCCCATGGACAATGTGTATGCGGCGACACTCGCGTTAAATCAAATCCCTATGGGAGAGTCACCCCATGCAGAGAAGACCCGGCAAGCCATCGATCTGTTGCACACTGCGGTGGCACAGCAAGCCAATTATCCGGATCATAGAAGCGGTATGCACGGGACGCCATACGTCAGTCAACAACAAGGGAATATCCAAACAAGTTCAGCACGGCGGAGGGAAGAGCAGCAGCAAATGCCGCCTCCTCCCCGCGTTCAGGCAGCATCAGCAGCACAGGCTGTTGTGGACAGTTCCAGAGCTCGGAGGGCCGCGGCCGGGTCTGCAGCGCATGGACTTCCCGCAGCACCGCGCCCAGCCGCGCCCCCCGCTGTATCACACGTTTCTAGAACAAGGCCGGCCTCGACCGTTCTTGCGGGACCCAAGTGTCTCTCGGACAATATCAGAGGTGAACCTTACCCGGAAAAATTCAAAGAGCCAGGGAAAGTAGTGAATTACGAGCCAACTATGGATCCAGAAACATGGCTAAGTAGTTATGAGATGGCGATGTCGATTCGCAACGCATCCGAGAATCTTCAAGCCAAGTTCATGTACTTGATGATGTCAGAAGGAGCAGCAAAGTTGTGGTTCACGAATTTGCCGGAAGGATCGATCAAGTCCTGGGAGGAATTGAAGACCGCGTTTGTCAAGCACTTTCATGGGACGTGCAGGAAATTGTTCACTATTGATGATCTAGAGCGATGCATCCAGAAGAAGGGAGAATCAGCGCGCAGTTGGGTGCGCCGGGTTATGGAGATACTTCACTCGTCCACGGATATTCAGCCCAAGGATGCACTACAAGCCATGGCAAAAACATGCAAGTATATACCTTTAGTGCAAAAGTTAACTCGCATGAAGTCTAGTCGAAATGCGTCGGAAGTTACAATGGGAGAATTGATGGATGCGTGCAACAAACACGCTGCGACAGATACTACAGAAGAGGAAGTTGATGACAAGAAGGTAAAAGCAAACACAAGTAATAACGGAAGAACCGGCAATGGATCAACACCGGGTAATAACGGAAATAGCCAGAACAAGCGCCCGTTTGAAGGAGGTTCCGAGTTTGTCGCCAACACAGAAGCCGGGTCTTCGAGGCCCAGAGCAGAAGGAAATTTCAACGGAGGTAATCACAATGGAGGAAACTATCAAGGACCACCAAGGCCGGGTAACAATTGGGACATATTCAGGATGGCAGGCCCAAAGCACAGCAGGAACGGCAGGCCAGCTAACCACTCCTTGGAGCAGTGCGCCGACTTACAAAGATGGAAAAATGAGGAAGTGAACAGAGCTATGCGAGGTGCAGGACGGGGAGGAGGACCGGGTCCAGGGGAAACCCGGGCAACGGCCCACCCCCAGCTGGTAACCCGGCGGCTGGAAATCAAGGTAATAACCAAGGGGGGGCAGGAGGTTTCATGGCTAACCCCAAACAATTGGGTCAATATCATGTGCATACCACAGGAGGCTCTAACAAAGACAAAAAGATACTGAAGCAAGCGGTCAACTCAGTTTCGTCAGCTGTCCCGAGATACTTGAGATGGTCAGAACAGGAGGTAACATGGAGCAGAAGGGATCACCCAGAAAGAGTGGAACACCCGGGAGTCTTGGCATTAGTAGTCGCACCGCAGGTCAATGGGTATGAGCTGAAAAAGGTTTTGATGGATGGTGGAAGCAGCATCAATATACTGTATTGGGAAACCTTCCTACGCATGGGCCTCAAGGAGTCTCAGCTACAAAAAAGCTCAACAGTTTTTCATGGGATAGTGTCGGGTCATTCAGCGTGCCCCGAGGGAAAAATCGCATTGGAGGTAGCCTTTGGGGAGTCAAAGGATAACTATCGAGTTGAGTGGCTTACCTTTGAGGTAGTCAAATTGCGCAGCCCTTATCACGCGTTATTTGGAAGGCCGGCTTACGCCAAATTCATGGCTAGGCCGTGTTACGTGTATCTACAGCTAAAAATCCGGGGTCCCAAGAAGACCATTACCATACATGGAAATAGAGACATAGCAGCTGAATGCGATGAAGGAGACGCAGCAATGGCCGAGCAGGCCTGTAGAAAAGAAGAACTCAAGCATTACCGATCTCAAGCAGACCCGGAGGACAGAACCACATCAAAAAGGCCGAGTACTGAAGGCGAAAGAGCAAAATCCAAGGTGGCACAAGATGCTAAAATGGTGGCTTTTATCGAGGATGACTCCCCCAAGCAATCCGTTATAAAGGAAGAAACTGCACGGCCGCTCACAACCAGCCACGTCATGGAAACACCTCACCCGGGTTGGCTAGTAAACCCGGTACTCATCATGAAAAAGTCCAACATGTGGAGAATGTGCATCGGTCACGCCAGTCCGGGACCGGTCCCCATGAAGAACTAAACAATGTAACATGCAGCAGGTTTCAGACGCGCTCTTTTCCTACCCAGGGTACCTAAGGGGACTGGAAGGTTTTTAATGAGGCGGCCTGCTGATCCAAACTTTCTCGCATCAATAAAGAGATGGTTATCAAGTCCTATTTCGTTACAGCCTGATTACAAGTAAGTAGTATCCATGTGACATCAATATTTCAGTATCATTAAGAACGTTGAGTATATATAGGTCTCGGGGGCTGATTGCTCAAGTAGCCCAGCCACAAACCCGAAAGACCCGGCCTTGATGCCTATAAGTTATAAGGGCCGATTATTCGCAAACGAGTACGGCTGCAATCTTATAACTGGACAAAGGAGCCAAATTTTCGTGACTTTTCTTACTTAAGCTCGATGTGACTCGCACTAAAGTGGCATGATTCGTTCGCTTACGATTACAATCAGCCATGAAGCCCAATGGGACTTGCCTGACCCTGTTTTCGTATAGATGTAACAACATGGTATCCACGCGAAAGCCGGCTTACAGTACAAGATAGTCAAAAGGGTCATCTAAACCACAAGTTTATGCAGAGTACAAGGCTAATAGCCGGAAACTCAACGACTATCAAGCATAACTTCAGTACCTACACGGAATGGCTTTAGGTTTTCGACTCGGTAAAAAACAATTTGTTCTCTGAGAAAGGCCAAACCCCCATGACTCGGACTTTGGGTCATGGGGACTGGGGACTTCGAAACAGAAACAAACTACTTGGCTATCGAAGTTCGAAAGACCCTACCATCCGAGTCTTGGGGACTTAAAGAAAAGTCCACTTATCAAAGCCCCTGGCACTCGGAGAACCGAGTCTTACGAAGGGAGCCAAAAAGAGAGTCGGGTATCGAGAACAAGTTCAAAGAATAGACAAGTAGCACGATTATCAAAAGGCCAGGAAAGCCGCAAAGCATATCACGGACTAAAAGTACGTTGCAAGTTACGACATCAGTATCAGGGGTGCACAGGCGCACTGTCGTGGGATAATCACGGCAGATGTTACCGGGGGTAACTGATCTAGGGGCAAGTCGACACAGGTATTTGGGAGAGGGTTTAGCTCGAAGGAAGACATGGCGAAAAGCAATCTAAGAGCCGGAAAACAACTCGCCGGATCTCGATATGATTATACTGGATACTCGATAATAGGTGTTACAGTTATGACTTGAATCTCTCTCAGGCGAAGCCTAGGGGTTGGTTTATATAGTACTCATACCCCCTTTGGCTTGCCATACAAAGCGCTCCTTGAGTCCTACTCGAACTCTATATACAAACCTAACTTTCCTTACCATAACCCACAATCCGGGTTACGATCCTTACAAGCCCTGGGCCTTTCTGAAGCTTCTTTGTTCTTAGCCGGATTTGGTCCATCCGCCGTTTGGGCCGGATTACACCTGGGAGTTGGCATACCGGGTTACTATCCCCTCATCAGTAGTCCCCAGGATAGCGCGGGCTTCATGGATTCATTCTTGAGGCGCTCGCTATCCCGATAGCTCGATCCTTCCTCGAACGCCTAATGGGCCTTTCCATATTTGAACCCTTGCTCCGAACGCCCACAACGCCAAATCCGCGCGGATAATTACTGTTCCGCAATTTCCGGCTTTCTGGCCGCGGGTGAGCTCACCACCTCCCTTATAAATATCAGCAGAGGGTAACCCTAAACCATTCACCTCGTTTCGTCATTTCTTTCTCCTCGCTCCCTCACAGTTCCGGCCGCCGGGCTCACGCGCGCTTCCAGAGATAAGGCCACCTCCGGCCGCACCCGACCTCGAGCTCTCCAGCGCCGCCATCGAGCCCCGCCGCCACGCTCTTGTTTCTTTCATCAAGGACTGTGGTGAGACACTCAAGCCGCGCCGCGCACCGGCCTCAGTTCGGACCTCAACTCCTTCGGTAAGCCCCTCTCAACCATCCAACTGAAACCGGCAATTTCATCAATTTGACCAAGATTGGATCTGAGTCAACCCGCAAATCAATTTTAGGGAACCATCAGATTAGTCCGCTTCGATAGTCCTTAGCTTCTTCAAGCACCTGATACGCAATCACCACCCATTTCCGCGCCCTTATTAACCATTAAACTTCATATAAGATTACTTGCAAGTCCTTCGATTCTAGATCCGTTCCGCCTTGTTTTCTCCGCCTGCCGCATTAACACCCGGATAATCCTTCTTTTCCAGTTAATCCCTCCTCAGTAAGGTATGGGCAACCATCCATGTTCACCCAACCCACCTCAATACGTAAGTAATTAACAATTTACTCAACTTCATCCGACACCCGGAAAATCTTCAGCACTTAGCTTCGTAGCGCATTACCCGGGTCTTGTTTTAGCCTTCAGCGTCTTAATGTCTCCAGATTCAAATGAGTTGATGTTCCGAATCTTACCCCACACATTTCTTGTCCCTTGCAGGTCAGCTCCATGGCTCCTAAAAGACAGGGAAAACACCCGGCTCCTGCAAAGACCTCCCAAACCGCTTCTGCCGACTGGGGCCGGTCTTCAACAACGAAGGCCAAACTGGATGGGATGGCCGAGCTAGGAATCCTTCCTTCCCAAAAGGAAATACACTGGAGGGCTCCTGGCGATGAGACCCGTCCCACTCCTACCGGGAATGAGGTAATCTGCTTTACCGAGCACGTGATCCGGGGGTTCCATCCTCCGGGTCACCCCTTCTTCCGAGAAATCCTAAGCCACTACGGCCTCCGGGTGTTCGACATAGGGCCTAACTCTATGCTGAACATCACCCACTTCATAGTCTTGTCCGAGTCTTACCTGTGCATTCAACCAAGCCTAGCTCTTTTTACCGAGTTATTTTACTGTGAACCGTGCCGCGAGAGCGATGACGGAGCAATCCTTACTTGCGGCGGGGTATCTATCCAACGCCGCAAGCACTCGCTGATGCCAGCCCTTAATCTGAACTCCCACGCCAAAAATTGGCAGCTATCCTTCTTCTATTGCCATGATACCTCTCCGGATGGCGAGAGGAAATTGCCGGGTTACTCGGAGACCCCCCTCGAACCCTCCGCGTCTTTCAATGCTTTTGCGCCTGATCCTGATAGGGAAGCGATTCAGCCCCTTCTGGCCAAATTAGCAGCTTTCTCAGCCCATGGCCTTCTCGGGCTCAACTTAGTAAAGACCTGGGTGGAGTTCCGGGTTCAACCCAACTCCATTCGTTCAAAACTGCTGCACGAATACTCGGGCCATATCACAGACTCCCTCCGCTACTCCACCAAAAACTTCCCTGCCGGTAACACCATCAAGACCATCAAGGGCTTCTTGGTGGAGAGATTGGACGTCATAAAGAACACCGCCGGGTTACCCCCGTTTACTCGGGAGAATCCCGCCCCAGCGGTGAGTCCTGCCCCCTTTTTCTTATTTCAGTACTTTCGTCCGCTACAGCCTTTAACCATCATTTGTATTTACCTGTTTACAGGCTGACGATCCCTTCAGGAAAGTCGAAAACTCTCCTCCTTCTCAAGACCCCGAAGAAGAGGTCGAGTCTGTGGATGATGATGAGGGTATTCCTCCATAACCTTTATACCTGCCTTTTATCTGTGCTGTTTCCCTTATCTGATACTTACTCGGCTTTCAGGGTCGGGGGATGACGAGGAGGAAGAAGAAAATGACCCGGAAGCCACCGAGTCTGACCGGGAGCCTCCAGTTGGAAACAAAAGGAAGGCTAGAGGGGTAGTTGAAAAGGTTCCCTTCTCTTCTGTGTCTCGTGCGCCTTACTCCTTTGCTGCTATGCATGAACTTAACGAGCGATTATCACATTCACCCTTCTTGAAGGATCCTCTTCCGACTAAACGTAGGGTGACCCGGAATTCTCCGGGGGATGATCCCCTTAACCCGGGTATTCCCACTTCACCTACTCATCGAGCCAGTACCCCTCCAGCTCAACCTTCCCAATCTCCTCAGCGTCACCCGTCTCCTACTCATCCACTTGCCGGGCAATTTCGCGTCCCGCAGCCAGTGCTCTTGCCAACGTCATCCGCTTCCAGTGGCGAACTTCCTCCGGACTACGCCGTAAATACCGGGTAACTACCTTTATTTGCATTTTCTCGTACTTGTTACCTTTCCTTTTTCGGTACCTTCCACCGATCCATGTCCTCCTTCTTGTCTTCAGCGCCACAGTTACGCTGAGCGACCAGGATATTCCTGAACCGGAAGGACAGGAAGAGGAGAAGCCGAGTGATGACATGGACGTTGAGATTGAAGACGAGGCCGAGGACGGAAAAGAAGAAGACCCTTTCAAGGACCCAATTCCACCGAAAACTGCATCACCCCAGCCCTCTGAAGAAGTGGACGAAGACATCATCTTGGAGACCAAGCCGGGCTCTCCTAACCCGGACGTTCAAACGACCCGGGTTTCGACCCCCAGACCCGGAACAGCTCCTCCACAAGAGGGCCAATCCTCCGGTCCTTCTCAACTTCGTCCTGAAGACATGACCTTTGCTCAGATGCTAGATGCCCTTCATACCTTGAAGGGTGACGAAGAAAACTTACTAGATGCCTTAATACTCAAGCACGAGGTAATCCCGACTAACACCAATTGATTCCATATATAGTCCCCAAGTTCCGAGTAAATTACTAGGTAGCTTGCTTGGAACTTTGCATAATGTTTCTGGCTGACCCTTCTTCATGCTTCCCTACAGGACTATGTTTCACAGTTGGAGAAGAAACTGGCCAAATCCACCAAGCTTGCTGAAAAAGAAGCGGCCCTTCGTGAAGCTGCTGAGACTGAGGCTCACAGGTGCCAGAAGATGACGAAAAAGTACAAGAAGAGAGCTCGTAAGGCAAAAGGCAAACTGACAACTCTTTCTGCTCAAATTGATGGTGTTTATCGTACCGCAACTGGTAAGATTTTTGAATTTCACCTTTTGTGACTCGGATTACTTTGATTTGAACAACTGCACTTGTTTGCCTACTATCTTTGCTTCTTTTGCCTTTTTTAGCAGGGCCACATGACGCTGCCCCCGAAGGAGATGATGCTGCCAAGCTTAAAACCATCAAGAATACTCTTCGCCAACTTTGCAGCGGAGTCAGTTGGATACTTGACGAGTTACGTCTGCCGGGTATCAGGCCAGATAACATGAAGAAGTTACTAGAAAGCTGCTCTACCATCCCCGAATGGATTTGGCATTGGAAACGGTCCTCCTGCCGCTTTGGGGTAACCCGGGGACTCGCGTTAGCTAAGGCCTACGCTCCCAAGCTAGAGCTGTCCAAGCTTATGAGCGGATTCCCAGAGTTCAACTTGGATGGGTCCAAGTTTTTGCCAAAGGACTTCAAGGCTATTCAGAAAGAAGTCCGTCATCCGGCTAGTGTTATCGCTGATGCCTTAGAAATTGATGTGATTCTTCCGGCTTATGATGCTAATGACAAGGTTGTCAAGGCTGACCGCCCCCAGCCGTTCGATATGCTTGTCCGTTGGAGGGAGGAAGCGATCAAGTTAAAGGAAGAAGCCGCCAAGAAGGCCGAGGTCGACTCTGCTCCTGCAACTTCTGCTGCGCAGCCCGAGACTACTACTGATCCAAGTGGCACCAAGGGCAAGGCCAAGGTGGATCCTGCAGCTTGAAGTAACGCTTATCATTCCACATGCGTCAATCGGCGAAGCGTCGTTTACAACAGCTTTACTATTCGTTTAAGCAGAGCGCCTGTGCTCTTTTGATACTTTTATGATATTGTAATACTTTGAGTTAAACTCCCGATGCACTTTGCGCCCCTTTGGGCTTTTGATGAATGTATCTTTGCGTTTTCTTATTCTTGATATCCACTTGCTTTATTCTCGATAACTTATACTTCTTTTTTCTTAGCAAAGCCCGTCCTCCGGGTTTCGTCTGAGACCCGGATGCGTGGCTCGTTGTAATTTAATCGGCTGGATGATGTTGTTTCCTCATTAGAGCTCATAAGTCCCCAGCCCGGGTTTCCGCGTCTAGGACACATGATTGTTTCTTTTCAAGGAAACGAATCGCCCATCGCTGGATGCCCAAAACTTCAGGACAGCTTTTATGAGGTTTGAAGTTATGCTTGATAATCGTTGAGTTTCCGGCTGTAAGCCTTATACTCTGCATAACCTGTGGTTTAGATGACCCTTTCGACTATCTTGTACTATAAGCCGGCTTTCGCGTGGATACCATGTTGTTACATCAATACGAAAACTGGGTCAAACAAGTCCCTTTTGGGTCTCATGACTGATAGTAATCGTAGGCGAACAGATCATGCCACTTTGTTGCGAGTCACATCGAGCTTAAGTAAGAATAGACGAGAATTTTGGACTTCTTTGTCCGGTTATAAGATTGTAGCCGCACTCGTTTTTTCGAGTTGCCGGCCCCTATAACTCATTGGCATCAAGGCCGGGTCTTTTTTGAGTTTGCAGCTGTGCTTGTAGGAGCAACTAGCCCTCAAGACCTAAATATTTTACGCCGTATAAATGACAATTGTCTCTTTTCTCGATAATCCCCTTTTTATTTGATATGAGAAAATTAGGCCAGCAAGCCGCCTCATTAAAAACCCATCCAGTCCCCAAGGGTGCCCTGGATAGGAAAAGAGTGCGTCTGAAACCTGCTGCCTGTTACATCATTTTCTGCTAAGTATAGTATGGACGTAGCTGAGCCACGTTCCATGGTCTATCTCTTTCTTGCATAGGTGCAGTAGTATGAGCAGTGTCGTTGACTGTGGCCGATTCTTCTCTTGCATCTACCAAGTAATATGACCCATTATGTAGACTCCGGCTTATGATGAAAGGTCCTTCCCATGGCGGCGATAGCTTGTGTTTTCCCTCGTTTGTTTGAACCAAGCGCAGGACCAAGTCTCCCTCCTGGAAGACCCGGCTTTTTACCCGCCGGCTATGATATCTTCGCAAATCCTGCTGATATATGGCTGACCTTTCTAAGGCTTGCTCCCTTTGTTCTTCTAACATGTCCACGGCGTCTTGCCGGTTCTTCTCGTTCTCCACTTCGACGTAGGCTGTCACTCTTGGTGAATCATGAATGATGTCGCTTGGTAATACTGCTTCTGCGCCGTAAACCATGAAGAAAGGCGTCATCTGGGTGGACCGGTTAGGTGTAGTATTGATACCCCAGACCACGGAAGGGAGTTCTTCAACCCACGCTCCAGCGGCCCTGATACAAGGGACCCTTAGCCGCGGTTTCAATCCTCGAAGTAGCTCTTGGTTCGCCCTCTCCACTTGCCCGTTGGCTTGCGGATGTGCCACTGATGCCACATCAAGCCTGATTCCATTGTTGCCACAAAATTTTTCCATCTCTCCAAGGGACATGTTGGTTCCGTTGTCAGTGATTATACTGTGGGGATATCCAAACCGGTATATGATTCTTTTCAGGAATTTGACTGCTGTGGCCGCTTCACAATTGGTAACCGGCATAACCTCCACCCACTTGGTAAACTTATCGACAGCCACTAAAAGATGTGTCTTCTTGCATGGTGACATATGGAAAGGGCCAACCATGTCCATACCCCAAACAGCGAATGGCCAGGTTAGTGGTATTGTCCGTAACTCCATAGCCGGCACATGAGTTTGGCGAGCGTACCTTTGACATCCATCGCATCTTGCCACTATCCGCTCCGCGTCTGTTAAGGCCGTGAGCCAGAAGAACCCATGCCGATAGGCCTTAGCCACAAGGGATCTTGTGGACGCATGATGCCCACAATCACCTTCGTGGATCTCCTTAAGGATTTGTCGGCCTTCTTCCGGTGTCACGCAGCGCAGAAAGACTCCTGTCGCGCTTCTCTTGTACAGCTCCCCATTGATAATAGTATATCCTTTTGCCCGCCTCAAGATTTGTCTTGCTAATACTTCCTGCTCTGGCAATTCGCCCCGTGATAGATAGGCCAGATATGGCTCTGTCCACTCGGGAACAGTACGTATTGTAGCCACAAACTCCTCATCCGGGTCTCGATTTGCTAGTTCTTCCTCAGACTCGGATTTAACTGACGGTCGCCATAGCTCATCCAGGAAAACATTAGGTGGAACCGGCTCTCTACGCGAGCCGAGTCTGGCGAGTGCATCCGCTGCCTCATTTTTTCTTCTGTCTATGTGCTCTACTTCATACCCGGAGAAACACCCGGCAACCCTATCAACCTCTCTGCGATACGCTGCCATAGTGGCGTCCTTCCTATCCCAGGTTCCTGATACCTGCTGCACCACAAGATCCGAATCCCCAAAGCATCGTATCCTTCTGATGTTCATCTCCTTGGCTATCTTCAAGCCGTGCAGTAGGGCCTCATACTCGGCCACGTTATTTGAACAATCGAAGTGAATCTGTAGCACGTAACTTAGTTTGTCCCCCTTTGGCGACGTCAGCACCACTCCAGCTCCTGACCCTTCGTACTGCTTTGATCCATCGAAGTGCATGGTCCATGACTCGGAATTTGGGACTATAGTAGCCATTCCAGTGTGTGTCCAGTCGTTAACAAAATCGACCAAAGCCTGTGACTTGATTGCTGATCTGGGCTCGTAGCTGATATGATAATCTCCCATCTCTATTGCCCATTTGGCTATTCTTCCCGTTGCATCCGAGTTTCTGATGATATCCGACATTGGTATTGAACTAACCACTGTTATGGGATGTTCTTGGAAATATGGCTTCAACTTCCGGCTGGCCATAAAGACCCCAAACACCAACTTTTGCCAATGTGGATAACGCTGCTTTGCTTCCGATAACACCTCGCTGACATAATAAACCGGCCTTTGGACCGGGTATCCCTTCCCATCCTCCTTGCGTTCTACGACAACTACCGCGCTGACGGCCCGGGGACCGGCGGCCACGTATAATAACATAGGTTCTTTAGGACCCGGGGCTGCTAGTACTGGTGCTTCCGACAATTGCTTTTTTAGCGCTTCAAACGCCTCATCTGCCTCCTGATCCCACACGAACTTATCTGACTTCCGCAAAAGCCGATACAAGGGTATTGCCTTTTCTCCAAGCCTGGATATGAACCGGCTCAAGGCTGCTACGCAGCCCGTGAGCTTTTGAACATGCTTCAAATTTTCCGGTTTCTTCAAACTTTGGATGGCCTTGATTTTGCCCGGGTTTGCCTCGATTCCTCTCTCGGAGACTATAAAGCCGAGTAACTTCCCAGCCGGGACTCCAAATACGCACTTCGTTGGGTTAAGCTTCATCTGGTACCTTCTCAAGTTTTTAAATGTCTCCTTCAAATCATCAATGAACGTTTCTGCCTTCCGGGTCTTAATAACCACGTCATCCACATACGCGTGCACGTTGCGCCCAATTTGGTCCTCGAAGCACTTCTGAATACATCGTTGGTAAGTTGCGCCCGCATTTTTCAATCCAAACGTCATGGTTTTGTAGCAGAAGGCCCCAAAAGGGGTTATGAATGACGTTTTCTCCCAATCCTCCCTTTTGAGTTTAATCTGGTGGTACCCCGAATATGCGTCCAGGAAACACAGCAAGTCGCTTCCGGCTACCGCGTCTATGATTTGGTCTATCCTTGGTAGTGCGAACGGATCCTTTGGGCAATGCTTGTTGAGGCTCGTGAAATCGATACACATCCTCCATTCATTTGTCTTTTTCATCACAAGAACCGGGTTTGCTAACCAGTCGGGGTGAAATACTTCCATGATAAAGCCTGCGGTTAATAGTCGCGCGATTTCCTCACCTATAGCTCTTCTCCTTTCCTCATTCATCTTTCTCATACCTTGCTTCACAGGCCTGGCCTTGGGATCCACGTGCAAACTGTGCTCTGCCAACTCAGTGGGAATACCCGGCATGTCGCTGGGTGTCCAAGCAAACACATCCGCATTTGAACGGATGAATTCCACCAGAGCCTTTTCTTGCGCATCATCTAGATTGGTCCCTATAGTAAATTGCTTGGTGGGATCTCCCTCCACAAAATCTACTTTCTTGGTATCTTGAGCTGCCTTGAACTTCACTCTTTCGTCTTCAGCATCTGGCCTTCTCAACGCTGTACCATCATCCGGATCCACCTGCGACCGGTAATACTGAAGCTCTTCCTTCCTGCAGGCTTGTTCGGCCATTACTGAATCTCCCTCATCGCACTCGGCTGCTATATCCCGGTTTCCATGGATAGTGATGGTCTGCTTGGGGCCCGGAATCTTTAATTGCAGATACACGTAGCACGGCCTAGCCATGAACTTAGCATAAGCCGGCCTTCCGAACAGAGCGTGGTAGGGGCTGTGCAGCTTGACTACCTCGAACGTGAGCCACTCCACCCGATAGTTATCTACCGATTCTCCAAAGGCTACTTCCAACGCAATTTTTCCTTCGGGGCGTGCCGAATGACCCGGCACGATTCCATGGAACACCGTCGAACTTTTTTGTAGCTGGGACTCCTTGAGGTTCATGCGCAAGAAGGTTTCCCAATATAGGATGTTGATACTACTCCCTCCATCCATCAAGACTTTCTTCAGCTCGTAACCATTGACCTGGGGTGCCACCACTAATGCCAAGGTTCCGGGGTGCTTTATTCCTTCCGGGTGATCCCTTCTGCTCCATGTTACCTCTTGCTCCGCCCATCTCAAGGATCCCGAAGTGGCCGAGGAGGCTGGATCCACTGTTTGCTTCAACGCCCCTTTGTCCCTGCTGGAAGTCCCTGTAACATGCACATGATATTGTCCTTTCAAATTGAGCGTACGTACCATGCCGATGAAGATATTGATTTGGCCGATTGACACCATGGATCCGGATTCGAAGTGATCCGGCTCCAACTCCCACCCGGAATTGTCCACTATCTGCTCTCCTTCGTCATTGGAGTAGATCTCGCCGACGACAAGGTTCTCCATACTCTTCCGAGCTTCTCCCGTGATGTAAACACCTTTGGACGCAGGCCCCACGGTGGGCGCCAACTGTCGTGGGATAATCACGGCAGATGTTACCGGGGGTAACTGATCTAGGGGCAAGTCGACACAGGTATTTGGGAGAGGGTTTAGCTCGAAGGAAGACATGGCGAAAAGCAATCTAAGAGCCGGAAAACAACTCGCCGGATCTCGATATGATTATACTGGATACTCGATAATAGGTGTTACAGTTATGACTTGAATCTCTCTCAGGCGAAGCCTAGGGGTTGGTTTATATAGTACTCATACCCCCTTTGGCTTGCCATACAAAGCGCTCCTTGAGTCCTACTCGAACTCTATATACAAACCTAACTTTCCTTACCATAACCCACAATCCGGGTTACGATCCTTACAAGCCCTGGGCCTTTCTGAAGCTTCTTTGTTCTTAGCCGGATTTGGTCCATCCGCCGTTTGGGCCGGATTACACCTGGGAGTTGGCATACCGGGTTACTATCCCCTCATCACGCACCATCAAAAGCATAATAGTTTGAATACAAAGCATCACGTGACCAAGGTATTATGATGGTACTGCCCTAATCGGCCTCCTGAGTACGGTCTTCCGGGTCTTGGTCCTGGGCTTGCTGCTTAGCTTTCCCGGCAGCATTACCCGGACTCACCGCGCCAGGGCGGACAGGTGGAGGGACAGCTGGTGTAGAGGCAGACGGCCCTGATCCTAACTCGGCCTCTCTCTTCGCAGTTGCCTCCCTCTTCCTGGCCGAGTTAGCAACCCACTTCTCCAAGATATCAAAGGGCGGGGGTGCTTCCTCCGTAACAATTTTGCCATCAGCGTCGTATGCACTCATAATCGTGTTCAGATCCAAACTATCGGCCAAAGTGATAGCCGAGGGACGCACTGCGGATTGTATGGCCTTGAAATCCTTGGGTGTAAATTTGGAACCGTCCGCCTTGAATTCGGGAAACCCGGATATTACCTTTGCCGGGTCAAGCTTCGGAAAGAAAGCCTTGGCCAGGGTAAAAGCCCGGGTCATACCAATCCGGCATGACGAGCGTTTCCAGATTTCAATCCAGCCAGGCACAGTGGAGCAGGCTTGAATGAGATTTTCTTCACCCGGATATACTTCCGTAGGCCACTTCACGGCATCCAGTATAAATTTTGTGCCGGCAAAGAAAGTCCGGAGCACAGTCTTTAGGGTTCTAGCCTTGACAATAGCATCCTCTTCTGGGGTCGCAAGGTTGGCACCTACAATTGAAACAAAAGAAAGAACCTATCAATCATCCTGAGTATCACATAATAAAGCCAAGACATGAAATTAATCGGCAGCAAAAACTTACTAAGTAAGATCTGATAAGTATCGGTGACCTGGTCCGATAGTTTCTTCAGTGCGGTCTGAGCGGTATTGCACTTCTTCTTGTATTTAGAAACATCCTTGTTCAAAGTTTTCATGTCGTCCTCAAGGGTTTCCCTTCGCTTTACCTCGGCAAGAAGAAGTTGTTCGGTCTTGAGTAAAATTTCATCAGAACGGGTTATCTGCGCCTGTCAGTAGCAAGGAACACAAGTATCAGTTGGATATTATGGTAAGCTGAATATTGCGTAAAGTACCAAGCATAACTTTAGCAAAGTCATGCTCGGAACTTGGGGACTGGGTATGCACTACGAGATATCAAGTGTCATTACCTGGTGCTCTGCGGCCATGCGCTCCAAGATCTTGCTCTCCGAAGTCTTCATATTGAGGAGAGTGTTCATTAATTGATCAAAAGTGTCTTTACCCGTATCAGAGGACCCGGGGCCTTGGAAATTCCGAGAAGGGGTTTTCTTCTTAGTGGGAGGCGGTACCCGGGTCATTTGTATGTCGGAATCTGATGCTCCTTCTTCTGCACCCAAGGTTGTGGCTCTGTTCTTCTTGCTGGCATGGGAGGCAATCGGATACTCGGCTTCTTGTATGTCCGGGTTTACCGGAGACTCTTATCCTTCGCCGCTAGACGCGGCTGTAGTCTTATCAGCCGGGCTCCCCTTACCCGGGCCCTCGGTTTCCACATCCTCTTGGTCGCTGGTAACGACCGTGGCCCTATGGGTGTTATGAGTGAGCAGCTAGTATACGATCAGGAAAGGGAGATGAAGCGTGGTAGAGTATCAGGAAAGGGATTTTACCCGGTATTCACCGTGAAATCCACAGGAAATCCGTCGCTGGACCCGGGAGAGGCTGGAAAGTATCAAGTAAGATTTCATAAGGGAATGGTTCAAGGAGAATGTTTCGTACGAGAAAGGATAGGGTAAATACCAGCCCGCCGAGTTGGAGTCGATGAAATACCCGGGTTAAGAGCATCATCGCCCGGGTGATTTCGAGTTGACCTGCGTTTGGTCATGGGCGACTCCTTCAAGCATGGCCAGTGGAACAACGTCAAGGTAGCTCATGAATATCATTAAAGGAATACGAATTGAATGCGAGGAGGTGATATGAAACCTTGGAGGTGGCCTCTTGGGATTTTCTCTTTGATCCGACTTTGACTGTCGGCTCCAATTCCTCCTCGTCGCTGGCGGATTCTACTTTGCCGTCGGTGTCTTCTTCTTCGTCATCTTCTTGTTCTGGATATCGTCAAAGTTATAGTTGGAAAATGAAGGGGTTATAATGATTTTAAAGGAACCAAATAAAGTCCGGAGAGCACCTTCGTCCGAGTTAACGGCTTCTTCTTGCTCCTCTGGACTTTCGGAGCTAGGAGAAGTGTTGATTTTCCAAAAGTCATCATCAGCCTGAAAAGTATCAGTACAAGGGTCATCAACTGTATCGAGTGGAAAGAGCAAAGGTAAAGACATCAAAATCGGGTTTTCACCTTGGGGGCTGGGTTCTCGAGTGTGAAGGGCTCCAATCCGGATATGTTCCGGATTACCTCAAGCTTTTCTGTCAGAAAACCCTTGATGGTTTTATGAGTGTCACCAGCCGCGAAGATGTTGTCAGAGTACCGGAGTGGGTCTGTAGATTGCCCCGAATACTCGCACATCAACTTTGTGCGGATGGAATTGGGTTGAATCCGGAAGTCGACCCAAGTCTTCACCAGGTTGAGCCCGATGAGGCCTTGAGTCGAGAGAGTGGTGATTTTAGCTAGTAGAGGTTGAATTGCCTCCCTGTCCGAGTCAGGGGCGAAGGCACTAAATTTCTCGGAGATGTCAAGAAGACCCTCTGAGTAACCCGGCAGCTTCTTTTGGCCGGGTGGGGAGGTGTCTTGGCAGTAAAAGTATGAGAGCTGCCAGTGCTTGACATGGGAGTTAAGGGTGAGGGGTGGCACCAGAGAATTCTTGCGGCGCTGGATAGAAACCCCGCCGCAAGCGAGAAGCGCCCCGTCACCGCTTTCGCGGCACGGTTTGCACGGAAAAAGCTCAATGAAAAGAGCTAGACTTGGCGAAGTGCACAAGTATGACTCGGAAAGGACGATGAAGTGGGAAATGTTTAATACAGAATTAGGCCCGATGTCAAAAACGCGAAGGCCGTAATGGCTTAGAACATCACGGAAAAAAGGGTGACCCGGCAGACGGAAGCCCCGGGTCACATGTTCCACGAAACAGATTACCTCGTCTTTCGTCGGGGTAGGCCGGGTCTCCTTACCCGGCACCCTCCACTGGATATCCTCTTGAGGAGGAAGAACTCCCAGCTCGACCAGCTCCTCCAACTTGGCCTTGGTGACCGTAGACCGCGCCCAGTTGGCAGATATGGAGTTGGTGGCTTTGGCTTTAGTCGGAGTTTTCCCCTGCTTTTTGGGAGCCATGTGGTTGACCTGCAAAGCACAAGGTAAAAGGATAAAAGGAATAAGACACGGAAGCTGTGAGCCGGCCAAGTATCGGCAGGGTAATATTGAAGACACGAAAATTGCGTATTATCCGGATGTCTGTTTGCGGAGTGAGGTTCGAATTATCCGGGTGTTAAGTATTATGGCAAAAATTATGGAGATCTAAGTGTTGAAGGAGCTTTTGAGGACAATGGATGGCTGCACGGGCACTTAGTGCGAATAAAAGGAGCTGGAAAGGGGAGGATTAGCCGGGTGATTGGGGCAAAGGCGGAAATTTTGAGTGGTTCAAGCTCAGATTGGAAATTCCATCTTCAGATTTGTGGCGAAATTAACGATTGCGGGTAATAGGAGAGTGAATTGGAGGTTATATCTTATCTATTGGGCGAGCTAGAAGGAGTGCTAGCAACCTAATTCGGCATGGCTGAGAAATCATTGGCGGGTTGATTTGGATCTAATCTGAGGAGAAGTCAAGAAATTGCAAGGGCAAATTAATAGATGCAAGAGGCTTACTGGAGGAGATCTGAGTGAAGCCTCGCGGAGGCAGATGGCGCAAGCCTGGTGTCCTTTCGCGGTTCCTGACGGGCCGGATGGAGATTTGCCGGTGGGTCTTGGCGGCGGCGCGGGGTGAGCTGTGGCGGAGCGCAGCCTCCGGCCAATGGGCTCCGGTGATGCGCGCGGGATTTCCGTGGTGGCGCTCAGTGAGGATGAGCACGGAGGGAGAAAGGAAGCAGAGTGGGGGGAAATGAGCCGTTAGGGTTCGGGTTACCCCCAAGGAGCCTATTTATAGCACGAGTGGATAAGCCCGGTTCAGCGAGCGGGAGCCGGGAATTGCGGAGTAAACGGCTATCTATTTGATTTTTTGCGAGATGCGCTTTAAGTGTTGAGCAAGGTGCCTGAACGAAAAGGAGAAATAGATCCATCCCGTGATATCGGGGACAATTATCAAGTATAGAATCTTGACATTTTGGGGTTCAGATCTGGAGAGCTAAGCCAAGTACTTGGAGAAAAGCCGGGTTACTATATGGCCACCATGGAGCTAGGCCTAGCTATTTGTCAAAGCACTTTAACCCGGCCTCCATACACTTGTACGTTTGATATTTTTGCAGGGAATAGCAGGCGCTTCAAGGACGGATCCGTGAAGCCCAAGCTATTCTGGGGACTACTGATGGAGGGATAATAACCCGGTAGGCCAACTCCAAGGTGTAACCTGGCCCAAAGGACGCTGCGCAAGGTCCGTCTAAGGATAGAGAAACTTCTGGAAGGCCCAAGTTTGTAGGCCTCGTAACCCGGATTGTGGGTTACAGTAAAGGAAAGTTAGGGTTTGTATGCGGTGTCCGGGTAGGATTCAAGGTGTGTCTTGGAGAGTAAGCCAGGGGATACGGGTACTATATAAACCGACCCCTAGGTTTAGTTGAGAGAGATCTAAGAACCCTAGCAATATCGCTTGATATCGAGCATCTAGTGTAATCCCAGAGTTGAGTTATTATATCGAGATCGGAGACTCGGCGACTTTGATTGCCGGCTGCCAGATCGAGTTGCATCATGTTTTCCTCTGAGCTAAACCCTCTCCCAAACGCCTGTGTCGTATTGCCCCAAGATCAGTTACCCCCGGTAACGTCTGCCGTGATTATCCCACGACAGAGAGGGTTTAGCTCAGAGGAAAACATGATGATATGCGATCTGGTAGCCGGCAAGCAAGTCGCCGAGTCTCCGATCTCGATGTATTAATCTCAACTCTCGTGTTACACTGGATACTCGATACCTAGCGATACTGCTCGAACTCTTGGATTTCTAAACCTAACCTAGGGGCCGGCTTATAAAGCATCCGGATCCCTGGCCTGTTCTCCAAGGCGTACTCTGAGTCCTACCCGGACACTGCTTACAAAACCCTAAACTTCCTTACCGGAACCCACAATCCGGGTTACCAGGCCTACGATCTTGGGCCTTCTAGAAGCTCCTTTATTCTTGGCCGGGTCTTTGCGCAGCGTCCTTTGGGCCGAGTTACACCTTGGCATTGGGCTACCGGGTTATCATCCCTCCATCAGTAGTCCCCAGAATAGCTTGGGCTTCACGGGATCCTCCTTGAAGCGCTCTCTATTCCCTGCAAAAATATCAAACGTACAAGCCCATAGAGGCCGGGTTAAAGTGCCTTGATAAATAGCTAGGCCTAACTCCAAGGCGGCCATATAGTAACCCGGCTTTCTCTAGGTCCTTTTTTACTTTTTCCGGGTCAACGCCCTGATAAGAACGTCAAAGATCCGGCTTACTTTACTCGATAATTGATCCCGATATTGCGAAGAGGATCTCCATCTTATCTCTGTCTGGATATCCCGTCCAACACTTAAAGCATATCTCAAAAAATCCGGGCAGATAGCCGTTATTCCGAAATTTTCGGTTCCCGCTCGTTGGACTAGGTTTATCCGCCCGCACCCTTATAAATAGGTACTTAGGGGTTAACCTAACCCCAACGGCTCATTGACCCCTTTTCCGCCTTCTCTTCACTTCCGCGCTCAAGCTCGCAGAGCACCGCCACAGAGACCTCGCGCGCGTCACCGGAGCCAATCTGCCGCCGGCTACGCTCCGCCATGGCTCGCCCCACGCCGCCGCCAAGATCCGCCACCGCGCCCTTGTCCTGTCTGCCGGGAATCGCTAAGGGGCACCAGGATTGTGCTATTTGCCTCCGCCGGGCTTCACTTCAATCTCCTCCAGTAAGTTTCTCGCATCCATTAGCTTGACCTCGTAATTTCTCGATTTACTCCAGATCGGATCTAGTTCAATCCGCGAGTCATTTTTTCTTGCCGCGCCGAATTAGACCCCACAATCCCACGCTAGTTCATCCAATAACATGACATATGGGCACATATCACTCCCCTATCATCGTTAACCATTAACTTCTCCGTAGAATCGTCCGCAAGTTTTCCCATCTAGATCCATTTCGTCCCAATTTTCCGCGCATGTCATTGACACCCGGAAAATCCTTTTCTTCCGGTTCTTTTGCTTGCAGTAGATACATGGACAATCATCCGTCTTCCTCCAACACCTTTCAATACGTAAGTACCCAGTAGTTTCTATAATGATACCTGATACCCGGATAATTTGTAGTCTTTGCTCCGTAGAATGATACCCGGATAATTCTTAGCTTCCATGTTTTCTCGATATCGCTTGCAAATACTCGGATAGCTCATGGTTTCCGGGTCTTACTCCTTGTACCTTTTTATCTTGTGCTTTGCAGGTTAATCCCATGGCTCCCAAGAAGCAGGGGAAACAACCAGCCAAGGCTAAGACTACCAAATCCATATCCGCCAACTGGGCGCGATCCACTGTTACGAAGGCCAAGTTAGAAGAGCTGGCCGAGTTAGGGATTCTCCCTTCTCAAAAAGATATCCATTGGAGGGTGACGGGTGATGAGACCCGGCCCACGCCTGCCGACGACGAGGTAATCTGCTTCGTCGAACACGTGACCCGGGGGTTCCGTCCTCCGGGTCACCCCTTCTTTCGAGATGTTCTGAGCCACTATGGCCTCCGGGTATTTGACATAGGGCCTAACTCTATGTTGAATATTACCCATTTCATTGTTTTATCCGAGTCATACTTGTGCACTCCGCCAAGTTTGGCTCTCTTTATTGAACTTTTCCAGTGCAAGCCGTGCCGCGAAAGCGGTGACGGAGCACTTCTTGCTTGCGGCGGGGTCTCCATCCAGCGTCGCAAAAATTCTCCCATGCCACCTCTCACACTCAATTCCCACGTCAAACACTGGCAACTCTCATACTTTTACTGCCGAGACACCTCCCCACCCGGCGAAAAGAAGCTGCCGGGTTACTCGGAGGGCCTCCTCGATCTCCGAGACCTTCAATGCTTTTGCCCCTGACTCGGACAAGGAGGCAATCCAACCTTTGTTGGCTAAAATTGCTATTCTTTCGGCCCAAGGTCTCATTGGGCTTAACCTGGTGAAAACTTGGGTTGATTTCCGGATCCAACCCAATTCCATCCGCAAAAAGTTAATGTGCGAGTACTCGGGGCACACCACGGACGCGCTCCGATACTCCACCAACAGCTTTGCAGCTGGTGACACCAACAAGACTATCAAGGGCTTCTTGACAGAGAAGTTGGAGGTAATCCAGAATATAGCCGGGTTAGAGCCCTTTACGCGCGAGAACCCGGCCCCTGAGGTAAAGATCCGGCTTCCATATTTTTACCTTCACACTTTCCACTTGATACAGCTGTTAACCCTCATTCTCATATCTTCATCCCAGGTCGATGATGTTTTTTGGAAGATTGAAACTCCCCCTAGCTCTGAAAGCCCAGAGGAGAAAGAAGACGCCGTTAACTCGGATGAAGGTACATTCCGAGCTTCACTCGGTTTCTCTGAGCTCGTTGTTGCTCTTTCTTCATTTTCCGACTGTAAACCTTGATAACTTTCAGAACAAGAGGACAAGGACGAAGAAGAAGAAACTGAAGGCAAGGTAGAATCCGCAAGCGACGAAGATGAAGCTGAGCCGACGATCAAGGTCGGAACAAAGAAAAAACCCCGAGGGGTCGTCTTCAAGGTTCCATACCGTTTCCTCGCCTCTAAACCATATTCATTTGATAACATGCGCGAGCTAAACCTGGAGTTATCCCGCTGGCCGTACCTGAAGGAACCTCCCATGACCAAGCGCAGACTGACTCGGAATTTTCCGGGTGATAGCGCTATTAATCCGGGTATTTCGTCGTCTCTGGCTCGACGCGCTGGTACTCACCTAATCCTTTCTTTGAATATCAGTCTTTCCGAACCATCCCCTTACGGGATAATTCCGTGTCTTGCTTGATGTTTTTCAGTTTCGTCCGGGTCCAGCAGCGAGTTCCCCTCGGACTACATGGTGAATCCCGGGTAAAGTTCCTTTCTTGATGCTTTATCACCTTTCCGTCACTTTTTCCCAGTTGTACGCTAACTGCTTACTTATACTGTCCATAGAGCCGCGGTCACTATCAGCGACCAAGAAAATATGGAAACTGATGACCCGGGTAAGGAGAACCCGATTGATGATATGACTACCGCAGCTGGCGGAGAAGAACAAGTTCCACCAATAAACCCGGCCGATCAAGAAGCCGAGTATCCAATAGCCTCGCACACACACGAGGAGGATGAAGCTGCAGCCTTGGGCATGGGAGGAGGAGCACCAGACTCCGATACTCGGACGACCCGTATACCTTCTCCCACCAAGACGAGAGCTCCTTCTCCGAGTCTCCAAGATCCCGGGTCTTCCAAATTGGGCAACAATACTTTCGATCAGATGATGAGCGCTCTCCTTGCTATGAAGGCCTCGGAGAACGATGTGCTAGAGCGTATGGCAGCGAAGCACCAGGTAATGTTACCTGGTATCTCTTCGTATCCATCTAGTCCCCAAGTTCCGAGTATAACTTGTTGAAGTTGTGCTCGGTACTCTGTGCGATACTCGGCTTGCCATGATACCCGACTAATTCTCATACTTTGGTCTCTTACAAGCACAGGCCACCCGGTCTAATGAAATTTTGCTCAAAACCGAACAACTTCTGCTTGCCGAGGTAAAGCGGAGAGAGGCCCTTGAGGCTGAAGTGGAAACCTTGAAGAAAGATGTTTCCAAATACAAGAAAAGGTGCACCACTGCTCAAACCACACTGAAAAAGTTATCGGACCAAATTACCGATACTTATCGTATCTTGCTTAGTAAGTTTCTTGCTGCTGACTGCTTTCATGCCTCTGCTTTGTTACTTGATTCATGATACTCGGAATTACTGATGTGGCCTTTCTTGTTTCAACTGCAGGTGCTAACCTTGCGGCCCCAGAAGAAGATGATGTTAAAAAAGCTAAAACTTTAAAGACTGTGCTCCGGACCTTCTTCGCCGGCACCAAGTGGATATTGGACGCCGTGCAATGGCCAACTGAGGCATATCCGGGTGAAGAAAATCTTATCCAAGCATGCTCCATCGTGCCTGCGTGGATCGAGCTCTTGAAACGCTCGGCATGCCGGGTTGGTATGACCCGGGCCTTTATGCTGGCTAAGGCTTACTTTACTAAGCTTGAGCCGGCAAAGGTGATATCCGGGTTTCCAGAATTCAAAGCGGATGGCTCCAAGTTTGGGCCCAAGGATTTCAAGGCCGTACAATCCGCAGTACGTCACTCGGCAACCACTTTGGCCGATAGTATGGACCTGCGCACGTTTATGAGTGCGTACGATGCTGAAAACAAGATCGTGCAGGAAGAAGCACCCCTGCCCGTCGATATTTTGGAGAAATGGAATGCTAATTCGGCCAGGAAAAGGGAAGAAACCACGAAGAGGGAAGCCGAGTTAGGATCAGGGCCAACCACCTCTACGTTGGCTGTCCGCCCGCCTGTCCGTCCTGATGCGAAGAATCCGAGTGACGATGCTGGGAAAGCTGAAGAGCAAGCCCAGGACCAAGACCCGGAGGGCAAGGGCAAAGATGTGGACCCGACTCAAGAAGCCGAGTAAACAGATGCCATTATAATACCTTGGTCTTTCGATGCTTTTGTTGGAAACGGATATTCTTTTGACGGTGCGCCTGTGCACCTTTGATACTACTGACGAGATTTGTAATGCGCTTTATTTCCTTGATATACCTCGTGCCTCTCCTGGCCTTTGGATGGATTTGATACTTGTCTGTTTTTGAACTTATTCTTGATATCCGATTTTCTTTATGGTTCCCTTTTGTGAGACTCGGTTTCCGAGTATCGTGGATTTTGACAAGTGGACAAGTCCCCAAGTCCCCAAGACTCGGATGTTAGGGTTTTTCGAGCTTAGTAATGAAGAAACTTGTTTCTGTTTCGAAATCCCCAGTCCCCAAGACTCGAAATCCGAGTCTGGGATGTGTGGTCTTTCCAGGAGAACAAATTGTTTTCTACTAAGCCCAAAACCTAGAGCCGTTTCACATGGGTATGAAGTTATGCTTAATAAACGTTGAGTTTCCGGCTATTAGCCCTGTACTCTGCATAACTTGTGGTTTAGATGACCCTTTTGACTATCTTGTACTATAAGCCGGCTTTCGCGTGGATATCATGTTGTTACATCTGTACGAAAACAGGGTCAGGCAAGTCCCTATTGGGCTTCATGGCTGATTGTAATCGTAAGCGAGCAAATCATGCCACTTTAGTGCGAGTCACATCGAGCTTAAGTAAGAAAAGTCAAGAAAATTTGGCTCCTTTGTCCGGTTATAAGATTGCAGCCGTACTCGTTTGCGAGTAATCGGCCCTTATAACTCATAGGCATCAAGGCCGGGTCTTTGAGTTTGTAACTGTGCTATTCAAGCAATCAGCCCCCAAGACCTAGATATATGCAACATAGTTAAGAAAACTGATGTACTGATAACGATAAATGATACTTACCTGTAACCGAAGTAAAGATCATAACAAAATAAGACTTGATAACGCACGTGAAGAAGATATATTGCTTAACCATCTCTTTATTGATACGAGAAAGTTTGGGTCAGCAGGCCGCCTCATTAAAAACCTTCCAGTCCCCTTAGGTACCCTGGATAGGAAAAGAGTGCGTCTGAAACCTGCTGCCCGTTACATTGTTTAGTTCTTCTTGGGAGCCTGTCCGGAACTGACGTAATCGATACACATTCTCCACTTGTTGGTCTTTTTTATTATGAGTACCGGATTTGCTAGCCAATCCGGGTGAGGCATTTTCATGACGTGGCTGACTGTAAACGGTCGTGTGATTTCTTCTCCTCTGGCAGATTGTTTGGAGGGATCATGCTCGATGAAAGCCACCATCTTGGTGTTTTGTGCTGCCTTGAACTTTGCCCTTTCATCTTCAGTACTCGGTCTTTTCAATGATGTTCTGTCATCCGGGTCTGCTTGAGACCGGTAATGCTTGAGTTCCTCTTTTCTGCAAGCTTGCTCAGCCATTGCTGCGTTTCCTTCATCGCACTCAGCCGCTATATCCCGGCTTCCATGTATGGTGATGGTCCGCATAGGAACCGGGATTTTTAGCTGTAGATACACATAACACGGCCTAGCCATGAATTTAGCATAAGCCGGCCTTCCGAACAGCGCGTGATAAGGACTGCGCAACTTGACCACCTCGAAAGTGAGCCACTCAACTCGATAATTATCCTTTGATTCTCCGAAAGCTACCTCCAATGCGATTTTTCCCTCGGGGCACGCTGAGTGACCCGGCACTATCCCATGAAAAATTGTTGAGCTTTTCTGTAGCTGAGACTCCTTGAGACCCATGCGTAAAAAGGTTTCCCAGTATAAGATATTGATGCTAGTTCCACCGTCCATTAGGACCTTTTTCAACTCATAACCATTAACTTGTGGTGCGACTACCAACGCCAAGACTCCCGGGTGTTCTATCCTTTCCGGGTGATCTCTTCTGCTCCATGTTACATCCTGTTCTGACCATCTCAGGTATCCCAGAACAGCCGAGGAAACCGAGTTTATCGCTCGTTTTAGTATCTTTTTATCCCTGTTAGAAGTTCCTGTAGTATGCACATGATATTGTCCTCTTGAATCGTAAGTACGTACCATGCCGATGAAGACGCTGATCCGGCCGATTGTCACGATAGATACGGATTCGAGGTGATCCGACTCTGGCCCCCAGCCGGAATCGTCCACCATCTTCTCTCCTTCACGGTCGGTGTAGATCTCGCCGATGACAAGATTCTCCATGCTCTTCCGAGCTTCTCCCGTGATGTAAACACCTTTGGACGCAGGCCCCACGGTGGGCGCCAACTGTCGTGGGATAATCACGGCAGATGTTACCGGGGGTAACTTATCTTGGGGCAAGACGACACTGGTGTTTGGGAGAGGGTTTAGCTCAGAGGAAAACATGATGATATGCGATCTGGTAGCCGGCAAGCAAGTCGCCGAGTCTCCGATCTCGATGTATTAATCTCAACTCTCGTGTTACACTGGATACTCGATACCTAGCGATACTGCTCGAACTCTTGGATTTCTAAACCTAACCTAGGGGCCGGCTTATAAAGCATCCGGATCCCTGGCCTGTTCTCCAAGGCGTACTCTGAGTCCTACCCGGACACTGCTTACAAAACCCTAAACTTCCTTACCGGAACCCACAATCCGGGTTACCAGGCCTACGATCTTGGGCCTTCTAGAAGCTCCTTTATTCTTGGCCGGGTCTTTGCGCAGCGTCCTTTGGGCCGAGTTACACCTTGGCATTGGGCTACCGGGTTATCATCCCTCCATCAGTTTCTCCGGAGAGGGGTTCCGGATCATCTCAATCACACCCAAACCAAGGGTTTTCCATAACATGTGTGTTAGAGTGTGGAATGGGCCTTGGATGCCCAAGATTCCCTCACTCTTTGTGTTAGGGCTTCACCGGCGTCAGATTCTCTCTTGCGGGTTCCAGGACTACTTAGAGCTTGACACTCCCCCTTCGGACAAACCCGAGGGAATACTATGAGAACATGCGGTAGATATTAGTTTTCCATCTACCTATAGCCTACCCTAACACAACTAAACAAAATATTCATTTGGGACACCCCCTTCCGACGCCGGTGGAAGGGGTAGACGAAAAAGTTGACTTTTTGGTCAACATGCAAGAGTTTCGCTGAAGCGGGGGCTCCGGAGCATTGGAATCCCTACAAAACCTAGATGGGGTCCAATCATGTCTATACAAGTGTGTTTGGAGGTTAAGAGATATCCAAGATCCTAATAAGAGGTGTGACCGGTTTCACCGGCATCACTTGCATAGAGGAAGGTTCTTCCGCTACATCTCGAAACTCCCCCTTCGGACGAACCTGAGAAATCTCTTATAAAAACTAGTGGTAGATATTAGTTCTCCATGTACCTATGGCGTACCCTAACACAAACAAACAAAATATCCCATTGGGACACCCCCTTCCGACGCCGGTGGAAGGGGTAGACAAAAAAGTTGACTTTGAGCATCATAAGCCTACCACAACCAAATTAAATATACAATTGGGACGCCCCCTTCGGAGCTAAAATTTAGGGAATTTCAATAAAACTTCAGTCAAAATAAACATAATACATTCACACTGAAGGGAACTTAATTAAGATAATAATTATTATAATAAATAAAAGCCTAAACAAGGTGGTGGCACTCCTGGACCTGCAGTTCGGGCAGGTTCCCGATTGTCAAAGTGTCCAGCGGCAAATGGGGCAGTTACATGGGAGGAAGAAGGCATTTGCTGGTGGGGCGGCAGGTTCCGGCGGTGCCAAGGGATGCCACTCTGTCTCGGGCAAGTCCTCTTCCTCCTCCTCCTCGTTGGAACAATCCGTGTCGCTGGAGTGCACGTTGCTGTTGATGCGGTGGGAGTGGAGCCGCCCAGCATACTCCAGCTCCACTTGCTGGTACCAGTACCACGAAGACATGGCGTCCTAAGGATGATGATGCCTTGATACGTCATAAACCTATCCTTAATTTCTGATGTTCCATGTTGTTTTCATGTTGTTTTCTACATGTTTGCTATACAGTTTATGTCAGTTTTATCGATTTTCCGGACTAACCTATTGACAAGATGCCACAGAGCCAGTTCCCTGTTTTCGGCTATTTTTAGTTTCGGAACTGGAAAATTGGAAATATTCTTGGAATTGGAAAATTCAAAGGCCGGAAGTCTTAGAATTCTAGAAGGTTCCATGCAGTCCCAAAGAGGACCGAAGGGGGGCCACACCATAGGGCGGCGCCCCCTGGCCGCGCCTGGGGGTGGTGTGGGCCCCCCCGGGCGTCCACCGCCATCGCCCTTTCGCCTACTTATACCCCCTGATATGTCAACCCTTAAAATATACCACTTCGTCCCGAGAAACACCCGAGGCCGTCTTCATCGTCATCCCGAGATCGGGAGGGTTCTAGAGCTCTTCCCCGCACCCTGCCGGGAGGGGAATTCATCATCGGAGGGGTCTACACCACCATGCCCTCCTCCGAAGTGATGAGTGAGTAGTTCATCCCTGGACTACAGGTCCATAGCAGTAGCTAGATGGTTGTCTTCTCCACTTTGTACCTCATGTTTAGATCTCATGAGCTGCTCTACATGATCGAGATCATCTTTATGTAATGATGCATGTTGTGTTTGCTGGGATCTGATGAATGTTGAATGCTATGTCTTCTGATTATCAATCTATCATGTTATCTTCATGCATATGTTATTTATGATCTTGCATGCTGTCCTTTATTAGTAGATACTCTGGCCTAGTAGATGCTACTAACTCTGTTGGGGGAATAGGTGAGGGGGAGCCTCACGTACCCCTCATATAAACCGGAACCCACTTAATGGGACTCAAGACTATTGGTCCGGTTTATAATAGGGAGATACGGGTTATGATTGTCGCTCTAAGGAAAGGAGGTCCGGGTTACCCATTCCGTAACCCGGAGAAGATAGAAGACCGGCCCAGAGTTGTTATTAAGCAACATAGAGGCCCAAGGCCTGGAGGTCGGCCCAAGGACCGGACGAAGATGAACAGGCCACGAGGTGAACCGGCAAAAGAAGACCTAGAACTGGATTAGAGCAGGAATCTGATAACGGGTGTAACCCAGATCCTCTGTAACTCGGAGGTCTCGTCCCCTATATAAGGCGAGACCCTGGGACGTAGAAAGCTAAGTGCTAAGTAGATAGCAAGGTAACTCGAGACATCGAGAGTGGGAATCGACCTTTGTAATGGAGACCTTGTTTCCAGATAGTAAGAAAGAAGGAGTAGGTCTTACCCTCGATCGAGGGGCCGAACCTGGGTAAACTCGCGTCTCTCGTTTCCGCCTTAACCCTTTCGAAGTTTCGCTCAGTAGCAATGGCCTCTCAATCTAGTTCTCGTATGAGGACACTTGCCGTGACAACACCACGACAGTTGGCGCCCACCGTGGGGCCTGCTCGCGGAAGCGTCGTCTTTTCGGAAGGAGCCTTACCAGGGATCGAGAAGCTCGTGATAGGCTGGCTCAGGAGGAGCCGGCGTGGAAACTACTACAACCATGACACATGGGATCCAGAGTTCGCGTTGGTGGAGTTAGGATTTCAAGTCCCCTTCGGTGGTATCCACGTCTTTGTTGGCTTCGTGGGAGCAACGAACCCATACCAGTAGTCAGACTCAGTCTCGGAGGAGGCTACGATGATATACTCTGATGGTGAATCTTCAGTTGGGAACAATGATGATCGTGATGAAACGGGGTCCATCCACCAGCTCTTTGAAGACAGGTTAGGAGGAGACCTCGAGCCAGATCTGCAGAGTCTAAGGGAAACAACTCATCACACAACTGTTTACATGGCTAGACCAACGCGCCCTACAGAGCTAGTGGCAATCTAATTACACACACTGTTTCAACTACGAATCCAGTTCCGAGAGGACCGGGAGGCGTAGGAACAACATCAACGGGCCCAACGGTTGCCCAGTCGGACTAACAGAACCACGCTCAACAGCACCCGGCTCGACTAACTCTGGGTCGGCCGAAGCAGTGATTGACTGAACAGCGCCCCCATCATATAACCCAAGGCCCGAGCTGATGACTGCAATGGATTCACTAAATGAAGTCTTGGCTACTCCGATTACCCCGGAGAACATGGTGCATCGTAACGCAGAGATCGAAAGTCTTAGACAGGAAATAACTCGCGCCCGTCGGGGGATCGAGAAAGAGATAACATGTATAAAGAAAGCTCGGTCAGAAGTCCTGGAGGAAGCAACACGTCTGGAAAGAGAAGGGATCCATCTAAACTTCAGACAGAGGGAGTTAGCTTCAATACAGAACAGGCGCTATCATACCCGGCTGAACAACGAATTCGGCGCAGGACTGGGACCTACCAACCTACAGAACTTATTCGCATCTCCGGTCGGGACGCCTGTTGCACCTAACCCCGCCTAGACGGTTCATGCCATGAATCCTCCAGTTGCTCCAGTTCCAGTTCATCCGACACGTTTTCAGCCACCTATCCAGCTGCATGGTAACCCGAACCCTGTCTCGGTCCCAGAACAACCTCTGCAGGAAAGGTTTCATACACCGCGAGGTCATTTCAAAAATCCAATGGATAACATCTGGGCAGCAACAAACAGTCTGGCACGGATTCGAGTCAACCCCAATGATCCTATTGGAATTGAAGCTCGGAGGGCAATTGAGATTTTACAAACCGCAGTGGTCCAGCAGATGAATTACAGTAACCAGGACAGAATACACTCAACTCCTTACGATAGCAGGAATTCCTTGCCGAGAAGTCACCATGGAAATTCACCAGTTCCGGACGGCTCTAGCAATGCAAACCAGTAGCAACCAAACCCACCCAGGTAGACCGTGTCCTATGCACCTGGAGTTATAAATGCAGGACATAGAGTTGCGGAACCAGAAAACAGGAATCCAGGTCATGTTCAACCAACAATTTGGAACATAGCCTCTACCCTTCCCCCAACTGGATCTCACAGGATTGGCATCCAGTGTCTTGGTCCAGCAATCAGGAACGAAAGAATACCGGCTGATTTTAAAGGAACTCGTAGAGTTGTAAACTATACGCCAGACATGGAGCCCGCAAATTGGATAGAAGGTTATGAGATGGTAATGGAAATATTGGAAGTAAGTGACGCAGTATGCGCACGGTACCTAAGTGTGATGTTAGAAGGACCTGCGAAGTCCTGGTTAAAGAACTTGCCCGCAAATTCAATTAATAGCTGGCAGGAGCTGAAGGACCAGTTCATCAAAAAAATTCAGGGAACATGTAAGCGACCAACGACTATTACAGACCTGGAAAACTGTGTTTAGAAGGAAGGGGAGTCTGCCCAGCATTAGTCTCGACGCGTTGCGGAAATCATACATTCATCTGTCGGACTCACCGCCCAACAAGCGGTAATAGCATTGGAAAGAAATTGCAGGTTTGACCCTCTGAAGCATAAGCTGTGATGCATTAAGCAATACGTAAGTGATATGAGCGAGTTGATGGATGCCATGACCAAGTATGCAGAGTCTAACAAAACAAAGGACGCGGACTCAGACGATGAGAAGTCCGCGGAGGGAAAGAAAACTGGGACCAAGGGTAGCCAGAACCCGAATCAGAGCAACAGCAACCCTCAACGTCAGGGCAACAATTTTAGAGGAAATCAAAATTTCAGATTTGGTGGCGAAAACGAATACAGGTTACAGAAACCAATGTCGGGCAACAATTTCAGAGGAAATCAAAATTTTCGACCAAACAGCTTTGCACAGGCTCAGCAGGCTCTAAAGGGTCCATGTCCTCGACACAGCAAAAACGAAAAGTTAGCAAATCACTCTTGTGAAAATTGTTTCATCATGCAAGGTTTTAGACCTAGCGGAAGTAACAACTATGGACCAGGTAATAGTGGAGGAGGCAAACCAGGAAATATGGGAGGTGGACATCCGGGAGCTGGCAGCTCGGGACCCGGAAATCATAATCCGTGTCATCACGGTCAGGGTAACCAGGGAACTAACCCGGGTGGTAGTCACCAAGGAGGAAATTCCGGTTTTCAAACAAATCTGAAGCAGTTAAGCTCAGGCCAATATCATGTATTCGCTACCAGTTCATGCAGGAGAAAACGCAAGGTGCAGAAGCGCGCTGTCAATACAGTGGCCCCTGCTGTTCCTAGATGGCTTAATTGGTCAGAACAACCCATAACCTGAACAACCCATAACCTGGAGTCGGACTGATCATCCTCCGCGAGTTGATAATCCAGGAGGAGTGGCTCTGGTTGTGGCTCCACAAGTTGGAGGACATAAGTTAGACAAAGTATTGATGGATGTGGGAGCAGTATAAACATACTTTACTACGACACGTTCAAAAGGATGATCCTGCAAGAGAAACAGCTTCAGCCATCATCAACTGTGTTTCATGGGATTGTACCTGGTAAGTCTGCGCAACCTATCGGAAAAATATTCCTTGAAGTTTCTTTTGGAGTATTTGAAAATTACAGGACAGCGATGCTAGCATTTGAAGTGGTCAAGTTCAAAAGTCCGTACCATGCTCTGTTCGGACGGCCAGCTTATGCCAAATTTATGGCCAGACCCTGCTATGTTTACCTCAAGCTGAAGATGTCAGGTCCCAATGGAAATATTACTGTCAATGGTGACAGAGACATAGCTTTGGAATGTGAGGAAGGTGATGCAACCTATGCAGATACTGCTTGTGCAGAAGAGGAGTTGAAATTGTATAAACTGCAAGTTGATCCAGAATACATGACCTCGCTCAAAAAGCCATCAGCTGAGTCTAAGTTAAAATTTAAGTCTGATCAAGACACCAAGATGGTGGACTTTACCCCACTCATCTAAGTAGTTCAGCGTGGGGGCTCACATGACAGAAAAATAGGAGAGCGCGCTCATCAAGTTCCTCTGTGAGAATTGGGATATCTTCGCATGGAAACCTTCTGACATGCCAGGTGTCCCAAGGGAACTTGCTGAGCACAGTTTAAATGCGGATCCTAATTTAAAACATATTCGTCAGTTCCTCCGTCGTTTCAATGATGAAAGAAGGAAAGCAATTGGAGAAGAGATTGCCAGGTTACTTGCAGAGGGTTCGTAGTAGAAGTATTCCATCCAAAATGGTTAGCCAATCCAGTTCCCGTTCTCAAGAAAAACGGAACCTCGAGAATGTGCATAGACTACGCAGATTTGAACAAAGCATGTCCTAAAGACCCGTTCACGTTACCCCGTATCGACCAGATTATAGACTCTACGGCTGGTTGCGAACTGCTATGTTTTCTTGATGCCTACTCAGATTATCATCAAATCAAGATGAAGGAAGAATATCAAGAAAAGACCTCATTCATTACTCCCTTTGGAGCATTTTGTTATACCTCAATGCCCTTCGGTTTGAAAAATGCAGGGGCAACTTATCAAAGGTGTATCCATAATTGCTTGGAAAGTTAGATTGGGCGAAACGTGCACGGTTATGTGGATGACATAGTAGTCACATCTAAAAAGGTGACACTTTGATCTCAGACCTGGAAGAGACGTTCGTCAGTTTGCCCAAGTACCAGATGAAGCTTAATCCAACAAAATATGTCTTTGGAGTACCAGCTGGGAAGTTATTGAGTTTCATTATTTCAGAGAGAGGCATTCAAGCAAACCCGTAAAAAATTCAGGCCATTCATAACCTGAAAATGCCGGTTTGCCTGAAGGACGTTCAGAAACTGACAGGTTGCGTTGCTGCCTTGAGCCGCTTTATAAGCAGACTAGGCGAAAAGGCTATACCTTTATACCGATTGCTGAAGAAAACTGACACCTTTATGTGGAATAAAGAGGCTGATGAGGCATTGGAGACCCTGAAAAAAAAATTCCAACGCACCTATATTGGCTGCGCCTGAGAAGAAAGAGCCCATGTTACTGTACATAGTGGCAAATAACAGGGCGGTGAGTGCGGTGGTAGTTGTGGAAAGTAAGCTGGAAGGTAAAGAAGACCTTGTGCAACGGCCGATTTACTATGTGAGCGAGGTCCTGACAGAGTCTAAACAGCATTACCCATATTGGCAAAAGCTGGTTTTTGGAGTATTCATGGCTAGTCGTAAGCTGAAACATTATTTTCGGGAACATCCTATTACCGTGGTTAGTTCAGCACCTTTGTCTGATATTATTCAAAACAGAGAAGCAACAGGGAGAGCTGCCAAGTGGGCTATTGAGATGGGGCCGTATAATATCAAATATGGCCAAGGACCGCAATAAAATCTCAATCCTTGGTCGAGTTCATAAGACTGGACACAGTTACAGGTTCCACCGGATAAACCAAATACTAAATACTGGACTATGCATTTTGATGGGTCTCGACAACTGGAAAGTTGAGGAGCTAGTGTGGTGTTAACATCCCCAAGAGGAGATAAGTTTCACTATGTCTTGCAAATTTCATTCAAATGAACTAAAAATGCAACAGAGTATGAAGCTTTGCTCCATGGGCTTTGGATTTTGAAAGAAATGAGCATAACCCGAATTCGATGTATGGGTGATTCCGATCTTGTTTCTCAACAAGTTACAGGTACCTAGGACTCTAAAGACCTAGTTATGGCAGCTTATAGACGCGCGGTTACCTAGCTGGCTGGACATTTTTTAAGGATATCAGGTTGATCATATCGATCGACGTCTTAATGAAGCAGCTGATGCACTGGCTCGTCTAGGTTCCCAGAAAAAGCAAGTTCCACCAAATGTTTTTCTGGATGAAATTCATAGCCCATCTGTTAAAATCCCAACAGAGGAAGACATAGCAAATCCAGATCTAGAATCAGAATTAGCAGTTGCCCTGCATATAATCCCAGAGTGGACTGAGCCATACTTGGCATACCTTATGAGAGGCGAGCTCCTGCAGGACGAGGTTATCGCTCGCCAAGTTACACGAAGATCCAAGTCATATATAATTATAAATGGCGAGTTACACAAGCGAAGTGCGGCTAGAATTTTTCAAAGATGTGTCTCTCTAGAAGAAGGATGTCAAATTTTAAGAGAAATCCATTCAGGAGATTGCGGTCACCATGCAAGTTCTAGATCTTTGGTCAATAAAGCTTTCAGACATGGATTTTTTAGACATGTGAAGGGTGTCAAAGATATGCAAGGCAGGATCACGTGCCAGCTCAGGATTTATGCATGCTTCCCATAACCTGGCCTTTTGCAGTTTGGGGACTTGACATGGTAGGACCTTTCAAAAGGTCAGCTGATAAAAGAACTCATCTACTGGTGGCAGTTGACAAGTTTACAAAGTGGGTAGAAGCAGAACCAATCAGTAAATGCGACGCGGTTACAACATTCAAGTTCTTAAAAAACTGATTTTCAGATTTGGCTACCCACATAGTATTATTACAGATAATGGGACAAATTTGTCAGAAGGAGCCATACAGAAGTTTTGTGAACAGAACCATATACGGCTAACCTTGCTTGATTGGCACATCCACAGTCTAACGGACAAGCAGAGCGGGCTAACTAGAAATTACTTAAAGGTATCAAACCTAGGCTTCAGGTTCCATTGGAGAAAACTGTTGGGTGTTGGGTTGAAGAGTTGCCTGTTGTTTTATGGAGTATAAGAACTACCCCAAATACGTCAACATGTTATACACCTTTCTTTCTGGTTTATAGAGCAGATGCAGTTTTTCCAAGTGATATTTGTCACGATTCACCACGAATCTATGCCTAATAATAAAGGCGTTAAGACTTTTCTGGTTTTGTTTGATTTGGTAGGTCATTAAAACTACCCTCAAAGTTGACACAAATTACCCACCTTGACACCGGTAAGTTATACCTATTTCATCCGTAAGTAAGGGTTTTTGGTCGTCCGTCGTTCCTCAATTTTTTTCGTACGTAAGAAAATGTTTTAGAAACGATCCGATATCTGATTCATTTGGTATAGACTATAGAGTCCTTCACAGATATAATACAAGCACTAACGCACCGCGTTAGGTCTTCCTACTATAATAAAACAAAGGATTGGAGGCACCCACGCCGTACAATACGCACGTCCAGCCGAAGGTGAAGAAAAAGCGAATTACCTAGAGTAGGCGAATCCTCTACCGCCTGCCGCAACCTTTAAGAGGACGACGCCGTCTCCGTGCTATTGACTTCATCGTCTATCTGTCGGGTTGCCGTGGCGTGGTAGTGCCATGGAGGACGTGCTCGATTGCGCGGGCCGCTCTGCACAACTCAGGTGATCGCTAAGCATGACGTTGCCTATGTACTCGTAGACGAGCAGGTTCTTTCTGTCTCCCTCCCACAAGCACAACAATTAGACGCTCTGGTGGTGGAGACCAATCAGACATGGAGATTCGCGCGGAACGCCGGCTCGTCGCCGTCGAAGCTGTTGATGGCCACGCGCCGCCTGTACCTGGCCTTTTACTATACCGTCTCGGTGGCTTTGCAGACCACGGTAACAGCGGACGTGGCTGCGACCACCGCCCACGTCATATCAGCCCTCTGTAGAGCGACCGGGTGGGCGACTAGCGGTGGCAGTGGTACTCGATCTGTGCTCTGGACGTCAGCCAACTTGCTGGCAAAACCCGCCCAGGTACTTCTCAGGGTCGTGCAAGACACCGGCGCCCACCGTTCCTCCGCCGGATACATGCCGATCTATTGTCGCCCAGGTACGGTAGACCTACCCACCCTGACTCGCATCTCAGCGCCGCGCCGTGTACGAGCTCAAGTGCGGTTTGCATGAGTCGACACGATCTAGGATTAGCCATCAGGTCCTCTGCCCCTCCTGCGTGGGCCAGCTGCGCTGCCGGCCGCCGCCATGAAGTGAGGAGGGATACGGAGAAGGGCCGGTTCCTGAAGTAGGTCAATTTTCCATCATTATTTATTTGTTTTCGTATGGTTTGAATATGCTTTCAACTCCAAGAGAATGTCACGGATACTAGATTTTAATTACGACTTTAGCTCTTAATGCGTTGTCATTCATTTTAATTATGGAACACACAAAAAGAGTGAAATAGATGACGTAGATCTTTATGTCTAGGGGCTCGAGGATTTTTGGGTCCTGCTTATTAGATTAGTGGTATGATGTTTTTTCTTCTCCGTTGCAACACACGGACATGTTTGCTATTAATTCTTATGTTCGAAAGGAAAAGAAACAGTAAGAAAAAAGCACCGAAATTGTTGTACAAGGGTTGTCCCATGCTTTCTGTACTAATCTATCTATATGTATTTACCTCCATGAACTTCTACATGCAAACCATATTAGTGCTTCATGCTAAAAAAAAACTTCTTTTATAAGCGTAATTTTTAATGTGGTTGCATAATTAGATTAATTCCATGGTTTTTTGTAAGTGTGGTTGGATCGGCTCATGTAGTATTTGTGGTAATAAAGTAGGTCAAATTTCCATCATTATTTATTTGTTTTCGTATGGTATGCTTTCAACTCCAAGAGAATGTCACGGATACTAGATTTAATTACGACTTTAGCTCTTAATGCGTTGTCATTCATTTTAATTATGGAACACACAAAAAGAGTGAAATAGATGACGTAGATCTTTATGTCTAGAGGCTCGAGGATTTTTGGGTCCTGCTTATTAGATTAGTGGTATGATGATTTTTCTTCTCCGTTGCAACGCACAGGCATGTTTTCTAGTGACTTCTTATGTGGAAACCCAGAATGAGATAGATTGTAAAGACTCTCTAGATGCTCTAGAGGAAGCACGTGACCTCGCAGCATCCAGGTCAGCTATATATCAGCAGGACATGCGTCGCTATCATAGCCACAGGGTTAAGACTCGAAGTTTCCAAGAAGGGGATTTGGTTTTACGCCTAATTCAGAAAAAGGACAGGATGCACAAGCTAAGTCCTCCATGGGAAGGACCATTTGTGGTAAGCAAAAAACTACATAATGGATCCTATTACCTCATTGATATGCGTGATGCTGATAAATCACGAACATCTGAGGAAGAAACTGGAAGGCCATGGAACATAGCCCACCTGAGGCCATATTATACATAGGATCATTATATTCACTATGTTATTTTGGCAATGAGAAGCAGAGTTAACAACATCTGAGTTATTAGGATTCGTTTTCATATCATTATGACAGAAAGTCACAACATTTTTTCTATATGATTACTTGGGGGTTGATGCTAGAGCACAGTCTATATCTCAAGAATCTGGCATAAGCCAAACTATATTGGTTATACTTGCCTGCCAGTCAGTGGTTACACGCCCTTTTATGACCTAGATGTTTAAACCTGGTTGAGTCAATCATGTTATAACCCGACAAAACCGGGTTACTATGACCCTGAACTCACCAGAGTTGTACACACTAGAATAAGTCATGCGAAAAACGGGCTGAGCTAGAAAGCAAAGAAAAACCAAGTCAAGAAAAGTTTCACATGCAAATAGAAGATGTTGCAAAAATGAAGTAAAACCGGAAACACTTTGCATAACCTCGAAGCGAAACCGAGTTATTACACACCAGATTGTAGCACAAGTGCACATGCGCACTTTCAAAAATAGGACTAGAAATAAAGCAGTTCATCTAGCCTATTACAGACTCATCAGGGTCAAGTTATTGTTTTTGCAGAAATCAAATGATTATTCCACAACAGATTTTCCTTTCTGCTGGGACACGTCTTGAGTCTCCGGCTCATCTGTCGCTTGGATAGCTTCTATTCCTTCAACCTCACCGGCAGGAATGTACTTCCACTCCAGCTGAGCCAGAGCATTAGTAATGTTCTCCGGTTCATATAAAGGGCGAGGTGGAGCAGAAACAGAAGGAGTGACAGATTGAGGCACACCAGATGAAGATGCTATAGAGAGTCGGCTCTTCTGCGGGGCTTGGCGAATAGCAGCCATAACTTGAGGAGTAAACGGCATTTTACGCTCACCCGACGAATTATAACCCGGACACATATCCTTCAGCTTAACCTTTTCAGCAATAGTGCAAGCCTGAAACCGACACTCCTTCTGGATCCTGGCGAAGTCTTTTCTGTCATACTTGGACATATCTGCTTTATATTCTGGGAAGCCCTTCACAAGAAGATCCGGATTCAATTCCGGGTGATAGGCTTTCGCCAGGGACATAACCTTGATGGCTCGGCGGCGGCAGGATGATAACTTATGCTCTTCTATCCACTGAGGGACCTGAGTTAGATCCACAAGCATTTAACTAAGCCTTTTAGGAGGACTGTCCCAGTTCCGGACAGCTTTAATACATTCTCCACCTCCAATGTATAGCTGCCGGATCAGGGTGTACAAAGCCTTCAGTTTCAGGTCTGGAAGTTGAAGGTTATTGCCATGCATTCTGCCTAAAGGTTATAAGACTTTATTTGATCAGAACCAAGCTATTGATAACAAGACAAAGGAAATACAGAATTGGAAAATAAGTACATTGACAAGGGATAATAAACCGGACAAACTTACCAAACACACTGCAGGTGATATCTCTTAGAAGATCTTTGACCTTGGTAAAGCTGGTCCAGGTTTCCTCCAAGTCCTTCTCAGCAGTTTCCTCTCTAGTTATAAGAGCCTTTTCCCGGGTCTCAAAGTCCTGCTGCAGAACAGACCAAGTCTTGGCTGCCTCAGTTATTTGATCTTCCACCTCCTTCTGCCGGTTCCTGGCTTCTTCAGTTTTCTTGGCCTCTTTTGCGAGCAAGTTCTTCAAATTTGAAACCTCCTTTTGCGAGGAAGATTCAAGACTCTGCAAATTCATTGGTCACAATAGAAAAAAGTTATCAAAAGGTTACAGTCATAAATTCATGAAAATCCGGCTTATAATAGCATAACCCGGAAGCTGGCGAACTTATAGCATTTTCAAGAATAAAGTTAAAAGTCTCAAGTACCCGCAGGCTGGCAAGCCCGGCACTTGGGGGATACATTATTTCAGGTTCAAGCATTAGGTTATAAGCTATGACTAAGTCCCGGCCAGCTGCAGCCTCGCAACACGGCACTTGGAGGCTATACTATTTCAATCTTAGCTCCAGTGGTTGAGAACAAAAGCATAATAAGTCCCGGTTTATAATGGAATTACAAACCGACACTTGGGGGCTACAACTATTCAGTCCACAATTATTCAGTCTACAACTATTCAGTGATAAATCTCCAAGTATATATTACAAATATAAACTAGAAGATTGAGGGCTACGGGTTATGTATATCGAGGTTACCTCATATTTCTGTTTCATAAATTCTATAATACCATCAGCGCAGCGCCGGTTCTCAGAGAGTTCTTGAGCAAGCGTATCAAAGTCCTGGCCTTCAATATTCAGGCTAGGAGTAGCTCTCTTTTCTTCCGGCTTCACTTTCAGGTCTTCAGTGATTTTGGAGAGAACGGTGGAAGGCTCAACAACTTGGGCAGCCTGAGATCCGGTTATGACCACATCCGGGTCTTGAACAGCCACCTCTTCAACCGGAGGATCATTACCGGGATATTATCAACCGGGTTCACCTCTTCTTCATGTTCTTCAACCATAACATCTATATGACCCGGCGATGGAGCAACCGGTTCATCATTCTCTTCTCCAAGGAATCTTTCTTCAAGGTTCACAGAGGGAGCAACAGATGGGACAGGATTTGCTTTCAGTACAGCTTGAGCTCTGCAGCAAAAAGAAAACCATAAGTTAGATTGCATGATTAAGATATTGGCAGTAATAAAACAGAAGATGGAAAAGTTAGCTTACCCAGAGTTAATGGAGAACACACTAGCCCCGCTAAAATGATATTAATCCGAGTTCTGAGTATCTGAATGAAAAGGACGACTCGGCTCTTGCCCTATTTGTTCGGCTAAGGGATGTGAAGCAGTGGGTGAAATTTGAACTTTGGAGACCCGGCGAAGAGGAGTTTTCTCAGGCAAACCTGTTTCTAACTCGCCTGAGCCGGAGCTCCAGGTCCTCCTTCTTTTGCTCCCCTCCTCATCATCCTGCGTTTTCTCTGTGTGTGAGGATGGTTTCAAAGGATTTTTTTGACATTCTAGAGATAGGCACCTTTGCAACAGCCTATCGGGTCCTCTTTTGGCCTGCGGGGGACTCCTTCTCAGCCACCAGGTTGGAACCGGTGATGGGAGTAGAGGGGTCGAGATCCGGCATAGTCTGATCCGGAGCTTGATGACCCGGCACTTCTTCACTAGCATGTCCTTCGCCTAACCCGACGCCTTCTTGTTCTGCTTGCTCATCCTGCGAGTAATCAGCGTCAGCAAATTGGTCATGCAAGTGAACGAGGGAATCAAATTCAGAAACCTCTTCCTCGTCTTCACTCGGCTCTTCTGATTCTTCATCCTCAGGTGGAATAGCCGGTTCTTCTGTGGTAACCCAGAAGGGGTCTGTGGCATGTGAACCAGAGCAACGTCAAAGTTAGATCCTACGCAGTTAAAGGAATGAAAGAGTACTTATAAAGCAAAGGGTATAGAAACTTACAGGAGGATCCGGGTTAGAAGATCTGTAGGGATCCAGGCCAACATCAAAGAATTTATCTTGCTTTACTCCAACCAGGAGCTTTAAGGAGGTTACCATATCTGCCTTAGACACTGGAGATTGGGAATCTCGCATAGAATATGATAAACCGACATACTCATTGAACAACCGGTTCCTGATACTGAGGGGTTGGATGCGCCATTCTACCCATGTTTTGGTTAAGTCTAAACCAGTAAGCCCGTGAAATATCAAAGAGGTCACGTGCTTCAGAATAGGCCGGATCTTAACTCGATCAGAGGATTTGGCATAGGAGTTCATGGTACTGCTGTACACTAAACGTTCAGGACGATAACCCGGAAGAGCCGGCTCATCTTCAGGAGAAGTGTTTTTTATGTAGAAGTAAGGTTTTTTCCACAGTTTAGGGTGACTGGCCATAGGAATGCCCGGATAGGCGATATCTTTCCGCCTCTGAAAAGAAACACCCCCGCAGTGAATAAGTTCGCCCCATCTACCTCTGGGTGTTTGTTGCGATAAAAATATTCGAGAAAGAGGTCTAAGTTGGGCTCTACTTGGAGGTAGTCCTCATAGAGGACTACAAAATTGCTAACATTAATGATAGAATTTGGTGGAAGGTCTTGAAGGTGGAGGCCATAATAACTTAGGAGCCGACGGAAAAAGAGAGATCCGTGTGGACGAAACCCATGGAGAATGTGGGCTTCAAAAACTATTACCTCACCAGCCCTAGGTTCGGGCCGGATCTTGTTTCTAGGGGCACGCCAAGATAAGTTCTTGGGCAGTAAACCAGAGTCCTCCATCTCCGTGAGCCGGCCTTGGGTTATCTCTGACTTGCACCAATTGACTTGCATTTTTCCTCTCCCAGACCCGGCCGCTCCAGAACCGGAAGCTCCTCCGGTTTTCTTCTTCTTTCTAGCTCCGCCGGTCTTGGACACCAAGCTTTTCTCCTTCACCATCTTGAGATGAACGCCGATGATGCTCTGGCCGCGGCGGCGCAGGAGAAGAGGTGGAGCTCTCGAGCTTGGTCTGGAGGAAGAAGATGAAGCGGGGGGCATAGAATGCGAATGAGCCCTGGGGGGCGTACCCTTGACTATTTATAGGCGGGGCTTAAACCCTAGGGTTAAGTGGTGATTTTTGCACAAGGGCCCCTCAAGATTAAACTTTTTACGGGAAAAATACAGCGAGATCGGATCCGAGGAGGAGATTTTCTCTGAAAAAACGGAGTAATTGCGTGGAGAAGAATTTGGGCTAAGTTAAGATTTTTCTGGTTCCGGAGATCTAGGGGATGAAAACACGGGAGTTCTCTTTCCAAGAAATGGAAAGATATGATCTTGGAGATAAAGAGCTCAGCCCGGGAAATCTGGATTGGATACCGTGTTGAGAGTTATCTTATAAAGGCAAATAATTTTTTTTCCTGGCTTGCGCTCCAAGAAGTTTAACGCGAACAACGTAAGTCCAAACTTAAGTGTTCACGTTAACCTGTGGGCTAATGTTGGGGGAATAGGTGAGGGGGAGCCTCACCTACCCCTCATATAAACCGGAACCCACTTAATGGGACTCAAGACTATTGGTACGGTTTATAATAGGGAGATCCGGGTTATGATTGTCGCTCTAAGGAAGGAGGTCCGGGTTACCCATTCTGTAACCCGGAGAAGATAGAAGACCGGCCGAGAGTTGGTATTAAGCAATATAGAGGCCCAAGGCCTAGAGGTCGGCCCAAGCACCAGACGGAGATGACCAGGCCACGAGGTGAACCGGCAAAGGAAGACCTAGAACCGGATTAGAGCAGGACTCCGATAACGGGTGTAACCCAGATCCTCTGTAACCCAGAGGTCTCGTCCCCTATATAAGGCGAGACCTTGGGACGTAGAAAGATAAGTTCTAAGTAGATAGCAAGGTAACTCGGGACATCGAGAGCGGGAATCGACCTTTGTAATCGAGACCTTGTTTCCACATAGTAAGAAAGCATGAGTAGGTTTTACCCTCAATCGAGGGGCCGAACCTGGGTAAAATCACGTCTCTCATTTCCGCCTTAACCTTTTCGAAGTTTCGCTCAGTAGCAATGGCCTTGCAATCTAGTTCTCGTACGAGGACACTTGCCGTGACAACACCACGACAAACTCCAAGAGGGAGTATTTATGCTCGATAGTGGGTTCGTGCCTCCTTTGCATCTGTGCTCGAGTGACAGAAACGTGACAGATGGAGGATGTGATGTTGCCATTAGGGAGAAAACAACGGTGTTTACTTAGTTTACACTGTTTACATTACACACTTTGCTTACTGTGATAATCTGTTGCGTGCAACTTAATATCCAACGTTTGTTCGGATGATATTCGGAGGGTGGATTATTAGTCATAGATGCAGTTGGATGACGGTCTATGTATTTTGTTGTAATGCCCGCATGAATCACATAGTAATCTTTATGTCCTGCATATGCACTACGGTGCAACCTTCATTTTTCAATTGCCCGGTTGTAATTTGTTCACCGCACATGTTATTTATCTTTCACAAAGAGGCACCACTAGTGAACTGTGGACCCCGGTCCATTTTCTTATTCTGATAATACACACACTGCTTACACTGCTTTCACACCGTTTCATACTGCTGCTACTACTTTCATATTGTTCTCATACTGTTTTCCATACCATACATTTAACCTCTTTGTTATCAGCCAAACCGGTGAGATTGACAACCTCACTGCTACGTTGGGGCAAAGTGATTTGATTGTCTTGTGTAGGTTCGACGTTGCTGCTGAACCGGTAGTGCGCCCTGCCACCTCAGCCGCATCCACCTTCAGAGATTGCTTGTTGTCGATTATGCATCTCAACAAGTCCCTCGGGTGAACCGATAGGGTTCGAGTAGGAGAACGAGTAGGCGCTGGTGACAATCGTCGGCTAACAGGGGGCACAATTTACCCAGGTTCGGGGCCCTCGTAGAGGTAAAACCCTTACTCCTGCTTCTGTCGATCTGTATTAGCACGATAGATCGGTTACAGTGGGGGTGCTCAAGTCGAGAGTAGATCTCGATCTCAAGGCTTACGTGGTGCGGTATTGCTTAGTCCCCCTCCCGGTGGTTCTCCTGGCCTTATATAGGCGGCCAGGTCTCAAACCGTCCCCGGGGGGTTACAAACCCTAACCTAAAGTCGGTTACAAGTTTCCTTTCTTAACCCGCAAGGCTTTGCGTGTGGGCCTTGAACAGGCCTTCTAGAACTGTCCACGGTATCTCCCTTGGAGCTTGGGTCTTGGGCCTTGGACCAGGTAGGCTCACCCGATAGGTCCAGGATCCATCCCTTCGTCCGTAGCCCCCGAGCGTTTACTCGGCTGAGAATCCGTCGGGTAGATGCTCAAACTTTGTCTTGATTTCTTTTCGATTGAAGGCTTTGATCGCTTGAAGAGGGCATGTACCCTGTGTGCGATGCGTTTCTTGTACTCGAGTATCAAGAAATAAAGGTGCCTGTGTGTTGGCTGTTTTCGCAGAAGGATGTAGCTCAGTTTCTTGGCTCTCCCGAAATCTCAGTGCCAATTAATTGCATCTAGGGCAAAAATAGTTCTGGCCTTCGCAGACTCGAGACCTCCGACTCGAATCCGGCGAGGCGATCATTGCGAATGGGCCGTGGAGGTCTTACCGAGTCGAATTTAACCTATAGGGGTACCCGGCGTGTTCGCTAGGATTTGTCTTCGTGTTGTTGATACGGAAATTTACCGGAGGACGCAGCTTGAGTGTGATTCCAGACCCTCAAGAGAGATCTTTTGTGTCTTACCTTCGTATCCAGGAAAATACGGCATCCGGATGTGCCTAGTCGGCTGAACGATCAAGGGTAAAGATGTGTATACATCGTGTGTTAGAGTGGCAGGGACAGCTCACTCGCGAATATTGTCTCAAAAAATTTCGAGTAAAGAATTTTTCCTTGTTGTTTTTACACATAATGATTTTTGCATTTGTGTTTTCCTGTCCATACGAAAGAATCTTCGTGTCCGGAAGCCTTGTTGTGCCTATACGAAAGAAATTTCGTGTCAAGGGATTTTATGCGAAAGAGTTTTCGCGTCTTGATATGTCCATACGAAAGAAATTTGGTGCTATGGAGTTTATGCGAAAGAGTTTTCGCGTCTTGATGTGTCCATACGAAATAAATTTCGTGTTATGGAGTTTATGCGAAAGAGTTTTCGCGTCTTGATATGTCAACACGAAAGAAATTTCGTGCTAGGGACCCTACCCGAAGGGATTTTCGAATTTGATGAGGTATGCAATAATCTCATTGCGCACTTGTTTGTTCTGGCTCCTCCCGATGGGACGTGACAGAGCGGAGCAGAGCGCAGTGGCCCACGTTTTCAGCCTTTGACCGGAAACGAGAGGTTGTTTCCGGTTTTCCCGCGAGCCACGCGCCGTAAATGCGCACGATCTGCTGTAAAGATCGTGGCAGCGGTAACGGTGTGGCGCCGCCTCATTTCCTCTCCACGCGTGGCAGCCGCGATGGGTGCCACGTCACCAGATCTACGGCTAAGATCGATTTGGCTCGCATATAAGTAATTGCCCTTTGGTGGAAAGTAAATCTTCCTGGCCATTTGCTCTCCTTCTTCCACCTCGCGCACTCTTCCTTTCTCTGCAAGCACCCACGAGCTCCCATAGCTGGAGGGAAGAAAAGCGGTGCTACCGCGTCGTCGTCGAAAGCTGCTGAAGATGTCCCCGTGCCACTCGCCGTGAGGACGGGCGACTGGCGCTCTCTCAGCACCACCAACAAAAGCATCAAGGAGATGCAGAGGGAGGGGCTGCTGCCCCCCGAAGGCGACAAGCGCGTTCGCCTGAGCAAGAAAGAGGAGGTACCAAATCCCCGCGCGAACGAGCGCGTGATCTTCGTGGATCACGTCTCGCGCGGCCTCTCTCTCCCTCTCCATCCTTTCCTCCTTGGATTGTTGTATGTCTACGGCATACAGCTCCATTATCTGTCTCCAAATGCGATTCATCACATCTCGTGCTTTATCGTACTTTGCACGTGCTTCTTAGGCATTCGCCCGCACTGGGGCCTCTGGAAGGCCCTTTTCAAAGTGTGGGTCTTCCATGAAAAGTCGCGGCTAGGCGACCAGCTGGGAGAGACGCTCCGCACCGGCGGCTTCGGAATCCAGGCGAAGACGGACAACTCCTATCTGGAGATGCACTTTGTCGACTCCCGCTCAAGGATGGCGGAGGAAGTGGTTCTAAGTCGCCCACAACAGCGCGGGTGGAGCTCACGAATTCCACCCGCTTGCTGTTTTGAAGCGAAGGAAGTCTTGGGCGCACATGCTCACTGTCGAGGAGAGCCGGATCGTCTCCCCGCTACTCGCGAAAGTGGCAAGCCTTCGTGATCAGACGATGGGAGTCGCGTTGAACGACCTGCACCTAGCGAGCGTCTTTCTTCGGCATAGGATTCAGCCTCTGCCAGAGAGGCCGTCGACTATGTGGGAGCACCAGGGTGTTGAAGACCCTAGCCGCGCCTGCCCAGATATTCTCTCGAATGCCGAATTCGAGAAGAAAATTGCGTGTATCACCAAGTTGAAGGTGGGCGAACCTTTCGCCACCTGTTCTCTTGAGCCATTCGAGGCTTCGAAGCCCCCTCCATCCGAGGTAAGTTTTCTTCTTGTTTCTTCTTTATTCTTTTTGTCACTCGAGAATCTGTCGAATGAGTTTTCTCTTCTTTTCTTCTTCTTCTTTTGTAGAGTTTGAAAATAGCAACGTGCTACCCACCAGTCTCGGCTGAGGATGCCTCGGACCTCCTAGCGAGCAATGTTGAGGCTGCACTCGACACCAGTGTTGCTGAGGCTGACTCGAGCTCCGAGCACGGCTCTTCAGACGACTTGGAAGAGTCGGGTAGCGATCTCCATCACCGCAAGCGCCGCAGGCAGGGGGACGATGAAGCTACTTCCAAAGACAGTTCTTTGGGTGGCGGATCTGGCAAGGCGACAGAGCCTCTCCTGGTGATGCCTCTGAATGTGCTTCCTCCTCCAGCCCCCAAGCTGAAGGTCACTACCGCCTGGAATGTGGATATCCTGGATGACGATGACGAGGACGAGTAAGTTTGTTTTTCTTTAGTCGAGAATCTTTCCCCTTTTCTTTGTATCTTTGTTTGATAATTCCAATTCTTCCGTAACAGCCTCCAAGCCATCATCCCTGGCCAATACGCTTCTTCTGTTCCCTCTGTGAAGAGGAAAAAGGCAGTCGTGAGCGAAACTCCAGCCGCGGAGGCCATCCAAAAGTCCCCAAGTCCCGCACAAGCAGCCACAGCTCCAGATTACGGGTTGCCTGGCTCCGCGGGTGGAGCCTCGGCGAGCAAAGAGATTTCGGGTAGCTCGGCGGATCCTCTGTCCATTGCCCAAGGCCAGGTAATTTTCTTGGCGTTCTCCGTATTTTCTACTTTGCTTGATTATGATTTCTACCGGGTGCACGCCAGTGCTCCCGATGGGAGTAGCCCCCGAGGCCGTGGGTAATCGCTTGCGATTGGCCACAGACTCAAGTCTAGGTTTTTTCCTTTCTTGATTTTCTGGAGTTTATTGGGTGCACGGCAGTCCTCCCGATGGGAGTAGCCCCCGAGGCTATACTCGACTGTGTACAGTCGTGAATAGGATCAAGAGATTGTTTCCCCCTAACTCGAACTTTGTCTTGTGCTTTTGCAGTCTCTTCTCGACTCCCTTGCTGCCATTGATCGTCGAGTGCTCTCGGCTGAGGTAGATTGCGCTTCCCTTCGGGTGGAACGTGATCGACTCGTCCAGGATGACCAATCTCTTCAATGTAGGTTAACCCACTCCTTTTGTTCTTTCTGTTGATCGCGAAAGTTTCTTATGCTGTATATGTTGCTTTGTAGCCCAAGTTACCCGCTTGAAGGCCGAGAAAGCTGAAGCTGTCGCTCGGCTGAAAACCCCTATGGCTGAGCTGGAGTCCTCCCAAAACGAGCTGGATTCCACTCGCAAGCATTCAACCTACTCCGAGGGTAAGCTTGTCGAGGCTCAAGAGGCGCTGAAGCAGCTGGAGGAGGCAGGTGCCAAACACGACAGTGATCTTGTTGGCATCATCCGCCCCTTGGCGCAGAAGTTCGCGGGTAAGTCATTCTTTGACTATCTCTTTGCCGCAATGTACTTTAATTTGATCTTTCGGGAACTGATGATATCCCCCTCTTTTTGTAGATGTCCTTGGGGTTGCATTGGAGCTGCCCGGGAGCCAGCGAGTAGATGCCGTGACGGATTCCTGCGCCTAGCTCCAGGAGCATGCGAGTGGGATCTGCTCCCTCGTTGGCGAAGCCACCCGAGTGTTGACGCAGTTCCACGAGCGCCTTCTGGTGAATGATGTGGTTCCGCCTACGCTGGGCGGCCTTCTGAAAGTTTTTCTGGGGGATGAAAATCTCCTCTAGACTTATTCAGTCGCCTAGTCTGAATGCGGGGCTAGGACTGCCATCCAGTTTGCGTTGGCGCACAGAGTCGAGGACCTGGAGAAGGTGTACTCGAGCCTTCCCTACGATTCCGTCACGGGCAGAAACGTAGCGCTCCGTCCTTTTGGCGCTCAGGCTGAAGCCCTTGCTCGTGCTGGTTGCAAGGGGCAGCCTGCTGCGAGTGGCAGTAGTTCTACGGCTCCGTATGATAGTTTATTTTTACGTTGTCCGTCGATGTAATGAACCTTGGGATGTATTCTCGTATTTTGCTTTAATCGAAGTGTTCCTTGATATCTTGAATGCCTGATTGTTGTGATTAATTGTTATGAGCTCCCGATGGGAGTAGCCCCTGAGCACCTGTTAAATAGGTGGTGTATTTCTCGTGTGGGGTCTTGTGTTGTTTCTGAACTTGCTCCATTTCTTTCCAGGTAGTAGGTTCTAGCACAGAGTCTTCGAGTGGATCTGCTGCGCGAGTGGATCCCCTTGTTGCTGCTACTAGTACCTTTGCCTCGTTCCGCGATCGCGTTGCGGATGGTGAGCGCAAGCTGAAAGCGCTGCGGGGCGTGGCCGATGTCGCCAAGTCAAAGGAGAGACTTGCAGCTGAGCATGAAAAGTTTGTGATGGAGGAGCTGACGGTCGTTGCGAAGGATATGTTGTGTAAGCCCGCAAGCCCCCGAGTGTTTGACTGCTTACTTCCTTCTTTTGTTTTGACGTGTTTGCTAAATTTTGCAGTTTTTGAACCCGACGGTCCTTGCGAGACTCACTGGGTGGATAACCACATTTCTTATGAGGCGGGTAGCTCCAAACCACATGAATCCAATTTTTGGTCAGACCGCAGTCGAGGATTTGTCTTGGCCACTTTGACGTATCGAGCAAGCCAGGCGATGATTCTTCTGGAGTCATGTCGCGAAGCTCTCTCTGCGGTGCATCGGACGTTTTATCCATTCGGTACCGTTCCAGTAGGATGGAGCGGTTTGATAAGGGTCTTTAGTCGAGTAGGAGAGGTTCGGGAGTGCGTTCGCCAACAACTTTTCTGTGGAGCGCAAGTAGTACTCGCCTTTGTTCGGGTGTGGCATCCTCATATCAACTTTAACTCGGTGGCGCGGCTTCCCGATTCTCCAATTGACTTTTCTCCTCACTATGCGGCCGTCCAGCCCGCAGCGGAGCGGATTATTCGACTGACTTCGGAGGAGATAGACCAAGTGCTGGCGGAGAGGACTGCTCACCGTCAGGTGTAATCGTAGGATGTAGAGATCCTGTATTCTTGTATAGCTCACTCGAGGTTTCGTAAGGTGTTTTATAAGGTGTGGACCTTGTTGTACCTTGTGTTTGAAAATTCTCATCTAATACTTAATTAGGCGTAGCCCCCGTGCGTTTGGGGTGTATACCTGTTGTTTTAGCATGTAAAATGAAAAACGTGAATAGCTATGGTTGAAGAACCATGTGTTTATATTGATATGGCTGAGAAGCCATGTATGTCCTCGAGCTACAGGATGGCTAGTATAGCCTTATTTTTTTGCGAATAGAATAATCCTAAGGATAGAACTTACGGAGATGCGCAACGTTCCATGGACTGGAGTAAATGCCACCGGTCTCTAGGTTCTTCAGTCGATACGCGCCGCCTGGGATAACTTCGTGTATTATGAAGGGTCCTTCCCATGGTGGCTCGAGCTTGTGTCCTTCCTTTTGCTTGAGCCACAGCACGAGCTCTCCAACCACGAAAGATCTATGGCGTATACGCCGACTGTGGTAATTGCGCAGATATTGCTGGTATACCGCCGATCTTGCGAGCGCGATGTCGCGGATTTCATCGAGTGCGTCCACGTCTTCTGCGAGCGCCCTGTTCGAGGTTTCTTCGCTGTACGCGAAGACTCGGGGAGCGCTGAATTTGACGTCTTCGGGTAGGAAGGCCTCGGCTCCGTAGACCATGAAGAATGACGTATAGTTTGTTGACCGGCTTGGCGTTGTGCGAAGGCTCCACAGTACTGATGGTAACTCCTCGGCCCAGTGCCCTACTGCTGGGTTCAGGCGGTCGAGTAGCCACTTTTTTAGGCCAGCTGAGACTAATCCGTTGGATCGCTCGACTTGACCGTTAGTTTGCGGGTGAGCCACCAAGGCGAAGCTGAGGGTGATTCCCTTTTTCTTGCAGAATTCCTGTGTTTCCTTTGTTGTGAAATTGCTGCCGTTATCGGTGATGATGTTGTGCGGTATGCCAAATCGGCACACAATGGAGTCGAGGAATTTCATGGCACACTGGGCGCTGGCGGAGGTGACTGGAATAGTCTCGATCCACTTCGTGAATTTGTCAACTGCTACGAGCAGGTGCGTATATCCTCCGGGTGTCTACTTGCGTAGAGGCCGTACCATGTCTAGCCCCCATTGTGCAAAGGGCCAGACGATTGGGATCATGTGTAGTTATGTGGCAGGGGCGTGTGGCTTGGGCGCGAATCTTTGGCAAGCATTGTATTTGTCGACTAGGCCCTTTGCATATCTGGCCGCCGTGAGCCAGTAGAATCCTGCACGGAAAGCATTGCCCATGATTGCCTTCCAGCTGGCGTGGTGTCCGCAATCTCCTTGGTGTATGTCTCGCAGCAGCTCCTTGCCATCCTCGGGTGCTATGCATCTCTGCAATATTCCTGATATACTCTGTTTATATAACTCTCCGTTGAGCACCCGAAAGGTTTTGCTGCATCGTACTATTTGTCGGGCCTCACAAACGTCTACAGGGATCTGTTTGTTGGACAAGTAGTCGAGGTATTTCTGCGTCCAGACTGGCTCGACCAAAAAAAACTTGTCTTGAAATGTTGTGGCTGAGCTCGATAACAACGGTTTGAGGGCTGTCGTCCGTCTCCAATGCTGCGGGTGCTCCCGTGGCTTTTTGACCTTTACCGAACGCTTGATCATCCGCTCGAAGTATATTCCAGGTGGTATGGGCGTGTTGGTGGACCCTATGTTTGCCAGTTTATCTGCCTCCTCGTTGCTGGATCGTGCAATGTGCTTTAGTTCGCACCCTTTGAAACTTCCTTCGAGAAGATTATGCATATCTCGATAGGCGACCATGTTATCTGCAATAGCGTCGCACTCTTTCATCGTTTGATGTACGATGAGGTTTGAATCTCCATAGATCATCAGTCGGGTGGCTCCGCAGGTGATCGCCATTTTCATGCCGTGAAGGAGCGCCTCGTATTCTGCGTCATTGTTGGATGTCGGGTCGTCGGGTGGGAAATCCAATCGAGGACGTACTGCAGTTTGTCTCCTCTGGGGATATCAGGACAACCCCGGCTCCAGCTCCTTCGTTTCTGTAAAACCCGTCTAAGTACATTATCCAGTTGCTCGTGTATTCTGGTGGTCCTGGTGTTTGCAGTTCTGTCCACTCGCTCAGGAATTCCACGAGTACTTGTGATTTCACAGATTTGCGCCCTCCATATATGATATCCCAGGCGCCGAGCTCGATACTCCACTTTGCAATTCTTCCGGATGCCATGGGATTGTTCATGATAGTGCCGAGTGATGCGTCGTTTCGCACCGTGACGGTATGTTCTTGGAAGTAGTGCTTGAGTTTTCGAGCTATGAGTACCACGCCATACGCGAGTTTTTGGTAATGAGGGTATCGTTGTTTGCATGGTGAAAGCACCTCGCTAATGTAATATATTGGTCTTTGGACGCCATATGCCTTGCCATCCTCCGGCCGCTCGACCACATCGCTGTGCTGGTGACTTGATTTGTTGCGGCTAGGTATAAGTACAGTGGCTCCCGTTCTTGTAGCGTTGCCAGAATACGCCTACTCTGCAGTGCTCGCTTGAGGTCTGCGAATGTTTTTTGTGCTTCGGGTGTCCACTTGAACTTATCCATTTTCTTCAGTAGCCTGTAGAAGGGCAATGCTTGCTCGCCCAGCCTCGCAATGAATCTGCTTAGGACGGCTAGTCGTCCCGCGAGCTGCTGCACACCACGGAGATAGGTTGGCTTCGATTCCTCGAGAAGACACCAGATACCCGACAAGTTGTCCTGCAGGGACACCAAAAACACACTTGGTTGGGTTGAGCTTGATCATGTATGCGTTCAGGGCGTCGAATGTTTCTCTGATGTCGTCGAGGAGCGTGTCCTCCACCCGAGTCTTGATGACGATGTCGTCAACGTACACTTGTACATTCTTGCCAATGAGCTTGGCAAGGCATTTTTGCATGCAGTGCTGATATGTTGCGCCTGCGTTCTTTAGCCCGAAGGGCATTGTCGTGTAGCAGTAGACACCATGAGGTGTGATAAACATTATCTTCTCCTCGCCCTCCTTTTTCATCCTAATCTGATTATAGCCCGAGTAGGCGTCTAAGAAGGAGAGGCGCTGGTAGGTTGCTGTGGAGTCCACTATCTGGTCGATCCGTGGTAGGGGGAAGTTATCCTTGGGGCAGTGCTTGTTCAACGACGTGTAGTCGATGCACACGCGAAGGATGTCAGTATTTTTCTTCGGGACTAGCACCGGGTTTGCTAGCCAGTGGATATTTTTATCTCGCGGATGAACTTCGCAGCGAGTAATCTTTTCACTTCTTCTCCAAGTGCTTTTTTTTGCTTTGGCTCTAAAAACCGCCAGGTTATCTGCTTGATAGGCTTGGTGTCTTTGTAGACTTCAAGTGAGTGCTTGGCGAACTCCCTGGGTATCCCTGGCATATCTGAGGGCTGCCAGGCGAAAATTCCGAGTACTCACGGAGGAGTTCGACGAGCGCGCCTTCCTATGCTGGCGAGAGGGTGGTGGACACCATCGCCTTCTTAGTAGGCTCCATCGGATGCACTTGATGTTTGCGGGATGGGTAGACTTTCTGTATCATTCCTAGGAGTCCTGCTGGGTTCGGGTACCCATTGCCTCCCTGGTTTGCGGCGGGCGGCGCTGGTAGTGCGGCTAACACCGTGTTTCGGTTTCCTGGTGGAGGTAGGGCTTGCGGCGGGTGGAATCTTTGGGTACCTCCTCCCGGGAGCTGCGGGTAGCCCTGATTGACCGCCACTCTTTTTTTCTTCAAGAAGGCCTCGTGTATGTCGAGGAACTTGCGGCAATCCTTGAGAAGGTATGTTGCCTTGGTTTTGCCAGTGCGCTTATCTGTAAATAGATGTAGCGTGCAGTAACCATCGAGGTCCTCCTCGGGGGTTTTATCCTCTGGCTTCGGCTTCCATACGCGATTTCCACGATGTCCGTTGTCGCGGTTTCTTGCGAACTCTGCTACCACCAGTTCCTCCCGATCGTCGTGATCGTAATGCTTTCTCCTCTTATTTCGACCATGGCGGTCGTCTTTAGTTGCTGGTGAAGATGCTTTCTCATTGCGCATCGAGTCTTCTCCGTTGGCCCATCTGTCGGCTATAGCCATCAGTTCTCCAATGGTTTGGGTGCGGCCCGTCCCGGTTCTTCTCTGAAGGCGGTTCGCCGAGCTCCTTTGGCAAAAGCTTCGACTGCAACTTCTTCCAATATATTTCCCGCCGTATTCCTTAGTGTGGTCCATCGCTAGATGTATTCGTGAGTAGACTCGCCACTTTTCTGCTTGCAGGCTCGCAGCTCCTCGATGGTCGCGGGCCTTTTGTATGTCACCTGGAAGTTCTTGCGGAAATCGAAGGTTAGATCGTCCCATGATCCGTAGCACGCCTTTGGTCTTCCTTCGAGCCAGCTGCGCGCAGCGCCTACAAGATGCAAGTTGAGGTACTGCACAGCTGTAGTTTTGTTCCCATGTTGGCATTTTGCTGCTGTGAGGTAATCCGACAGCCAGGACTTGGGCTCCAGCGAACCGTCGTATTTTGTCACTTCCGTGGTAAGTTTAAACCTTTTGGGCATTGGCGCCTCACGGATGTCGCGAGTGAAGCATAGTGCACCGCATGCCTCTTCATCAGAGGAGGTGGATGGGGAGCGTGCGCGGTTTCTGGCTGCTCGGGTCTTGTCGACTTTGTTTTATGCGATGTCTGATCGTGCGTCGTATCCAGGTTGGTCGCGATCGACCTCCTTCCGCGGCTCTCTGCTGCGATGTCTTGAGCGGCTACTGTGGTGCCGCGGGCTGCGATCTTGATCCCTCGGGCTGCCATCGCTGCTACTCGGGCTATCGCCGTGTCGTCGAGCTTCTTTTCCTCGGGCGTGCCGAGGTGACTTCTCCCTTCTAGGCGACGTACTCCCGCGTCCGCGGTGCGTTCCTCTGTCTTTCTGAGGGGTTTTATCGGCCTCCTTCTCAGTTGCGTTCCTGCGGTTTTGAGCTGCGAGTCTTGCGGCTGCCATGCCCAACCACTTCTGGACTTGTCTGTATTGCTCCGCGCGGGGGTCGTTCTCCCCTGGCTAGTTCGCTTTAAGGTAAGTGGCTGCGGCTAGAACCGCGGCGGCGGGAGTTGTTGGGTGCACGTTGCCGTCATGGTCGACGCGCATGAGGGAGGTTTCAAGTGTCTTGCTAATCCCGCTTAGAGATTCGCCGTCCATTGTTGCGGTCTTCGAGACATGTCTTTTCCTTCCGGGATGGTTCCCTACAGAATAGGTCTTGGAGAGTGCCGCACAGCGCTGACTTGATTCATCCGCTAGTTTTTTGCGCTCGGCCAGATCCTTGCGAGCTTCTTTGATCAATGTTGCCGCTTTCACTAGATGGTAGTGGTATGCGATCAGATCCTCCTGAGGGGATCCTTCTTCAATTGTTTTGGCTGAGTGTACGGCCGCTTTCGCCTTGAGCTAGGCTGCTCGCGATACTTTGATGTGCTCGCGTACCTTTGCGATTTCTTCCGTCTCTTCGGGTGGGTCAGTTGATCTTGCCATGCAGACCTGAGCCAGATATGGCCCGTGAGTCCTAGGCGTAGATTGGAGAGCTTTCCCAACCCAAGAGGGTTCTTCTGCAGAGATGGTGTGGAAGTTGCGAGTGTCGAGGCGGATGGATTCTCCGCTTTTTGCTAGATCGTGACTCGTGTAGTTCGGTAGCGAGTCGACAAATTTAGGCTTCGAGGCCAACTCAGAGTCTGATCCTTCGAGATCGGTTTTCTTGGGGAAGTGTAGGATCCCTGCTTTGTTGGCGTAGAATTGGAAACTCCCGAACGTCAGGGTGACGCTTTTCTCCAGATCGCTGAACGCTGGGCGCGATTCCGGCGAGTGGGGCGCGACGATGACTGATCCGATTCGGATCGGATCGGTTGGAGTTGAAGTTCCGGGGCTCCAGCTGAATTTTGGCGATGATGAGGCCGAAGATGCCGTAGATCCAGCGCCCGCCGTTCCCACAGACGGCGCCAATTGTCGAATATGCATCTCAACAAGACCCTCGGGTGAACCGATAGGGTTTCGAGTAGGAGAACGAGTAGGCGCTGGTGACAATCGTCGGCTAACAGGGGCACGATTTACCAAGGTTCGAGGCCCTCGTAGAGGTAAAACCCTTACTCCTGCTTCTGTCGATCTGTATTAGCACGATAGATCGGTTACAGTGGGGGTGCTCAAGTCGGGAGTAGATCTCGATCTCAAGGCTTAGGTGGTGCGGTATTGCTTAGTCCCCCTCCCGGTGGTTCTCTTGGCCTTATATAGGCGGCCAGGTCTCAAACCGTCCCCGGGGGGGTTACAAACCCTAACCTAAAGTCGGTTACAAGTTTCCTTTCTTAACCCGCAAGGCTTTGCGTGTGGGCCTTGAACGGGCCTTCTAGAACTCTCCCCGGTATCTCCCTTGGAGCTTGGGTCTTGGGCCTTGGACCAGGTAGGCTCCCCCGATAGGTCCAGGATCTATCCCTTCGTCACTTGTCCTCCTACTGGTTGATTGAACCTTGGTTTCTTTTCTGAGGGAAAACTTTCTGCTGCACTCTTCACAACGTTTCTCTTGGGGTTTACCAACGTCATCCTCCAGTAAAGTCACCCATCAAGTATTCTGGCGCCGTTGCCGGGGAGGAAGAGAATTTCTGCAAGGGGAGTCTCTCACCTCCAATCATTTTTACTTTGTTATTGTTTTGATTGTTACTTGCTTTATTATGCTTGCTTTCAATGGTTGTTTTTTGTGAAACTAGATCTTATAGGCAAGGTGGGTTCACGGATGGACAACAAAAATATTATAAAGAACACCTCTTGTCACAAAAAGGGATACACTTATGGGAGAAAATTAATAAATTGCATGACTATGCTAAAAACTTGTGCTCTACTTATAATGTTTGTTATTGCTTTGATAAATCTTGTTGCTGTAGGAGGTATAAACACCTCCCTTTTCAATGTGAGTATAATGATGATGTTACCATATCTTCTTATGTTAAGGTAAATTATGAATTTGATGACGTGAAACAAATTGAGGAATTTATTGCTTGGAAGGGTGCATTCGAAATTACTTATTTGCTTGAAAATATTGAGGATGCACCATATAAATATGAGATTTATGATATACTTGAAAATTAATTTGATAATTACAAGGATTGTAATTACTACATACTTCAATATCTTAATCAATTCTCTCCCCCAAAGGGAGAGACTAATGCCTTGCGGGAACCTATGGAAGAAGAGACTGCTGAATCTGGAAGCTCATTGGATGAAAAAGAGGTGGATAGTGATGATCAAGAGGAGGAAGAATGGAGCTACCCATGCCTACCTCCCAATGAGATAAACTCTTAAACTCATACATTATTTGATCAAAGTGATGATCCTATTGATTCTTTCGAAATATCCCTTTTTGATGAAGTTGATACTTGCTATACTTATGACCTTGATACTACTATGAATGAAATTTGTGAGAATGGTATTTCTACTATTATTTATGATAATACATACTACTTTGACAAATCTTGTGATAATCCTATCTTTATTTCAACTATTTATATGCATGATAATGAGGAAGTTTGTTTAGAAAATTTATATGATAATGCTCTTGATGATGGTCCTATGTTACTTGATGTTATAAATTATAATGCTACTGAAAATAGGATTGCTATGATGTGTCCTATACCTTTTAAGAGTTACCACTCATCTTGTTTTGCTATTGCTAAAAGTGGGAAAAAAGAGGTCTTTATTTTTAATTTTGATCCCACTATTTTTGAGCTTGATATGAATTTTGTGCTTTTAGACCATGACAAACATGCTTTATGTGATAATTATGTTGTTGAGTTTGTTCATGATGCTACTGAAAATTATTATGAGAGAGTAAAATATGGTTGTAGAAATTTTCATGTTACTAAAACACCTCTCTTTCTGTTGAAAGTTTTGAAATTGCCCTTGTTCTACCTTCCCATGATTTTTAGTTTGAGCTTCTTTAATTTATTTCTTTACAAGATTTCTATGCATATGAAGTGGGTTAGACTTAAATTTGTTTATATACTTGCTTCTTGATGCTCTCTTTTGCTTAATTCATATTTCTTATGTGAGCATTTTCTTCACTTGAAAACACTTGATTCCACTTTTCTGGGCCTCGCTAAAAGGCGTTAATGAAAAGCAATTCTTGGGAGATAACCCATGGTTTTATTTTTTCTTTGTTTTTCTCTGTTTTCTTTGGGTAAAGGGGTTGTATACTTATGTAGCAAATACTTTGTATTTTTATTTTCATGTTTTAGTTGTGCCAAGTAAAGTTTCTGACGAGAGTTGGAGCTGGTTTTGGATTTCTGCTGTCCACCGTAAAAAATCGTATAATTCACAGGAAAATCAGAATGACCTGAATTTTTTTGCTTATTTCTCAGGTAATTACGCAACTTTTTTTTATTCAAGTTTTTATATCTGAGCAAGGTAAGTGCCCTGAAAAAATTCGTCTTTACAAACTGTTCTAGTTTTGATAGATTCTGACATTTTTCTCGCATTTGCTCTTTTACGATATCAAGTGGATTTCTTTGCTTCACAAAACATAAGTGGATGTAGCTAATGTCTAAAGTTATCAATAGCACTTATGCCCATACATAACCCATGGATCTTTTATTGGTGCACTAACCCTCTAATGCAAATTACTCTTTGAGTGTGGTGTGAAGGAAGTTTTCAAGGGTCAAGATAAGAGGGTGATATATGTGATCAAGAAGAGTGCAAGGTCAAATCTTGGGGATGCCCCCGTGGTTCAACCCAGAAAATTATAAGAAGACTCAAGAATCTAAGCTTGTGGATGCATGCCCAAGGCATCCCCTTCTTCATCAACAATCTATCAGGTCACTTCTAGTGAAACTATATTTTTATTCGGTCACATCGTATGAAGTTTACTTGGAGCGTCTGTTTGTTTTTATTTTGTTTTCCTTGCTGTAGTAATATAGTTGGACCCTAGCATTCCTTGTTTGGGAGAGAGACACGCTCCACTTTTTCGTTTGAATACTCGTTATGCTTGTATTCTTAGTTTTTCTTCTAGCTGCTGCAAAGATTCTGTTTAGCTCTTGTTTTCATTGCATCTCTTATTCAGAGCTGTTAGTTTTAGTAGTGTTATGTGAGTACTCTCATGTTTGCTTGCTGTATCATTTAGAGAGTTTTTGTTAAACATATTTTTTATGGTGCTTGTTGGGAAAAGAAACTGCTGCTTGAAGTAGAATTTATAACGGTGCAAGTAGAAGCTTGTATAGACTGTGGCTAGACTTTTTCGTATCATGCTAGATGTTATTTTAATTCTAAAGCCTAGTGGTTATTTAGTAGCATGATTAGTCTCAAATATCTGAGAGTGTTTAATTTGCCATGAAAAGAATCATGAGTTGTTCTTGTCATATTGAAGCATAAATTTGTGGTGTTCTCCTTTGAATGTTTTATTTGGTTGACTTGGCGCATGCTCACACCATGTTTACGAATACAAACCAGTCACTTATAGCCTCTATGATAATTTAGTTTTTGAACTTGTGGTACGACTTATGCTTTTATTAATGATGTTTATGTCGCTATGCATGATTATGGCTCTTATGCTCTCTTGATTTGTCGCTCCCAGTGTTTTGCTAGCCTCCACCTGTACTAGTATGAGCTCTACTCGTGCATCCAACTCCCAAAAACCAAAGTATGCCAAATGTGTCCACCATACCTACCTACATGTGGTATTTAACCGCCACTCCAAAGTAAATTACTCATGTGTTACCTTTAAAACTTTCAAAATAACTCATGTTTTGTGCTCCTATTTTAGCTCATGAGGACATAAATAGAGAATCTTTATCTCACCTGTTGATTGGACTTTCACACCCTGGACTAGTGGCTTCGTCCGCTTATCCAGTTGAGAGAAGATCTAGCAGCGGGGTGCCTAGCCCCAAATTAATAACAACAAATTCTCTTCACTATTTTTGCCCCTGATTTATCAGTCAAAGCATAATTGTGTAAACAAAAGAGAAAGAGGGATGACCTTCTACCCAGATGCATACTTCTATGGGAGCCGCTCTTGTGAAGTCTAGTTGGCTTGTGACGTACTGTATTTTATGTTTACCATTCGTTGACATAAGCATACACCTCTCTAAAAAAATAGACACTCATCCACGGTATGTGATTGTTGGCATGCACCCGGGGATCTGGTTAGCCATGGTTTGTGTAAGATGGATTGGAGGAGTGTCAAACATTTTAGACCTCTGTTTAATAAAATAAAATCTCTAGCGCATGAGTGATCCATGCTTCCCTCTGCGAAGGGCCTTTCTTTTACTTTTATGTTGAGTCTCCATCTTCTAACTTTATGCATAGTTGAGAGAGCATAGTTGCCATTCTGAGTTTAATGTGAATTTGTCCCAGAAACATTATTAATTGATTCATGATGTGTTATTGTTTGTTCTCTAATTATTTGTGCTAGTCTTCCTCATGAACTTTGAAGGTGTCTTGGCATTTATGTTTTGCCCCACTCTTAAGGACTAGCGAAATATCACTTTGCCAAATTTTCTCTATACTTGAAATAAACGTATAACATTCAATGCATTGTTATTCTTGGTCTTTTATTTGTGTTACTTCTCATGATACAAGGTGATTTCTATGCTTTATTGTTAAAATTTTATTTATCATGCTTGTGTTGAAGTTCTATGATCTCAGCTTAACATATTCTTTTACATTATTGATGATCAAGTTTATGTTGGTAGCATGTCACCTCAGAAATTATCTGTTTTTATCATTTATCTTAAACGTATCCTTAATTTCTGATGTTCCATGTTGTTTCCTACATGTTTGCTATGCACTTTATGTCATTTTTATCGATTTTCCGGACAAACCTATTGACAAGATGCCATGGACCAGTTCCCTGTTTTCTGCTGTTTTTAGTTTTAGAAAAGTTGTTCTAGAAATATTCTCGGAATTGGAAAATTCGAAGCCCGGAAGTCTCATAATTCCCGAAGGTTCCACGGAGTACCAAAGAGGCCCGAAGGGGGGCCATAGGGGGGCCACACCGTAGCGCGGCGCACCCCTGGCCCCGCCTGGGGGTGTGTGGGCCCCTCGGGCGTCCACCGCCATCGCCCTTTCGCCTATTTATACCCCTGATACATCAACCCTAAAAATATACCACTTCATCCCGATAAACACCCGAGGCCGCCGTCATCGTCATCTCGAGATCGGGAGAGTTCTGGAGCTCTCCCCGACAACCTGCCGGGAGAGGAATTCATCACCAGAGGGGTCTACACCACCATGCCCTCCTCCAAAGTGATGCGTGAGTAGTTAATACTGGACTACGGGTCCATAACATTAGCTAGATGGTTGTCTTCTCCACTTTGTACCTCATGTTTAGATCTCGTGAGCTGTCCTACATGATTGAGATCATCTTTATGTAATGCTACATGTTGTGTTTGCTGGGATCTGATGAATGTTGAATGCTATGTCTTCTGATTATCAATCTATCATGTTATCTTCATGCAAATGTTATTTATGATATTGCATGTTGTCCGTTATTAGTAGATGCTCTGGCCAAGTAAATGCTAGTAGCTCCAAGAGGGAGTATTGATGACCCACAAGTATAGGGGATCGCAATAGTCTTCGAGGGAAGTAAAAAACCCAAATTTATTTATTCGACACAAGGGGAGCCAAAAAATATTTATTAGCCTTAACAACTGAGTTGTCAATTTAGCTGCACCTGAAAGTATACTTGCTCGCAACAATTTATCAGTGGTAACAGTTTTACAGCAAAAATAGAAATAAAATAACAGCAGGAGTAAAATAGTAACAACAGTAGAAATCGCGGAGAACAGCAGGATGGATGTACCGTAGGCATAGATGGAATGGATGGACGGGCGTTGCATGGATAACATAGGTCATGTAATAATCTAAACATGGGCATTGCAGATAATAATAATAAAGCATCCAACTTCTAGGCAAACCATAGGCATGTGTTCCAATATAGTCATACGTGCTCGCAATGAGAAACTTGCACAACATCTTTTGTCCTACCAGCCCGTGGCAGCGGGGCCTCTAGGGAAACTACTGGCAATTAAGGCACTCCTTTTAATAAAGCACCGGAGCAAAGCATTAACACTTCGTGAACACACGTGATCCTCACATCACAACCATCCCCTCCGGTTGTCCCAATTTCTGTCACTTTGGGGCCTCAGGTTCCGGACAATGACATGTGTAAACAACTTGCAGATATGATCAAGAAACATAATTATACTCATGAAACAATAACATGTTCAGATCTGAGATCATGGCACTCGGGTCCTAGTGACAAGCATTAAGCATAAAAAGTTGCAACAACTGTAGAAGACACTAACAATGCATACTAGGCACTATGCCCTAACATTCTGGCATTATTACATGATCGATCTCATCCAATCCCTGTCATCCCTCTCAGCCTACAGCGGTGTTTACTCAGACATGGACGGGGGAATCATGGATGGTTGATGGAGAAGAGGTGGCAGTGTCTATGGAGATGATCTCCTTCTAATCCCCGTCGCGGCAGGGTGCCAGAACAAGAACTTCTAGTCCCCGAATCGAGTTTCGAGGTGGCGGCGGCGCTCTGTTGTGTTTCTGTGGAATATGACGAACCCCCCTTGCTTTTTTGGTTAAGGGGCATAAGTAGTCGAAAGGGGAGCCCGAGGGGTTGCCGGGGTGGCCCACACCACTAGGCGGCGCGACCAAGGGGGGCGCTAGGGGGCCGGTGTGGACCCCTCCGGGCCCCTCTCCGGGACTCCTTCTAGCTCCCAGGGTATTCTGGTGTTTTAAGCTCAATGGGATCTTTTGCTGGGAAATTTCCCGAAAGTTGATTTTTCTGCACAAAAACGAGACACCAAGGTAATTCTGCTGAAAACAACGTTAGTCCGTGTTAGTGGTATCCAAAACTCAGGAAAACGATAAGAAAAGTGTTCGGAAAAGGAGATACGTTTTGGACGTATCAACTCCCCCCAAGCTTAGCTTATTGCTTGTCCTCAAGCAATTTAGTGACAACTGAGTGCGATAAAAGACTTTTACGAACAAATTTGTTTTATATGATGTAAATATACTCACTATATGATCAAGTGCCGAGGAAATTCATAATAAGATGTATGGGAGATAAAAGTCACCTAGCAGTTATGCAAACCATGAAGATATGCCAACAAACTAATAATAAACAACATGAAGTATATCAATCTGCAGGATTGCAATGCTCATAATAGGGTACGATAAAGTGTACTCGCTTGCCCTTAATAATGGAGAAAAACATAAATGCTAAGGAACCTATGAAGTTCAAATGAAGACTAAATAAAGATATCAAAGATACAAGCATCAAAGTTATACCACAATAAACCGTGTCTTGGGACAAGCACATTACACTAAGAATGACATCCATGCTCTCAAGAAGGTTCATAAAGCGAGAAGGTGAAGACTCAACATAAAAAATAAAAGAAAGGCCCTTCGCGGAGGGAAGTAGGGATTAACTCATGTGCTAGAGCTTTTTATTTTATTAAACAGAGGCATTCAAAACATTTTAAAGAGAGGTGTATGCTTATGTCAACGAACGGTAAACAGACAATACAGTACGTCACGAGCCAACTAGACTTCACAAGAGCGGCTCCCATAGAAGGGCGCATCTGGGTAGAAAGTCATCCCTCTTTCTCTTTTGTTTACACAATTATACTTTAACTGATAAATCAGGGGCAAAATAGTGAAGAGAATTTGTTGTATTAATTTGGGGCTGGGAACCTCGCCGCTGTCTCTTCTATCATTTGGATAAGCGGATGAAGCCACTAGTCCAGGGTGTGAAATCCAATCAACATGTGAGATAAAGATTCTCTATTTACATCTTCATGAGCTAAAACAGGGGCACAAAACAGGAATAATTTTTCGAAGGTTTTAAAGGTGGCACACGAGAAATTTACTTGGAGTGGCGGTTAAATACCACATATATAGGTAGGTATGGTGGACATATTTGGCAAACTTTGATTTTTGGGAGTTGGATGCACGAGTAGAGCTCATACTCAGTACATCTGAAGGCTAGCAATAGACAGGGAGCTACAATCAAGAGAGCAACAACTGTCATAATCATGCTTGCGACAAAACAAAATTAACAGGGGCATAAAAATGATACAAATACTCTAAGGCAAAATAAATTATCAAGGCTTAATTGACCTTTTGTTTTCAGTCATAGCATGCGTGAACATGTGCCAAGTCGATTCAAGCGAAACAATCAGAGGGAGATACCACAATGTCATACCCTTCTAAGAATAAAACAATACAACACGTGAGAGCATGAACTACTAAGCATGAACTAAATAATCATCCATACGACATGCTATCTTATATTAATAAGTTGGAACTAAACACGTGAGAGCATGAACTACTAAGCATCAATTAAATAACATACACCTTACATGAACGAACTAAGCATGTTCACACGGATGAGTATATGTATAAAAATAAAACAAATAGAGTTCATACCACCCTCTAACCACAACTTGGACTGTCGTAACTCATCATTACTGCTCTTCAATTGTGTGGATCGAATAATATAGAAGGATAATAAAGATCCAATGGAGACACAGAAGTCTGGTGAACTCTGCAACAAACTTTACAAAACCAAAGATGGACAACAAATATTTTTGGGTTGTCGAATTAAAACAAGAACAAAAAGAAACTAGCAACAAAAGCAAAATATTTTTGGATTTTTGAATACTAAACCGAAACAAGAAAAGAAAGAAAACCAACAAAAGAAACTAAAGAAGAAAACAAAGAGAAACAATAGAAATATTTTTGGTCTTTTGTGTTTTGGAAATCAAGAAAAAAACAATAAAACAAAGAGAAACGAAAGAAGCGAAAGAAAACGAAAACGTGGATATACAAAGAAACGACCGAACATGATATATAAATGAGTGTGATGTCGGTATACCTCCCCCCAAGATTAGGATTTTGGCCTAAGTGGAGCCCCCTTAGTATGATGAGGAGGAACCCTCATCCTGATGTGTGCTCGAGGACGCGTCGGTGTACTGCGTGTTGTAGTCCTCGGGAGGCACGTCTCGCCTCTCCTGCTGCCTGTAAAAATCCGTCATGCTCAGATGCTCCTCTATCTCCTCCTTGGAGCGCGACCATGGTGACCTGTCAACTTTGAACAAAACAGGCTGCGGCAAAATAACTTCCCGCTCATCTCCATCCATAAATAAATCTCTATATACTAAATGATCAATTGTAGAGTTAGCAGTGATAAAATGACGAGCCTTCATGGAAACAAGGTTGAGTCTATAGGGAGCAATTAATTCCTCATCAGGAGCAATAGAAAAATCTAGAGCATTCATGACCAACAAGTATAGGGGATCACAACAGTCTTCGAGTGAAGTAAAACCCAAATTTATTGATTCGACACAAGGGGAGCCAAAGAATATTTGTGAGCCTTAACAAGTGAGTTGTCAATTCACCTGCACCTGAAAGTACTTTTGTTCGAAGTGGTTTATCAATAGTAACAGTTTTATAGTAGCAGAAGTAGTGCAATAATAGCAATAGTGGAATAAAAACAGCAGCAGTAATCTTTGAAGTAAACATCGGGAATAAATACTGTAGGCATAGGGATGGATGAACGGGTGTTGCATGGATAAGATAGCTCAAATAATGATCAAGTCACGAGCATTGCATAAAATATGATAAAGCATCCAAGCACTAAGTAACCATAGGCATGTGTTCCATAAATAGTCGTACATGCTCGCAATGAGAACTTGCAAAACATCTTTTGTCCTACCAGCCCGTTTTCAGCGGGGCCTCAAGGGAACTACTGATAATTAAGGTGTTCCTTTTAATAGAACACCGGATCAAAGCATTAACACTCCGTGAACACATGTGATCCTCACATCACAGCCATCCCCTCCGGTTGTCCCAATTTCTGTCACTTCAGGGCCTCGGGTTCCGGACAACAATGTGTGTAAACAACTTGCAGGTATGATCAAGAAACAATAATTATCATCGTGATTCAAGAACATGTTCAGATCTGAGATCATGGCACTCGGACCCAAAGTGGCAAGCATTAAGCATAACAAGTTGGAACAATGTCAATAGCACTAATAGAGGATACTAGGCACTATGCGCTAACAATCACGACACTTTACATGAACGATCTCATCCAATCCCTACCATCCCCTTCATCCTACAACGGGGAATTACTCACACATGGATGGGGGAAACATGGATGGTCGATGGAGAGGCGTTGGTGATGACGGTGGCGATGATCTCCTGCACTTCCTCGTCCCGGAAGGGCGCCAGAACAGGAACTTCTGATCCCCGAATCGAGGTTCGGGACGGTGGCGGCGCTCTGTTGTGTTTCTGTGGAATATGACGAACCCCCTCGCGTTTTAGGGTTGAAGGCTATTTGTAGTCGAAAGGGGAGTTCGAGGGGGGATCTGGGTGGCCCACACCATAGGCTGGCGCGGCCTAGGGGGGACCCGCGCCAGGGGGTGTGGCCACCCTGTGGCTCCTCTCCTAGCCCCCTCCTGGCTCCCGGGGTCTTCCGGGGTGAAAACACCAATGGGGTCTTTTCTGGGCAATTTCCCGAAAGTTGATTTTTCTGCACAAAAACAAGACACCAAAGTAATTCTGCTGAAAACAACGTTAGTCCGTGTTAGTTGTATTCAAAACACACAAGTTTAGAGGAAAACAATGAGAAAAGTGTTCGGAAAAGTAGATATGTTTTCGACGTATCAACTCCCCCAAGCTTAGCTTATTGCTTGTCCTCAAGCAATTCAATGACAATAGAGTGCGATAAAAGATTTTTATGAACACATTTATTTCATATGATGTAAATATACTCACTATATGATCACATACTTAATTATGCTCATGATAAGATACATGCAAGATACTGTCACTTAATAGCTATGAAAACCATGAAGAGATAACAACATATTAATGATAAACAACATGAAGCATAACTATTTGCAAGATTGAAGTATTCATAATAGGATATGATAAAGTGGTATCTCGCTTGCCCTTAAGTGTGGGGTAAAACATAAATGCCAGGGCACCTCTGAAGTTCAAGGGAATACTAGAAGTAAAGATATCAAATATACAAGTATCAAAGTTATACCACAATCAACCGTACTTTGGGACAAACACATCACACTAAGAATGACCACTCTGCTCTCAAGAAAGTGCTCAAAGAATATGGCGGAGACTCAACATAAAAGTAAAACAAAGGCCCTTCGCAGAGGAAGCATGGATCACTCATGTGCTAGAGATTTTATTTTATTAAACAGAGGTATTGAAAACATTTTGAGAGAGGTGTATGCTTATGTCAACGAATGGTAAACAGACAATACAGTACGTCACAAGCCATCTGGATTCACAAGAGCGGCTCCCATGTGAAGGACGCATACGGGTAGAAGGTCATCCCTCTTTCTCTTTTGTTTACACAATTATTCTTTGACTGATAAATCAGGGGCAAAAAGAGTGAAGAAAATTTGTGTTTATTAATTTGGGGCTGGGCACCCCGCTGCCAGCTCTTCAATCATTTGGATAAGCGGATGAAGCCACTAGTACAGAGTGTGAAATCGAATCAATAAGTGGGATAAAGATTCTCTATTTACGTCCTCATGAGCTAAAACAGGGGCACAAAATAGGAGTAATTTTTAGCAGGTTTTAAAGGTAGCACATGAGCAATTTACTTGGATTGGTGGTTAAATACCACATATAGGTAGGTATGGTGGACACATTTGGCAAACTTGGTTTTGGGGAGTTGGATGCACGAGTAGAGCTCATACTCAGTACAGGTGAAGGCTAGCAAATAGACAGGGAGCGACAATCAAGAGAGCAACAACTATCATTATCATGTTTGCGACAAAGTAAAATTAACTGAGGCATAAAATTGATACTATAACTCTGAGGCAAAATAAATCATCGAAACTTATTGACGTTTTGTTTTCAGTCTTAGCATGCGTGAGCATGTGCCAAGTCGATTCAAATGAAACATTCAGAGGAGGCTACCACAATATCATGTCCTTCTACGAATAGAACAATGCGAACAAATATTTATATGACATGTCATTTACCATTAATAAATTGGAACTAAACATGAGAGAGCATGAACTATTAGGCAGCCATTAAGTCACATATATCTTATACGCACAAACTAAGCATGCTCACATAGATGGATATATGTACAAAAATGAAAGCAAATAGAATTCATACCAGCCTCTCACCACAACTTGAATTGTCGTATATCGTCATTATTGCTCTTCACCTGTGGCTCGAATAATATATAATGAAAACCAAGCTCCAACAGAGTCACGGACGACTGTTGAACTCTCCAACAAACTTTACAAAACCAAAGAAGAACAACAAATATTTTTGGGTTTTTCAATTAAAGCACTAACAGAAAAGAACAAGCAAACAAAGCAAAATCTTTTTGGGTTTTCGAAATGAAACAAGAACAAAATAAAGCAAATAAAAAAAACAAAATATTTTTGGGTTTTTGAATATTAAACTGCAACTAAAAGATAAAGCAAACCAAAAAGAGAAACTAAAGAAGCAAAAAAAGAGAAACAACGGGAATATTTTTGGTCATTTTGTGTTTTCGAAAACAAGAAAAAAACAATAAAAACAAAGATAAATGAAAGAAACGAAAACAAACAAAAGAAACAAAGAGAAACGAAAGAAACAAAAAGATGGATATACAAAGAACCGACCGAACATGATATATAAATGAGTGTGATGTCGGTATACCTCCCCCCAAGCTTAGGCTTTTGGCCTAAGTGAAGATCAATCACCAAGGGGCCCAAGAGGTGCCGCCCCCGTAATACGCCGAGGAGGAAGCCTCCTCCAGATATGTGTTCAAGGATGTGCCGGTGTACTGCATGTTGTGGTCCTCGGGAGGCGCGTCTCGCCTCTCCTACTGCCGTATAACTCCATGGTGCTCAGATGCTCATCTACATGCTCCTTGGAGAGCGACCATGGTGACCTGTCAATCTTAAACAAAACAGGCTGCGGCAAAATAACTTTTCGCTCTTCTCCATCCATATATAAAACTCTATATACTAAACGTTCATTAGTAGAGTTGGAAGTGACAAACTGATGGGATTTCATAGCAGCAAGGTTAAGCCTATGTGGAGCAATTATTTCATCATTAGGATCAATAGAAACATGCAAAGCAGCTGCTACACGTGTAGCAATAATGCCACCAAAAATAGGCCCAGAAGCAGCAAGGCGGCGTGCAACAAGTGCACCAAGGTTATACTTCGTGCTACGGTTCAGTGCAGCATAAATGAAAGCAAGGCGATAACTAGAAATGTTGCTAGTGTTCTCCCTACCAAGAATACTAGTACCAATATAGTAAGTAAAGTATCTAAGAGCACGAAGTTGAATGTTCCTTATCTTCCCACGCTGGGATGAACGACCGTCATCGTTGGTGATCTCTCGGTAGACCCCTTGGAGGTCTGCTGGTCTATCTTGAATCCTGCTTGCCATCCCGGTGGCGTCGATACCTATAATAGTACAAAAATCCACCAAGGACAAAGACATAGGACTACTATATAACTTGAATGCAACAGTTGGACCATATTGAGTGTTCTTAAATTTAAAGCTCTTAACAAAAACTTTTGTGAGCGTGGAATACTGAGGGCTTTCATCCTCCATAAAGTTGGTGAGACCAAATTTCTCAATAAGCATAAGAAAGTCATCTAAAATACCTTCACTTCTTAAAAATGTACGACAACGAAAGCTAGATGGTTGAATGATACCGTCATCTTCCGCATCATCAATAGTTGACGCAATAACGTCTTCATTATATGATGGCCTCGCTGCAGTAGACGAGCGTGATGGCCTTGTCCTTCTAGAAGCATCACTCCTAAACATCTCACCAAAGTTGTAACTATCCATCTCTGAATTTTTTCAACAATCATCATAAAAATTAATTTCAAGAAACTATAAGGTGGAAACTACCATAAGGAGTTATATGAGAGCTAAACATACATCAAAACCAAATTATTTCTACTCAAATAAACCATGCAAACTCACATAAGCTATCACCTACTGTGGCAAAATACTCAAGAAATACTTCACTAAACAAAATTTTCCTGGATCATCGGAGGAGTCACATACCGGAGATCAAACACACCAAAAATCAGCACAAATGATGGGCTGAAGAAGGAGATCGAAAATCCAGAGGAAGAACACCAAGAACACATGATCCAGGATATGTTTTCAGTTTGGGAGGTGAGAGAAGAGACTTGGGCAATGGAGAGAGTAAGTGGAGGGCCAGGGGGCCCCACACCATGTGCTGGCGCCACTAGGGGCTGGCCGCGCCACCCTGGGGTGTGCCTGACTGGTGGGTCCCCCTGGGGTCTCCCAGGTGGCTTTCTGCCTCATTTTTGACTTAAAAATTTATTATAATTCTTCTGGAATTTTTCGGGAAACTTTATTTTTGAGGTATTTCCAGAATTTTAATAATTAATAAAAAACGGGAAAACGAAAGTGAAAACGTGGAAAAAACCAAAACCAGCAATATAGAGGTTCTATGACACTCTAATGAAAGAATATCCAAGGAAAAGAAAGGTGGTAGTGGTGAAAACAAAAGTATGGGTGGTGAAAAAATGCATAACCTTAGTAATCAGGGTGAAAACATTAGGAAAACATGCATAAGGATGGTGAAAACATGATTACACTCAAGTAAAAATGTGATAATAGAAGTAAACATGGTGAAAAAATTAATGGGGAAGGTGAAAACATTGCCCATTTCATTTAAAATCATTTTGTTAACAAGGGTGATCAAGTCTTGCTACCAAAATAATTTTATATGAAACAAAACATTGTTTATCACTAAATACTCATGTTACCTCAACCTTGATAGACATAGTCCCAATCATAATTATTTTATATTCTTTGGGTGCCTTTGGAATAGGACAATAAAATTTTCCAATCTTGATGGTCTCAACATTTTCAATGGAATTTAGACCATATTTTCTATCAATCTTCTTGGGAAAATAAATAGTGTGCTCTTTATCATTAACATTAAAAGTAACTTTTCGTTGATTGCAATCAATAATAGCCCCTGCAGTATTAAGAAAAGGTCTTCAAAGAATAATAGACATATTATCATCTTCAGGCATTTCCAACACAACAAAGTTAGGTAATATCAGACAATTATTAGCAACTTGAACAAGAACATCCTCACATATACCCACAGGAATAGCAGTAGACTTATCAGCCATTTGCAAAGATATATCAGTTGGTATCAATTTTTCTAGGAGGAGTCTTTTATAGAGAGTAAAAGGCATGACAGTAACTCCAGCTCCTAAATCACGCAAAGCAGTTCTAACATAATTAGTTTTTAATAGAACAGGGAATAGTTGGTATACCAGGATCTCCAAGCTTCTCAGGAACCTTTCCATTAAAACAGTAATTGGCAAGCATAGTGGAGATTTCCTCATTAGGAATCTTCCTTTTGTTAGAGACAATATCTTTCATATACTTTGCATAAGGAGGCAATTTAATAGCATCAGTTAAAGGAATTTGCAAGAACAAAGGTTTCATCCATTCACAAAACTTGTTATAGTGTTCTTCTTCCTTAGATTTGTGTTTCTTATTAGGGAAAGGCAGTGGTTTTTGTACCCAAGGTTCTCTCTCATTACCATGTTTAATAGCAATGAAATCTTCCTTAGTGTACTTTGCAGTTTTAGTTTGCTTTCAAGGTTCAGCTACAGGTTCTTCTTTATCAGAAGCATCATTCTTTTCATTACCACTTTCAGTTTCAGCATCAGAGATAGATATACTATTAGGAACTTTAGCAAGTTCAGAGGATTCTACAACAGTTTTATGTTTCTTCTTCTTTTTCTTCTTGGTATAAATAACATTATCATTAGTTTGCTGAGAATCTTGTTCAATTCTTTTAGGATGTCCCTCAGGATATAAAGGATCTTGTGTAGCAATACCACTTCTAGTTCTTATTTCATAAGCATGTTTTTCTTTAGAAGAATTAACTAACAAATCTTTTTGCACTTTAGCAAGTTGATATATTTGAGTTTGAACCATTTGAAAATGTTTAACAAGCAGTTTAACATCATTAGAGGTTCTTTCTATAATTCCATGCAAATTATCAATAGCTCTAGAGTTTTCGATTAGGTGATTTTGCACTCTCATATTAAAATTATCTTGCGTCATAACATAATTATCAAATTCATCTAAGCATTGATCAGGAGGTTTATTATAGGGAATATCTCTACTATCAAAATATTGGAGAGAGTGTACCTCAATAGTGGATGAGTGAGGGATTGGCTTACATAATTCTTCTATAGGTGGAAGATTCTTCACATCTTCAGATTTAATACCCCTCTCTTTAAGAGATTTCTTGGCTTCTCTCATCACTTCATCATTTAATTCAATCATTCCCCTCTTCTTGGGTGTTGGTGTTGGTGTTGATACTGGAGTAGGAGTCGGCTCATGCTCAATCATAGTCCAATCATCATGATTTTGGCTTATTTTAGCCATTAATTCCTCAGCTTCTTCTGGAGTTCTTTACCTGAAAACACAACCAGCACAACTATCCAGGTATGTCCTATATTCAACAGTTAGTCCATTATAGAATATATCAAGAAGTTTATTATCTTATAGCTTATGCCCAGGTGTAGCCCTGACTAAAGAACAGAACCTTGCCCAAGATACATGCAATTTCTCTACTTCCAATTGCTTGAAATTAAATATATTTTGTAAAGCAGCACGTTGAGCACTTGCAAGAAAATATTTCTGAAAGAAAACATTAACCAAACCAATAGTACTATCAATAGATCCAGGAGACAAATTGTTAAACCAAGTTTTAGCTTCATCTTTTAATGAGAAAGGGAATATTTTAGTAACAAAGTAGCTACGTTTCTTAATATCATCAGAGAACAAACTACTCAAAGAGGAGAGCTCATTCATATGTCTCATAGCACTTTCATTTTCAGTACCACAAAAAGGTTCTTTCTCAAAAATAGATATATAAGATAAATCAAGAGGGAAATCATAATCCTTATCCCTAATATTAATGGGAGAAGTGGCAAACTTAGCATCAGGAGATAATTTATATTTAACAGCACGACTTTCAATAAGTCTCATAACAACATCATTATCCTGCATAGTGTATTTTTCATCAATAAGATCATCATTAAGATCAACATAGGCATCATCTAAATCATCACTAGGATTCTCTATAAGCTCAGGTGAAACAGCAGGAGCAACAAGATTTTTATCAGGAGTTTCAGTGCTTGCAATATTTTTAGCTTTAGCAATAGTAGCATCTAAGAAAGGACCGAGAGAACCACTCTCATCAAGCACAGTAGAAGCATCATCAAAATTATCAGAAGTATTTTTAGATTCAGGAGAAGTAGCTTGTGGTGGTGTAAGCAGCTTACTCATAACAGACGGTGAATCAAGAGCAACAGAGGTGTTCAGAGTTGTACCTCTTCTTGTAGTGGATGGTAATATAGGAAACTTTCCATCACGAGTCTTACCCATGATGAATGATGGAAGTAGATAATAATAGTCTCCGGTGAGCTCGCAAATAAAGCTATGCTCCCCGGCAACGGCACCACAAAATAGTCTTGATGACCCACAAGTATAGGGGATCGCAACAGTCTTCGAGGGAAGTAAAACCCAAATTTATTGATTCGACACAAGGGGAGACAAAGAATATTTGTGAGCCTTAACAAGTGAGTTGTCAATTCACATACACCTGAAAGTACTTTTGTTCGCACTGGTTTATCAGTAGTAATAGTTTTATAGTAGCAGCAGTAGTGAAATAATAGCAGCAGTGGAATGAAAACAGCAACAATAGTAATGTTTGAAGTAAACAACGGGATTAAATACTGTAGGCATAGGGATGGATGAACGGGTGTTGCATAGATAAGATAGCTCAAATAATGATCAAGTCACGGGCATTGAAGATAAATATGATAAAGCATCCAAGCACTAAGTAACCATAGGCATGTGTTCCGTAAATAGTCGTACGTGCTTTCAATGAGAACTTGCACAACATATTTTGTCCTACCAGCCCTTTTTCAGCGGGGCCTCGAGGGAACTACTGGTAATTAAGGTGTTCCTTTTAATAGAACACCGGAGCAAAGCATTAACACTCCATGAACACATGTGATCCTGACATCACAGCCATCCCCTCCGGTTGTCCCAATTTCTGTCACTTCGGGGCCTCGGGTTCGGGACAACAATGTGTGTAAACAACTTGCAGGTATGATCAACAAACAATAATTGTCATCTTGATTCAATAACATGTTCAGATCTGAGATCATTGCACTCGGGCCCAAAGTGGCAAGCATTAAGCATAACAATTTGCAACAATGTCAATAGCACTAATAGAGGCCCTAACAATCACGACATTATTACATGAACGATCTCATCCAATCCATGCCATCCCCTTCAGCCTACAGCGGGGAATTACTCACACATGGATGGAGGAAACATGGATGGTCGATGGAGAGGCGTTGGTGATGACGGTGGCGATGATCTCCTCCACTTCCCCATCCCGGCAGGGCGCCAGAACAAGAACTTCTGATCCCCGAATCGAGGTTCGGGACGGCGGCAGCACTCTGTTGTGTTTCTGTGGAATATGATGAAACCCCTCGCGTTTTAGGGTTGAAGGCTATTTATAATCGAAAGGGGAGTCCGAGGGGGGCTCTTGGTGGCCCACACCATAGGCTGGCGCGGCCTAGGGGGGACCCACGCCAGGGGGGTGTGGCCACCCTGTGGCTCCTCTCCTGGCCCCCTTCTGGCTCCCGGGGTATTCCGGGGTGAAAACACCAATGGGGTCTTTTCTAGGCAATTTCCCGAAAGTTGATTTTTCTGCACAAAAACAAGACACCAAAGTAATTCTGCTGAAAACAGCGTTAGTCCGTGTTAGTTGTATTCAAAACACACAAGTTTAGAGGAAAAAAATAAGAAAAGTGTTCGAAAAAGGAGATACGTTTTCGACGTATCAAGCATGTGTTGTGCGTGTAGCAATAATGCCCCCAAAAATGGCCCCCTTAGCAGCAAGGCGGTGAGCAATAAGTGAACCAAGGTTATACTTCTTGCTACGGTTAAGCGCAACATCAATGAAAGCAAGGTGATAACTAGAAATGTTGCTAGTGTTCTCCCTACAAAGGATACTACTAGCAAGATAGTAAGTAAAATATCTAAAGGGAGGAAGTTGGATGTTCCTTATCTTCCAACGCTGGGGTAAGCGGCCATCAACATTGGTGATTTCCCGATAGAGCGCCATGAGATCTGCGGATTTATCCTGAATCTTGCACGTTGTCCTGGAAGCGTTGATACCTATAATGTTACAAAAAGTCTCCAAGGGCAAAGAAAAAGGACTACTATATAACTTGAAAGCAACAGTGGGACCAAAATGTTTGTTCTGAAATTTAAAACTCTCAACAAAAGTTTTGTGAGAGTAGCATACTGAGGACTTTCATCCTCCGTGTAGTTGGTTAAACCAACTCTTTCAATAAGCATCAAAAAGTCATCCAATCGACCTGCACTTCTTAAAAATGTAACACGAGGAAAGCTAGAGGGATTAGCGATTCCATCACCTCCCGCATCGTCGATGTTTGGTGCAATAAGGTCTTCATTATACAATGGCCTCACTAAGGTGGATGAACATGAGGGCCATGTTCTCCTAGGAGCATCACTTCTAAATATCTCTCCAAAGTTATGGTTGTTCATCTCTGAAATTTTTCAACAATCATCATAAAAATTGATTTCAAGCAAGTATAAAGTGGAAACTACCATAGAGACTTATATGAGAGCTAAACATGCATCAAAACTACATTATTTATACTCAAATCAAGCATACAAACTCACATAAGTTTTCACCTACAGTACCAAAATACTCAAGAAATACTCCACCAAACAAAATTCTACTTGGATAATCGGAGGAGTCACATACTGGAGAGCAAATGCACCAAATTTCAGCACAAATGATGGGATGAGCAAAGAGATCGAAAAATCTCAAGGAAGAACAGCAAGAACTCGGGTTCTAGGAAATGTTTTGAGTTTGGGAGGTGAGAGAAGGAACTTTGGCAAGGGAGAGAGTTAGTGGGGGGGCCACACCATGTGCTGGCGCCACCAGGGGTAGGCCGCGCCACCCCAAGGTGTGCCTGACTGGTGGATCCCCCTGGGGTCTTCCAGGTGGCTCTCTGCCTCATTTTTGACGTAAAAGTTATTATAATTTTTCTGGAATTTTTTGCGAAACTTTATTTTTGAGGTATTTCCAGAATTTTAATAGTTAATAAAAACCAGAAAAACAAAAGTGAAAAGGTGGAAAAAAAACCAAAACCAGAACTACAGAGGTTCTATGACACTCCAATGTAAAAATAACCAAGGAAAACAAAGGTGGAAGTGGTGAAAACAAAATTATGGGTGGTGAAAACATGCATAACCACAGTAATCAGGGTGAAAACATGATGAAAACATAAATATGGATGATGGAAAACATGATTGTACTAAAGTAGCAAGGTGATAACTGAAGGAAACATGGTGAAAACATAATGGGGAAGGTGAAAACATAGTGAAAACATTGCCCTCTTCACTAATAATCATTTTGTTAACAAGGGTGATCAAGTCTTGTTACTAGAACAATTTTCATATGAAGCAAAACTTTGCTAATAACTAAATAATTATGTTACCTCAACCTTGATACATATAGTCCCAATCATAATAATTTCATATTATTTTGGTGGTACTGGAATGGGACAATAAAATTCTCCAATCTTGATGGTCTCAATATTTTCAATTGAATTTAAACCATATCTTCTATCAATCTTCTTGGGAAAATAAACAGTATGCTCTTTATCATTAACATTAAAAGTTACTTTTCCTTGATTGCAGTCAATAACAGCCCCTGCAGTGTTAAGAAAAGGTCTCCCAAGAATAATAGACATATTATCATCTTCAGGCATTTCCAACACAACAAAGTCGGTTAATATCAAAAAATTAGTAGCAACTTGAATAGGAACATTCTCACATATACCAACAGGAACAACAGTAGACTTATCAGCCATTTGCAAAGATATATCAGTGTGTATCATTTTTTCAAGAGAGAGTCTCTTATAAAGAGGGAAAGGCATAACACTAACTCCAGCTCCCAAGTCACATAAAAGCAGTTCTAACATAATTATTTTTAATAGAACAAGGGATAGTAGGAATACCAGGATCTCCAAGATGCTTTGGAACCTTGCCATTGAAAGAGTAATTAGCAAGCATAGTGGAAATTTCCTCATTATGAATTTTCCTTTTGTTAGAGACAATATATTTCATATATTTATAATAAGGAGGCAGTTTAATAGCATCAGTCAAAGGGATTTGCAAAAACAGAGGTTTCATCCACTCACAAAACTTTTTATAATGTTCTTCTTCCTTTGATTTGTGTTTCTTGTTAGGAAAAGGCATCGATTTTTGTACCCAAGGCTCTCTTTCATTAACATTTTTATTAGCAATGAAATCCTCCTTAGTATACTTTGCAGTTTTAGTTTGCTTTTCAGGTTCAGCTACGGTTTCTTCTTTATCAGAAGCATCACTTTTATCATCACCACTTTTAGTTTCATCATCACAAATAGATATACTATTAGGATCTTTAGCAGGTTGAGGAGATTCTACAACATTTTTATGTCTCTTTTTCTTAGAAGGAGAACTATTGTTTTTAGGTTGCTGAGAATCTTGTTCAATTCTTTTAGGATATCCTTCAGGATACAAGGAGTCCTGAGTAGAAACACCACTCCTGGTAATTATTTCACAAACATGTTTATCTCTAGAAGCATTAGCTAGCATGTCCTTTTGCACTTTAGTGAGTTGATCAATTTGAGTTTGAACCATTTGAAAAAATTTAACGGGCATTTTAACATCATTAGAGATTCTCTCAATAATACCATGCAAATTATCAATAGCTCTAGAGTTTTCCATAAGATGGTTTTGCACTCTCATATTAAAGTTGTCTTTCTTAACAACATAATTATCAAATTCATCTAAGCATTGATCAGGTGGTTTAGAATAGGGAATGTCTCTATTATCAAAGTATCATAGAGAGTGTACCTCAGCAGTTGATGGATGAGGAATAGGCTTGCATAATTCTTCTATAGGAGGTAAATTCTTCACATCTTCAGATTTAATACCCCTCTCTTTAAGAAATTTCTTGGCTTCCTTCATCACTTCATCATTAAATTCAATGATCCCTCTCTTCTTAGGTGTTGGTATTGGTGTTGGCTCTGGTGTAGGTGTAGGCTCATGTATATTCCAATCATCATTATTTTTGGCTATTTTAGCCATTAATTCCTCAGCTTCTTCTGGATTTCGTTTCCTGAAAACACAACCAGCACAACTATCCAGGTATGTCCTAGATTCAATAGTTAGTCTATGATGACTAACGTTGGTAGACCCCAAGTGCAAGGTGTGAAGAGTGTAGCAGCAAGTTTTCCCTCAGAAAAGAAACCAAGGTTGAATCGACCAGTAGGAAGACAAGCAATCTCTGAAGGTTGATGCAGCTGAGGTGGCAGGGCGCACTACCGGCTCAGCAACGTGGAACCTACACAACACAATCAAATCACTTTGTCCCAACGTAGCAGTAAGGTTGTCAATCTCACCGGTTTTGCTGAACAAAAAGAGGTTAAACGTATGGCGTGGAAAATAGTATGAGAATAGGATGAAAGCAGTAGCAGCAGTATGAAAGCAGTAGGTGTTTTATCAGTATGAGGAAAAAGGACTGGGGTCCACAGTTCACTAGTGTTGTCTCTCCGTGAAAGATAAATAAAATGTGTGATGAACAAATTACAACTGGGAAATTGACAAAAATGAAGGTTGCACCGTAGTGCATATGCAAGACATAAAGATTACTATGTGATTCATGCGGGCATTACAACAAAATACATAGATCGTTATCCAACTGCATCTATGACTAAAAATCCACCCTTCGAATATCATCCGAACGAACGTTGGGTATTAAGTTGCAAGCAACAGATAATTGCAGTAAGCAAAGTGTGTAATGTAAACAATAACATCATCCTTAGACAAAGCATTGTTGTTTTCTCCCTAATGGCAACAACACATCCTACATCTGTCACGTTTTTGTCACTCGAGCACATATGAAAAGGAGGCATGAACCCACTATCGAACATAAATACTCCCTCTTGGAGTTACTAGCATCTACTTGGCCAGAGCATATACTAATAACGGAGAGCATGCAAGATCATAAATAACATAAGCATGAAGATAACATGATAGATTGATAATCAGAAGACATAGCATTCCACATTCATCATATCCCACCAAACACAACATGTATCATTACATAAAGATGATCTTGATCATGATAGGCAGCTCACAAGATCTAAACATGAGGTACAAAGTGCAGGGAACAACCATCAAGCTACTGCTATGGACCCGTAGTCCAGGGATGAACTACTCACACATCATTTCGGAGGAGGGCATGGTGGTGTAGACCTCTCCGGTGATGATTTCCCCCTCCGGCAGGGTGCCGGGGAGAGCTCCAGAACCCTCCCGATCTCGGGATGATGGCTACGGCGGCCTCGGGTGTTTCTCGGGTAAAAGTGGGATATCCTTAGGGTTTACGCCTCGGGGGGATTATATAGGCGAAAGGGCAAAGGCGGTGGAGGCCCGGGGGGGCACACCACCCCCTGGCGCGGCCAAGGGGGAGGGGCCGCACCACCCTATGGTGTGGGCCCCCTGAGGCCCCCCTCCGGGTCTCTTCAGGACTCATTGGAACCTCTGGGATTTCTAAGACTTCTGGGCTTCGAATTTCCTATTCCGAGAATATTTCCAAAACAACTTTTCTGAAACTAAAAACAGGAGAAAACAGGGAACTAGCTCTGTGGCATCTTATCAATAGGTTAGTCCGGAAAATCGATAAAATGACATAAAGTGTATAGCAAACATGTGGGAAACAATAATAAAACAATATGGAACATCAAAAATTAAGGATACGTTTATGACATATCAACATCCCCAAGCTGAGTTCCTACTCGTCCTCGAGTAGGTAAACGATAAAAATACAATAATTTCTGAGGTGACATGCTACCAACATAAACTTGATCATCAAAATGTAAAGCATAAGTAAGCTGAGATCATATAACTTCAACACAAGCATGATAAATAAAACTTTAATAATAAAGCATAGCAATAGCTTTGCATCATGAGAAGTAACTCAAATAAAAGATCATGAATAACAATGTAAAGAAAGACATACGTTTGTTTCAAGTATAGAGAAACTATGTCAAAGTGGTATTTCACTAGTCCTTAAGAATGGGGCAAAACATAAATTCCAGGACATGTCGTGGGATAATCACGGCAGACGTTACCTGGGGTAACTTAGATTGGGGCGAATCGACTCTGGTGTTTGGGAGAGGGTTTAGCTCGGATGCAATCATATTAGTTGGCGATTTAGGGTCTCGGGCTGCAATGTCGCCGAAACTCCAATCTAGGGTTATAAGATCGAATTCTTCTCTTTCTCTTGATCTGAAAAAGGTTGGTCTCTTTGCCCTAGAAGCCGGTTTATATAACACCCAGCTTCCTGGCTTTCCGTACAAGGTACATCCAGAATCCTACTCGGGATCAATACATAACCCTAAATTTCCTACCGTGACCCCCAAGGTACGAGTTACAAGATCCGCGCTGCCTTTCGGGTCTTCTAGAACTTAATTTCTCTTGGGCCGGATCATCAATACAATTACTAGCCCATTTATAACATCCGGCCTAACATCACAGTGCAGGGTCTTGCGCAGCTTCCCTTTAGCCGGGTCTCGTCCCAGATGTGGGCCTACCGGGTTATCATCCCCGAATAGTAGTCCCCAGAATAGCTTGGGCATCTTGGAACCTACCATGAAGCGCACGCTATTCCCTGCAAAACAACAAACATTCATATGCACAACATAACGGGTTAGATTGCTTTAACTATAGCCAGGCCTGCTCTTTCGGCGGTCCATATAATAACCCGGTTCATCGCTCTAGCCGAGTATCGTTACTCGGATCAAACTTCCAAAGGCAGATTCTGTAACCCGGCTTTCATCTTTTCCACAGGCTGGTCCGAGTGATAAATTTCATGTCCGGCTCTTTCGGCGGGCTTGAGTAACTCGGCCATTCCGCAATAACTCCAAGGATCCTTATCCCATATTTTACGGGCCGAATCATATCCTCCCGCAAATCACTCTACTTACCGTTTGGCTTCTAGGGTTTCTCTGCGCCTATAAATAGGCCCCGGGGGAAAACCCTAAAATTCCAAACGCCACCAGTCCACTCTCCTTCTTCCTCCTCCCGCTCGCCATTAATGCCCAAGAGCCCGAGGTCAAAGCGCGAGCCGCCAGACCCGCGCGCACTCCGTCGACCCCAATTACCGGCCGCCGCCTCGCGCCGCCGTCTCGCACCGCCGCGCTCGCACCACCGTGCTCGCCGGAGGTCACCTCGAGGACCTCGCCGCGCCATTGAAGCTCGAGACCAAGCTTGGACCCAGAACGCCCGCTTGCACACGCGCCGCCATCACCTTCAAGGACTGGGCCACCGCCGCCGCTGAGCACGTCGGTCCTCACGCCGCCGCTTTCCGGTAAGCGCCTCTAGATCTAGATTTCGTTTCTCCAAATCTTGAATTCGTGTTCATCGTGCGCATAGCCTCCATTTCTTTTCCCTTGCTTTATTCTTAGCTTTTTTATTTTCTCTTGATCCATTTCCATGGCGCCCAAGGTTGCTACCAAGTCCAAGGAAAAAAAACCCGGTTCTGAAGCAAAAACCGGGTCAGTCGATCTCAGCCAGCTGGGCTAAGTCGACTGTCACCAAGGCGAAATTGGAGGAACTAGCCGAGTCTGGGGTCCTCCCGGCAGAATCGGAGATATCCTGGAGAGCGCCAGAAGAGGAGACCCGGCCTTCACCCGGCTCAGGTGAAGTTGTTGTCTTTTTGGAACACGTGACCCGGGGTTTCCGTCCCCCGGGTCACCCTTTCTTCCGCGAAATCCTTCACCACTATAAACTCCGTATTTTCGATATCGGTCCTAACTCGATTTTGAACATTTGCCACTTCATCGTCCTCTGTGAGGCTTATCTTTGCATAGCCCCAAATCTTGCCCTGTTTTTAGAGCTTTTTCAATGTAAACCTTGCCGTGAGAACACGGATGGACCCCTCCTCGTCTGTGGGGGTGTGTCCATCCAGAGGCGCAAGAAATCCTTGATGCCGACTCTCAGCCTTCACTCCCACGTGAAGCACTGGCAAAAAACATTTTTCTACTGCAAGGACACTTCCAGACCCGGCGAAAAGCCTTTGCCGGGTTTTTCCACTGAGGCCCTCTCTCTTAGCGATAACCTAAGTGGTTTCGCTTCAGAACCTGATAGGCAATCCATCCAACCCCTCCTCCACAAATTAGCCGTCCTAGCAGCCCATGGCCTCTGCGGGCTAAACCTCATCAAAACCTGGATCAGTTGTAGGATCCAACCAAACAGCATCCGTCCCAAGCTCATCTGCGATTACTCGGGTCACCTGACTGACTCTCTCCGATACTCGGAGAAGTCATACCCGACCGCGGACATCAACAAGGTCATGAAAAATTTCCTGGCCGAGAAGATGGACTCCATCAAGAGCGTTTCCGGGCTCTCCCCCTTCACTCGCTCAAACCCGGCTCCTCCAGTAAGAACCGACTTATATTTTTTGCACCGACTGATTTTTCTAACACACACATACTAACTTTTATCTCTGCTGTTTTTCACCCAGGAAACCGATGAGTTTTGGAAGATTGTCACCCCGCCCCCTTCTGAAAACTCGGAGGAGGAAGAGCCGAGTGACAGTGATGAAGGTAATTCCGAGTCACTACTAAACAGATACTTTGTCAATCTATTAGACCAAAATTCTCCTCTTTCCGACAATGCACCGCAATCACCAGCACCAGCTGACAAGGACGGCTCTCAATCGGAGGAGAGTGAGGCAGAGCCGGAAGCTGAGGTTGGCAAGAAGAGGAAGCCCAGAGGAGTTACTTTCAAGGTGCCATACTCCTCCATGACCACGGAGCCGTACTCCTATGCCGGTATGTGCAAACTTAACAAATATCTAACCACTATATCGTCTCTGAAGGATGCATCTCCTCCACCCAAGCGACGGGTAACCCGGAACTCTCCGAGTGATGAGCCCCTCAATCCGAGGATCCCTCAATCGCCCGTTCGCAGAGCCGGTACTCATTCCACTTATCCTGACAGTACTCCTCGAAAATTCCCATCTCCGAATCATCCTTTAGCCGGAACAATCCGAGTCTCACTTTCCAACTCTCTATCAGTGTCTTCCGGGTCTAGCAATGAGCTCCCCAGCGATTTCGTCGTAAATACCGGGTAATTTTCATAACTTGACCACATCCCTATGCTTTGCATGCTTTTCCTCTATAGCATACTAACTCCAAATCTTTCTTTTCTCAGAGCCCGGGTCACTCTTAGCGATCCGGTGGAAACCCCCGCTGATGACCCTCTAATGGAAGACCCGGTAAGCGCTGCCAACCCTCCACCTCCTGAAGAGCAAGGGCCGACTAACGCCACCAGCCCAAGAACCGAGTCTCCTCCTCACATGGCCCAGCCGGATGATCCTGAGGTCGAATATATCGGGACCCAGAAGAGCGCTGCCGCTCCAAAGACCGCTACTGCCAGGTATGACCCTGAGGAGACAAAGGCAGCAGCCCAACCCACTGGCCATGGCGCTAGTTCTTCCAGGTCGGCTCTCGGCAGCCAAAAGGTTGAAAAGCTTCTGGAGGAGTACCGGTCTTTGAAGACCACTGAGGAGGAGATAATCGAGTCTCTGGCGGCTGAGCACCAGGTTAATCTTGCTAACACTAGTCACACACTTATCCTAGTCCCCAAGTTCCGAGTGTTTTGTACACAATCACTCGGTACTTACTAATATGCCGACTAACTCTTATCTGTCGTTTTCAGGCTTATGTTGCTCGCACTGATGCGCTTTTGGCTAAGACCAATGAACTGCTGCAAGCGGAGGTTAAACATCGTGAGGAACTAGAAGCTAGCTTCAAAGATCTCACCAAAAGGCATAAAACACAGAAGAAGAAACTCCGGACTGCAGATGAACTTATCAAAGAATACTCGGCCTTCATCGGCAACATTTTTGATTCCCTCATTGGTAAGTCTAGGTTCTCTTTGCCGATTCATGTTACCCGGATTTCCCTACTCAGCAATGTTTTTGACTCGGTATCCGGGTGTCTTTTTGTACCGCAGGTCCGGCTGATATTGCAGAGGTGAAAGATGACCACCACAGGCTGAGGATACTCAAGACTGTCATCCGGCAATTCTCAGCGGGAACTAAGTGGGCTCTTGAATCTGTGAAGCTGTCAGGTGATTACCCGTGCATTACCAAAATGCTCGAGGCATACTCGACTGTCCCTTCCTGAGTTGAAACCTGGAAGCGCTCAGCCTGCCGGGTTGGAGTGGTACGTGCTCTTGCACTGGCCAAGGCCTATTATCCCAAGATCGAGCCGGCAATGCTTGTAAACGGGTTTCCCGAATTGAAAGCTGACGGCTCTAAAGTTCTCGGGAAAAGACCTCAAGGCTATCAATGTCCAGATCCGCCACTCGGCCAGCCTGATCGCAAATACCCTTGACGTGAACAAGCTCACTCCCGCCTATGATGCTGAGGACCAACCTGTGCCCATCGAAGACCCGGAGCCTTTTGACATCTTGACCCGTTTCAAGGCGGAACTTGCAAAGAAAAAGGCTGCGGCAAACCCGCCATCTTCCACAACTCCGGTTGTCCCTCCTCCATCACGTGCTGCCTCCGGGGATAACCCAGACACTGAGAAGGGGAAGGCGACGGAGGAAAATGCTGAAGACCCGGCTGCCAAGACCACTCCCGATGACTCGGCTGAAGAAAACGAGTAAAGTTATCACCCTTTTACCTGCAAATAATCATTCGGCCAATAGGAATTGTAATATGCCTTTCACACCTGTTTATTTGATGGTGCGCCTGTGCACTTTTGATACTATTCTCTCTGGTTTGTAATACGCTTAAACTCCTGTGGTTTTGATGACCCCTCTGGTCATCCATTTGATATGCACTTTTCGACCTTATGTTGGCATAGCTTTACTTTTTGTATACTTTTTTTTTGCGATAGATGCCGAGTCTTGGTTGTGGGACGGTGAAAATTTTCTTCCAAGTCCCCAAGACCCGGACTTTGGGTTGACGGTTTTTCGGCTTGGGAAACTTTGCTTCTCAAGTCCCCAAGACCCCAAGACCCGGGTTTTGGGTCTTGAGATCCTTGGCTTAGAATTTTTTTTGCTTTCTCAAGTCCCAAGTCCCCAAGACCCGGATTTAGGGTCTGGGGATTAATGGATTTAAGAAAACTTTTTGCTTTCTCCAAGTCCTCAACCGTACTACTATCTTTTATACACTTTGAAGTTTATGCTTAATGTATTATGAATTTCCGGCTGTTGCCTTTACTCTGCATAACTTATGGTTTGGATGACCCTTTTGACCCTCTTTGTTGTAAGCCGGCTTTCGCGTGGATACTCAATGTTGCTATAACTCTATGAAAACAGGGTCAGGCAAGTCCCCATGGGCATCATGACTGATTGAATTTATAGGCTAGCAAAACATGCCACTTTGTTGCGAGTCACATCAAGCTTAAACAAGAAAGGCCAAGAAAAGTTTGGCTCTATTGTCCAGGTTATGAGATTGCAACTGTACTTATTGCAAGTAATCAGCCCTCATACCTTAATGGCATCGTGGCCGGGTCTGAGTTTGTAACTGTGCTATTCAAGCAATCAGCCCCCAAGACCTAGATATATGCTATGCAATAGTAGGCCTTCAGCTCTACCAGCTTACAGATAACTTGAATAAAAGCAAAAGGTGTGTAAACTTTAAGCCTATTGTATTATATTTCTTGCAATTAGATAAACATAGCTAACTAAACGTAATACACTTACCTAACATAAAGCAGGATGGAACATAGAAAAACATACAAGAAACTGAGAAAACTTAGGGAACGAAATAATTATCATGATTTAACCATCTCTTTATTGATACGAAAAGGTTAGGTCAGCAGGCCGACTCATTAAAAACTCTCCAGTCCCCTTAGGTACCCTGGATAGGAAAATAGTGCGTATGAAACCTGCTGCCTGTTACATCGTGCAGTATAACTTGCAAACCGAGTCTATGCTAAGTGCAGCAGGGACGCAGCTGAGCCACGTTCCATGGTCTTTCCCGCTCTTGCGTAGATGAAGTGGTATGGGCAGTGTCATTGATAGTATCCGACTCCTCCCTTGCATCTACCAGGTAGTATGATCCATTGTGCAGATTCCGGCTTATAATGAACGGACCCTCCCATGGGGAAGATAGCTTGTGCTTTCCTTCCTTGGATTGTACTAAGCGCAGCACCAGATCTCCTTCCTGGAAAACACGGGTTTTGACTCGGCGACTATGATACCGCCTCAAATCCTGCTGATATATGGCTGATCGTTCCAATGCTTGCTCCCTGTGCTCTTCTAGCATGTCCACGGCGTCCTGCCGGGTCTTCTCATTTTCCACCTCAACATAAGCCGCCACTCGTGGCGAGTCATGGATGATATCACTCGGAAGGACCGCCTCTGCACCATAAACCATAAAAAACGGGGTCATCTGGGTAGATCTGTTAGGTGTAGTGTTAATTCCCCAAACCACAGAAGGTAACTCCTCAACCCATGCTCCAGCGGCTCGAAGACACGGGACTCGTAATCGCGGTTTCAATCCCCGAAGTAACTCCTGGTTTGCTCTCTCCACCTGCCCATTGGCTTGCGGATGAGCCACCGAGGCCACGTCAAGCCGGATATCGTTATTTCCACAAAACTTCTCCATCTCTCCTAAGGACATGTTGGTTCCGTTGTCTGTGATTATGCTGTGGGGGTATCCAAACCGATGTATGATCTTCTTCAAGAACTTCACAGCTGTGGCCGCCTCACAATTTGTAACAGGCATGACCTCAACCCATTTTGTAAACTTATCAATAGCCACCAACAAATGGGTTTTTTTGCATGGAGACATGTGGAAAGGACCTACCATGTCCATACCCCAAACAGCAAACGGCCAAGTCAAGGGAATTGTCCGTAACTCCATAGCCGGCACATGAGTTTGCCGAGCGTACCTTTGGCATCCATCGCATCTTGCCACCAAGCGTTCTGCGTCTGCTATAGCCGTGAGCCAAAAGAACCCGTGTCGATATGCCTTAGCCACAAGGGATCTCGTGGAGGCATGATGTCCACAATCGCCTTCGTGAATCTCTTTCAGTATTTGACGACCTTCTTCTGGGGCAACGCAGCGTAGAAAGACACCTGCAGCGCTTCTCTTATAAAGCTCTCCGTTAATGATAGAATAACCCTTTGCTCGTCTCAAGATTTGCCGGGCTAAAACCTCCTGTTGTGGTAACTCGCCCCGTAACAGGAATGCTAGGAACGGCTCTGTCCACTCCGGGATAGCACGCACCGCGGCCACAAACTCCAAATCCGGGTCTTGATTAGCTGCTTCTTCCTCTGACTCGGTTTTAACAGAAGGCCGCCATAACTCATCCAGGAAGACATTAGGCGGAACCGGCTCTCGACGGGAACCGAGCCTCGAAAGTGCGTCCGCGGCCTCGTTCTTTCGCCGATCAATGTGCTCCACCTGATACCCGGAAAAAGACCCGGCTACCTTGTCCACCTCTCTGCGGTATGCTGCCATCGTTGCATCCTTTCTGTCCCATGTTCCTGAGACCTGCTGTACTACGAGATCCGAGTCTCCGTAGCACCTTATACGCCTGATGTTCATCTCCTTTGCTATTCTTAGTCCATGTAACAGGGCCTCATACTCGGCTACATTGTTAGAGCAATCGAAGTGAATTTGCAATACATAACTCAACTTATCTCCTTTTGGCGATGTGAGCACCACACCAGCTCCTGACCCTTCATACTGCTTGGAACCATCAAAGTGCATCACCCAGGACTCTGAACTTGGCACCACTAAAGGCATGCTTGTTTGAGTCCAATCGTTGACGAAATCGACCAAGGCCTGAGACTTGATCGCAGATCGGGGCTCATAGTTGATGTGATAGTCTCCCATCTCGATGGCCCACTTAGCTACCCTTCCTGTTGCGTCCGAGTTTCTTATGATATCCGCCATGGGTATGGAACTTACCACCGTAATGGGGTGTTCTTGAAAGTACGGCTTCAATTTCCGACTGGCCATGAATACCCCAAAAACCAACTTCTGCCAATGCGGATACCGCTGTTTTGCTTCTGATAAGACCTCGCTTACATAATAAACCGGCCGTTGCACCGGGTGATCCTTTCCATCCTCCTTGCGCTCAACCACAACCACTGCGCTAACTGCTCGAGGCCCGGCTGCAACATATAGCAACATAGGCTCCTTAGGACCCGGCGCAGCCAGAACCGGTGCCTCAGATAACTGCATTTTTAGAGCCTCAAATGCCTCGTCCGCCTCTTGATCCCATACGAACTTGTCTGTTTTCTTCAAGAGTCGGTATAGGGGTATCGCTTTTTCTCCGAGCCGAGAAATGAACCGGCTTAACGCTGCTACGCATCCTGTAAGCTTCTGAACATGTTTCAGCTCTTCCGGCTTTTTAAGCTCTGGATGGCTTTGATCTTTTCCGGGTTAGCCTCAATCCCTCGCTCAGAAACGATGAAACCGAGTAACTTCCCCGCCGGAACCCCAAACACGCACTTTGTTGGGTTAAGCTTCATCTGGTATCTCCTTAGGTTCTTGAATGTCTCTTTCAGGTCATCAATGAACGTTTCTGCCTTCCTTGTTTTGATCACCACATCATCAACATAAGCGTGGACATTGCGTCCAATCTGGTCCTCAAAGCACTTCTGAATACACCGCTGATACGTTGCACCTGCATTCTTCAACCCAAAGGTCATGGTTTTGTAGCAAAAGGCCCCAAAAGGGGTTATGAATGATGTTTTCTCCCAATCCTCCTTATTGAGCTTTATCTGGTGATACCCGGAATAGGCGTCCAGGAAGCATAGTAGGTCACTTCCCGCCACTGCGTCTATGATCTGGTCTATCCTCGGAAGGGCAAACGGATCTTAGGACAATGCTTGTTGAGACTTGTGTAATCTATGCACATTCTCCACTCATTGTTCTTTTTCAGCACTAAAACCGGGTTTGCCAACCAGTCAGGGTGAAAGACCTCCATGATAAAGCCGGCTGCTAGGAGCCGAGCTACCTCTGCTCCTATAGCCTTTCTCCTTTCTTCGTTCATTTTTCTCAAACCTTGCTTCACTGGCCGGGACTTAGGATCGACATGCAAACTATGCTCAGTGAGCTCAGTCGGGATACCCGGCATGTCGCTAGGTGTCTAGGCGAATGCATCCTGATTCTCGCGAATGAACTTTATGAGTGCCTCTTCCTCCTTGTTATCCAGGTTAGAACCTATAGCAAACTGTTTGGAAGAGTCGCCTTCAACAAAAGCCACCATCTTCGTATCTTGGGCTGCTTTAAACTTAGCTCTCTCGTCGTCCGTGTTCGGTTTCTTCAAAGCTGTTCGATCTTCCGGGTCTACCTGAGACCGGTAATACCTGAGTTCTTCCTTCGCACAAGCTTGTTCTGCAAGTGCCGCATCTCCCTCATCACACTCTGCTGCCACAGCCCTGTTCCCATGTATAGTAATGGTTTGTTTAGGACCCGGGATCTTTAGCTGTAGGTACACATAACACGGCCTTGCCATGAATTTGGCATAAGCCGGCCTTCCGAACAGCGCATGATAAGGACTACGCAACTTCACCACCTCGAATGTGAGCCACTCTACTCTGTAATTGTCCTTCGATTCTCCAAAAGCAACCTCCAGTGTTATCTTTCCCTCAGGGCAGGCCGAGTGTCCTGGCACAATTCCGTGGAAAACTGTGGAACTTTTCTGCAGCTGAGACTCCTTGAATCTCATACGTAAAAATGTCTCCCAATACAGGATATTGATACTGCTTCCACCATCCATCAAAACTTTCTTCAGTTCGTAGCCATTGACCTGCGGCGCTACCACCAAAGCTAACACACCCGGATGTTCTATTGCTTCCGGGTGATCTCTCCTGCTCCATGTTACCTCTTGATCTGACCATCTCAGGTATCTTGGGACGCCCGAGGAAACCGAGTTTACCGCTCTCTTGAGTACCTTTCCTCCCTTTTGGAGGTCCCAGTGGTGTGAACATGATATTGTCCTAACTGCTTTGGATTAGCCTGAAAGCCACCCGCACCACCCTGGTTATTACCCGGATTGCCGCCTCCTGCGTTGCCTGCGGGGGGGGGGGGGGGGTGGTCCGTTGCCCGGGTTTCCACCCAGATCTGGCCCTCCTCCCCGGCCTGCGCCTCGCAGGGCCTTCTGTATCTCCTCGTTTTTCCATCTCTGTAAGTCCACGCATTGCTCCAATGAATGATTAGCCGGCTTGCCATTCCTACTATGACGTGGGCAAGGCATCCTGAAGGCTTCTATGTGGTTAGCCGGCCGTGGTGGTCCTTGATAATTGCCTCCTCCGTTGAAGTTTCCATCTACTCTAGGCCTTGGGAACCCGGCCTCGGTATTGGCGACTAACTCGGAGTTTCCCTCATACGGACGTTTATGCTGGTTGTTTCCGTTACCACCTCCATTGTTACCCGGCGTGGCACCGTTGCCGGGTTTTCCATTACTGCTCACGTTAGCCTTTCCTTTCTTTTCCTCGATGTCCTCTTCCGTGGTGTCAGTGGAGGCATGCTTGTTGCACGCATCCATCAACTCCCCCATAGTGATTTCCGACACATGCCTACTGGATTTCATGCGCACCAATTTTTGCACCAAAGGCGTGTATCTGCATGTCTTTGCCATAGCTTGTATCGCGTCTTTTGGTTGAATATCAGTGGAAGAATGAAGTATCTCCATGACCCGGCGTACCCAGCTGCGTGCCGATTCTCCTTTTCTTTGGATACACCTATCTAAGTCGTCGACTGTGTATAGTTTTCTGCAAGTTCCATGAAAATGTTTGATGAAAGCCGATTTTAACTCACTCCACGAATTGATGGATTTTTCAGGCAGATTGTTGAACCATAGTTTTGCTGCTCCTTCAGACATCATAAGATACATAAACTTGGCTTGGAGTTTTTCTGAAGCATTGCGAATAGACATAGCCATCTCATAACTGCTCAACCAAGTCTCAGGATCCATGGTTGGCTCATAATTGACAACTTTACCCGGTTCCTTAAACTTATCCGGGTATGGTTCAGCTCTGATGGCATCTGACAGGCACTTGGGCCCGGCTAAGTTTGTCAGTACCGGCCTTGCGCGTGAAACATGAGACTCGGCGGGCGCTGCAGGGGGTATGCCACCTGCTAATCCTCGCGTCGCAGACCCGGCCATACGCCTCGCCCGAGAACTGTCGACAATTGCTTGCGCCGCTGAGACCGCAGGAGCCACTGGCATGTGAGGAGGAGGCGGCATTTGCTACTGCTCTGCCCTCCGTCGCGCCGAGCTTGACTGAATATTCCTCGTATTTCCGGCCTGCCGGCTGACTTTCGGCGTCCCGTGTAAACCGCTTCTGTTATCCGGGTAATTAACCTGCTGAGCCACCGCGGTTCGTAACATTTCTATAGCTCGCCGAGTCTCAATCGCTTGGGGCGATTCTCCTAATGAAATACGGTCGAGCGCCAGAGTTGCAGCGTACACGTTATCCATGGGATTATTGAAGTGACCTGGTGGGCTGTGAAATCGCGACGGTGGTGGTGCAGCATTGCCTCCAGGGGCCCCGGCGGGTAGCGCGGGTAACCCGGCTGGCACGTTAGCCGGCTGTCCCCCGAGCGTCGCCCCTTGATACCCGGTTCCCTGATTCACAGCCGGGATTGGCTGATCTTGGGGTGTAATGAACAATGCGGCCGGCTGTAGATTTCCACCTGCCGCCGGTAGCCTCGTCTGATGCCTCTGATTATATATCCTAGTTGTTTGAGCTTGAATACGATCTTCCAACTCTTTCAACTAGCGCTGGCCCTCGGCCATCCCTTGCCTTTCAGCTTCTACTTCCCTCCTTTGTTGTTCCAACGCCCGGCGGGCCACATCTAGGTCTCTGGCACGTGCCGCCGCGTTTTCTGGCGTTATTACTGTCGCCAATACTGTGGGATCCAAAATCAGATTATTGTTGAACAGAGCCGGGTTTTGTGGTTGTGACGTTCCTGCCCCAGCTATTCTGTTCACCCTGAATCCGAACATGTTTCTGAACTGAGCACTTTCCCCCGTTTCGCTGGTAACGGAGGCCGGCTCACCATCGCCCCGGGCTACGGCCGGGTTTCCATTAACCGGTGCTTGTTGCTGGGCCAGCGCTTGCGCCGCACCAGCCGCGGCTGCCGAAACATCACCCTAATTGAGATTTATCGCAGGGGTTGTGTAGACCGTGACTCGGCGCGCAATGCCTGGTGAAGATTCGTATTCTTCCTCTTCGCAACTATCTTCTTCGTACCGATCTTCCAGCAGATGCAAGATAGATTCGGTATCATCCTCTTCATCGACCCGGCCACGCGGGGTCCATACCGGCTCCTCCGGCTGTTCCCTCTTCGTGGTGGGCGCCTTCTCCAAGACCGTGTTATCCGGCTCTGCTGTTCCTACCGATTCTTCCCCATCCGACTGGACACAGGTGGCGTCTCCTGACACAGATTCATACTCATTATTGTCAGAAACAAAACCAGACGCACGTACCATGCCGACGAAGACGCTGACCCGGCCGATCGTGACGATAGATCCAGTTTCCAGCTGATCCGACTCTGGCCCCCAGCCAAGGTCATCAACGATCTTCTCTCCTTCAGGGTTGGTGACGATCTCGCCAATGACGAGGTTCTTCATGCTTTCCCGAGTTTCTCCCGTGATGTAAACACCCTTAGACGCAGGCCCCACGGTGGGCGCCAACTGTCGTGGGATAATCACGGCAGACGTTACCGGGGGTAACTTAGATTGGGGCGAATCGACTCTGGTGTTTGGGAGAGGGTTTAGCTCGGATGCAATCATATTAGTTGGTGATCTAGGGTCTCGGGCTGCAATGTCGCCAAAACTCCAATCTAGGGTTACAAGCTCGAATTCTTCTCTTTCTCTTTATCTCAAAAGCTTGGTCTCTTTGCCCTAGAAGCCGGTTTATATAACACCCGGCTTGCTGGCTTTCCGTACAAGGTACATCCAAAATCCTACTCGGGATCCACACATAACCCTAAATTTCCTACCGTGACCCCCAAGGTACGAGTTACAAGATCCGCGCTGCCTTTTGGGTCTTCTAGAACTTCCTTTCTCTTGGGTCGGGTCATCAATACAATTACTGGCCCATTTATAACATCCGGCCTAACATCACAGTGCAGGGTCTTGTGCAACTTCCCTTTAGCCGGGTCTCGTCCCAGGTGTGGTCCTACCGGGTTATCATCCCCCAACAGGACACCTTCAAAGTTCATGAGGAAGACTAGAACAAATAATTAGAGAACAAGCAATAACACATACTAAATCAATTAATAATGTTTCTAGGACAAATGCACATAAAAATCATAATGGCAAATATGCTCTCTCAACTGTGCATAAAGTTAGAAGACGGAGACTCAACATAAAGTAAAAGAAAGTCCATTTGCAGAGGGAAGCATGGATCACTCATGTGCTAGAGCTTTTATTTTATAAAACAGAGGTATAAAAAATATTTTTAAGAGAGGTGTATGCTTATGTCAACGAATGGTAAACAAAAAATACAGTACGTCGCAATCCAACTAGACTTCAAAAAAGTGACTCCCATAGAAGGACGCATCTGGGTAGAAGGTCATCCCTCTTTCTCTTTTGTTTACACAATTATGCTTTAACTGATAAATCAGGGGCAAAAATAGTGAAGAGAATTTGTTGTTATTAATTTGGGGCTCTTCTATCAATGGATAAGCGTATGAAGCCACTAGTCCAGGGTGTGAAAGTCCAATCAACAAGTGAGATAAAGATCCTCTATTTACGTCCTCATGAGCTAAAACAAGAGCACAAAACATGAGTAATTTTGAAAGTTTTAAAGGTAACACATGAGCAATTTACTTTGGAGTGGTGGTTAATTACCACATGTAGGTAGGTATGGTGGACACAATGGGAAAACTTTGGTTTTTGGGAGTTGGATGCATGAGTAGAGCTCATACTCAGTACAGGTGGAGGCTAGCAAAAGACTGGAAGCAAAAAATCAAGAGAGCATAAGAGCCATAATCATGCATAGTGACATAAACATCATTAATCAAAGCAAAAGTGGTACCACAAGTTCAAAAACTAAATAATCATGGAGGCTATTCGTGACTGGTTCATAGTCATAAACCTGGTGTTTGCATGCGCCAAGTTAACCAAATAAGACATTCAAAGGAGAACACCACAAATTTATGCTTCAATATGACAAGAACAACTCATGATTCTTTCAATGGCACATTAAACATTCTAAGCTATTTGATGCTAATCATGCTACCTAATAACCACAAGGATATAAAACTATAATAACATCTAGCATGATATGAAAAAGTTCTAGCCACAATATATACAAGCTTCTACTTGCACCGTTAAAAATTCTACCTCAAGCAGCAGTTTCTTTTCCCATCAAGCACCATACAAATCATGCTTTAACAAAAACTCTCTAAATGCTACAACAAGCAAACATGATAGGAATCACATAACACTACTAAAACTAACAGCTCCGAATAATAGATGCAATGAAACCGAGAGCTAAACGGGAATTTTTGCAGCAGCTAGAAGAAAACTAAGAATACTAGCATAGCAAGTATTCAAATGAAAAAGCGGAGCGTGTCTCTCTCCCAAACAAGGATGATAGGTCCAATGATATTATTGCAGCAAGTAAAACAAAAGAAAAACAAACAGATGCTCCAAGTAAACTTCATATGATGTGACCGAATAAAAATATTGTTTGACGAGAAGTGACCTGATAGATAGTTGATGAAGAAGGGGATGCCTTGGGAACCTCCAAGATTAGATGCTTGAGTCTTCTAAAAATATGCTTGGATGAACCACGGGGGCATCCCGAAGCTTTTACCTTGCACTCTTCTTGATCACATATATCACCTCTTCTCTTAACACTTGAAAACTTCCTTCACACCACACTCAAACAGTAATTCGCATTAGAGGGTTAGTGCAACAATTAAAAATCCATTGGTTCTGTATGGCACAAGTGCTATTGATACTTTTAAACACTAGATACATGTAACATACCAAATTTTGCTACAAAAGGGTTGTGGTGTTGTGCTCATCTCATACATGCATGAAAACAAAAATTTAATCATGTTTGAAACAATTTAAATTGTGAATTTAAATGGTTTGAGAAAATCCCCACAAATACTACTTAAAATGGGTTCCAAAATTTTGTACTGAAAAATATTTCAATTTCACCAAAGCAAAACATGGTGAGGTTGGAAATTTTGTAAGGTTTACAAAACTTATTTTTGCCAATTTTTGTTTTTGCAAAAAGGCCCAAAAACAGTGTTCTTCCCTTAGTTTTTATAAACAGAAAGATATTTCTGCAGTTTCTATTTCTTATGGGGGGGGTTCGCAAAATCCTCTTTTATCGTCTTCTACATCTGCTAGTAGGTGAGCTGCTTGCCGCCGACACCGTGGCCACCTCCTTCTTGGCCTCTGCCGCGGATAAAGCCGACAAGGAGGCGTCCTAATCCTTCCTCCTTCCTCTGCCCTCGCTCACCCCGCACTCCCTCCCTTTCTAAGTTCCCCTATTTCGAAAACCTAGCTTTTTCGGGCCGCCGCCATTGTCGCCGGCTGGAGCTTCCCCGAGCCACTCTAAGCAGCTCAAAGGCACCACCGTCTCCTTGTCTACCTCCCTATCCAGTACCTCAAGCCGAAAGTGAAGGAATCGCCGGAATCGGGGCAAACTTCCCGACCTCCGTCCACCGTCGCCGTGGTCGATTCCGGCCACCCCCGACCTCAAATTCCTCCACCGTCGGTTTCTCTGCGTTCCTGACGAGCCAAGGATCACTCAAGTGATTTTTATTTATTTCCTTGTGCTCTTTTTCGTGGTCGACGTCATGCCCCACCGCCGGCCACCGCGGAAGTCGTCGGCGGCATTGTTCCGGTGGCCAATAAATAGCGGCGCCACCACCTCCATGCTCCCCGTGACCTCCTCCGTCGAACTCACCAGTTTGATTCGAGGAATGCGCGCGGGATCGACCAATTTGATCCACAGCAGAGCCGCTGCTGGTCTCTGCTGGCGTCATGCTGACGCCAGCATGACGTGGCTGCGGGCCCAACTGTCAGGTTCAAATGGTTATAAATGAAAATGTTTACACTAACAGTGGGGCCCACCCCTTTATTTAATTACAGAAAAAAGGTTAATTTGTAAATTCAATAACTACTATTTTATAAGTCAGAAAAATAAAATGAAAATATGGAAATGTTTAGAAAAATATAATCTATACAAATATGTAATTTTCAATCATGTTTGATAAAGTTGATTTTTGAACATTATTTGAATTTGTTTAATTCATTTAAAATAGAGAAAATAAGTTTTTATTCAATAAAAATAGAAAATTACAAGTTATATACCAAAATGCTCAAAATGACAAATGCAATCCATCTATGGTGTTTTCAAACACATTTGAGCAATTAAAATTGTACTCACTTTCAGAATTGTCCGAAGTACCCCTCCGGGGTCTATTTTCGGGCTAATTTCTGTTAAACTACATATTTGACATGCGAACCCTAGCAACCCTATCTACATGTTTAGGGCTTTATTTAAGTGCATTAACTTGATCATGCATACATATTGTGCATTGCATCGATGCCATGTGTTGATTGTTGTTCTTCTTGTTTCGGTGTTTGTTCCCCCTCGGTAGAACGTGACTCCGAAGAGAAGGCCAGCAGTTCAATGAAGAATACTTGATCTTAACCGACGACTCAAGCACTTATTCCTGAAGCCTCTATCTGGTATTCTTATAACCAAGGCAAGCATAACCTCTTATCTGCTCATATATGGTTTCAAAGTGTTTTGAATCTCGTACTTTGCATTCGGTTCCAAACTATTTGATGACAGTAGATAGAGTTCTCCTATATACTGCATAGCCAATATAACCTGATCCACCACACCTAGCAGCTATAGGTTTGTTTTTGCGCGCTCCGCTAAACCCGGTGAGTCTTTCTTAGCCATTCCTAGTTGTGATCTGATCCATCCGGTTGATGGATTCTGTTCAACGCGTGAATCTATTATGTTAGGTTGTTGTGAATTGATTTACCTTTGATAACTTGACTAATAATGGCATAGATGTGAGGCCACAATGGGTTGTGGCGTTTTGTTTTGTTCATGCCCCTAGGAGCGAGTTCTCGCCTTCGAACCAAGACTGAGTGTACAACCACACGTGGGTCGATGAACCCCGCCCGGCTAACTAACTTATTTAACCTTATCCACGAACCACGTAGTTTGAGCTTTCCATCTGCGTGTATGTCGGAAAATGTTTTGGAGAAAATTAGGTCGTGACCAGGACAAGTGATGGACGTACACGGATCTTGATCCCGACTCACAGAACAGGTGCCGTCAGGAGGTGGCCAACTCCCTGTTGACGGGGTGGCCCTGTTTGGGTTGACTCATGGATATGGTTCGACAAGGTAAAGGATGGGAATCGACCACCCTCGGTCGGCACTTCCCGGGCTAGTGCTAATCATGTGGCACTAAGAGTCGGTTGGTACGTGTGGCTAAAGTTTTACACCCCTGCAGGGTTAAATCTATTCGAAAAGCCGTGTCTGTGGTTAAAGACGACTTTGTGACGGATTCTGTGATCATAGATAACTTAAACGGAATGAATAAAACTTGTTGACAACGAATGAAGGATACCTCCTCGGAGATGCCGAGAGGGGTTACCTTGTAGCATGAGATAGTGTGGGAATGAGAAGGAGTTGGTGGAATACAACAAGATAATGATATCAATAGTTGAGTATCTTTCTCATCTGTTTTCAAAAAATACTCCATGAGATGTGCTATTTCCTTCCTCAACTTGGAAAACAAAGATGGATTTACGCAAATAACCTTCATAACTATTTATGAAAGCAGCAGATACATAATAGGTTAACTAAGTCTTGTTGAGTACCTCCCGTACTCAGGTTTGCTTAACTTTGGTTCAGGTGAAGTCTACTCCAGTGGTGGTGGTTCCAACGTGGACATCGACGAGTAGTTCGGGGTTCCCAGGTAGCAGCCTGGAATCTATGGGCTGGGACGTCGCCTTATGTTGCTTGCCTCTTAGGCATTTTTGGTTCTTGTTGATTAGCAACATCATTTTCCTTCCGTTGTCTGATGTAATGTTGGGTCGTGTGACCTCTATTTGTAAAGCTATACTCTAGTAATACCTGTTTGATACAGCTTCCTTGTCTAAAGTACTGCTTTGATCGGTTGTTGGTTTCGAGCTCATTGTTATACAGTTTTGTCTATGCCTGCATAGTTGTCGCAATCGAGGGGTTGTGGAGCCGATGATCCATTTCCGAGCACGCCTGCCGATGTGATTCGGCCTGGGGCTTGGTAACCCCAGTAACCCTCGATTGTTGTTGCACTTTCTGGACACATAGCATCTCTGTATAGCTTTGGTCTCGTTCCTTCAGTTTCTTTCGATTCATGGACGCTTTGGTATGCATAGTTGGTTATGACTAGCGTGGACACAAGGAGTAGTAGTATCGAGGTGATCCGGCCTGTGTGCCGATGAATCCGGTCTGCCTGCCGTTGTTTGTTGCGGCTAGGGCTGGTAACCCTGAAGCCCTTGTAGGTCCATGACTAGGAGCACATAACAGTATGTATATCTTGGGGTCTGGGGTCGTGACAAGTCATGGTATCAGAGCAGGATTGCCTGTAAGAAAAACCTTATTGCTTGGTCGATGTTGAGTCTAGTGTTTGTGAAAACTATTTGAAAACTCCAAATGAGTTGTGAAAACCTTCTTAGGATCCTCTTTAGTCCTTGTCTGGTATCGCTCTAACTCTGGGTCATCTTACCTGTTTTGGTTTGAAATGGTTTTGCTATCTCTACTAGTCATTCAAAACCTAGGTGCCTTCTTTGGCAATGACGTCTTTTACCCAAGTTGACCTAGTGTTGAGTTTCTAGAGTCGCGTGTGTTCCATACTCCGTTGTCTTTTGATTCAATTGGGAGATTTCCTTTCCATTATAACCTCTCAGATTTGTCCGGATTCCACATTCCTACATGTTTCAAAGTTCTAAATCCTGAACCTCGAGATCTGCTTTCCATCTCGAAGGTATTCGTTATCCTCTGCTCAAATTCTTCCGGAGCTATGTTTGTCTTTTGAAAGATACTTCATGTTTGCTAATTGTAGTGTCCTTTGTGGCACTCATATAGTAGTTACTCCTTTCGTTGTGTTTTTAACCCTTGGACTTGAACCGAAGGTCCCGGAATGTGCTGAATTGCAGTGGGTTGGATCGTGTGATTTCTTAACTACCCGATGCTCATGCTACCAGCACAGAATGCTGACCTTTAGCCCAAGTTCTGTTTCTTTAGACCCGGAGGAACATTTTCTACCTCAGGATGGCTAGGCAATTTGAACTCCAATAGCCAAAGGTTTTCTTTTGGAACAAAAAGGGATCACCACAGGAGTGATCATCATGGCATCTACGTCTTTGTTCTTATTTAAGCTATACCAATCCTTTAGCATGGGTTTTTACAAAAGTATCACCTGCGCATTCTCCATAACCTCTGGATTCTACGGAGCATGTCCTTAATCTTTACTTTCTTTCCTAACTTTGTCCATGGTTTGGGAACCAAGTTGCTTATGTGTGTTGGATCCTTCAATGCATTTGCTCTGGTGTTCCGTTAAAACATTCCACCTTGAAATGCAAGGAGAAACAAACTCCAGTACCTCGTTCATCTCCAGGACTAGGTCAAAGTTTTGTAATCCAAAGAATAGAGAAGTTTCATTAGCTCCTATTATGTTCTACCTCCGGGTATCACACTCTTTTATATCAAGAGGTTGTATTGAGTTTCATAGGCTTAATGATGAAGTGATGCTCTTACACGTCTTCACTCACCTTTCCTCCAAGCCTGAGTGCTTGAGAATGATGGGTCTGTGCATTGATGTGTGTATCAGATATTCTTAGCAATCCTTATTGCTTTGAAAATTCTAAGAAACATATGTATACTTCTTAGCACTATTGGTTACCGGTCTCTAACTAAAGTTGACTATGTTATCAAATCCGTTCACTTCGGTGCACATTCTGGGTCAAAGAGTTAGGGTCGTGCCGAAGCTCTCAAGATCATATCAGTTGCCTTGAAAGTCAAGACTACTTCCGAACTCCAAGACATACTGGTGGGTTGTGATACTCTAGTTGTCTTTCTAGAAGTATCACCAGGTGGTTACCTGACCGTGATGTGTAAATAAGGGGTAATTTAACTACTCCTTTTTCCAAGAAACCATGCTAGATACCCTGGACTAGTAGGTTGAGCTTAAACAATAACTTGGAGAGTTGAAAGGCAAAATCTCCTCCTAACTTGATTTCTCGTTAAGGGATGTCTAGTTTCCTTTGTGTTGAAGAAGGATAGTAGCTCCTTTGCGGATATGCTATCATCCTACCTTTGATTTGATTTGGGCTATTGTCAAATCAAGATCAGATTCAAGGATTATCTTATGGTGTTCTCACTCATGGTGTTTTTCCCGGGTACACCTTCATGTCCTTCAGTCTGACCAATGTTCTGCCTTGTTCATATATCATATGAATCCCTCTTCTTGGAGTGTCTTGATAAAGGTGTTGTTGAGCCCATCGATGACATTCCTATCTCTTCGAGTTGCAAAAGGATCATGTTGAACAATTGGCACTAATGTTGGAAACTTCCGAGAACCAACTTTGTGCCATCACAAAATTTGTGTTATCTACACTTAAGTGACTTTCTCCGGTTCATGTGATTATGGTGAAAGTTATCACTATGGGTTCGAGTATAGCTCCCTTGTTTCCTCAGGAATAATCCCAAGTTGGTCATGCATGTGTGGAGTATTCTTGAGATGGTTGGTTGTTACCTCCATTTATTTGAGGAAGTTTGCATCCACACTAAGCCACTGACTAATTGTTTGTGAAAGATAAGAAGTCCAAGTACTTTGTTATCTTCTTAATCGTTTTCCTAACAAGGACTCTGATGTGTTACGTTGGAGGTAATGCATGTAGGTGCAGCTGTCCTTGACAAGTTGCTAACACATGAGCTCCGCAATCTCGCTCATCTTCTTGAGCTTGACATCGAAGTCCGTCTCTTGAGAATCTAGTAATTCTATCTCGTTGGTAACCGGTGCAACCTATTCGATCAAACATACTGAGTCTGAGTTATTAACCCACTAACCAGAGCTGAATCTCAAGCAGGAACGATGGTTGGTGTTTTGGAAGGGTATTGAATTAGGTCCATTTGAAGATACGGTATGATTGATGTTGTGGTTGACACAATTAGCCGTAAGGCCTAATGCCATATCTCTTTGAATCTGTAAGAACAACCTCTCCCCGAGGATTCTTGTGTGACTCCTTCTAACAAGTTTTCCCTCCCCGTTCCTCCAAACCGGAGTTCTACATTCACTTGATTACCTGTAGAGGCTTGCATAAGCCTGATATTTGTATCTAGAACATCCAAGAGAACCTGGAATTTGATTCTTCCAATGTCTCTTTGCCAATCCTCCAAACCTTTCTTTCAGTGGAAACGAGTTAATCATGAGAACCATCTCGTGGTGTTTTGTAACCCCCATTGATTAGTTCCCATTTTCAAGTTGTTTATACTTGAAGTTCTGTTCATCTCACACATTGTGTGAATTTGTAAGTTACTTCAGCCCTAGAGTCTTAACCATGTGGTAGATGTACTACTATGTTCAACACACAATAGGAAAGAATTTCTCATTCCTTCTGGTGTTTCAATCCCTGTTGGTTAACCATCCTTATGGTGTGACCAAGAATTCCTCCTTAATTACGGTGTTCCAACATCCTGTGGTTACTCATCTTCTGTCGTGAAGTAACATCCCGATCCCTAACCTGGATTTCAAGAAAACTGTTATGGAATGGCTGAAAGTTCCTTTATCTTTCCTGTCCATTCCGAAGAGTAAACATGATCCTGTATCAAAATTTCTTCGACGCACAAATTATAGTGTTTTCTCGTGTTTCCCTCGTCTACGGATAGTATGTTCGGTTATCCAAGACAATCCTCTCCATCTTGGTATTCTGTTTTGAGGAAACCTCGATGCCACAAGTTGTTCAACCTTTTTTTTCCAAAAGGATTTAAAGTCTTGTGCAAAGCTCATATTCTTAATCCTTTCGAGAACCATCGTCCAAAAACTTGAAACCTTCTCTTATTCCCTCTGTTATCTTGATGTGGTTCATGCATGATAACTCAACAATTCTTCATGAACATTCCTGTCATGAGTTACCCATGAGATACTCGATCTTCATGACGATCATTTCCTAAGATTTTCCCCTCTACCTAAGGTGTAGCCGTTGGATATCTTCGCAAGTGCTACGGATCAACCTCTTCAAGAAGAAAACTACAAGGTTCGAGAAGATCATTCAAACCAGTGTTCCTTCTTGCTTCTCCTTCGAGAATCTCGGGACGAGATTCTTGTAAGTGGGGGGTAGATTTGTAGCATCCCAAATTTTGCTACCAAAGGGTTGTGGTGTTGTGCTCATCTCATACATGCATGAAAACAAAAATTTAATCATGTTTGAAACAATTTTAATTGTGAATTTAAATGGTTTGAGAAAATCCCCACAAATACTACTTAAAATGGGTTCCAAAATTTTGTACTGAAAAATATTTCAATTTCGCCAAAGCAAAACATGGTGAGGTTGAAAATTTTGTAAGGTTTCCAAAACTTATTTTTGCCAAAAATTTTTTTGCAAAAAGGCCCAGAAAATAGTGTTTTTCCCTCAGTTTTTATAAACAGAAAGTTATTTCTGCAGTTTCTATTTCTTACGGGGGGGTTTTCGCAAAAAATCCTCTTTTATCGTCTTCTACCTCTGCCAGTACGTGAGCTGCCTGCCGCCGACGCTGTGGCCACCTCCTGCTTGGCCTCTGCCGCGGATAAAGCCGAGAGGGAGGCGTCCTAATCCTTCCTCCTTCCTTTGCCTCGCTCACCCCTCCCTTTCTAAGTTCCCCAATTTTGAAACCCTAGCTTTTTCGGGCCGCCGCCATTGTCGCCAACTGGAGCTTCCCCGAGCCACTCTGAGCAGCTCAGAGGCACCACCGTCGCCTTGTCTACCTCCCTGTCCAGTACCTCAAGCCGAAAGTGAAGGAATCGCCGGAATCGGGGCAAACTTCCCGACCTCCATCCACCGCCGCCGTGGTCGATTCCGGCCACCCCCGACCTCAAATTCCTCCACCGTCGGTTTCTCTGCGTTCCTAATGAGCCAAGGATCACTCCGGTGATTTTATTTATTTCATTGTGCTCTTTTTCGTGGTCGACGTCATGCCCCGTCGCTGGCTACCGCGGAAGTCGTCGTCGGCATCGTTCCGGTGGCCAATAAATAGTGGAACCGCCACCTCCGTGCTCCCCGTGACCTCCTCCGTCAAACTCACCAGTTTGATTCGAGGAACGCGCGCGGGATCGACCAATTTGATCCACAGCAGAGCCGCTGCTAGTCTCTGCTGGCTTCATGCTGACGCCAGCATGACGTGGCTCCAGGCCCAACTGTCAGGTTCAAATGGTTATAAATGAAAAAATTTACACTCATAGTGGGCCCCACCCCTTTATTTAATTACAGAAAATAGTTAATTTTGTAAATTCAATAACTATTGTTTTATAAGTAAAAATAATAAAATGAAAATATGGAAATGTTCAGAAAAAGATACTCTATCCAAATATGTCATTTTCAATCATGTTTGAGAAATTTGATTTTTGATCATTATTTGAATTTGTTTAATTCATTTAAAATAGAGAAAATAAGTTTTTATTCAATAAAATTAGAAAATTACAAGTTTTGTACCAAAATGATCAAAATGACAAATGCAACCATCTATGGTGTTTTCAAACCCATTTGAGCAATTAAAATTGTACTCGGTTTCAGAATTGTCGGAAGTACCCCTCCGGGTTCTATTTCGGGCTAATATTTGTTAAACTGCATATTTGACATACGAACCCTAGCAACCCTATCTACATGTTTAGGGCTTTATTTAAGTGCATTAACTTGCTCATGCATACATATTGTGCATTGCAGCGATGCCATGTGTTGATTGTTGTTCTTCTTGTTTCGGTGTTTGTTCCCCCTTGGTAGAACGTGACTCCGAAGAGAAGGCCAGCAGTTCAATGACGAATACTTGATCTTAACCGACGAGTCAAACACTTATTCCTGAAGCCTCTATCTAGTTTTCTTATAACCAAGGCAAGCGTAACCTCTTATCTGCTCATATATGGTTTCAAAGTGTTTTGAATGTCGTACTTTGCATTCGGTTCCAAACTATTTGATGACAGTAGATAGAGTTCTCCTATATGCTGCATAGCCAATATAACCTGATCCACCGCACCTAGCAGCTATAGGTTTGTTTGTGCGCGCTCCGCTAAACCCTGTGAGTCTTGCTTAGCCATGCCTAGTTGTGATCTGATCCATCCGATTGATGAATATGGTCAACGCGTGAATCTATTATGTCAGGTTGTTGTGAATTGATTAACCTTTGATAACTTGACTAATAATGGCATGGATGTGAGGCCACAATAGGTTGTAGCGTTTTGTCTTGTTCATGCCCCTAGGAGCGAGTTCTCGCCTTCGAGCCAAGACTGAGTGTACAATCACACGTGGGTCGATGAACCCCGCCCGGCTAACTAACTTATTTAACCTTATCCATGAGCCACGTAGTTTGAGCTTTCCATCTGCGTGTGTGTCGAAAATGTTTTGGAGAAAATTAGGTCTTTACCAGGACAAGTGATGGACGTACACGGATCTTGATCCCAACTCATAGAACAGGTGCCGTCAGGAGGTGGCCAACTCCCTGTTGACGGGGTGGCCCTGTTTGGGTTGACTCATGGATATGGTTCGACAAGGGAAAGGCTGGGAATCGACCACGCTCTGCCGACACTTCCCGGGCTAGTGCTAATCATGTGGCACTAAGAGTCGGTTGGTACGTGTGGGTAAAGTTGTACACCCCTGCAGGGTTAAATCTTTTCGAAAAGCCGTGTCTGCGGTTAAAGACGACTTGGTGACGGGTTCTGTGATCATAGATAACTTAAACGGAATGAATAAAACTTGTTGACATCGAATGAAGGATGCCTCCTCGGAGATGCCGAGAGGGGTTACCTTGTAGCATGAGAACATCGTCGTCACTCCGAGCAAGAATCCCTTGTTAGTGGTGTCGAGAAGCCCTTGTTAGTGGTGTCGAGGAGATCAACTGGAAGCACGAAGAATCGATAGTCAAACTTCTTTCCCCTCCCGGGTTAGCAGGTGGATTGCGAGGGCGCAATCCCTTGTTAGTGGTGTCGTCTGTAACACCTGGGGTGTTACCTGTTTGTTTTGTTTGCATCATATGCATCACATTGCATTGCACCATGTTTGCATCACAACTGGAAATTTCAAAACAATTTAAACTTCCACCCCTTGCTCAAAACTTCCAATTTCAAACTTGCAACCAAAACCCCTCCATTGTTTTTCAATGATTGAATTTGTTTTAATCAACTTGTCTGTTACTAAAATTTTCCATGTTATCAAAACCCTAATGGCAAATTGAATTTCAAATAAAATCATAGTTGTTATGATCCAAAATTGAGGTTTAAAAATTAAACTCTTGCAAAACAAATTTCTTCAATAATGTTTGTATAAGGGTTTGAACTTATTAAATGGAATTTGCCTATTTCCAAAATTTCCCAAATCAAACATTGTTTGAATTTCACCTAAAACCTTTGAACCAAATTAAATATCCAAATTTGTGAAACAATGTTTAACTTTTGCCTTAATTATTTGTTTTGGAATTATCACAAATAAGTCCTAAAAAATTAAAACCTAACCCTTTTCTATCCCTCTTTTATTCTTTACAAAAATCAATTAATAGGAAAAATCTAAAGCAAAAAAAAAGGAGAGAGGGCAGCCCCATCCTCTTTTTTCCAAAGCCCACTCCTTTCTTTCTTCTCTCCCAAGCCTTTTCACCTTTCTGGCCCCTTCTCCTTAAGTATCCCCCTCTGCCCTAGACCCCTAGAAACCCTAGCTAGCTCCTTCCCAGCGCCGCCAACTCCTCTCCCTCTTCCCCCCGAGCCCTCTGTTCTTCTAAACATCAACAGAGCTGAACCACCACCGCCATCCCCTAGCTCCAACCGATCTGATCACCTCGAGGAGGATATGTTCCCGGGAATGGAACCAGCTCCCCTCCACCACCAATTTCGCTGAAGACTCGGAGGCGGGAGGAGGCCCGTGCCGGCCGCGCCGTCGCCGGCAACCTCCGCCGTTCTGCCTCGACGACTGAACGCCTACAGCAAGCATCAGGTGATCGCCATCTGATCCGCCTTCCCCTCTCCCTCTGGCTCTGCCCGCCTCCACACTCACCCCGCACGCTACCCCTTCACCCCGCGGAAGGCCACCCTTTTGCGATGTTTTTCCACCGCGAGGTCCCCGGCCCCACCTGTCATGCGCTGCGGTGGCCGCGTGGCTTCCAGCGCGCCTCGTCAGCGCCACGCGGGCGCTAGGGCCCGCTGGCCAGCCCCTGCGGTTAGGGCACGGGTGGGTGCAATTCGCCCAGATCCAGATCTGGATCTGGAAATTGCACCGAGGCCCCTGTCCTTCCTCTGTTTAGCACAGAGCCCCTCTCTACTGTTTTTCTCTCACATTCTAGCCCCTGCCTTTTACAATTTGAACCCTAAAAATCAAACAACTATAACTTTTAATCTACAAATCCAAATAATACAACCTTTATATGTATCCCACTCCAAATTTCCTGTACTTTTCAAATATGCAATTTGTTTCCTGTTTTGAAATTTTCAAATGCAATTCAAATTTGAATTCAAATAATCCAATTGTAATTTGTAACAATTCTTAAATAATTCATACTAATTCCAAATAAGACAAATAAAATATGTTTTTCATACCATTTTGAATATCCTAATCAAATATAAAATTTGTTCCATGGTTTGAATAATTAAAATTGCCTAAACAATTTAATCCTTGTTTAATTCAATTAAAATTGCTAAAATCATAACTTGCTCAAAATAATTTATTTTTGAACATGCAAAATATGTTTTCAAACCATCAAAGTGTGAACTTTTCCAATGTGCATTTGAATTTATGATTTGAACAAATAAAATTCAAATAATATTCAAACTTGTTCTAAATTCAATTAAAACTTGTTTAATATTGTTTAATTCATAATAAATTCATCCTACTTCCAATTTCAATATTTGAAACATGTATTCCAACTAAAATTTGATGTTCTTTTCAAATACAAATTTTGTTAATTGTTTTGGACACTTTAACTTGATGAAAACAACAATTGTTTGTGTGACATGTTTAAGTAACCCAATTTTCCCAAACTTAATAAATAATTTCCAAACTTGTTTTATTCCTTTTCCTTTGCATCTATTATTGTTATTTGTTGTTATCTTGTTATCATCATCATCCATGCATCATGCTAATCCACCTTCATCTGTTGATTAGTTGGAAAACAAATAATCTAACCATAATTCATGGGCCTTTTCATGTGCAACTCAAATTGCATATGGGTCCATTTAAATTTGTTTATCTTGTCAACTAGTTTACCTTGATGCATCTTTAAACTTGTCATGCATCCATATCTTGATCATGCTGGATCTTCTGCCGTAGTAGTAATTGTTGCATCCGGTGTTTGTTCGAGGTTCATTGCTTCTTCCCGGATAGGACGTTGAGATGATGTGAGCAACGACAAGTTCTGCTACCTTGCGGGATCTCAGGCAAGTATACTCACTTGCTGCCATATGGCTTCCTTTCATCACTTGTTACCGATTCTTTCCGTTGATTCTTTTCTGCTATCCTTAGTAGTAGTTGTTTCTGTTACGAACCCATCACATGAATCCCTTAACCTTGATATTGCCTCACCCCCACACCTATAACCATTGCTTGTGCCCGTGTCTTACTAGCATGCTTAGGTTGTTTTGCTCGAGTCTGTCACCCGTTACTTTCTGTTATTACTTCATTATGTTCTGGGGGCTCGATGTTTAATCAATCAATCAATCATGCTACTGTTATTGTTTAATAATAAATTTGATGATAAGGCACCGGCAGGAGGCCCTTCGTGGTTTTGAGGCCTGCTAGTGTCGACCCTAATAGGAAAAGGGTCTTGTCTACTGATCCATGATGAGCGCACTACCCGCATGTGGGAAGCGAGTATGGGCGCCCCCTCAATTTGACTCGATTCGCATCTCGTCCAAATCGCCTCATTTAGTTCGGGTTTTCCATTTGCTGCATGCATGATCTTGCGAGCCCTTGGATCCCGGGTGGAACTTTCGTAGTCGGCATATAGGGGGACACGGTCTTAGAGTGCTATGAGGGTCCCTTTTCTTCGGGGCTCGATTAGCCGTGCGCCCAAGGTTCTTTGGGCTTGATGCGAAGAAGAGTTGAGTTGTGTAGAGTACCTCGCTTGGTGGGTTAGCTCCCCATCTGGCGGGTTATTCTTGCGTGTACGGCTAAATTGGTGCAACCCTGCAGGGATAATCTTCTCGAGAAGCCGTGTTTTCCGCGGTTATGGATTACTTGGTGAAAGTACTGGCTAACAAGTACTCAGGACAACTTAAACCTAATCATTAACAATCTTTCACCCCATGATTAACAACTTGACTAGTAATAGGCTTATTGACACAATAATCTGAACCATCATTAATCAAACTGTGTGAGTTATCCTCGGATTGCTTCTTCGGATAAGGGGCGAGATCCAGGATGGGTTTGTTTGCAGTTATCTTTCAGTTGGTTACAATACTCGATCTTATCTTCTTTCTGTTAGCCGGAAGTTGTAGTATCTCTCTGTAGTTGGTTAGTGCAGCCTGCTGTCGCTTATTTGCAATAACCCCTTCCTTTCCATTGATCCTAAAGTATTTGTATCTTGTGATGACTGGCTACGCCGGTATTTTCGTGAGTATGGGTTTTATCCCCCTTGCCAGTACTTAACCGTACTGACCCACAAATCTCTTTCGTGGCTGCAAATTCCAAATTGCAGTCAACAGGTATGAAGTCTGACGACGTTAGCTTGGGAATCCCTCCGGCTTGGCCTGGGCAGGGATTGGACGCTCTCGGTTATCTTCAGGACTCTTAGTCCAATTTGGATCTTGTCCGTAGCCGGACGATAGTTTGTTTCTTCCGCTGTTATTTGGATCTTTGTAATGTATCAGTTGTATCCCTGGCTCGTCTGAGTCATCTTGTATCTATCTGTTTCTGTTGTAATTGTGGATTATTCGTGAACTATTGTAATGTTATCATAAATGGCAACCTGGAATCGGTGATTATGCGGAATTGGCGGGAATGCTGAAATCTGCATAGTGCCCGATCTCGGGGCGTCACATCTATATAGCTTTTCGATTGTTGTTGCACTTTCTGGACACATAGCATCTCTATATAGCTTTGGTCTCGTTCCTTCAGTTTCTTTTGATTCGTGGACGCTTTGGTATGCATAGTTGGTTATGACTAGCATGGACACAAGGAGTAGTAGTACCGAGGTGATCCGGCCTGCGTGCCGATGAATCCGGTCTGCCTGCCGTTGTTTGTTGCGGCCGGGGCTGGTAACCCTGAAGCCCTTGTAGGTCCATGACAAGGATCACATAACAGTATGTATATCTTGGGGTCCGGGGTCGTGACAATACAGCCACTGATGTTTCGTGAAGCAAAGAAATCCACTTGACATCGCAAAAGTGCAAGTGCAAGAAAAATGGCAGAATCTGTCAAAACCAGAACTGTGTGTAAAGAAGAATTTTTTCGAGACACTTACGTTGCTAAGATCGAAAAACTTAAATAACGAATAAGTTGCGGAATTCGCTAAGGAATAAGCACTAAACATGTCAGATCATTCAGATATTCCAGGATTTTATACGATTTTTTACGGTGGACAGCAGAAATCTGTTTCCTGCGCAGAAATTCGAAAACCAACTCCAACTCTCGTTAGAAACCTTACTTGGCACTACTAAAACATGAAAAGAAAGATACAAAGGAGTTGCTACAACCCCTTGAATCAAAGAAAATAGAAAAAGCAAAGCAAAAATAAAACCATGGGTTATCTCCCAAGAAGTGCTTTTCTTTAATGCCTTTTAGCTAGGCCCAGAAAAGTGGAATCAAGTATTTTCAAGTCAAGAAGCATCCAAATTGTAACTTGTTCGAATAAAGAAATCAAAAGGAAACTTCATTCTCTTTCTAGGAAAGTGTTCCATACCTTTCTTGAGTGGGAACTGAAATTTAATATTCCCCTCTTTCATATCAATAACAGAACCAACAGTTCTAAGAAAAGGTCTTCCCAAAACAATTGGACAAGAAGTATTGCATTCAATATTCAACACAAAAAAATCAACGGGGATAAGAGTATTATTAACCATGATAATAACACCATCAGCTCTCCCCAAAGGTTTCTTTCTAACATTATCAATAAGACGAATATCCAAATAACAAGGTTCCAATGGTGGTAAATCAAGAATATCATAGAGTTTCTTGGGCATAACAAAGATACTAGCACCAAGATCACATAGAGCATTGCAATAAAAATCAGTCACTTTCATTTTAGTAATAGGTTCCCAACCATCATCTAGCTTCCTAGGGATAGAGTCTGCACATCTTAATTCATCTTCTCTAATTTGCATGAGACCATTTGTAATATGTTTTGTGAAAGCCATATTCATAGCACTAGCATTAGGACAACTAGCAAGATTTTGTAAGAACTTAATCACATCAGTTATGTTGCAATCATCAAAGCCAAGATCATTTTTATCAAAGATAATGGGACCATTGTCTCCCATGTTTCAAAAATTTCAGCACTTTTATGAGGAACATTTTTAGCAGTTTCAGACAATTTTGCAATTTTACTAGCCGAAGTGGGCGTGTTTCCAACACCAATTACTTTACCATTGATAGTAGAAGGTTTTCTAGCATGAGAAGCTTCAGTTTTACTAGTGGTGGTAATGGTGTAAACATTAGCTATATTATTCGTTCTAGCTATTTCATCTTCTCTTTCCCATCTAGCATGCAATTCAGCTAACATTCTAACATTATCATCAATTCGAATTTGGATAGCATTTGTAGCAGCAAAAGGATTCTCATCTATGGTTTCAGTTTTAGCAGTCATTCTATTAATCAAAGAAGATTGAGTTTCAGACATGGAAGAAATTGGAGTTTCAGCATGCGCAATTTTAACTTGCAACCCAGATATTTCTCTATTTAAACTCTCAAGTTGATAGCTGATATTTCTTAGCATAGTAGATTGTTCTTCCATGGATTTAGTAAATAATTTGTTTTGCTCAAATTGTTTTTGCATAAATTCTTTAGTGGCTCTTTCAACTTCTGAAGTTCTTTCATTAGACATTCCAGTTCTATCATTATTACCACTAAGAAAAGGATATGGCCTATAATTGTTGATACCAAAATTATTCCTATAAGAATTGGTGTTGAAATTATTATATTTAATGAAGTTCACATCAACATGCTCTTCTTGAGCAACCAAAGAGGCTAAAGGAACATTATTTGGATCAATAGGAGCATGACCATTCACAATCATAGACATAATAGCATCAAGTCTCTCATTCAAAGAGGAGGTTTCTTCAACAGAATTTACCTTCTTACCAGTAGTTGCTCTCTCAGTGTGCCACTCAGAATAATTTACCATCATATCATCAAGAAGCTTTGTTGCTAACCCCAAGGTCATGGACATAAAGGTTCCTCCAGCAGCTGAATCCAAAAGGTTTCTTGAAGAAAATTCAAACCTGCATAAAAGGTTTGGATGATCATCCAAGTAGTCAGTCCATGAGTGGGACAATTCTTTACTAAAGATTTCATTCTTTCCCAAGATTTAGCAACATGCTCATTATCAAGTTGCTTAAAATTCATAATGCTACTTCTTAAAGATATAATCTTAGCAGGAGGATAATATTTTCCAATGAAAGCATCTTTACACTTAGTCCAAGAATCAATACTATTTCTAGGCAAAGATAACAACCATTCTTTAGCTCTTCCTCTCAAAGAAAAAGGATTTTTTTTAGTTTAATAGTATCTCCATCAACATCTTTATATTTTTTCATCTCACATAGTTCAACAAAATTATTAAGATAGGCAACAACATCATCAGTACTAACACCAGAAAATTGCTCTCTCATAACAAGGTTTAACAGGGCAGGTTTTATCTCATAAAAATCAGCAGTAGGAGCAGGTGGAGCAATAGGTGTGCTAATGAAATAATTGTTGTTGGTGCTAGTAAAGTCACACAACTTAGTGTTCTTAGGAGTAGTCTTTTTTACAAGACTAAAAACCGGAATAAAACTACAGCTAGAATAAGAACTAATTTTTTTGGTGTGTTTTTGATAAAGAGAAGCAAACAAGACAAAATAAAATAAAATAAGCAAAACAAAAACAAAGTAAATAGATTTGAAGTGAGAGACTCCCCTTGCAGAAATTCTCTTCCTCCCCGGCAACGGCGCCAGAAAACTTTGTTGATGACTAACGTTGGTAGACACCAAGTGCAAGGTGTGAAGAGTGCAGCAACAAGTTTTCCCTCAGAAAGGAAACCAAGGTTGAATCGACCAGTAGGAGGACAAGCAATCTCTGAAGGTTGATGCAGCTGAGGTGGCATGTCGCACTACTGGTTCAGCACCAACGTGGAACCTACACAGCACAATCAAATCACTTTGTCCCAACGTACCAGTGAGGTTTTCAATCTCACCGGTTTTACTGAACACAAAGATCTTAAACGTATGGTGTGAAAAATAGTATTAGAACAATATGAAAGCAGTAGCAGCAGTATGAAAGCAGTACGAAAGCAGTATGAAAGAAGTAGGTGTTCTATCAGTATGAGAAAAAGGACCGGGGTCCACAGTTCACTAGTGGTGTCTCTCCGTGAAACATAAATAACATGTGTGGTAAACAAATTACAGCTAGGCATTTGACAGAAATGAAGGCTGCACCATAGTGCATATGCAAGACATAAAAAATACTTTGTGATTCATGCGGGCATTACAACAAAATATATAGATCATTATCCAACTGCATCTATGACTAAAATTCACCCTTCGAATATCATCCAAAAAAACATTGGGTATTAAGTTGCAAGCAACATATAATTACAGTCAGAAAAGTGTGTAATGTAAACAATAACATCATCCTTAGACAAAGCATTGTTGTTTTCTCCCTAATGGCAACAACACATCCTCCATCCGTCACGCTTCTGTCACTCGAGCACAAATGAAAAGGAGGCACGACCCCACTATCGAGCATAAATACTCCCTCCTGGAGTTACTAGCATCTACTTGGCCAGAGCATCTACTAATAATGGAGAGCATGCAAGATCATAAATAACATAATCATGAAGATACCATGATAGATTGAGAATCAGAAGACATAGCATTCAACATTCATCAGATCCCAGCAAACACAACATGTAGCATTACATAAAGATGATCTTGATCATGATAGGCAGCTGACAAGATCTAAACATGAGGTACAAAGTGGAGACAATAACCATCTAGCTACTGCTATGGACCCGTAGTCCAGGGATGTACTACTCACACATCACTTCGGAGGAGGGCGTGGTGGTGTAGACCCCTCCGGTGATGATTTCCCCCTCCGGCAGGGTGCCGGGTAGAGCTCCAGAACCCTCCCGATCTCGAGATGACAGTGACGGCGGCCTCGGGTGTTTCTCGGGGAGAAGTGGGATATCCATAGGGTTTACGTCTCGGGGGGATTATATAGGCGAAAGGGTAAAGGCGGTGGAGGCCTGGAGGGCCGACACCACCCCTGGCGCGGCCAAGGGGGGGCGCGCCACCCAATGGTGTGGGCCCCCTGAGGCCCCCCTCCGGGTCACTTCGGGACTCCGTGGAACCTCCGGGATTTCTAAGACTTCCGAATTTCGATTTTCCAATTCCGAGAGTATTTCCAGAACAACTTTTCTGAAACTAAAAACAGCAGAAAACAGGGAACTGGCTCTATGGCATCTTGTCAATAGGTTAGTCCGGAAAATCGATAAAAATGACATAAAGTGTATAGCAAACATGTGGGAAACAAAAAGAAAACAACATGGAACATCAGAAAATTAAGGATACGTTTATGACGTATCAGTCCATTATAAAATATATCTAGGAGCTCATTTTTAGATAATGGATATCCAAGGCTAGCTCTTATTAAAGAACAAAACCTTGTCCAAGATTCAGGCAATTTTTCTCCTTCAATTTTCTCAAAGTTAAAGATGTCCTGCACAGCAGCATGTTGGGTACTAGCAGGAAAATATTTTTGAAACAAAGCATTAACCAAATCCATAGGATCAGTAATAGATCTTGGAGACATATTGTCAAACCAAGTTTTAGCTTCATCTTTCAATGAGAAAGGAAGATCTTGGTAACAAAATAAGCACGCAGTTTAGTATCATCAAAAAATAAACTACTCAAAGATGAAAGCTCATTTATGTGTTCCATATCACTCTTACTTTCAGTTCCACAAAAAGGTTCCTTCTCAACAATAGATATATAAGATAAATCTAAAGAGAAATCATAATCTTTGTCTCTAATGTGTATGGGAGATGTGGCAAACTTAGCATCAAGACAAGATTTAAATTTCACAGCATGTCTTGCGAGAAGACTCTTAAGAGCACTTGCACTAGTAGTAGCACGCGATTCTTCAATAAAATCATCATTAAGTTCAATATAAGTTTCATCAAGATCATCAATAGACTCGAGCGAATTATCAGGTGTACCAATATTTTCAGCAGAAATTTCAGCATTTTCAATTTGTTTGGATTTAGCAATAGTAGCATCTAGGAAAGGACCTAGAGAACCAGTATCATCAAGCACAATAGAAGCATCATCAAAAGTATCAGAAACATTTTTAGACTCAGCATAAGTAACAATGCGTGTAACATGTGGTGGAGTAAGAAGCTTAATGATAACAGACGGTGAATCAAGAACAACAGAGGTGTTTAGAGTTGTACCTCTTCTTGTAGCGGATGGAAATATAGATAATTTTCCATCACGAGTCTTTCCAATGATAAAAGGCTTGCAGCAAACAATACCACGATCAAGTGAACAAATAAATAAATCTATGCTCCCCAGCAACGGCGCCAGAAAATAGTCTTGATGACCCATAAGTATAGGGGATCGCAACAGTCTTCGAGGGAAGTAAAACCCAAATTTATTGATTCGACAAAAGGGGAGCCAAAGAATATTTATTAGCCTTAACAACTGAGTTGTCAATTCAGCTGCACTTGAAAGTAGAATTTCTCGCAACAATTTATCAGTGCTAACAGTTTTATAGCAACAATAGAAATAAAATAATAGCAGGAGTAAAATAGTAACAACAGTAGCAATCGCGGAAAACAACAGGATGGAGGTACCGTAGGCATAGAGGGAATGGATGGATGGGCGTTGCATGGATAACATAGGTCGTGTAATAATCTAAACATGGGCATTGCAGATAATAATAATAAAGCATCCAACTTCTAGGCAAACCATAGGCATGTGTTCCAATATAGTCATACGTGCTCGCAATGAGAAACTTGCACAACATCTTTTGTCCTACCATCCCGTGACAGCGGGGCTTCTAGGGAAACTACCGGTACTTAAGGTGATCCTTTTAATAAAGCACCGGAGCAAAGCATTAACACTCCGTGAACACACGTGATCCTCACATCACAACCATCCCCTCCGGTTGTCCCAAGTTCTATCACTTTGGGACCTCGGGTTCCGGACAATGACATGTGTAAACAACTTGCAGATATGATCAAGAAACATAATACTCATGAAACAATAAGATGTTCAGATCTGAGATCATGGCACTCGGGCCCTAGTGACAAGCATTAAACATAACAAGTTGCAACAACGGTAGAAAACACTAACAATGCATACTAGGCACTATGCCCTAACATTCTGGCATTATTACATGATCGATCTCATCCAATCCCTTCCATCCCTCTCAGCCTACAACGGTATTTACTCACACATGGACGGGGGAATCATAGATGGTTGATGGAGAGGAGGTGGTGGTGTCGATGGTGATGATCTCCTTCGAATCCCCGTCCCGGCAGGGCGCAGGAATAGGAACTTCTGATCCCCGAATCGAGTTCGAGGTGGCGGCAGCGCTCTGTTGTGTTTCTGTGGAATATTACGAACCCCCTCGGTTTTTAGGTTACAGGGCATAAGTAGTGGAAAGGGGAGCCCGAGGGGGTGCCGGGGTGGCCCACACCACTAGGCGGCGCGGCCAAGGGGGGCGCGCCAGGGGGTGGTGTGGCCCCCTCCTGGCCCTCTCCGGGACTCCTTCTAGCTCCCGGGGTCTTTTGGTGTTTTAAGCTCAATGGGATCTTTTCTAGGCAATTTCCCGAAAGTTGATTTTTCTGCACAAAAACGAGACACCAAGGTAATTCCGCCGAAAACAACGTTAGTGCGTGTTAGTGGTATCCAAAACTCACAAGTTTAGAGGAAAACAATAAGAAAAGTGTTCGGAAAAGGAGATACATTTTGGAAGTATCAAGTATATATGCTCGATAGTGGGTTCATGCCTCCTTTGCATCTGTGCTCGAGTGACAAAAACGTGACGGATGGAGGATGTGATGTTGCCATTAAGGAGAAAAGAACGGTGTTTACTTAGTTTACATTGCTTACATTACACACTTTGCTTACTGCGATAATCTGTTGCTTGCAACTTAATACCCAACGTTTGTTCGGATGATATTCGGAGGGTGGATTATTCATCATAGATGCAGTTGGATGACGGTCTATGTATTTTGTTGTAATGCCCGCATGAATCACATAGTAATCTTTATGTATTGCATATGCGCTACAGTGCAGCCTTCATTTCTGTCAATTGCCCAGCTGTAATTTGTTCACCACGCATGTATTTATCTTTCATGGAGAGACACCACTAGTGAACTATGGACCCCGGTCCATTTTCTTATTCTGATAATACACACACTGCTTACACTGCTTTCATACTGCTACTACTACTTTCATACTGTTCTCATACCATTTTCCACGCCATACATTTAACCTCTTTGTTATCAGCAAAACCGGTGAGATTGACAACCTCACCGCTATGTTGGGGCAAAGTGATTTGATTGTGTTGTGTAGGTTCCACGTTGCTGCTGGACCGGTAGTGCGCCCTGCCACCTCAGCTGCATCAGCCTTCAGTGATTGCTTGTCCTCCTACTGATCGATTCAACCTTGGTTTCTTGTCTGAGGGAAAACTTGTTGCTACACTCTTCACAACCATTCTATTGGGTTTTACCAACGTCAGCCTCCAGTCAAGGCACCCATCACGCCTCGTCTGCCACGGCATGTTCTCGTAGCATTGGTTGTTGTAGTCGACCTGTGCCTGGCCGGAGAGAAGCGGCGCCACCGGGACAAAGACGGCGGTGGTTTTCCAACCTTTCGGGAGGCGTAAAGCAGCCGGCACGGGAGTGTTCGTGCGGATAAGTGCGCGTGCGTCCTCCTCCGTTAGCAGATTCTCGTTAGATGGAGGTGCGTGGGCACCCGCAGGATTACGGGGAGCTCGTTGGCGAGCCGCATCAGCGTTGGTGCATAGTGGAGATTGAGAGAAGCTAATGGATGAGTGGACTTTAGGAGAGGAGGAGAGAATCTAATGGAGGAGTGGATTTTAGGAGTGGAGGAGGAGATATGCTCGACCCCTTATAATTTAACTCTGGCCAAAATAGCTTAAAAAGGTACGTGCAATAACGACTCAGTGGGAAAGACGGGACATCGCCACGGTTCTGCCTACATGCGTGCTGAGCCAGCCTCGGGGCTAGCTAGCTGTTGCATGTCATGCCTGCAAACTTTCGGCGAGCTAGCTGCATGCCGCACGAGAGGTGCACTCTTTGCCTCCGTGTGCTGCGTGTTGTGCCTGCGTGACCCGTCGTGTCTTCATCTGAATGTGTGCCTGCGCGCGTGCCCGGCCATGTGAAAGTGCATTTCGGTTTCCCAGTGTTTTGTGTGTTAGTTAACAATACTAAGTACATTATTTATCGAGGTGTTAAGCGTGCAGGTGTTATACTTAACATCAGCATCGATCACCGAAAAGTCGGTGAAGTTTGGCCTGAGAGTTTTGGGACAGAACCCAACCAGATTATTGGAAACCGGATTATTTGGAGCAGACCGGATATTCCGGTTTGGCAAATTTCAGACCATATTTCGTACTGGCATGAACCGGATTATTGGAAACCGGATTATTCGTAGCAGACCAGATATTCCGGTTTGGCAAATTTCAGACCATATTTCGTACTGGCATGAACCGGATTATTCGATCCGGATTTTTCATCTCGAGCCGGATATTCCGGGTGCTGATGAAGTTGCACGAAATTGGCTAAGGACTGGAAGATTTGCTCACTAGAGTGAGCCGGATTTTTTGAACCGGATTATTCCGGAGCAGCCGGATAATCCGGTTCAGATCTGCACGACTGCGTGAAGAAAGCAGACCAGATATTCCGGTCCCCTTTTTCCTGCACGACGCTAGTTGTGAGGAGGGGGTATAAATACCCCTCCTCTTCTTCCCCAAGATCTAGTTCTTCCCCTTAGCATTTATGAGCATTTAAGAACTCACCAAATCTCTCATTACTCCCAATCCCTCCACCCAATCTTGAAGATCTTTGGAGGATTGAAGGAGAAGGCCCCGATCTACATCTTCACCGAGCCGTTCTTCATTTCCCCCTCTCTAGCTTGAGGGATCTTGCCTAGGGTTTCCTCTTGTGGAGAACCTAGGCATCTTGATACTTGTTGTTGATTCAAGAAGAGTTGGGAGCCCCCAATTCGGTTGTGGGTGTGTGCCCCAAGTTTTTTGTAAAGGATTCGATCCCCGCCTAAAAGGGGTTCAATAGTGGAAGGTGAACTAGGCCTTTGTGGCGGAGTTGATCGGAGAATAGGGTGAGGCCTTTGTGGCGAGCTCACACCCCTCCAACGAGACGTACTCCCTTAACAAGGAGGAACTCGGGAATACATCGTGTCTCCGTGTGCTTCCATCGGTTACCTCGTTCCTCCCTCTCCTTACTTACTCGTACTTGTTGCATTAATTGCTTGCCTTGTCATATAGGTAATTTCACCACTAGTTGCACTATCTATAGAATTTACCTTCTTGTCAAGCCTAAACTTTAAGAAAAATTAAAATTGGTCGTAGCACCTATTCACCCCCCCTCTAGGTGCCCATACTTTACTTTCAATTGGTATCAGAGCCTCGGCTCTTCTATCGGGCTTAACCTCCTAAGAGTTTAAGTATGGGAGATGAGTTGGTTGACGCTCCGTCCGATGGCAATGTGACCATGGATGATCTCAATGCTTTGAGAGAACCATTGACCTCATCCATAGAAACTAAATTTGATGAGTTGCGTCAACTCATGACACAACTCCTCAAAGCCAAAAGACCGGAGGTGGTCGACTCATCCCTTCCGGAAGAACCGGAGGGTGCCAAGAAAGGGGTAGATGGTGAACCACATAAAAATGCTTCCGCCGAACAATCCGCTAAGTCTAGTACGGAAGGAAGTGGAGGATTTCCTTATATAATCCCTAGGGGAGATCCACCTAAAATTGATGCTTTTTCTATTCGTGAATGGCAATACTATATGGAGACTCACTTGAAATCTTCTTGTATAGATCTTTGGAGGATCACTCGTGACGGATACAAGCCATTTGATCCCAAGAATCTCACAAGAAGAGAAGCCGTAGATTGCCAACTCAACTACACCGCCTTGTCCATCCTTCAACAAGCCGTGGGTCCCAACCACATGCCGCATCTTCAACAATTCTCCACCGCCAAAGAAACATGGGATGCACTTGTCATCATGTTCGTTGGGAATGAGAGCATGCAAAGAAATCGGTACGATGCCTTGACCAATGAGGCCGAAGGATTTTTCATGCGTGATGGAGAAGATCATGTTGACATGTATCAAAGACTCAAAACTCTTGCCACCTCCTTCTCTAGCGCAGGTGCCAAGTATATTGATGATGCTTGGATCAAGAGGAAGTACATGATTGCCGTGATGCCTTTTGAGGGCACGGACTTGAAGAGCATTCAAGGAAGACATGATTTCTCCACCATGACCTCAACTCAAGTGATGCAAGAATTGTGCTCCTACAAAGCGCAAACCAAGAATGCTCTTGACAACCGTGCTAGGGCCATTGGAATGCACCAAGGAGAATCTGTTGCTTTGAAGGCCAAGGCTTTGTCAAGAGAGGTTGAGAATGAAGAACATGGAGAAGAGGCATTGCCTCCGTTGAAGGAACAAGACTATGATCCCGTTCTAAAGGATCTCATTGCTCTTACCGTGCAAAAGTTTTGGAACAATCCCCCCAAGGGCAAGAAATTTGTTGAGGAGAAGACCAAGTCTCGTTATGGAAATGATGGGGCTCAAAAAGTTAGATCTTGCTTCAATTGCCAAGACAAGCATCATTTCATTGCGGAGTGCCCCTACGAGAATAGAGAACACCATAGTGGCAAGCTCATTCGCAAGGACAAGTCCAAGGTTGAATACAAGAAACCTCATTTCAAGAAGAAACCATTCAACAAAAAAAAACACCAAGTTTGTGCTCTTGACTCAAGAGGAGTATGATTCCGGAAGTGATGAAGAAGAAGAAACCACAAGTGAAGTGGCCGCTCTAGCTATTGCTTCCTCTCCATCATCTTCATCCCTCTTTGAATCCCCCAATGAAAATCTTCCTCAACGCAATGCCAAGTTCTTAATGGCTAAGGCCATGGAGGTATCATCTTCTCCTAACTCTAAGACCCCTAGTGAACTAGAACATATTGCTAGTCTTAGAGAAGAAGATGAAAGGGTCTCCTTGGACCGTTTTATGTCTAACATGCAAGGGGAGACCAAGAAGTACTTTTAGCATCTCATGAGGCAATTGGGAGAGGCCCAAGAGGCCCTTGAGAAGAAAGGTGAGGGTGAGAGAAGGGATGCGGATGAAATTGCATCCCTCTCAATGACTCTTGAAGAAGAGCATGATGGTAGAAATCTCTAGAGGATGAACTTGAATCTATTGAATCAACCCATAATGAACTTGTCTCTAAAATCATTAAGGAACGTGATCTTGCTATTGCTAATTATAAAAAGGCTAAAAAGGATAAAGTCGAGTTTGGGGTTGGTCATGGTAAACTAACCAAGGAGTTTGAAAAGCTAACCAATGCTCACAAAGCCTTGGAAAGCCAACACTCATCCCTCAAAGAGTTGCATGAACAACTTCAAACTCAACTTACTCAATCTAACCATCCTAGCACCTCTACTTCTTCTTGTGATCATGAAAATATTATTGAGGAAAATGCTAGGTTGAAGGATGAGCTAGCAAGGCTCAAGGGAAAAATCCCTCAAGTTGAGAAGGTTGTGTTAGCCACCCCACAAGTGGTTTCCCCTAGCCCTAATGCGGTCATTGATAGACCACAATTAAGTGCTCCAAGGCAACAAGTGGGTAAGCAAGGGCTTGGCTATATAGCCAAGAAGAAGAACAAGAAGAAGAAGAACCAAAAAGGGTGCTTCGGGTAGCATTGTCATTAGGGACAACACTACTCGTAGCACACCCGCACAAGCAAACAATGTTGCCTCGAGTAGTAATGTCATGAGGGACACCACTACTCGTAGCACCTCCGCGGGAACTAACAATCCACACCATTTCTTATATGTTGATTATTATGGTGTTGTGCAAGCTAAATATATTGGTCCTATTGAGGGTTTCATTGACTACACTATTTGGGTTCCCAAGACCCTTGTTGCTAACATGAAGGGACCCAACTCGGGTCCTAACTCTAGTCAATGATCTCTTGCAGGACTATGCTTCCGGTGGGACTAAATGGATTCTTGATAGTGGATGCACTAATCATATGACCGGAAGCAAAGAACTAGTGACGGAGTTGCGACCAAATGACATCCAAGCAACCGTCACTTATGGGGACTCGTCCAAATCTAAGGTATCCGGGTTGGGCAAGGTTGTGGTGGCTCCCGATATAACTATCGTGAACGTCATGCTTGTCGAATCCCTTGGTTACAATTTACTTTCCGTCCGCTCTCTTGGAAAGATGGGTTTTTCCGTCTTTTTCGATGGTGATATTGTGGTCCTTTTGAGGAGCAAGACTCTTGACGTCGCTCACGTGGGACATGTTGAAAATGAGTTGTTTGTGGTGGACTTTTCGAAGTCAACCAACTCTCAAGCAATGTGTCTTTTCGGGAAGGCGGACTTGGGATGGTTGTGGCATCGCCGCCTATCCCATGTCCACATGAGAACTTTGCAAAGTCTTCACAAAGGTGGCCTTATTGTTGGACTAAAAGAAAATGTTTCCTTTGCAAAGGATCGCGTTTGTAGGTCGTGTGTTGAAGGGAAGATGCATGACATCGTGCAGAAGGCCAAGATTATTATCTCATCAAAAAGGATCTTGGAGCTTCTCCATGTTGATCTCTTTGGTGTCGTTCCCGAGGCAAGTCTTGGCGGCAAGAAGTATTGTTTGGTGATGGTCGATGATTATTCAAGATACACTTGGGTTTATTTCTTCAAGTGCAAGAGTGAAACTCAACAAACCATCATCGACTTCTCCAACGAAGTGCAACGTCAACACAATGTGCAAATCATGGCTATTAGGAGTGATAATGGCTCGTAGTTCAAGAACTATACATTGAATGAATTTCTTAGTGAAGAAGGCATTCGTCATCAATACTCTGCCACTTACACTCCTCAACAAAATGGTGTTGCCGAAAGGAAGAATCGCACTCTCTTGGATATGGCAAGGACCATGTTGGCGGAGTACTCTTCTCCCCAATATTTATGGGCCGAGGCCATATCCACCGCATGCCACTCCTCCAACCGCCTCTACATCCGCAAAGGCTTGGACAAGACCCCATATGAGATCCTCACTGGCAACAAGCCCAACGTCTCCTACTTCCGTGTATTCGGTTGTAAGTGCTTCTATTTGATCAAGGGTATTAGGTTGTCGAAATTTCAATCCAAAACTATTGAGGGTATTTTTGTTGGTTACGGTGCCGAATCCCACACTTATAGAGTCTATGATAAAGCCTCACGGATTGTCATAGAATCTTGTAGTGTGGTTTTCGAGGAAAATGACGGCTCCCAAGTGGCGCAATTTCATATTTCTAATGTAGATGTTGAAATGCCTCAAGAAGCCATAGGAAGGATGGGTGTGGGATTTTTCCGCCCCATCGAGGGACACCTTATGGCGACTCGAGAAGGACTATACTCTACTCAAGTGGAGCCCTCCTCTACATTAGAAGATCAAGCCAAGGAGCCAACTATTACACCTAACCAAGAACATGTTCAAGACCCTCCTCTCATTGATCAAGTGACTCCGCAAGTCGTACCCACTCCTCTCACTAATGCGAGTCAAGATCAAGGCCAAGATCAACCATCCTCTTCATCCTCTCCTCAAGTTGAAGCTAGTGTTGAAAATATTGTTGATGATGATGATGATCAAGGCCAAGTTGGTCAAGATGGGGATCCAAATGATCAAGATGATCAAGTGATCCCTCCTCGCAATAATGAGGAGATCGAAGCCCGTCGCATCAAAAGGATAAGAAGAGCTTTGAAGCAAATTGATGCCCAAGACGACAAGGTCTTGGAGGATGTTCAAACTAGAAGATCTACAAGAAGGCAATTGGCTCATTTTTGTGAGCATCAAGCTCATATCTCTATGGTGGAGCCTAAGAAAGTGTATGAAGCTCTTGAGGACTCCGATTGGGTTGAAGCTATGCATGATGAGCTCAATAACTTTGAGCGTAACAAAGTTTGGAGATTGGTTGAGAATCCCAAGGATTGCCACAATGTTATTGGCACTAAGTGGATTTTCAAGAACAAGCAAGATGAGAATGGCATTGTCATTAGGAACAAGGCAAGATTGGTTGCTCAAGGTTACACCCAAGTTTAAGGCATTGACTTTGATGAAACCTACGCACCCGTGGCTCGCCTTGAGTCCATCCGTATCCTCCTTGCTTATGCATCCTCTAATAATTTCAAATTGCAACAAATGGATGTGAAAAGTGCTTTCTTGAATGGTCCACTAAAAGATGAGGTATATGTTAAGCAACCTCCGGGGTTCGAGAATCTCAACTTTCCTAACCACGTTTACAAACTTGACAAGGCTCTCTATGGTCTCAAACAAGCACCTCGTGCTTGGTATGAGCACCTTAGGGAGTTGTTAGATGATCGTGGTTTCGAAGTTGGGAAGATTGACCCCACTCTCTTCACCAAGAGAGTAAAGGGAGAGCTTTTCATATGCCAACTATATGTGGACGATATCATCTTTGGCTCAACTAACCAAGCTTTCAATAATGAGTTCTCTAAGCTTATGACTGACAGGTTTGAGATGTCTATGATGGGTGAGCTTAAATTCTTCCTTGGCTTTGAGATCAAGCAATTGGCCCGTGGGACTTTCATCTCTCAAGCCAAGTATACCCAAGACATGATCAAGAGGTTTAACTTTCAAGATGCAAAGATCAAAACCACTCCCATGCAAGTCAAGTGCCACCTATCACGCAATCCAAAAGGGGGTAAGGATGTGGATCAAAAACTTTATCGTTCTATGATTGGTTCTTTTCTCTATCTTTGTGCATCTAGACCCGATATCGTTTTGAGTGTAGGTGTGTGTGCAAGGTATCGAGTGGCCCCTAAGGATTGCCACTTAGTGGCGGTTCATAGGATCTTTCGTTATCTAGTTCATACCCTAAGATTTGGTTTGTGGTACCCAAAGGGGGCACAATTTTCTCTCAATGGCTATACGGATTCCGATTGGGCGGGTGATCAAGATGATAGGAAGTCAACTTCCGGGGCTTGCCAATTTCTTGGTAGGTCCCTTGTAAGTTGGTCCTCCAAGAAGCAAAATTGCATATCCCTTTCCACCGCCGAAGCCGAGTATGTTGCCGCCGCAAGTGCATGCACTCAATTGTTATGGATGAGGCAAACTCTCAAGGAGTATGGAGTTCATTTGGATAAAGTGCCTCTTTTGTGTGACAATGAAAGTGCCATCAAGATTGCATACAATCCGGTGCAACATACAAGAACGAACCACATTGAGATTCGCCACCACTTCATCCGTGATCATGTGGCAAGAGGGGATATTGCACTATCTTATGTGCCCACCAAGGACAATCTTGCGGATATTTTCACGAAGCCACTTGATAATGCAAGATTCTTGTTCTTGAGGAATGAACTAAATGTGATTGATTCAAGGAGCTTGACTTGAAGATCTTGCACACACCCCTATAGATGAAACGTGTTCGAGTTTAGATGTAGGCATGGACATAGGGGGAGTGTTATCCTAACACATTGGGTTCTCCCTCCCCCCATTATGCCCATAGCAAAAATTCATTGTGATCTCTCTTTTTCTAATGTTGAATTGTGAGCTTCAATGTCGAGAATTGGCAATGCACCCAAGATACATCTTCGCGGTTGCATACCATGATCTCTTACATGGTGGCCTAGGCCACCAACCTCTTCGTTTCGAAGAGTTGGATCTTAGTTGGGTTCTACTTGTCATTTCATTGCATTTCTTGTGTTTTCCCTTCTAAGTGTTTCTTCCTAGGAAAATCCCACTCAATTGGTCTTTTGTTGGTTTGATTCTTGCTTTTGAGAGGGATAAGTACTAGTTTCAGTTTGATGTTCTATCCTAAGCCATTCTCTCAAAAGGCCATTTTTTCTAGCACTTGTGTCTGTCCATTGAAACGAGGAAATTTCGGATCAGAAGGCAGCCAGAATTTCCGGTCCAGTTTTGGACCGGAATTTCCGGGTGTACCGGAATTTCCGGTTCAAGTATGAACCGGAATATACGGTTCGGCGAAAATCACAAATACTGGAGCCCGACGGGGAAGAGGCAGTTCGTGCCCTTTTTCCCCATCTGCTCCCCTCCACCCCAAAACGCCGTCGCTCTGATTCTTGGCCTCCCGGGCCGTTTCCTTCGCGGGATCTTCAAGATTTGGCCCGGATATCATTCCCCTCGTCCTTAGGAACGTTTCTATCCAAGCATCTTCCTCCATGGATTCCGGTATTGTTCAAATCTTGTTGAATTTTGGTGCCATAACCATGCCACTCCATGGATTTGTGTTTTTGTTGACAATGCTTGGTAGAATTTGTTCCTTAGAGGTCCCGTTGCATGCTAGTTACAATAGATTAGATTCACATGTGTTCGATCTACGTTTGAAGTCTAGATCTAGATTGATTTTGTGATGTTTTCGCACTACCGGAATATCCGGTCCACGACTGAACCGGAATATCCGGGTCACCGGAATATCCGGTTCTGTTCTGAACCGGATTATCCGGCTATGTCCAGTACTGATTGAGAACAGCCCAAAATTAATCTTTCCCAGATTTCTACTTAGATTATTCCCTGGAATCTCCTCTATTGTTTTTATGCATGTTGCTTCCGTTGTTTGACACTTGTGCACTCATCTTTTGCTATCCTCTATTGTCTTGTTTCACAGGTGGTGGTTCTGAGAGGCGCATTCCTAAGCTTCCCAAGCAGGTTTCCGAAAAAACAAGAGGAAGGCTCGGCTCAACTATAAGACCGACATCTCTGTTCCGGATTTCAATGTGCTTAGGCAGACGGATGTCTATCTCGGTCCTCGTATTGCTAATATTGATCCTCGGTTCTGGAATTTGGAGCAGTCTTACATTTTTGCTGATATCTATTGTGACTTCCGTCACCCTATCCGTATGATGCAACCCTTTGACTTTGCTTCTCTCAAGGCGAGAGATGATTTTGCTGATGTCGCGAGTATTATTGAGCGGTTTGGGCTTGTGAAGCTCATGGAGACCCAGTGCAACTACAACACCCAGCTCGTCATGCAGTTTATGTCTACTTTGGTGTTCAGTGATGATCTGGTGTGCCGTCTCAAGTGGATGTCTGAGACCACTGCTTGTGAGGCTTCCTTCGAGAGGTTTGCACGTCTCCTTGGATACACTTACAGCTCTCACCCTCCTGTTGGTCGCCGTGTCCATGAGGTTGATAGGCCTAGGAGGGAGGTGGCCATGGCTGAGTTGTATGCTCCTGGATTCACTATTGGGGGCAATGAGGGACTTCTTCCTCTCTATGATCAGCTGGTACGCATATTCAGATCCTTCCTTGTGCCGAGTGGAGGTAACAATGATGCTCTCACCACTCCTTTATGCAACCTTCTGATTCTGGCTAAGGAGTGCATGGAGGATGAGGATCCGTCTGCTTCTTATACTGTGGATGTTATGGACATCATTTATTCCGAGCTGTACGCTGCTATGATTGGTGGAAACACCATTCCTTATGGTCCATATATCATGAAGCTTATCAAGCATGTGATGCGGAAGGAGTACACAGAGTTACCTATGGTTGAGCACAAGGTCAAGACGTTGTATGTTAAGAGGAAGAAGAGGACTGCTGCTGCTGCTACTACTCAGGATGCTCCTTTTGAGGGTGGTTCCTCTATGGGAGGTCCCACTACTGGTTCTCAGTCTGCGCCCTCTCCTGATACTAGCACTTTGCGCCATGTCAGGTTGCTCTTCTGGTTTCATCGCAATGTGCTCTGCATGAAGGTGGACATCCACAAGGAGCAGTACAGGGCATATTGCAGAGACACTGCATGGCTAGCACACAGAGTCAGATTCTTCACCACGTGAGTGGTGCTACTGGTGATGTACCTGCTCCTCTCACTACTCAGTATTACTCTGCTTGGTCTGCTGAGGATAGCACTCCGTGGGAGCACATTGAGGCTGCGCTCCGGTCTACTCAGGCTACTACTTCTGGAGCTGGTTATGATGATGAGGAGGATGAGGACGAGGCGTCTGATGCTGAGCGTGAGGCACATGGAGAGTCCGAGTCTTCTGCTGGCGAGTCTTCTGAGCACTCTGATGCTTAGCCGTGTTTGGGACGTTTAGCTTAGTTATCTCTCTCCTTTTTGGTGTCTCGATGCCAAAGGGGGAGAAGTAGCTATTAGACTACGGGATTTGCATGGGTGCGGGCACAAGCGTTTGCTTTTATCATTTCTTGAGAGCTTGTGTCCATTTTTTAGTTTCTTCGTTTTTCGTGAACTTTGCTCGTTTATTGTCTCGTTAAAACTATGTGTGCTATTGTGTGTGAGACTATGTTGGATATTATCATGGATTATCTATGTTCGTGGCTATATGGTTATCTATCTTATATGTTGAGGATATTGTCTATTGTTGTGCTTGGTTATTCGTGGATATATTATCTTCGCACAAGGTATATGCTTCTATCTTATTATCAACCTATTGAAGATATTGTTCTTTGGCATGTTTGCTACTTGTTGGAAATTACTCCCCATATTCCATTGTATCTATTTGCATTTGAGGCAAACAAAAGATATGCATTGAGATAGGGGGAGACATTTCCATTTTGTTTCAAATATGTTCTAGTCAAGGTTTTATTGCAAATCCGGTTTGGCAAATTTCAGACCATATTTCGTACTGGCATGAACCGGATTATTCGATCCGGATTTTTCATCTCGAGCCGGATATTCCGGGTGCTGATGAAGTTGCGCGAAATTGGCTAAGGACTGGAAGATTTGCTCACTGGAGTGAGCCGGATTATTTGAACCGGATTATTCCAGAGCAGCCGGATAATCCGGTTCAGATCTGCAGGACTGCGTGAAGAAAGCAGACCGGATATTCCGGTCCAAACTTGGACCGGATATTCCGGTCCCCTTTTTCCTGCACAATGACTAGTTGTGAGGAGGGGGTATAAATACCCCTCCTCTTCTTTCCCAAGATCTAGTTCTTCCCCTTAGCATTTATGAGCATTTAAGAACTCACCAAATCTCTCATTACTCCCAATCCCTCCACCCAATCTTGAAGATCTTTGGAGGATTGAAGGAGAAGGCCCCGATCTACATCTTCACCGAGCCGTTCTTCATTTCCCCCTCTCTAGCTTTAGGGATCTTTCCTAGGGTTTCCTCTTGTGGAGAACCTAGGCATCTTGATACTTGTTGTTTATTCAAGAAGAGTTGGGAGCCCCCAATTCGGTTGTGGGTGTGTGCCCCAAGTTGTTTGTAAAGGATTCGATCCCCGCCTCAAAGGGGTTCAATAGTGGAAGGTGAACTAGGCCTTTGTGGCGGAGTTCATCGGAGAATAGGGTGAGGCCTTTGTGGCGTTGAGTAGGCCTTTGTGGCGAGCTCACACCCCTCCAATGAGACGTACTCCCTTAACAAGGAGGAACTCGGGAATACATCGTGTCTCCGTGTGCTTCCATCGGTTACCTCGTTCCTCCCTCTCCTTACTTACTCGTACTTGTTGCATTAATTGCTTGCCTTGTCATATAGGTAATTTCACCACTAGTTGCACTATCTAGAGAATTTACCTTCTTGTCAAGCCTAAACTTTAAGAAAAATTAAAATTGGTTGTAGCACCTATTCACCCCCCCCCTCTAGGTGCCCATACTTTACTTTCACCATGTGCATGCATGCCCACGCCTCACTTCTTCCTAAATGTGTTGCCGGCTAGCTGTGGACTGCTAGGTCGAAGTCGGCGCCATCTGTATGCGTACTGGACCATGCTGCATGCATGTTGCTCCACGCCTGCATGACCCGGCCGTTTGTGTGTGCTCGTTGTCATCACTGCGGCTGGACAGAAAATTAAATGGTAAAGGCCGGCCTCGGCACCAATTAATGGTGTTTGGTGATCCGTCGGGCCGGCCTCTCCCCACCGCTATATTACCCGATCATTTCATTTGGAGGGCCTCTGCAAAACACATCCCCTTCATCATGATATCTCAAATAGATAGCTTGTGCGAAACATAAGAGTTTGGTTTTGTGCTCTCTGCGCGTGCCATGGTCTGGACGACCATCAAGCTGATCGGGGAGGAACCGCTCCAGGTCGCACACCAAGTGGAGTATGTCGGCCCCGACAGCTATTACCTCTCCGAGCGGTGTAGTTCTTCACCACTAGTGCAAATATCTCTGCTTGGAGCATCGTGCACATCGTGCTTGGCGCAAAGTACGCCGATCGGCACATGTTTTCATCATCGACCACGACAATGATGGCGGCGGGGTCTACGCCAGGCTTTGCGAGCATGGCTCGGGAGCAAATCTGCACGACGGCCTCTCCTCGCTGAACAACACCCTGGTATGCTGCGTCCAGGTCAACCCTTTGCTCCTCTAGAACAAGTCCGTCCCACTGGTGCGTCCGGTTGTTCGTGTCCTTCGTCGCGGCAATTAGTGTGCTTATAGAGCATATGTGTAACCTGCTACGTCGTCGACTCGTCGTGTTTTACTTCTCGACACGTCTGTATGTTGTGATTGTGTTTTGCTACTCTATAATTAAGTTAATCTGTGTTGTGTTGCAAGTACTAAGTTATCTGTAGTTCTTTAGTTACTGTTGATTTCACAGAGAACCGTTATGCATATTCTAACGTGTTTTATACCCGACGACCTCAACACCAAAATTATTTCATAATACTTCTTTATTCCCTCGCAAGGTACCTTCAGTATATTATTGCATAAATGGTCAATTTGTTTAAGACACCCAACAGTATCCGACGGCTAGCATAGTTTCCCGCACTTCCGGCAAAATTCCGCGTCCCTCCGAAAATTTTGCGCAAGGAGAGTCCACCCAAAATTTTTCGTGCAAGAATATTACTTCTTAGCCCTCCCGCACACAACGGTCAAACTTTATCAGAGGGGGCATTTATGTAATCATTCTGAAACCCTCCCTTATCCCCTCGGCTCTCGCCCAAATAATCAACTACTCCCCCTTCCCCTCCAGTCTCCGTCCTCCCAGACTAGATCCCATCCCTCTTACACATCGCCGTATAGCTCGCTTGCCAAATCTCCCACGTCGCCGTCGAGATCGCCCTCCAGATCTGCCCCACGCCGCGCAGGTCGCCGTCGTGCTCACCGGTCTGCCACATCGTCACCAACTTTGCATTCGTGTGCTCGCTGGTGTGCCACCTTGCCGTCGTGCTCACCGGTCTGCCACATCGTCACCAACCTCGCCTTCGTGTGCTCGCTGGTGTGCCACCTCGCCATTAAACTTGCCGTACGTCCAGATCTGCCACCTCGTCTCCAACCTCGCCGCAACTTCACCGTCAATGTCAGCAACCACGCCGAGACGGGTAAAGGTTGAAGGCGAGAAACACAGTAAGATTGATGGTTCTTCATATGTTCGATGCAATTAATCTTTCTAAATTAATTGTCTGTTTAATTCTATGTTTGATCCTTCTTATGTTCAATGGAATTAATCTCTCTCTAAATTGTTTGATTCATGCTTGTTAATTATCCTGCTAATGTTTGATATAATAAATCTCTCTAAACTGTTTCTCTGTTTAGTTGTATGATTAATGGTTCCTTATATCTGTCTTTGTTCTTGCCGTTGCATTTATAACTTTGTATAGTGGTAAACAGAGGCTTGTCCATGTGTTAATTTTGAAAAAAAATTAGAGGAAATGGGTGTTTTCCCCTCCCGAAGCTCCTTTTTTTTAATTATTTGCTTTTGTAGTGGAGTTGTAACAAAAGACTGCATGGTTTCTTTTTATGGAAATCAGAAGGGGGACCTTCTTGCTAATCTTGCATAAAAATAAAAATAGAAGTATCCAGCTTTGTTTTTGTGCGGTAAAAGTTTGCTTATTTCCAGCCTGTATACTATTAAGTTTAAGGTCAATTTGCTTATGATCCTATCAGTCTTAGTTACAATCAGAATTTATATTACTTACACTGGACTGTTCTTACAGGATGAGTACCTTAATTTTTTATGTTGTTTTAGGTTCTTATCAAATGTTTATATTTGGAGGTTACTTTGAGTTATTTATTCATGTTAGGATCACCACTACACCCCATGAAAGAAGAGCGTGCCAGAACTATCATGGTAAACAATGCAAGGATGTATCAACTGAGTGTAAAGTCTTTAGAAAGTATTCTTTCATGTCCGACTGTATTCACACCCAAAAAGATCAACAAGGAAGACTCTAGATGTGAGTACACTCCTGAGGATGATGTTGAAGAGGAATCAGATTCCAGTGAAGGAGATTGGTCATGTCAATCACTATTCAGTGAGGACAATCAGCCGCAGGCTATTCCCTAATTTGGCAGCTCAACATTCTTCCATGATATCACAACAACTAAGGTGTAATTCTTAAAACTCTTTAAGTAATAAAAACTTCCTTAACTGAAAAAACAATTAGGACATAGCTTACATATCTTGTGTTAAATAGTTTGATTACTGTTGTGTCATATGTTTTGTGCTACTTCATCTATTCCATACCATAAGACGTTTTGTCAAGCTAATTAAGATTGTGGTTGTCATTTCATCATGGTTTCCATCTATGTTCTTGACATGCTTGACATCTGCTAGGTCATTACAGACACGCTTGTTTAATTGTCATCTGCTATTTTTCATATATGTTCTGTACATTGCTGGCCATTTGTTAGTTTCATCTATTTTCTGTATATTGATGGTCACCTGCTAGTTTCATCTGTTTTTTGTACGTACTTATAATCTGTTATTTCATCTATTTTCTTTGCATGCTTGATAGGCAACCAAGAAAATGATGATGTCGAAATCTGCTTCAAAGGATGAGGATGATACTTTAGGTGTCATGCTGGATGATGGAAAACATACTTTATCGAAGAAATCTCGTGTGGAAACAAGTATTTCAAAGTCTGAACTTGAAGTGAAAACTGATGTTGAGAGAGGGGGGAATGCGAATATGCGCAACAAAATTGCTGATTTGAGAACAGCGAATGCAGAATCTGGGCGAATGAGGCTCCTGTTTGCATTTGAAATGGAAGAAACACGGAAGGAACAAGACGAGCTAAAAATGTGCCAAAAAGAAGGAGTTGCCTTGCTTCAGCAGTTGGTTCAGCGCATATGTGGTAATTGAAACTGTGGTCGTGTTGCTGAAAACTGAATTTTTGTATGTTGGTTTGCTTTTCTTTAAAATAAACCAGTAGTGCTTGAATTTTTGTATTTGATGCCTGCTATGTGGTTTTCTTTTCTGCATATGTAACATAGAAAAGTCAATTTGAATGATGATTTAAGCACTCATCTGGCACGAAAACAAAAAACGTCGTAGTACCGTAACGTAAAAAGAGGCCTAAATCAGGGCACATGGTGTCGTATGCCATGCCCACGTGTCGTTTTACGATTGGGAAGTTCCACAATGAAACAAAATGTCATGGAAAGGATGCCACGTGGCACCGTGCGTTTGGTACATGTGGCGTCGCTTTGCAGCTCGCTTCGCGTCGGAAAAAAATACGTCACCGCGAAGCCCACGACGACCGGAGATCGTCCCAGAAAAAGACCACGCGGCGACCTATGATTGTTCCATGTGTCGTCATCTTGTTGCATCATCTCATATCACGACGCTAGCAGTTCGTCACAAATGGCATCCACATGGTTTCACCTGATTGGTCGAGGCCGTCATGAACGGGGTCGGTGGTTATGACGTCATGAACGGGATTGCTGATTTCATAACCGTCGCCATAAAAGTATCTAGTCTTGATGGAAAAAACGTTGCAATTGTAATGATGTAAGATGCGTATAATGTGACGCCAGCTGATTACGCTAACGATCGTCAGTTAATCCTTTGCCACATGTCAGCCGACAGCGACGAAATAAAAACGTTGCTGCTTATTGGGCCGAGACCAGACGACCCAACTGCTCGCGTTGATTGTCTGAACATTGCGGATAACCTCGATGTTCTCCAGGTCAAATTAACGTTGCAGAATCGTCCATGACAGTCGATCAGACACGTTCTTATTCCGTCACGAAAAACGTTGCGGATTGCCCTCAAAGACGTTTTGGAGCTCATCTGCAACGTTATTGAAATTTCCTAGATCGCGCATAATTTGGTAGTGTAAAAAGTATTGATCCACTTGTTTCAATTATTCTACTTTACTTTTATTTGTTTTTTCTTAAATTATCCATTACCACGAGGACTCCTACAACTTGCAGTATTTATAGTGGAACCTTGCTCAAAACAACTTATCAACACCGTTTGCTCCTCGTTTGATCGACACTCCTACTTATCGAAAGGACTGCGATAGACCCCATACACTTGTGGGCCATCAAGACTCTTTTCTGGCGCCTTTAACGGGGAGTGTAGCGCTATTGGTAAGTGCAATTATTAAGGAAACATGTTTTGACTGTAAGTGATGTTTTTATTTATGTTTGTTATTTTACAATGGAAAAGTCTACTATGAATTTTCTGTTTTGGAGTAAGCTCTCAACCACTCCCGTGGTAGAGAAGGGTCCTCCACCTACTGAAATTGTTCCTTTCAAAATGTCTATGGGGATAATCAATCGTGTTATGAGCAATCGTTATGCATGAGATGGAGTTGTCCATCCTGGTTATCACCTATTTTATATTAAGAAATTTTGTGAGCTATTTAACATTGCAGGTGTACAAAGAGAAGTAATCATGAGGAAGTTCTTTTCTTTATCATTGAAATATAGAGCAGCGGAATGGTACATGAAGATTCTCACTTACTGGATTAGAAAGTGCTTATGTCTCTATTTTATTCTAAATTTTATCCTCTTCATGAAATACATGAAGATAGAAATTATAACTATAATTTTTGACCTCCTGACAGGATTTGCTCAAGCTTGGGGGAGACTGAACTCAACAATGCTAAAATTCCCCAACCATGAGATTTGAAAGGAGATTACCATTAACAATTTTTATGCAAGGCTTTCTCGTTATGACAAAGATACGATTTATGCTTCTTCTATGTGTTAGTTTATAAGTAAGAAGGTTGATTCTAAATGGTATCTTATTGAAAGAATTCAACACAATACTGAATATTGGGAGATTGACAAAGATAAAGAATCAGGTACAAATTAAAAGTATGATTGGTTAAGTCTTTTTTTTGAAATTTAAAGTTTTAGTAAGCTTAGTTCTAAGTTTGGGATTGATTCTCCAATCATTGTTGATTTCTGCAACCTTTGCTTCTCATATTAATATACCTAAATTAAAGTGGGATAAGTATCATGTAATTTTTAAAGACATTAGTAAAAAGAGTTTCTTTAAATAAATATATACAACTCCACACTTTGGATCCGTTTTACCTGTTGTTCATTTTGAAGACCACTATTTCCTATTAGAATGAAAGAACACTCAATGGCTACTAGTGTGGTTAATAAAGTGAAAGGTAAGTTAATAAACCTAAAGATCAACTTAAAGTAGATCCTAAAGTATCATTAGCTAAATATCTTTTCACTAAAAATGTTGATGGAGGTTCTATATGCTTTTTTGAGGATGCTTCTAATATTGTTAGACATGATAAAATTGCTAGAATTGTTGGTACTCTTGTTGTTTTGTCAAGATAGGTGATCATTGCTATTATAGACTTTGTGTTATGGGAGCTAGCTTAAGTGATATTTCTTATTCACTTTACAATAAGTCATGAATGAAATTGCATCTTTTGAGATCAAAGGTATTGATGTAATTATCCTGCTTGCTAATAGACACACTATTTCTCCAGTGGGCATTGCTAGAGATGTTGAAATCTTATGTGGTAAGTTATCTTATCGTACCGATTTCTTAGTACTTGGTTCAGTCAAGAACATATTTTTTTACTTTTATATTTGGTAGACATTTCTTGAATACTTTTGGTGATGTTATTGATTTTAAGAAAGATAAAGTTTCTGCTAAATTTGATGGTGAGCATTACGAGTTTATTTTTTCCAAATTTGCTAGACAATGTCATGAAAAGGAATTACCTAATGAAGATTTTGCTAAGAGTTGCTTCTATTGTTGTTCCTCCTAATGATCCTTTGCAACAATTTATGGAGGAACAGGAAAATAACATGTATATGTAGGAAAGAGATAAACTGGAGGATATTTTCCTCAAATAGTCATCTATTAGCAAGCATAATTTGCATGCGGAGACGTTAGGGACACCTACTCATCCTAAGGGAGATCCTGTATTTTATATGACACACTCAAACATTCTTACTTGGATGAAAAAGAAATATATCTTGCTATTATCAATTCTAATCTTTCAGGACAGGAAGAGGAACAATTATTGGAAGTACTTTGGAAGCACCGAAGTATTATTGGATACAATTTCGATGATCTTAAAGGCATTTCTCTTACTTTAGGCCAACATGCAATTAATCTTGAGCCTGATGCAAAGCTAGTTGTTGATCACTGATACGTCCAAAACGTATCTACTTTTTCGAACACTTTTGATGTTGTTTTCCTCTAAAAACTCGTGAGTTTTGAATACAACTAACACGGACTAACGCTGTTTTCAACAGAATTGCCCTGTTGTCTTGTTTTTGTGCAGAAAATCAACTTTCGGGAAAATGTCCGGAAAATATCCCAATGTTCCTATTTTACCCGAAGACCCCCGGAGCCAGAAGACGAGACGAGAGGGACCACGAGGGGCCCACACCACCTGGCGGCGCCCCCCTAGGCCGTGCCACCATATGGCGTGGCCACCTCGGGCACTCCCTCGGGTTCCCCTTTCGAATAAAAATACCCCGTAACCTAAAAAAATTGGGGGGGGGTTGGTCATATTGTAGAGAAACACAACAGAGCGCCGCCACCGCCTCGAAACTCAATTCGGGGATCAGAAGTTCCTGTTATGGCACCCTGCCGAGACGGTGATTCGGAGGAGATCATCGCCATCATCATCTCCACCACCTCTCCATCAACCATTCATGATTCCCCCATCCATGTGTGAGTAATACCCGTTGTAGGCTGAGATGGATGGTAGGGATTGGATGAGATTGTTCATGTAATAATTGCCAGATTGTTAGGGCATGGTGCCTAGTATCCTTTTTAGTGCTATCTATAATTGTTGCAACTTGTTATGCTTAATTCTTGTCACTAGGGCCCGAATGCCATGATTTCAGATCTGAACATGCTATTGATTCATGAAGATAATTATTGTTTTTTATCTTACCTGCAAGTTGTATACACATATCGTTATCCGGAACCCGAGGCCCCAAAGCGACAGAAATTGGGATAACCAGAGGGGATGGCTGTGATGTGAGGATCATGTGTGTTCATGGAGTGGTAATGCTTTGCGCTGGTGCTTTATTAAAAGGAGCACCTTAATTACCAATAGTTTCCCTTGAGGCCCGGCTGCAAACGGGCTGGTAGGACAAAAGATGGTGTGCAAGTTTCTCAGCGAGCACGTACGACTAAATATGGAACACGTGCCTATGGTTTACATATTACTTGGAATCTTTATCATTACTTATCTGCAATTGCTCATGTTTTGATTATTATATGAACTATCTTATCCTCGCAACGCCCGTTCATCCATCCCTATGCCTACAGTATTTTAATCCTAGTGCCTACTACGATTACTGTTGTTGTCCTTATTTCCAGATATTATTTCACCACTGGTACTGCTATAAAACTGTTGCCACTGATAAACTGTTGCGAGCAAGTGTACTTCTAGGTGCAGCTGAACTTACAACTCATCTGTTAAGGCTTATAAATATTCTTTGCCTCCCCTTGTGTCGAATCAATAAATTTGGCTTTTACTTCCCTTGAAGAATGTTGTGATCCCCTATACTTGTGGGTCATCAAGACTATTTTATGGCGCTGTTGCTGGGGAGCATAGATTTATTTGTAAGCTCACTTGAACGTAATATTGTTCGCTGCAAGTTATTCATCATGGTTAAAACTCGTGATGGGAAAGTATCTATACTGCCATCCACTATAAGGAGAGGTACAACTCTGAACACCTCTGTTGCTCTTGATGCACCATCTCTAATGAGTAAACTTCTTACACCACCACATACACATGCTACACATGCTAATACTTCTGCTGAGTCTGAAAATGCTTCTGATAATTTTGATGATGCTTCTACTGTTCTTGATGAGAGTGTTTCATTAGGTCCTTTCCTAGATGCCACAATTGCTAGATCTAAACAAATTGAAAACACTGAAATTCCTAATGAAAACATTGGTACACCTGTTAGTTCACCTGAGTTTAGAGAAAGTCCTAGTGATGATCTTGAGGAAACTTACATTGAACTTGATGATGACTTTATTAACGAATGTCATGCTACTACTAGTGCAAGTGTTATTAAGAGTCTTCTTGCAATACGTGTTGTTAAATATAAATCGTCTCCTGATGCTAAGTTTGCTACATCTCCCATAAACATTAAGGATAAGGATTATGATTTCTCTCTAGATTAATCTTACATATCTATTGTTGAGGAAGAAACTTTTTGTGGAACTGAAAATAAAAGTGTTGTAGCACATATGAATGAGCTCTCATCTTTGAGTAGTTTATTTTCTGATGATATTAAGAAATGCATTTACTTTGTTGCTAAATTTTTACTTTCTCATTGAAAGATGAAGCTAAAACTTGGTTTAACAATTTGTCACCTGGATCTATTGATAGTCCTATTGGTTTGGTTAATGCTTTCTTTCATAAATATTTTCCTGCTAGTGCTCAACATGATGCTTTGCAGAGAATCTTTAACTTTAAGAAAATTGAAGGAGAGAAAATGCCTGAATCTTGGGCAAGATTTTGTTCTATAATTAGAGCTAGGCCTGGACATAAATTAGCAAAAAATGAACTCCTAGATATGTTTTATAATAGAATAACTGTTGAATCTAGGACATACCTGGATAGTTGTGCTGGTTGTGTTCTCAGGAAAAGAACTCCTGAAGAAGCTGAGGAATTACTGGCTAAGATAAGCCGAAATCATGATGATTGGACCATACCTGAACCGACCCCAACACCAACACCAAAGAAGAGGGGAATGATTGAATTAAGTGATTAAGTGATGAGGGAAGCCAGGAAATCTCTTAAAGAGAAGGGTATTAAATATGAAGATGTGAAGAATCTACCAACTATAGAAGAATTATGTAACCCATTTCCTCATCCATCCACAATTGAGGTACACTCTCTCCAACATTTTTATAATAGAGATATTCCCTATTCTAAACCACCTGATCAATGCTTAGATGAATTTGATAATTATATTGTTAAGCAAGATAACTTTAATATGAGAGTGCAGAATCATCTAATGAAAAATTCTGGAGCTATTGATAATTTCCATGGTTTATTGAGAGAACCTGTAATGGTGTTAAAATTCTTATTAAACATGTCCATATGGTTCAAACTCAAATTCATCAACTCATTAAGGTACAAAAAGATTTGCTAGTTAATGCTTCTAGAGGAAAACATGTTTATGAAATAAGCACCAGAAGTGGTGTTTCTAATCAGGATCCTTTGTATCCTGAGGGACATCCTAAAATATTTGAACAAGATTCTCAACAAGCTAAAAACAATAGTACTCCTAAGAAAAATAAGAAGAAACATAAAACTATTGCAGAATCTCTTGAACCTACTAAAGATCCTAATAGTATATCCATCTCTGATGCTGAAACTGAAACTGGTAATGATAAGAATGATGCTTCTGATAAGGAAGAAATTGAAGAGGAACGTGAAAAGCAAACTAAAAATGCAAAGTACACTAAGGAGGATTTCATTTCTAATAAACATGGTAATGAGAGAGAGGCTTGGGTAAAAAAATAAATGCCTTTTCCTAATAAGAAACATAAATTTAAGGAAGAAGAACATTATAACAAGTTATGTGATTGGATGAAACCTTTTTTTTTTGCAAATTCCTTTAACTGATGCTATTAAATTGTCTCCTTATTCAAAATATATGAAAGATATTGTCTCTAACAAAAGGAAGATTCCTAATGAGGAAATCTCCACTATGCTTGCTAATTACTCTTTCAATGACAAGGTTCCCAAGAATCTTAGAGATCCTGGTATACCAACTATTCCATGCTCCATTAAAAATAATTATGTTAAAACTGCTTTATGTGATTTAGGAGCAGGTCTTAATGTTATGCCTTTCTCTCTTTATAAGAGTCTTCTTCTGGAAAAAATTATACCAACTGATATATCTTTGCAAATGGCTGACAAATCTACTGCTATTCCTGTTGGTATATGTGAGAATGGTCCTTTTCAAGTGGCTACTAACTATTTAATATTAACTGACTTTGTTGTGCTGGAAATGCCTGAAGATGATAATATGTCTATTAATCTTAGGAGACCTTTTCTTAACACACTACCAAATTCCGTGCGATCAGGGACGTTTTGAGCGCAACATTCGATAACGTCGCATGTTTCCGTCGCGGATGGCTAAAAAGTGGATTTTTCTCTCGACATTTTGGTTCGGTCCGTCACAGACTGGTTTTGCGCGACTTTTCGCTAATTTTACGTCGCGGATTTTTGTCTCCGGCCCAGTAGCCCACTTAAAGCCCAATTACCTTCGATGAAACTGTCCGGGTCACGTAGAACGTCGCAAATTTTCGTCAGACCACACATCATGGCCTGTTTGAATCCTTTGACTGGCTACGACCGACCAGTTGATGCCTGAACCCCACTTGCCATCCACGGTAAATAAGCATGCACATAATCTTGAAAATTAAGCATGCACATAATCTTCGAAATCATCACAGTTAACATTACAGTGAACAAGCCGTTTCCGAAACAAATCACAAAGACCTAGTGTCCTAGCCAAGGGTGCGCCGCCGCGCCTCTGCCAGCGCTGCCCCATCTTCATTCTGCATCGAATGGCGGATCGCTTCCGCGGTGTCGGCCTGTAGCTTGACAGTGAAAAGCGTGGCGAGCCTCGCTTGCAGGAACTCCTCTACCGAGAAACTCTCTAAGGACGCTAAAATCCCCGCATGCATGTGGGGCCACTGCAAGGGCCTCGTTGTGGAACTCGACGGCGAGATACTCCTCCTCTTCTTCCTCCTCCACGTCCGAAGGTGCGATGGGTGGAGCCGGAGGTGGTGGTGCGCGGGACGAGTTGGCCTGTTGCACCTCGCGCAGGTACGCGCACGCTCCGCGCCTTGCACGCTGCGCCAGGGAAAGTACATGTGGATTTGCTGCTGGCGGCCCTCCTCGCGATGGCCAGACATGGTACCGGTGGATCTGCGCACAGTGAAGTTTGGGAGTAGAGAGTTGTGGCACAGACGGACAGTTTGGGAGTAGAGAGGGGAGCGTTCTGCGCCCGCATGGGGAGCTGCTGCATTATCCATAGTTTGAGAGTGGAGAGGAGAGCAGACCGGGTATCCCACGTGGCGAGAGTGTCAACAAAATTACCGAATATATAGGAGATCTAAATTATAAAATGCACTCCGAAATGGAAATGAGTCGACATGGTTTTACATTTGCAACAATGGATACCCTAGTACTAATACTAATGTACTGCCTCTTCGCCCTCTTCGATGTCTGTTCCGCGCCGTCATCGCGGTTACATGCACTCGAAACATAGTTGATTTATAGTAACTGAAAGTAGAATCACAAAAGGTTCAACAACAGGTCCACAGTTAACCAGAATTTTTTTTATGCCAACATCCACTCCGAAGCCACGTCCACAGGTTCACATCATCCACCGGATATTTTCCTATGCTAGCATGCATTCCGAAGCCACATCCAGAGGTTCACATCATCCACCGGAACTTTCCGAAACCGCGTCCACATAAACACTAGTAAAAAATCATCATACATGTTTATCACATCTACAAAAAAGAAGCAGATAACTTCCAAACATACAAAGATGAGTGACAAAACTGTCTCACATGTACAAATGACACAAATACATAGGTGATAAACCGCTAGACCCGGTGGCATAAACAAACTACTAGGTCCTTGTAAACGCTACTAGGTCTAGAGGAGTCTCCCTCTGCATTTTAACATTGCACAGTTTAATCATCGTCACTCTGATCAAACACAAATATGACACTCTTTTTTCTATGGTATGCCAACTGCAGGAGACATTGTTGCATATTAATCATCGGCAGAGAACTAAACCTAGATAGGGGCCTCATAGTAAAGAAGCACATACAAATCAATGAAATCATCAAACACTTGCCAAGGAATATGCAGAACCAATATGACTTACGCATTACAGACAAAATCATAATTGGGGCCTCATAGTAAAGAAGCACACAGAAATCAATGAGATCATCGAACACTTACCAAGGAAGATGCTGAACAAATTTAGTTGTACACAACACTAGGTAAGTGCCAATATCTCACCGAGAGAAGGTGCAAAGTTTAATCATCAGAGCACAGAACAGAGAATGAACATAAAATAAGCAAGCCTCATACATACATTGCAAAGAAATTCTAATGGGTCAAGCTCCACAGGACCAGGGAGCATGAACAAACAATGTCCATGTAAACGCTACTAGGTATTGGAGAGTTGATGGAGGGATAATAACCCGGTAGGCCAACTCCAAGGTGTAACATGGCCCAAAGGACGCTGCGCAAGGTCCGGCTAAGGATAGAGAAACTTCTGGAAGGCCCAAGTTTGTAGGCCTCGTAACCCGGATTGTGGGTTACAGTAAAGGAAAGTTATGGTTTGTATGCGGTGTCCGGGTAGGATTCAAGGTGTGTCTTGGAGAGTAAGCCAGGGGTACGGGTACTATATAAACCGACCCCTAGGTTTAGTTGAGAGAGATCTAAGAACCCTAGCAATATCGCTTGATATCGAGCATCTAGTGTAATCCCAGAGTTGAGTTATTATATCGAGATCGGAGACTCGGCGACTTTGATTGCCGGCTGCCAGATCGAGTTGCATCATGTTTTCCTCTGAGCTAAACCCTCTCCCAAACGCCTGTGTCGTCTTGCCCCAAGATCAGTTACCCCCGGTAACGTCTGCCGTGATTATCCCACGACAGTTGGCGCCCACCGTGGGGCCTGCGTCCAAAGGTGTTTACATCACGGGAGAAGCTCGGAAGAACATGGAGAATCTTGTCGTCGGCGAGATCTACATCGACCACAAAGGAGAAAAGACGGTGGACGATTCCGGCTGGGGGCCAGAATCGGATCACCTCGAATCCGGATCCGTCGTGACAATCGGCCGGATCAGCGTCTTCATTGGTCTGGTATGTACTTCCGGTTCGATCCCTGACAATATTGGATCTGATTCTGTGCCAGGAGAAGCCGCTTCTATCCGATCAGATGATTAAGAATCGATTGGAATGACACATCCGGCAGAAGAACCCATCGCGAAGTGGGAACAGCCGGAGGAGCCGGCATGGACCCCGCGCGACCGGGTCGAAAGAGAAGATGATACCGGGTCTATCCTGGATCTGCTGGAAAACCGGTACGAGGAGGATAACGGCGAGGAAGAACAGCATGAATTTACACCGGGTATCGTACGCCGAGTTGCAGTCTATGCGGCTCCCGCGGCCAATCTCAACCAAGGGAACGCAACCGCGGCAGCAGTCGGGGCGGCTCAGGCCTTGGCCCAGCAGCAGGGCGCGGCTAACGGAGACCCGGTTCTGGCCCGGGTTGATGGAGAGTCGGCATCAGTGACCAGCCGCGCAGCAGACGAGGAGTTGCATGCAAATACGTTCGGATTCCTGGGAAACCGGACACCAGGGGCGGGTCCTTCGAACCCGCGCCACCCGGCCCTATTCGATAATAATCTGATTCTGGACCCCACGGTTCTTGCAACGGTTATCACTCCAGAAAACGCAGCGGAACGTGTCAGGGATCTGGATGTGGCTCGTCGTGCGCTGGAACAGCAAAGAAGGCAAGTAGAGGCAGAAAGGCAAGGGATGGCCACGCGGCAGCGTGAGCTGGATGCGCTGGAAACTCGGCTCCGGGAGGAAACATCTAGAGTACATCAAAGGCATCAAACTAGGTTACCAGCAACGGGCGGGGTTATCAATCCGGCTACTTTATTCATCACACCTCAGGATCAGCCAATACCAGTGGTGAACCAGGGAACCGCACCCCAGCCGGCGACAGCAGGGACACATCCGGCAACTGAGCGGGTCGGGTTACCCCCCCCCCCCCACAGACTAGAGTCACAACCGGCAACGATCTACCACCACCGCCACCGTCACGATTTCGCACACCAGCCGGTCATTACAATAATCCCATGGACAATGTGTATGCGGCGACACTCGTGTTAAATCAAATCCCTGTGGGAGAGTCGCCCCATGCAGAGAAGACCCAGCAAGCCATCGATCTGTTGCACACTGCGGTGGCACAGCAAGCCAATTATCCGGATCATAGAAGCGGGATGCACGGGACGCCATACGTCAGTCAACAACAAGGGAATATCCAAACAAGTTTAGTGCGGCGGAGGGAAGAGCAGCAGCAAATGCCGCCTCCTCCCCGCGTTCAGGCAGCATCAGCAGCACAGGCTGTTGTGGACAGTTCCAGAGCTCGGAGGGCCGCGGCCGGGTCTGCAGCATATGGACTTCCCGCAGCGCCGCGCCCAACCGCGCCCCCGCTGTATCACACGTTTCTAGAGCAAGGCCGGCCTCGACCGTTCTTGCGGGACCCAAGTGTCTCTCGGACAATATCAGAGCTGAACCTTACCCGGAAAAATTCAAAGAGCCAGGGAAAGTAGTGAATTACGAGCCAACTATGGATCCAGAAACATGGCTAAGTAGTTATGAGATGGCAATGTCGATTCGCAATGCATCCGAGAATCTCCAAGCCAAGTTCATGTACTTGATGATGTCAGAAGGAGCAGCAAAGTTGTGGTTCACCAATTTGCCGGAAGGATCGATCAAGCCCTGGGAGGAATTAAAGACCGCGTTTGTCAAGCACTTTCATGGGACGTGCAGAAAATTGTTCACTATTGATGATCTGGAGCGATGCGTCCAGAAGAAGGGAGAGTCGGCACGCAGTTGGGTGCGCCGGGTTATGGAGATACTTCACTCGTCCACGGACATTCAGCCCAAGGATGCACTGCAAGCCATGGCAAAAACATGCAAATATATACCTTTAGTGCAAAAGTTAACTCGCATGAAATCTAGTCGGAATGCCTCGGAAGTTACAATGGGAGAATTAATGGATGCGTGCAACAAACACGCTGCGACAGATACTACGGAAGAGGAAGTTGATGATAAGAAGGTAAAAGCAAACACAAGTAATAATGGAAGAACTGGCAATGGATCAGCACCGAGTAATAACGGAAATAGCCAGAACAAGCGCCCGTTTGAAGGAGGCTCCGAGTTTGTCGCCAACACAGAAGCCGGGTCTTCGAGGCCCAGAGCGGAAGGAAATTTCAACGGAGGTAATCACAATGGAGGAAACTATCAAGGACCACCAAGGCCGAGCAACAATTGGGACATATTCAGAATGGCATGCCCGAAGCACAGCAGGAATGGCAGGCCAGCTAACCACTCCTTGGAGCAGTGCGCCGACTTACAAAGATGGAAAAATGAGGAAGTGAACAGAGCTATGCGAGGTGCAGGACGGGGAGGAGGACCGGGTCCAGGGGGAAACACGGGCAACGGCCCACCCCCAGCTGGTAACCCGGCGGCTGGAAATCAAGGTAATAACCAAGGGGGGCAGGAGGTTTCCAGGCTAACCCCAAACAATTGGGTCAATATCATGTGCATACCACAGGAGGCTCTAACAAAGACAAAAAGATACTGAAGCAAGCGGTCAACTCAGTTTCGTCAGCTGTCCCGAGATACTTGAGATGGTCAGAACAGGAGGTAACATGGAGCAGAAGGGATCACCCAGAAAGAGTGGAACACCCGGGAGTCTTGGCATTAGTAGTCGCACCGCAGGTCAACGGGTATGAGCTGAAAAAGGTTTTGATGGATGGTGGAAGCAGCATCAATATACTGTATTGGGAAACCTTCCTACGCATGGGCCTCAAGGAGTTTCAGCTACAAAAAAGCTCAACAGTTTTTCATGGGATAGTGCCGGGTCATTCAGCGTGCCCCGAGGAAAAAATCGCATTGGAGGTAGCCTTTGGGGAGTCAAAGGATAACTATCGAGTTGAGTGGCTTACCTTTGAGGTAGTCAAATCGCGCAGCCCTTATCACGCGTTATTTGGAAGGCCGGCTTACGCCAAATTCATGGCTAGGCCGTGTTACGTGTATCTACAGCTAAAAATCCCGGGTCCCAAGAAGACCATTACCATACATGGAAATCGAGACATAGCAGCTGAATGCGATGAAGGAGACGCAGCAATGGCCGAGCAAGCCTGTAGAAAAGAAGAACTCAAGCATTACCGATCTCAAGCAGACCCGGAGGACAGAACCACATCAAAAAGTCCGAGTACTGAAGGCGAAAGAGCAAAATCCAAGGTGGCACAAGATGCTAAAATGGTGGCTTTTATCGAGGATGACTCCCCCAAGCAATCCGTTATAAAGGAAGAAACTGCACGGCCGCTCACAACCAGCCACGTCATGGAAACACCTCACCCGGGTTGGCTAGTAAACCCGGTACTCATCATGAAAAAGTCCAACATGTGGAGAATGTGCATCGGTCACGCCAGTCCGGGACCGGTCCCCATGAAGAACTAAACAATGTAACAGGCAGCAGGTTTCAGACGCGCTCTTTTCCTACCCAGGGTACCTAAGGGGACTGGAAGGTTTTTAATGAGGCGGCCTGCTGATCCAAACTTTCTCGCATCAATAAAGAGATGGTTATCAAGTCCTATTTCGTTACAGCCTGATTACAAGTAAGTAGTATCCATGTGACATCAATATTTCAGTATCATTAAGAACGTTGAGTATATATGGGTCTCGGGGGCTGATTGCTCAAGTAGCCCAGCCACAAACCCGAAAGACCCGACCTTGATGCCTATAAGTTATAAGGGCCGATTATTCGCAAACGAGTACGGCTGCAATCTTATAACTGGACAAAGGAGCCAAATTTTCTTGACTTTTCTTACTTAAGCTCGATGTGACTCGCACTAAAGTGGCATGATTCGTTCGCTTACGATTACAATCAGCCATGAAGCCCAATGGGACTTGCCTGACCCTGTTTTCGTACAGATGTAACAACATGGTATCCACGCGAAAGCCGGCTTACAGTACAAGATAGTCAAAAGGGTCATCTAAACCACAAGTTTATGCAGAGTACAAGGCTAATAGCCGGAAACTCAACGACTATCAAGCATAACTTCAGTACCTACACGGAATGGCTTTAGGTTTTTGACTCGGTAAAAAACAATTTGTTCTCTGAGAAAGGCCAAACCCCCATGACTCGGACTTTGGGTCATGGGGACTGGGGACTTCGAAACAGAAACAAACTACTTGGCTATCGAAGTTCGAAAGACCCTACCATCCGAGTCTTGGGGACTTAAAGAAAAGTCCACTTATCAAAGCCCCTGGCACTCGGAGAACCGAGTCTTACGAAGGGAGCCAAAAAGAGAGTCGGGTATCGAGAACAAGTTCAAAGAATAGACAAGTAGCACGATTATCAAAAGGCCAGGAAAGCCGCAAAGCATATCACGGACTAAAAGTACGTTGCAAGTTACGACATCAGTATCAGGGGTGCACAGGCGCACCATCAAAAGCATAATAGTTTGAATACAAAGCATCACGTGACCAAGGTATTATGATGGTACTTCCCTATTCGGCCTCCTGAGTACGGTCTTCCGGGTCTTGGTCCTGGGCTTGCTGCTTAGCTTTCCCGGCAGCATTACCCGGACTCACCGCGCCAGGGCGGACAGGTGGAGGGACAGCTGGTGTAGAGGCAGACGGCCCTGATCCTAACTCGGCCTCTCTCTTCGCAGTTGCCTCCCTCTTCCTGGCCGAGTTAGCAACCCACTTCTCCAAGATATCAAAGGGCGGGGGTGCTTCCTCCGTAACAATTTTGCCATCAGCGTCGTATGCACTCATAATCGTGTTCAGATCCAAACTATCGGCCAAAGTGGTAGCCGAGGGACACACTGCGGATTGTATGGCCTTGAAATCCTTGGGTGTAAATTTGGAACCGTCCGCCTTGAATTCGGGAAACCCGGATATTACCTTTGCCGGGTCAAGCTTCGGAAAGAAAGCCTTGGCCAGGGTAAAAGCCCGGGTCATACCAATCCGGCATGACGAGCGTTTCCAGATTTCAATCCAGCCAGGCACAGTGGAGCAGGCTTGAATGAGATTTTCTTCACCCGGATATACTTCCGTAGGCCACTTCACGGCATCCAGTATAAATTTTGTGCCGGCAAAGAAAGTCCGGAGCACAGTCTTTAGGGTTCTAGCCTTGACAATAGCATCCTCTTCTGGGGTCGCAAGGTTGGCACCTACAATTGAAACAAAAGAAAGAACGTATCAATCATCCTGAGTATCACATAATAAAGCCAAGACATGAAATTAATCGGCAGCAAAAACTTACTAAGTAAGATCTGATAAGTATCGGCGACCTGGTCCGATAGTTTCTTCAGTGCGGTCTGAGCGGTATTGCACTTCGTCTTGTATTTAGAAACATCCTTCTTCAAAGTTTTCATGTCGTCCTCAAGGGTTTCCCTTCGCTTTACCTCGGCAAGAAGAAGTTGTTCGGTCTTGAGTAAAATTTCATCAGACCGGGTTATCTGCGCCTGTCAGTAGCAAGGAACACAAGTATCAGTTGGATATTATGGTAAGCTGAATATTGCGTAAAGTACCAAGCATAACTTTAGCAAAGTCATGCTCGGAACTTGGGGACTGGGTATGCACTACGAGATATCAAGTGTCATTACCTGGTGCTCTGCGGCCATGCGCTCCAAGATCTTGCTCTCCGAAGTCTTCATATTGAGGAGAGTTTTCATTAATTGATCAAAAGTGTCTTTACCCGTATCAGAGGACCCGGGGCCTTGGAAATTCCGAGAAGGGGTTTTCTTCTTAGTGGGAGGCGGTACCCGGGTCATTTGTATGTCGAAATCCGATGCTCCTTCTTCTGCACCCAAGGTTGTGGCTCTGTTCTTCTTGCTGGCATGGGAGGCAATCGGATACTCGGCTTCTTGTATGTCCGGGTTTACCGGAGACTCTTGTCCTTCGCCGCTAGACGCGGCTGTAGTCTTATCAGCCGGGCTCCCCTTACCCGGGCCCTCGGTTTCCACATCCTCTTGGTCGCTGGTAACGACCGTGGCCCTATGGGTGTTATGAGTGAGCAGCTAGTATACGATCAGGAAAGGGTGATGAAGCATGGTAGAGTATCAGGAAAGGGATTTTACCCGGTATTCACCGCGAAATCCACAGGAAATCCGTCGCTGGACCCGGGAGAGGCTGGAAAGTATCAAGTAAGATTTCATAAGGGAATGGTTCAAGGAGAATGTTTCGTACGAGAAAGGATAGGGTAAATACCAGCCCGCCGAGTTGGAGTCGATGAAATACCCGGGTTAAGAGCATCATCGCCCGGGTGATTTCGAGTTGACCTGCGTTTGGTCATGGGCGACTCCTTCAAGCATGGGCAGTGGAACAACGTCAAGGTAGCTCATGAATATCATTAAAGGAATACGAATTGAATGCGAGGAGGTGATATGAAACCTTGGAGGTGGCCTCTTGGGATTTTCTCTTTGATCCGACTTTGACTGTCGGCTCCAATTCCTCCTCGTCGCTGGCGGATTCTACTTTGCCGTCGGTGTCTTCTTCTTCGTCATCTTCTTGTTCTGGATATCGTCAAAGTTATAGTTGGAAAATGAAGGGGTTATAATGAGTTTAAAGGAACCAAATAAAGTCCGGAGAGCACCTTCGTCCGAGTTAACGGCTTCTTCTTGCTCCTCTGGACTTTCGGAGCTAGGAGAAGTGTTGATTTTCCAAAAGTCATCATCAGCCTGAAAAGTATCAGTACAAGGGTCATCAACTGTATCGAGTGGAAAGAGCAAAGGTAAAGACATCAAAATCGGGTTTTCACCTTGGGGGCTGGGTTCTCGAGTGTGAAGGGCTCCAATCCGGATATGTTCCGGATTACCTCAAGCTTTTCTGTCAGAAAACCCTTGATGGTTTTATGAGTGTCACCAGCCGCGAAGATGTTGTCAGAGTACCGGAGTGGGTCTGTAGATTGCCCCGAATACTCGCACATCAACTTTGTGCGGATGGAATTGGGTTGAATCCGGAAGTCGACCCAAGTCTTCACCAGGTTGAGCCCGATGAGGCCTTGAGTCGAGAGAGTGGTGATTTTAGCTAGTAGAGGTTGAATTGCCTCCCTGTCCGAGTCAGGGGCGAAGGCACTAAATTTCTCGGAGATGTCAAGAAGACCCTCTGAGTAACCCGGCAGCTTCTTTTGGCCGGGTGGGGAGGTGTCTTGGCAGTAAAAGTATGAGAGCTGCCAGTGCTTGACATGGGAGTTAAGGGTGAGGGGTGGCACCAGAGAATTCTTGCGGCGCTGGATAGAAACCCCGCCGCAAGCGAGAAGCGCCCCGTCACCGCTTTCGCGGCACGGTTTGCACTGAAAAAGCTCAATGAAAAGAGCTAGACTTGGCGAAGTGCACAAGTATGACTCGGAAAGGACGATGAAGTGGGAAATGTTTAATACAGAATTAGGCCCGATGTCAAAAATGCGAAGGCCGTAATGGCTTAGAACATCACGGAAAAAGGGTGACCCGGCGGACGGAAGCCCCGGGTCACATGTTCCACGAAACAGATTACCTCGTCTTTCGTCGGGGTAGGCCGGGTCTCCTTACCCGGCACCCTCCACTGGATATCCTCTTGAGGAGGAAGAACTCCCAGCTCGACCAGCTCCTCCAACTTGGCCTTGGTGACCGTAGACCGCGCCCAGTTGGCAGATATGGAGTTGGTGGCTTTGGCTTTAGTCGGAGTTTTCCCCTGCTTTTTGGGAGCCATGTGGTTGACCTGCAAAGCACAAGGTAAAAGGATAAAAGGAATAAGACACGGAAGCTGTGAGCCGGCCAAGTATCGGCAGGGTAATATTGAAGACACGAAAATTGCGTATTATCCGGATGTCTGTTTGCGGAGTGAGGTTCGAATTATCCGGGTGTTAAGTATTATGGCAAAAATTATGGGGATCTAAGTGTTGAAGGAGCTTTTGAGGACAATGGATGGCTGCACGGGCACTTAGTGCGAATAAAAGGAGCTGGAAAGGGGAGGATTAGCCGGGTGATTGGGGCAAAGGCGGAAATTTTGAGTGGTTCAAGCTCAGATTGGAAATTCCATCTTCAGATTTGTGGCGAAATTAACGATTGCGGGTAATAGGAGAGTGAATTGGAGGTTATATCTTATCTATTGGGCGAGCTAGAAGGAGTGCTAGCAACCTAATTCGGCATGGCTGAGAAATCATTGGCGGGTTGATTTGGATCTAATCTGAGGAGAAGTCAAGAAATTGCAAGGGCAAATTAATAGATGCAAGAGGCTTACTGGAGGAGATCTGAGTGAAGCCTTGCGGAGGCAGATGGCGCAAGCCTGGTGTCCTTTCGCGGTTCCTGACGGGCCGGATGGAGATTTGCCGGTGGGTCTTGGCGGCGGCGCGGGGTGAGCTGTGGCGGAGCGTAGCCTCCGGCCAATGGGCTCCGGTGATGCGCGCGGGATTTCCGTGGTGGCGCTCAGTGAGGATGAGCACGGAGGGAGAAAGGAAGCAGAGTGGGGGGAAATGAGCCGTTAGGGTTCGGGTTACCCCCAAGGAGCCTATTTATAGCACGAGTGGATAAGCCCGGTTCAGCGAGCGGGAGCCGGGAATTGCGGAGTAAACGGCTATCTATTTGATTTTTTGCGAGATGCGCTTTAAGTGTTGAGCAAGGTGCCTGAACGAAAAGGAGAAAGAGATCCATCCCGTGATATCGGGGACAATTATCAAGTATAGAATCTTGACATTTTGGGGTTCAGATCTGGAGAGCTAAGCCAAGTACTTGGAGAAAAGCCGGGTTACTATATGGCCACCATGGAGCTAGGCCTAGCTATTTGTCAAAGCACTTTAACCCGGCCTCTATACACTTGTACGTTTGATATTTTTGCAGGGAATAGCAGGCGCTTCAAGGACGGATCCGTGAAGCCCAAGCTATTCTGGGGACTACTGATGGAGGGATAATAACCCGGTAGGCCAACTCCAAGGTGTAACCTGGCCCAAAGGACGCTGCGCAAGGTCCGGCTAAGGATAGAGAAACTTCTGGAAGGCCCAAGTTTGTAGGCCTCGTAACCCGGATTGTGGGTTACAGTAAAGGAAAGTTAGGGTTTGTATGCGGTGTCCGGGTAGGATTCAAGGTGTGTCTTGGAGAGTAAGCCAGGGGGTACGGGTACTATATAAACCGACCCCTAGGTTTAGTTGAGAGAGATCTAAGAACCCTAGCAATATCGCTTGATATCGAGCATCTAGTGTAATACCAGAGTTGAGTTATTATATCGAGATCGGAGACTCGACGACTTTGATTGCCGGCTGCCAGATCGAGTTGCATCATGTTTTCCTCTGAGCTAAACCCTCTCCCAAACGCCTATGTCGTCTTGCCCCAAGATCAGTTACCCCCGGTAACGTCTGCCGTGATTATCCCACGACAAGAGTAATCCTTTGGATTTTAGCATTGCACAGTTTAATCATAGGCACATGCAACAAAACAAAGAAATGAATAACAGCTAGAATCATTGGCAAACATTGCAGGTTGACATAATCTAATTAAAGATCAAAGTAGTTTTACCTCATTCCATAATCTTGCAAGAAACTTAGAATGTATCTCAACTTCACATTGGTGTCCTTCGCACTCTCCAACAGGGTGTCTTTTCCCCTCTAGAGCATGTCCCACTTCTCTTCGGTTACTTTCAAAGTTTTCTTCGCACTCTTCAGCTCAGAATCAAGCTTAGTAACCAAGCCGTGCATGATCATATAGCTTCTCTTTTGTTCCCGTAATTCCAACTCGAGTGCTAGCATTTTTTAAGCTTTCATCGCCCTGTCTAGACTGTCCTCGCAGCAGACGAAACAGATTAGCTTCTCAGCGCTGGTATCATCAACCAGCTTGCAAACTTCATAGAGACGATGAGATTCAATTGTCTCAACTGACTGCCGTACCAATTTCTGAATTTCAGTACGCGACATGCTGCAGAAGTCGCAGCCTGCACTGTGTTCCTATAGCCAAATACAAAAAGAATAAAAATGTCGCACCCGGACTTCTAGAGGATACACACAGCCCGCTAAATAGTAGATAATTGGCTTACGGGGCCTACCTGCACCCGCATCTCAATATGAGTAGGCCGACACGTAAACGTGTGACAACCATTCTCTACTATTCATCGTCTGTGAAACCATCCAATAGGAATCCGAATACTTCCATTGACGTACTTCATAACATACACACATGGTACATCAACGGCATTTGAACAAGTGATATCACAACAAATCTCTAAGACACAAAGAAATAGAAATAAGTGGCAAAAGCTCTCACTAGAGCAAAGATAGCAAATACAGTCATACAGAGGACACATGTCCCAACAAGTCATCATTACATCACAGCGGAAGCAAACAACGTGTCTGAGTACAGACAAGATCCAAATAGGTCTAAGAGGCCGGAAACGAAAAGAACGGAGCCCATCCACGAAGTCTCGGATCCTGCCCGGGTCCGCTATCTACTCGTCAGCAGCCTCGTCATCTTCCACGTAGTAGCCACCATGGGGATCCTCGGAAACGTAGTCTGCAGAACCAGCAGCCCCAAAGGGGTCAGTACGGACGAGTACTGGCAAGCAAGACGCACAAGATACAAAAGTGTACCCGACAACACCAAGTACAGATGCTTTGGTTTCAACGGAAGGTAGGTGATACAAAGGTGCGGCAGCGGGCTGCACTAACCAACTACAGAGACACGCTACAACATCCGCTAAAAGAAAGGGATAAGATAGCGCATCGGAGCCAACTACCACTAACCTCAAACAAACCCATCCTGGATCTCGCCTCTTATCCAAAGAAGCAATCCGAGGATAACCCACACAGTTGGATTAATGAAGGTTCAGATTACTGTGACAATATGCATATTACTAGTCAAATTATTATTAATTAGGTGTAAGTTGTCTGAGTACTTGTTAGCCAGCACTTTCACCAAGTCGTCACATAACCGCGGGCAACACGGCTTCTCGAGAAGATTCATCCCTGCGGGGTGTGCTCTAGTACCCGTACACACTCGAGCCACCAACTAAAACTCAGGTGGACTCAACACGACTCGAACCATCTCTACAGCCTGTCCTAGGAGCCACGGAGCTATAAGGTCCCAGCCACGCAGCCGAATACTCAGCGCAAGTGTGCAAAACTCCCGCAGGACGCAACACCCCGGCAATACAGGCCTCGCCCTATATGTGTGCGTCATCCACATCATCAGTATCAACCATGGGAGTGACCCATTCATGCGTATGAGCCAAATGGAACACCCGAACTAAGTGTGGCTCTTCGGACAAACTGCGGATCAGGTCAAAGTCGAGGGGGGTTCCATACGACCACCCGGATGCGGTGAGCACGCTCATCATGGATCAGAGGACAAGACCCTTTTCCTAATTAGGGTCGACACTAGCAGGCTTCAAAACCCTAACCCGGGCCTCCTGCCGGTGCCTTATCATCAGATTATTATTACCCCCAAACATTAACATGATATTGATTATAACAAGCACATCTATCAAACTAAAGAGGTGATAAGATAAATGACAACAAGACTCGAGCACAAACAAACCTAAGCATGATACTGTGACACAGGCTAACAAACAACAAGGTTGTAGGTGTGGGAGTGAGGCTATATTCATGGCTATAGGATGACATGTGATAGGATCGGAACACAAGCAACGAATCATAAGGCTAGCATATTAGACAACGGAAAGTATCAGTATCAAGTGTGGAACGGACACAACGGTTCATGTGAGTGAATACTTGCCTGCAAACTCAGTAGCCTAGTACTGGGCTAACTCCTCTGAAGTGGTATCATAAACCTCGTATGTCTCAACGTCGTCGTCTATTCGAGAAGAAGCAAAACAAACAACGAAGAGAGACGGACAATCAATAACATTGCATAATGCACAAACATGGGATGATGCATGACATTTTAATGCAAGTAAGAGATCATGGTCATGATCATCAAGTTAAATGAGTGTCCCAAATAAGTTTGCATTATTTGGAAACCTCTCATATTTATCTTAGTGGCCTATTATTAATTTTAATAAGACCAATACATCAATAGTATTCCCACATGCATGAAATGATGCTTTTCTGTTATTAATTGAAGTTATTTCCATTTTGGTATAGTTTCCATAATTTTTGGGTGAAGAAAAATAATAAATAAGAATTAATTCTTATTGTTTTCATTTCTGCCATTTTTGGTAAACAATTTAAAAAGAGGTACTTTCAGTTACAAAAGCATGGGAAATACTTGAAAACATGTGGACAATGTTTCACTGAACATTTTAAGCCATTAAACATAATTTTTGGATAATCATTGAATTTATTATGCATTTTTCCATAAGCATTTTTATTCTGCCCCTTTTAGTAAACAAAGGGAAACATGTTCAAATTTACTTCAATTGTGACCAAATAAAATACCACTGTGTAGAGTTTGTTAAGACAAAATTTTAGAGCCCAAGTTTGCTCAATTTGGGTGAACATAACTCAAGTTATGAGTTTTGCAATATTTCAGTTTTTATTCCATTTTCTGTATTTAAATATTTAGTGCACAAATTATTACAGAAACATGTTGACATTTTTACATATTTCGAAAGTGCTCACAGTTATGAATCTACAGAAATTTGAATCACCAAAATTGAAGCATGTATGAATTAGTTATTGATATTACAATTTAACATTTGAAACTGCAATTCTGTTTTTTTTTTCAGAACAAAAATTTTAGAAAAAAAAGTGGAAAAAAAAGGTGGGTTTTATTCCGCTGCGGGGAGGTATCGAACCCGCGACGCTGCGCTTGCGTGCGAGCTTCGCTGGCCATCTGGCCACTGCCGCGGTTGTTGCAGAACAGGGATGCGCGGCCCTTTTGTGGTTCAGCTAAGCGCGGCTGCAAATTCGCGAAAAAGACGGGAGAAAAAGGGGGGGCTTTTCGGCTGGAGCGGGGACTCGAACTCGCGCCCCTTGTCGCGCGCGAGGGGGGCCTGTGGCACTGGGCTATTCCTGTTTTCGTGTTGAATAACAGATCTGCAGGTTTAAGGTGTTTATCGGGCGCGTTAACTGAACCAAAAACGAACAGATTCAGACTTGCACGTAACTGAACGATGATCATGGCAGTGCCGACGGCGACGAACTGAACCGGCCCGCAGGCATCTACTATGGCACGCAAACCAGCGGGGAAACAGCGGGAATCGGAGGAGGAACTCACCATGAGCCCGACCGTGTGCTCGGTGAGGTAGGAGGAGGTCGAGGACGGCGGCGGGAGCTCGCCGGAGTTGCTCCGGTCGGAAAACCTTCAGAGAAAGGAGGGGATCTGAGGGGAGAGGGAGCAGGGTGGCGGCGGCGGCTGGGGAGGAGAAAGAATAGGGGCTAGGGTTTGGGGCTACCTCGGGGTAGATAAGGGCAGGGAGAGAGAGAGAGGAGCACATGGGGAGGAGCTCGCTTTTTGTCCCTGCTTCCGTCACCCGTACGGAGGAAGGGGACGAGGCCTGGCAGGCCGGGCTGCTCGGGATGGTTTGGGCCAGCCCACCAGGCTGGCTTGGACAGGTGTCCTTCTTTTCTTTTCCCTGTTCTTTTTTTTTGTAAAAGAGAAAAGGAGAGAGAAAGAAAAGACAGGCTTTGGAGTACTTATTTTAGGTGATCAAATTTTTATTAAGTGCACAAGACCAACAACCCATGTGTGCCATATTTTGGTTTTCAAAATTATTTAATTTTTGAGCAAGTTGGCATTTAAATTGTTTTTTGGCAATTTTGAATTTAATAAAAGGAATTGTTTTAAACCACTTATAAAAAAAATGATTCCAACTCCAATATTAAACCCATAATTGAAAGTGTTTTGTTGGTGTTGTTTATTTGCAAATTGGAACAGACCAAGTATGGGCAATTGTTTGAATTTGAAAACTTGCATTTGGAAACTTAACACATGCAATGCTTATGATGCCATGATGCCAGAAAAATAAAACAAAGAGCATGCAAGTTTGGAGGTTTCATACTTGGGATGTTACAAAACGCCCCCCTTGAAGGAATCGCGCCCCGAGATTCCTACTGAGAAGAGAAAAGGTCCGGATACTTCTTGCGAAGATCCTCTTCGGTCTCCCATGTTGCCTCTTTATCGGAATGATGAGACCACTTCACTTTGAAGAACTTAGTGCTCTTGTTGCGAGTTTTGCGCTCGGTCTCATCGAGAATGCGAATAGGGTGCTCTTCATAAGAGAGGTCTTCTTGCAGTTCAATGGAATCATGATCAACTGCACGACCTGGGTCTTTGAAGCACTTCTTGAGCTGTGACACGTGAAAGACATCGTGCACCTTGGATAGCTTTTCTGGAAGTTCAAGACGATAGGCATTTTGTGCACGCCTTGAGAGAATGTTGAAGGGACCAATATAACGTGGAGCAAGCTTTCCCTTGACACCAAAACGATGAGTGCCTCTGAGGGGAGTAACACGGAGATATGCTTTGTCTCCAGCTGCATAGACCATGTCCCTGTGTTTGCTGTCATAGTAGCTTTTCTGACGAGACTGAGCAATCTTCAGATTGTCACGAATGATGCGAACTTTCTCTTCGGCCTCCTTAACAATGTCAGTACCAAAGAGTGAGCGTTCACCGGCTCCAGACCAATTGATTGGACTCCTGCATCTGCGACCATAGAGAGCCTCGAAAAGTGCCATGCCTAGGCTTGCCTGGAAGCTGTTGTTGTAGGAGAATTCAGCATATGGAAGACATTCCTCCCATTTCATGCCAAACGAGAGAGCACATGCCCTGAGCATATCCTCGAGAATCTGATTGACTCTTTCGACTTGCCCTTGAGACTGAGGATGATAGGCTGTGCTGAACAGAAGCTTGGTGCCCAAAGCTTCTTGAAAGCTTTTCCAGAAATGAGAAGTGAAGATGCTTCCACGGTCTGAGCTTATTTCTAGCGGAACACCATGAAGAGGAACAATCTTCGTTGTATAGAGCTCTGCCAATTGACTAGCTGAGATTGTCTCTTTAACAGGGAAGAAATGAGCGACTTTAGTGAGTCGATCAATGACAACGAAGATTGCATCGTTGCCCCTCTTGGACTTTGGAAAACCAGTGACGAAGTCCATTTCAATCATGTCCCACTTCCATTCAGGAATTTTCAGAGGTTGGAGAAGACCCGCTGATTTCTGATGAACTGCTTTGACACGTTGACAAACATCGCATTCAGAGACATATTTAGCAATTTCACGCTTCATGCCAGACCACCAATACATTGTTTTGAGATCCTGGTACATCTTTGTACTTCCAGGGTGTATGGAAAGAGGAGTATCATGAGCCTCCTTGAGAATCACATCTTTCAGGCTTTGGATTTCGGGAACTGCAATGCGTCCTTGGAAAAACATTGTTCCCTTGTCATCAATTGAGAAGCACTCATACTTCACATTGCCTGCTTTGATGTTCTTTGCGATCTTCTTGATCTCAGCATCACGAAGTTGTTCAGAACGAATCTTGTCCTCAAGCGTTGGACTGGCTGTCAAGTTTGCAAGATAGACTTGAGGAATAAGTCCAAGATTCAGCTTTTGGAATTCTTCGTGAAGAGGAGGTTGGCTTTCCATCATCATGAGATTGTTGCAATAGGACTTGCAACTGAGATCATCGGCCATAACATTAGCCTTGCCTGGAGTGTCGAAAATGGTGAGATCGAAGTCTTTGATCTTCTCAATCCATCTCCTTTGTCTGAGTTTCAGATCTGGCTGACTGAAGATGTACTTTAGACTGTTGTGGTCAGAAAAGATCTGAGTGCGATTACCCAACAAGTATTGTCTCCATTTCTTGAGGGCAAAGACAACTGCTGCAAGCTCAAGGTCATGAATAGGATAGTTGAGCTCATGTGTGTTCAACTGGCGAGAAGCATAAGCAACAACTTGACGTTCTTGCATGAGAACTGCACCTAGACCTTGGAGAGAAGCATCACAGAATATTTGGAAAGGTTTTGAAGGATCTGGGCCAACCAGAACTGGTGTAGAAGTGAGTTTAGTCTTCAGGAGATTGAAGCTTTCATCACATTGTGGAGACCAGACGGACTTCTTGTCCTTCTTTGTGATGTCAGTGAGAGGTTTGGCAATCTTGGAGAAGTTTTGGACGAAGCGACGACAATAGCTAGCCAAACCAAGAAAACTTCTGACTTGCTTCACCGTTTTAGGCGGTTTCCATTCAACAATGGCCTTAACCTTTTCTGGGTCAATAGCTATGCCCTTGGCAGATATGACATGACCAAGATAAGTGACTTTAGAAATCCAGAACTCACATTTGGAAAACTTGGCATAGAGGCGATGCTCGTGAAGCTTCATGAGAGTGAGACGAAGATGTTCTTCATGCTCTTTCTCGGATTTGGAGTAGACAAGAATATCATCAAGATATACCACAACGAACTTGTCGAGGTATTCATGGAAGACATAATTCACGAGTCGAGAGAAGGTCGTCGGTGCATTGGTGAGACCAAAGGACATGACGGTGTATTCATAGCGACCGAAGCGAGTGACAAAGGCTGTCTTTGGAACATCCTCTTTTCTGATCTTTATTTGATGGTAACCCATTCTCAAGTCCAACTTGGAGAATATAGAGGCTCCAGCAAGTTGATCAAAGAGATTATCGATGCGAGGAATTGGATATTTGTTCTTGATGGTTTTATCGTTAAGAGGACGATAGTCAACAACGAGTCTCTTTGTTTGATCCTTCTTTGCCACAAAGAGAGTTGGGCATCCCCAAGCCGAGGAACTAGGTTGAATGTAACCTTTTTCCATGTACATATCGATTTGCTCCTTTAACAATTTCAGTTCAGGAGGAGCTATCTTGTATGGATACTTGGAGATTGGAGCAGTGCCTGGTGCAAGTTCGATGACGAACTCAACAACTCTGTCAGGAGGCATTCCTGGCAATTCTTCTGGAAAGACATCGGGGAAGTCACAAACCACCGGAACAGTTTCAATAGATGGTAGAGGATTTGCATTGAGAGTGTAGAGTTGAACAACTGGATTTTCAGCATGGAAGTAGACTATCTGGCCAGAAGGGTGTGTGATTTTGACAGACTTAGCAGGACAATCATTGACTGCTTTGTTGGCTACCAGCCAATCCATCCCAAGAATGACATCAATATCTGAAGAGTGGAGAGCTATCAGAGATGCCTGGAATGGAAGGTTTCCAATTGTGATCTCGACGATCTAGCTAACTTTATTGCTTTGCCAGCTAGATCCCGGTGATTTCACTAGGAGAGGGATAGACAACTGTTCGAAGTTGCTTTTACTGGTGTTTGCAAAGTTTTGAGAGATGAAGGAGTGTGAAGCACCAGAATCTAACAAGACTTTAGCACGAAACGAGTTCACAAGAAGTGTGCCCATTACAACCTCTGGAGATTCTTCTGCTCCCTGGGCCTTGACATGGTTCACCCTCACAGTTCTCAAGACAGACGTGTTCCTGTTGCGGGGCCTAGGCGAAGAAGTGTGTACCATCACATGATTCACATTAGAGATAGGTAGTGATGGTAGCTTGTTCCGCGGGCACTTGTAGGAGTAGTGTCCTGGTAGACCGCACTTGAAGCATGTAATAACAGAACGAGGAGCTGTTGGACTTGGCTGAGATGGAGCACCTCCTGAAGATACCACTGGGGTGGGAGGGCGGGCAAGAAATCCTGCCGGGCTTCGCAAGCAGATGGGCGGTGTTGGAGTGGCATATGGAACCCAAACTCTTCGTTTTGTGGAGGCATGATAGCTTTTGACGAATTAGCCTGTTCACGAGAGTGCTTACGAGACTCCTCAACCAACTTGCGCCCATGCTCTTCATTTAGAGCGATGTTGATGAGGTCCTCAAAATTCTTGGCCTTGACGTTGGTGAGAGCATACTTGAGTTCCGGGTTGAGACCCCTGCGGAACTTTGCCATCTTTTTCGCTTCCGTGGAGACTTCATCTCCGTTGTAGCGAGCCAGGCGATTGAACTCTCTTTGGTATTCGAGAACGTCCAAATTGCCTTGTGTAAAAGAATAGAATTCCTCACGCATCCTCTCCATGAGCCCATCGGGAATGTGATGGCGCACGAAGGCTTGCTTGAAATCCTCCCATGTGATTGCCACACTAGGACCTCTCATTTCTTGGAAGTTCTCCCACCAAGACATGGATTGTCCACGGAGAAGGTAGGTCACGTAAGGAACACGGTCCTCGTCAGCCACATGAGCTACCATAAGAGTACGGTTCATTTCACGGAGCCAGTCATCAGCATCCAATGGCTCGGAGGAGGTATCAAACGTGCGCGGATTGAGCTCAAGGAACTCCCGAATAGACACACGGCCGCTGCCATTATTCCCAAGGTCTTGGTTCTGCTGCATCTGCCTTATAACTTGTGTCATCTGAGACATCACTTTCCCCATCTCGGGTGGTAGTGTGGGTTCTTCGTCACCACTCTCCATCCTGAAGAGGATACCAAGGTTAAGACACTAACCGGATAACAAAATCCAATATAAGTGCTTACAAGGCTTACTTCAGACGTAGCATGGAGCAAACATATACTACCCTCAACGTTCACCATAAATGGTCCGCGTACCACACGGATAGCCGTGTTGAAGAAGAAAATCTCTGGAACAAGACGGATGGAGGTTAACAATGAATCAACAGATAAGTTGTTACAACGAAAGAGACGATTTGTGAAGGACGATATCGAAGCAACAACTGGGAAACAGGAGACCACAAACACCTGAGGTACTACGGAAAAACCCATCCGGGCTTCTAGAGGATCAATATCTACTGCTTAAGAAATAGAGGATCTGCTTCCGGGGCTTATTTGCCACCGTTCTCAATCGTGAGTAGGCAACACGAAAATCGTGTCACAACCACCTCCATTCCTATGGTCTAGTAGATATAACCATCCTCGAGAAACCAGGATACGTGAAATCCTAACTTGAAAGTTTAGGTGAGAAGAGAAAAACAACGATGCACTTCCTTACCAGAAAAGGGAGGGTGGGTGGGGAAAGAAATAAAAGAACAGAATTCCTACTCTCACATTTCATTTTTCCTATATAGCTACAAAATAGTTTCTAGACTCAACTGCGACCAGTAAAAGGGATCCTACAGGCAGACAGGCTCTGATACCATTTGTCGCACCCGGACTTCTAGAGGATACACACAGCCCGCTAAATAGTAGATAATTGGCTTACGGGGCCTGCCTGCACCCGCATCTCAGTATGAGTAGGCCGACACGTAAACGTGTGACAACCATTCTCTACTATTCATCGTCTGTGAAACCATCCAATAGGAATCCGAATACTTCCATTGACGTACTTCATAACATACAAACATGGTACGTCAACGGCATTTGAACAAGTGATATCACAACAAATCTCTAAGACACAAAGAAATAGAAATAAGTGGCAAAAGCTATCACTAGAGCAAAGATAGCAAATACAGTCATACAGAGGACACATGTCCCAACAAGTCATCATTACATCACAGCAGAAGCAAACAACGTGTCTGAGTACAGACAAGATCCAAATAGGCCTAAGAGGACGGAAACGAAAAGAACGGAGCCCATCCACGAAGTCTCGGATCCTGCCCGGGTCCGCTATCTACTCGTCAGCAGCCTCGTCATCTTCCACGTAGTAGCCACCATGGGGATCCTCGAAAACTTAGTATGCAGAACCAGCAGCCCCAAAGGGGTCAGTACGGACGAGTACTGGCAAGCAAGACGCACAACATACCAAAGTGTACCCGACAACACCAAGTACAGATGCTTTGGGTTCAACGGAAGGTAGGTGATACAAAGGTGCGGCAGCGGGCTGCACTAACCAACTACAGAGACACGCTACAACATCCGGCTAAAAGAAAGGGATAAGATAGCGCATCGGAGCCAACTACCACTAACCTCAAACAAACCCATCCTGGATCTCGCCCCTTATCCAAAGAAGCAATCCGAGGATAACCCACACAGTTGGATTAATGAAGGTTCAGGTTACTGTGACAATATGCCTATTACTAGTCAAATTATTATTAATTAGGTGTAAGTTGTCTGAGTACTTGTTAGCCAGCACTTTCACCAAGTCGTCACATAACCGCGGACAACACGGCTTCTCGAGAAGATTCATCCCTGCAGGGTGTGCTCCAGTACCCATACACACTCGAGCCACCAACTAAAACTCAGGTGGACTCAACACGACTCGAACCATCTCTACAGCCTGTCCTAGGAGCCACGGAGCTATAAGGTCCCAGCCACGCAGCCGAATACTCAGCGCAAGTGTGCAAAACTCCCGCAGGACGCAACACCCCGGCAATACAGGCCTCGCCCTATATGTGTGCGTCATCAACATCATCAGTATCAACCATGGGAGCGACCCATTCATGCGTATGAGCCAAATGGAACACCCGAACTAAGTGTGGCTCTTCGGACAAACTGCGGATCAGGTCAAAGTCGAGGGGGGTTCCATACGACCACCCAGATGCGGTGAGCACGCTCATCATGGATCAGAGGACAAGACCCTTTTCCTAATTAGGGTCGACACTAGCAGGCTTCAAAACCCTAACCCGGGCCTCCTGCCGGTGCCTTATCATCAGATTATTATTACCCCGAAACATTAACATGATATTGATTATAACAAGCACATCTATCAAACTAAACAGGTGATAAGATAAATGATAACAAGACTCGAGCACAAACAAACCTAAGCATGATACTACGACACGGGCTAACAAACATCAAGGTTGTAGGTGTGGGGGTGAGGCTATATTCATGGCTGCAGAATGACATGTGATAGGATCGGAACACAAGCAACAAATCATAAGGCTAGCATACTAGACAACGGAAAGTATCGGTATCAAGTGTGGAACGGACACAATGGTTCATGTGAGTGAATACTTGCCTGCAAACTCAGTAGCCTGGTACTGGGCTAACTCCTCTGAAGTGGTATCATAAACCTCGTATGTCTCAACGTCGTCGTCTATTCGAGAAGAAGCAAAACAAACAACGAACAGAGACGAACAATCAATAACATGGCATAATGCACAAACATGGGATGATGCATGACATTTTAATGCAAGTAAGAGATCATGGTCATGATCATCAAGTTAAATGAGTGTCCCAAATAAGTTTGCATTATTTGGAAACCTCTCATATTTATCTTAGTGGCCTATTATTAATTTTAATAAGACCAATACATCAATAGTATTCCCACATGCATGAAATGATGCTTTTCTGTTATTAATTGAAGTTCTTTCCATTTTGGTATAGTTTCCATAATTTTTGGGTGAAGAAAAATAATAAATAAGAATTAATTCTTATTGTTTTCATTTCTGCCATTTTTGGTAAACAATTTAAAAAGAGGTACTTTCAGTTACAAAAGCATGGGAAATACTTGAAAACATGTGGACAATGTTTCACTGAACATTTTAAGCCATTAAACATAATTTTTGGATAATCATTGGATTTATTATGCATTTTTCCATAAGCATTTTTATTCTGCCCCTTTTAGTAAACAGAGGGAAACATGTTCAAATTTACTTCAATTGTGACCAAATAAAATACCACTGTGTAGAGTTTGTTAAGACAAAATTTTAGAGCCCAAGTTTGCTCAATTTGGGTGAACATAACTCAAGTTATGAATTTTGCAAGATTTCAGTTTTTATTCTATTTTCTGTATTTAAATATTTAGTGCACAAATTATTACAGAAACATGTTGACATTTTTACATATTTCGAAAGTGATCACAGTTATGAATCTACAGAAATTTGAATCACCAAAATTGAAGCATGTATGAATTAGTTATTGATTTTACAATTTAACATTTGAAACTGCAATTCTGTTTTTTTTTCAGAACAAAAATTTCAGAACAAAAAGTGGAAAAAAAGGTGGGTTTTATTCCGCTGCGGGGAGGGATCGAACCCGCGACGCTGCGCTTGCGTGCGAGCTTCGCTGGCCATCTGGCCACTGCCGCGGTCGTTGCAGAACAGGGATGCGCGGCCCTTCTGTGGTTCAGCTAAGCGCGGCTGCAAATTTGCGAAAAAGACAGGAGCAAAAGGGGGGGCTTTTCGGCTGGAGCGGGGACTCGAACTCGCGCCCCTCGTCGCGCGCGAGGGGGGCCTGTGCCACTGGGCTATTCCCGTTTTCGTGTTGAATAACAGATCTGCAGGTTTAAGGTGTTTATCGGGCGCGTTAACTGAACCAAAAACGAACAGATTCAGACTTGCACGTAACTGAACGACGATCATGGCAGTGCCGACGGCGATGAACTGAATAGGCCCGCAGGCATCTACTACGGCACGCAAACCAGCGGGGAAACGGCGGGAATCGGAAGTGGAACTAACCATGAGCCCGACCGTGTGCTCGGTGAGGTAGGAGGAGGTCGAGGACGGCGACGGGAGCTCGCCAGAGTTGCTCCGGTCGGAAAACCTTCAGAGAAAGGAGGGGATCTGAGGGGAGGGGGAGCAGGGTGGCGGCGGCGGCGGCTGGGGAGGAGAAAGAAGAGGGGCTAGGGTTTGGGGCTACCTCGGGGTAGATAAGGGCAGGGAGAGAGAGAGGAGCACATGGGGAGGAGCTCGCTTTTTCCTCCCTGCTTCCGTCACCCGTACGGAGGAAGGGACGAGGCCTGGCAGGCCGGGCTGCTCGGGATGGTTTGGGCCAGCCCACCAGGCTGGCTTGGACAGGTGTCCTTCTTTTCTTTTCCCTGTTCTTTTTTTTTTTGTAAAAGAGAAAAAGAGAGAGAAAGAAAAGACAGGCTTTGGAGTACTTATTTTAGGTGATCAAATTTTTATTAAGTGCACAAGACCAACAGCCCATGTGTGCCATATTTTGGTTTTCAAAATTATTTAATTTTTGAGCAAGTTGGCATTTAAATTGGTTTTTGGCAATTTTGAATTTAATAAAAGGAATTGTTTTAAACCACTTATAAAAAAAATGATTCCAACTCCAATATTAAACCCATATTTGAAAGTGTTTTGTTGGTGTTGTTTATTTGAAAATTGGAACATACCAAGTATGAGCAATTGTTTGAATTTGAAAACTTGCATTTGGAAACTTAACACATTTAATGCTTATGATGCCATGATGCCAGAAAAATAAAACAAAGAGCAAGCAAGTTTGGAGGTTTCATACTTGGGATGTTACAAAAAATCAAAGAAGTGTCGACGAAGGCTAAAGGAGATAGATGAATCTTAAGAGAACATTTGGCTACATGACTAATTTACATGCTTCGAGGCCTTGTTCAGGTCGATCTCCATTTGGGTGGGGGAAACGATCTCCGAGGGCCCTGTAACGGTAGCGTGAGCTAGATCCATGGCCGGTGGTAACTTAAAACATCAACGGTGACCTACATCCGTCGGCATTTAACCTACATCCGCCAGTATCAAACCTAGATCTATCGGCATCTAAGCTACATCCATCGTTTGGTTGAGGATGTGGAAGGGAGGGAACCAGGGCTTACCAGTCATTGTTTGAGAACGATGCCGAGGACGAGGTGGAGGCTTTCTGTGGAGGTCGATTTCAGTGGAGGAGTAGCGGAGTGGGCGAGGAGCGTGGTGGTGGAGATTTGGCGCGCAGACGCTGGCCAGTGGGACCCTGCGTGAGGCTGTTTCCGTGGAGATTTGGCGCGCGGCTCTTAACGGTCATAATTTATTCTAGTTTTTCGGATTGAAAATAAAAAAGAACCAAAAGGAGAATCTGATTGCATTTTTATTCTACTTCTTCGGATTCTTCTTTATTTTAGTTAGCAAATAATTGCAAAATAAGATAGTGCCTAGTGGTGGGGAGGGGCCGATTCAATCCCACACACCAAAGATCGAGTCTCGTTACTCACATTTGTGATGTTGCACCAACTATTGGCTTATTAGGCATGATCCAGTAGTAAATGGATGTGACAATTCATTGATCGACCGGATCAATGAGTTGTCGCATCCACTTATTACTAAATCATGCCTAATAATTTTTTTGACATCCTTAAAACATGATCGGGTTAAGAAACATACTAATATAATACATATTAGGTTCTTACATACCAGCATGATAGAGGTTCTTTAAAAGTTCTTACTATGCGCACACCAGACGACACTACCATAAGTAAGAGATAACACAAACACAGCGTGCAAGCTGCAACAACGAGCGCACCAGCAGCAGCTACATCATGTACTGCCACTTCCGAGCCTTCATGAATACACCGCAGGCAGCGTGCTTGGCCCTAACATGGGGCACACGACTGTGTGCGCCATTTCCCACACCGACGGCATGTCGAATCAAGCTGTGGCGATCGTTGGCTATGTTTCTGACACAGAAAGGGCAAAACAAGTTGTCGTAATGACGGTACCGAATGGTGCCCGCCTGCAGCTTCCTCAAGACATGTCTGCTCTTCGCATCCATAGAGTCCTCATCCGAGCCGACTTCCAGATCCCCCTCCTGTAAATTTGCAATAAAACAAAGGTTAGCAACACAATCTTATTCGCAAAAGAGTAATATACCTAACCAGATCACAAAGAACATAAAGAAATAGTTCTTAATTTATTTTCATACACTTAATCAAGTAATTTATTTAGCAGATGCGCCCTAAAGAGGACATCAATGTTGAGAAAAATGTGTCGAATTTTATACAACATCACAGTTTCCACTATATATATTTGGTGAATTAATGCACAAAAACAGATAATAACACATCAGGAATTCATTGATGATATAAGATAACATTCAACGTATTAATATTCTAATTAGGACATGTTATTATACCTTACCAGATCACAAATATCATACAAGAATCGTTCTTTAATTATATGCATAAACTGGATCAAGTAATTATCATGCACGGGGGTACAATATGTGATTTTGCAACAAATTCATAATGTGTCAAAAGTGTCTGTGAGGCAAAATAACTACACAAATTGAAAATGCTTCCAAAAAATCGTAGAATCCCTAACTCACATGCATGCTAATATGCATACAAAAAACTAGAAACCACAAGAACAGATGCAACTACAAATCTCTGAATCCTGAATACAAAAACCTGCGAACCCCTAAGGGCCCCTTTGATTCATAAGATATGAAAAGTGTAGGATTACAAAAGCCATGGGATTGGAATGTCATGTCTAGTAGAATCCTACAGGAAGAGAAATTGTGTTTGATGACAAAGAAAAAATAAAGGAATTGCAAAAGGAGGTTGGATTGAACGTTAGAATTCCTATAGGATGTAGTACAATAATTCCTATGGGAAAAATTCCTATAGGAACCAATCCTATAATAAAACGACCTACATAGGAAAAAATCCTATAGGATATAATCCTTCAAAACTCCTATGAACTTCCTTTGAATCAAAGGAGCCCTAAGTACAGATGCAACTACAACATCTCAATCCCTAAAATACAAAAAACCTGCGAACCCCTAAGTACAGATGCAACTACAGACATCTGAATCGCTAAAATACAAAAAACTTGCGAACGCCTAAGTACAGATGCAACTACAAACCTCTGAATCCCGAATACAAAAAACCTGCGAACCCCTAAGTACAGATGCAACTACATACCTCTGAATCTTGAACTTGCGTGTACAAAAAATCCTCGAACCCCTAGGTACAAATCCAACTACAAACCTTTTAATCCCGAATACAAAAACCTCGGACCCCTAAGTACAGATGCAACCGTAAACACCAGAAGTCCAAACTTGTATATACAAAAAAAACCAAAGTATACATGCAACTACAAACACAAGAAGCTCAAACTTGCATGCACAAACCCTGGATCTTTTACAATAAACTAAGCCGGCCTGGACATAGATACCTCAGGGTCTTGGTCGTCGACGTCCTCGTCGAACGCCCGGCGATCCCCGTAGGGATCACCAGATCTACCAGGAGAGGGAAAGCTGCAGGCGCCTCCACCGCGGCAGGAGCAGGCGTGTCACATCCCAATTTTGGAATACCTGTTAACACAGTTGTTTTTCTAATTGCTTGACTAATAAACCTTGGTTGTGTTTGTTTGTGTTTGTTTAAGTACAACTAAACAAACTAATTATATAAACTTGCAAACTTAAAAAGATAGCAAAGCAGTAAACTAAAAATATTCAACATATTGTTCCAATGACCTTGACAATATTTTCTAAAGTAAATATTGATCAAAGGGTTTTCCAAAAACATATTATAAATCCCATACTTGTTGAATATAATTGCAAGTCCCAAATTAAGAAAGAGGAAACACTTAATAAAATTTCCATAAAAGATTATCAGGAAAAAGAGGCATTCTTAGATGCTTCACCAAAATATTATCAAATGTTTTTCCAACCTTGCAAGATTAAAAACAAAAGTATTTGAGAGCATTTACTTGCTATCCCTAGTCACATAAATATTTTGGCAAAGCATTGTTAAAGAAAAGCCTAGTGCCTTATTAAATTGAAATTCCAATATTTTCAGAAACAGAAAACTAAAACAAGTTACTATTGGAAACTTTCTTAAAATGATTTGAAATTCATACCATTGCTTCCTTATATCAAATCAGGAAAACACACAAGAGGAGACCAAAATTTGAATCCATTAAAGTCCTGAAAACATGGTTTTTCTCCACAGCAACAATTGAGATTTTGAACAAGTTTGTTCTACAAACTTCTTCCAACTGCCATGAAATAAATACCACATTCTCTATATCATAAATAAGGATGAAAACCAAAAGGGAACAAGTTTTTGAATAATTTAAGTGGCCAAAAAACCCTGTTTTCTTGACAGCACCTTTTTGAAATTTGAACAAGTTTGTTCTATGAAGTAACTCAAAATGACTTGAGTTTTCTACCACATAAGGAACACATCAAATAAGGAATGTGTGCCAAAAATTATCATTTTTGGAAGCTCCTAAGTAGGTTAATAAATTCAATGTCCATTTGTGTAAGAATTCAAATTTGAACAACTTTGAATTATCAAGTTTATTCAATTGAGCCAATTTTCATATATGTTGTACATCTCAACTAATTAGAATTTTGGGCAAAAGGATTTAAAAATTTAAACTTGGTTTGCTTAGTGAAAACAACCTTTTTCAGAGAAGATAAGGACCTATTTGTAAATTGGCAGGGACCTAAATGAAAGCTGAGTCACACCTTCTTCTACCTCTAGCCTTCTGTAGTTACAGCAGCCCTATGCCTTTGCTTCGAATGGAAGGAATCCTTGGGGATAAAGAGGCCCCCCATGTGGTCTGTCTCCCACATGCCCCCTCTCTCTTCCCCTCAAGCTCTCTCTCCCTCTACTGTGCATTTTCTTGCAACCAAACCCTAGCCCGAATAAGCGCCGTCGATTCGACCGATAGAATGCACGCCGCCGGAAGCCATTGAGCCCTAACTCTTCGCCTTGCCGTGGTAGACCTCCCGGCAGAAGGAATCGTGGAGGAAAGCCACGTGGAGGCCGCGCCATCAAGTTCTTCTTCGGCTCCGAGAGAACTCCGGCGAGCCATTCCCTCCGCGTCGCTCCTCCTCCGCCCTCGAAGAGGCCTCCAGCGCGTCTAGGGTAAGAAGGCGGACCCCCGCCGTGTTTTCCCCCCTCCCTCTCCCTCCGAAACGTGGCCGCGCCTTGCTCGCGCCACGGCCGTTGCGCGTCGCTGTCGCCGCCGCCTTTCCGGCCGCTCCCGGGAAGCGAGGCTGCGCCCTTTAGGTTCCCCTCGTCGAGACCTTCGCGTGGACGTTTAGAAATCGAAAAATGATGAACGGTGCGTCGGTTGCGAGCTCGCCGGAGAAATTCCCGCCGGCGGGATGACGCACGCTCGCGTCATGCGGGCGTCAGCGCCCTGGACCGCGCGCTCAGAGTCAAACTGGCCCGTGGGGCCTGGCCTTGCCGCGTGGCTGCCCGCGTGGCCTACTGGCCCGCAGGTCAGCGGCTTTGGCTGGGATCTGCCACGGTAGAAAGTCTTCTGGCCGGCCCTATTAACAGATCTGGCCCAACAACCTTGTTTTTCCAATTTTATTTTTCACAGAAACATCCATGTTTGCTTTTGGCTCTAAACGGCAACCTAAAAGATGAATTTGACCAAGGTAAAATTCACAGTGGTACACCAACAAAATATAAACCACCTCCAACTTGTAGATCTACATTTGGATGGATATTTTTGCAATGAAAAATGATTTGGCAACAGGTACCAGAAACACCAAAATGAGCACCATTTTTATTTCACAACTCAGAATGAAGTGAGGCCAATTGCATTGGAAAGACCTTGAAATTTTCTAACAGGATAAATTAACCTTGCTTCCAAATTCGAAGTATTTTTGAAATGGCATGCAATTTGTTAAAACACCAGAGAGCAGTTTGGTGATTTTTATAAATTAATTAAAGATGAATTTTGATTCAAACCAAATTGGATGGTCTTGTATATGTTTAGTACTATCCAAACCTAGAAGGGTTTAATTTTTAGAGCATCATATAAAATTTGGTGGACAGATCCTTGTTTCACCTGTTTCTGCCATTTTGGCATTTTAGTTAATTAATTTGTGTGATGATATTTTTGTGTTGCAATATTGTTTTCTAGCATGTATAAGTTGTGTGAACTTGTTTTATAAGATGTGCTTAGCTATTTTAGCATGTTAGATTGTGTGGATTTGAGTTGAGAAGAAATAGGATTTATATTAATATCATATGTTCATCTCTAGTTTATTACTTGCATATAATTTTTGAATGATTAATTTGTGTGCAAGTGATTGAATTGTTGTGTTGAGATATTAGATTCAGTACCATGTTGGTACTTATATTTTGTTAGTATCACCTCTGCTAGATTGCATTTGAATTGGTAGAAAAGCATGAGTAGCTTTGTGATGACTATGAAATTGTTATGGAAAAATTCCCTCATGTGTGGAATTTTTGACATAAACATTTGTGGTTGAGTAGCCTCACATTTTTGTGTTTTTTTCATAGGACCAGTAGCATTTTGATGATGTTATTATGAGTACTTGAACCCTAGATTTTTCACTTGTGTGAAAACAATAGCATGAGTAGCATTACCTTGCTTATTTTTGCATCCTAGTATTTTCTACTAGTATGGTTAATGCACTAGATGCTAGTTTAGTATTTTGTTAATTTTTGTCAAGTATGACCAGAGACTTTGTGACCTCTTAATTCTTTGATATGCTAGGTTTCATTGCATTTTTGGTGGAAACATTATTTCCCCCACACTAGATGTGTTTCTTTTATATAGTTCTCTAACTAGTGAGTGCCTAGTATTTTTGTTTGGGAATTTTTGTACTAAATGGAAATGTGTATGCTTCTGTTTGTAAGTGGTTTTAATCATGTGTTTATTGCTAGGAAAAATACATTCTTGGAGTGTTGTTTGATTCCTCTAGTAATGCCCTTTTTATTACTACTAGTATGTAGGAGTTGCCCTGCAAATTGATGCATTGTTTTGCTAATTGGGGTATTTTTGTTATAGCAAGTATAGGTATTTTTCACTACTGTTTTTATGACATGGACCCTCTGGTTGTATTTCAATTACTTGATTAAAATACATCCATTGATTCTTCATGTTTGAGTAGTACTAGTTTCCTTAGCAGTTTTTGTGTTGAATTATTTTTCGTGCCAACTTGTGTTTGGTAGATGTTTATGTATCCTTGCATAAAGACATGTTTTCATTTACCATAATGATAACATGGTTCCTTGTTTGCATGTTAGTACTTTACTTATTATGCATGCTTGCATAGCAAACTTTTAGTAGAAACATGTCTATAGGATTCCTCCTTTTTAGCCATTATTTCTATTGTTCTCACTATGAGAAATTGTGTGTTTTGTGATGAGTCTATTACCTTGTTGCACTTGTGTGGACTCACTGATTTGTACAAGTAACTTTTACAAATCATGTGCCTTATTTATTCTTGATGTGAATTTAGGCTTAGCAGATTAGCTACCTTTTTCTTTTTGTGATTTGGTTGATAGACCCATTGCCATGATTATTTTTGTGCATGTTTTATATACTTTTAGTAGTCTCACCCTTGTGAAACTAAGTTTATTTGGGCTTATTAATATCTTGGTATGAGAGTGGCACACCCACTGAATCCATGATATTAAGGTTGTGAGATATGGTCCTCCAACCTTAAGCTGTCTTATTAAATGGCATTTCTGCCAAGTGTGTTTGTTGATTGTTTGCCTCCATTAATTATTGTGTGATTGGTTATTATTAGTTTCCTTGCTGTATGTATGGTTATGTATGGTTGCTTGCCTTGATTGGTTCTGAATGTGTGTCCTTTGTTCCTTTTACGGCGTTAGAAAACGAAGAGGAAGGAAGTGTCGTGAAGCTCTGTTTCAAGTTCCAGTCACTCCAAAACCAGGGGCACAAGGAGATACCAGGCAAGCCATCCTGATGCTTGCTGATACAATACTTATCATTATCTATCATGCATGTTTTACCTCCGAAGTTTTACAAAAACTTGATTATTAAAACTATTTTTGATGTGGAATTTACTACTATACTATATTATAGGTTACTATCATGCCAGTAGTTAAACTTGGTAATACCAAGCCCATAAGCCACCACATGGTATTTATTACCATCAAATATACTAGTCCCTAAGTGGACATCCTAAAATTGTGATTCTACAAAACAAAGGCTTTACGGAAAAACCCGGAGAAAAGGCGAATCCTTGTTCTCTGGAGGAATGTGGAAGTGGTCATTTTTGAGAAAGTGGTGTTTTCAAAAATGACACATAACCTAGTCTTCGCCGGACAACCTTTACCGTATTGCCACCCTACCCCAACATGGGCAAGGGGCTTAACTTGAAGTTTGTTCTTATTAGTGTGTGCTATCTCAATGTGCTATAGGGGATGCGATCCTCTGAACCGAATGTCGTGGAGACATATAAAGTGTGGGATTAATTTTCCCTCCGGATGCATCAGATGAGGCATCCTGGCTTGGCGGGGATTAGCTCGGTGCCGGGGATGTGGTAAAACTCAACTGAGAGATAGGCATATTCTAGCTTGAACATAGTGGATGGTTATGATCAGATACCTGATGTTTACATATTGTTGTTACAGTCCGTGATTGTTCACGGGAGGTGTACTGGATCTGGTGGATGTGTACACCTCTGCAGAGTATAACTTTTTCGAAGAAGCCGCGTCCTCGGATATGGACAGTTGAATGGCCATGTAGCTAGCATTGTGTCAATGTTTTCAAAAAGGAGTTTTGAAAGGGAAATTTAGGAAAGGAAGTGTTGAACTTGTGAAGTTCGGAAAGGAATGGAAACTTATACCATGGAGGTATCGTCGATGATGAAAAGCCAGATGCTGTTATACAAAACAAAATGTCTTGCAAAGAAAACCTTTTCTACTCTAAGCAAGAATTCTGGAAACTGATTCCAAGAAGTTTTGCAAAGAGAAAATATTCTTTAACAAAGTTTTACAAAACCCCTTGTACATGTGATATCTACAAGAGAAATAAAACTATATTATTTTATTTTCTTCTGAAGTATCTTCTTCAACGAAGATACAGATAAACTTGACTGCAGCTGTGGTGTCATCATATATGAACACCATTGGTAGTGAACCCTACTTATAGCCTACCTATTCCACCATATAAGCATACTTGCATGTTGGTAAGTGATATGATGGATGTCTTGCTGAGTACATTCAAATGTACTCATTATGGTTTCGCCCCTGGTATCTACTTATCAGATTTGGAGAAGGAGCCTCCAAAGGATATCTATGAAGAGAAGTACGGAGCTGACGGCTTTGCGAACTAGGATCGTCTCCGGGTCAGCAGCCTGTAGGTTAAGGCGTGACTTGGGCTCAACTACGTTGTGTTTTATTTGTCTTCCGCTGTGTTTGATAAGTTGCCTGCCCCATGCGGAAGTTGCGTTAAACTTGATCATGTGATCTTTTATGTAATACCTTTACGTATTCGTGTAATGGATGATGAATTTATGTGTGCCAACTGTGTATGTTGTTCACGACTGATCTTTCTGGGACCGTGAATGTATGCATACGTAGGGTTTCAGACTGCCGGTCTGGGGTCCTTACAGAGTTGGTATCAGAGCCATCCTGACCTTAGGAGACCTTAGTTAGCATGGACGTCAGATAGGAAAGAAAAGTATTTTTGAGTAAAAACCTATATACTATCTAAATTATTTTTATCTAAGGGAATTTTAGTATATTTTCCCTCCTTATTATCTTTTCAAAAGATTCTAAATGCATATCAAGGGCGTCCTTGAACAGTGGTTCGAAGGGCGGGCCTTACAGAGTTAGTATCTCTCTCGGTTAAGAGTTTATTTCTTACTTGTTTGCAACTGCTCCGCTCTGTTTTTGAAACATCTCTCATTTTGGAAGTTTTCTGTCCCGAAAATAGTTGGGGTTTCAAAAACAGATTGTTGCATATTATTACCTCTCTCAGTTAAAAAGGTTTATCAAAACTTTACTTCTATTATCTTGTTTCCATCCAAAAACTTGTATACTTGCCGATGTCCCGAGAAGACCAAAATAATTGCCTAGCTCTACAGTAATGTTGGTCAGCAGTAGAAATAGTTCTTCAGCCACTACTAGGATTTTGGATCATCCCCCGACGTAGCTCCAATGGAGCCTTGCTTGTGTGTTTTGGCTTGTTTATGTGTGTCCGTAGGACTATGTGCTATTGTGTGGTGTAGAATTTGGTTCATCTAGGCTTCTATATGTTTGTGGGGTGCTCAAATTTTGCAAATTTGTGATTGCCCCGCTCTTGTTTTTGAATCGCCTCGTGTTAAATTTTTGCAAGCAAAAATGTTTGTATAGCATTCAAAAACAAGAATTTGTTGCTTAGACTTATACTTGTTTTCGCTTCATAATGCGACCCGTCGTGAACCACCACCATTTCCCCACAATCAATGAAAGCACCATTGGGCCTAATAATAGATGACCCTCAAGCCACACGAGCTGATAGCATTGCTACCAGTGATGCACTCCAACATATAAAGCTCCAACAATGACATCCTTCAAAGAAGAAAAGGCGTGAAGAAAACCAACCAATACTGACCAAAACCTCTATGTTTTGTCTGTTTGCAAAAGACTCTTTCTACCCTGTTGGCTAGACGTTGCATTTCAAAAGTTATATACCTCCCTCCTCTGGAGAAAGGTGCAAAAGAAGTCTTCACATGCCATGATGCGCAACCCCCTCTAAAACCAATCCGAAGAGCACAATTCAATATTCGACGTACGATGACGCTAGTCGTATCGTGTCGGACAAACATGATTTAATAGAAAGCTAACAAGACTAACATGCTTTGCCTAATCTTAGGTTGAAACCTAACCAAAGCATGCGAACTACTGACAACTCTTTCTAAACCAAAGAATTAAGTGACTTAAGACACTTTTTAATCTAGTTGGTAAAAAGGAGAAGTCACGAGAAAATAAATGATGACCTATTCGTTTACTAGTTAATAAGATATCGGGTGTATCTACTTTGGAAATCAAAACTTGGTAGACATTGTAGGTACTATGAGATTTGGGGTATTAGAAATTAAGTGAACGATGGAATGATTACGATAGATCAAGAAAACATTAGTTTTCCTGTTTTTGTTTCTTTGTGTGCTCTTGATTGAAACGAATTTGTGTTTTATTCAATCTTGCTTCCTAACTTATATGGAGTTGTTAGGACTTGTTATTATGTTGTTTTATTACAATAAATCTACCCTAGAAAGTGTGTGCATGATTGGAAACTCGAACTAAAAATGAAATAGCATTTGTCACCTTCTAGTTTATTATTTGGAAGTATTGTGAGAGCTAGATCTGTGTATACTTTCGTAGTAGATTTTGTGCTATGTTTCTTTGAGTCCAGTACCATTTAGGTACTGTTATTTTGATGCTTGTACCTAGGTTAGCTTGCATGTCTCTTAATAGTAAAGCATGTGTAAGCATTGCTATCAATTTGCACTAGTATTGCTTCACTAGATTAAATAGCCTTATATTTTTATCTTGTATGCAAAGTTTTTCATGAGTAACCAGAGGCTTAGTACCTATTTTGCCTTGGTATTAGTAGGCCATAGCCCACTGGTCCCATTGCATTTTGGCTTGAGGATGAAAATCCCCAACCATACACATGTGTGAAAATAGCATGTTTCACTATGTGGTTGATTTCTATTTTCCACCATGGAAAATATAATTGTTTGTTCTCACCTATGAAAGTGAGAAGTTTATTTCTTATTATTAAACACTAATATGTTTAGGTGCGATCCTTATGTTAGCATAATATTCCTTAGGGGTATCATGTTAAGAAATGTTTCACTATCGTGTGCTAAAATTAAATTGTTCGCAAATAAAATAAATTCCTCTTGATTGGTAGATTGTTTGTGAATGATTTTAAATTGAGTGTATGGATTTTTGAAAAGGTTTATACAACTTTTCATTAATTGCATAGCTACTGGTTGTGTGAGTTATACCTTGCTTGTTTGCTAGTAATTGTTAAAGAAGAACAGATTTTGCTAGAAGAAATTTCTGCATGCTTAATGGTTGATTTATAGAATTACTTTGATGTTTGTGCTTACTAACATGAGTAAGTTTTGTGTACTGTTATTAGGTACACTTATATTCATGACTTGCTTGTTTAAGTTTAAACATCATGATAGCATTGTTTGTTTCTCTAAAGTGAAGCTAGTTTCACCACTAGAAAAATGGTGATTTTTGCTCTAGTATTACCCTCGTTTTATTTTATGAGGATATGTGTTGATATAGCATGTTTAGGAAGTTATTACTTCTGTTATCATGCCATGAATTATTTAGTTTCATGTTCTATGGTTATAGGATATGATTATCTCTTATAGCATGCTGGTGTTGATTTTTCATACTAGTGTGTTATTTGTGCAGTCCTTTTTTTTATGCCTGTGAAATAGGAGTTTTTATCTTGTGTAAAGATGGTGTTTTAGAGTATATTTTTGATTGAATTCATTGGGTTTTAGCTACTGGTTGTTTGCTAATTGTTCATGATTGATGGATTCCAAAACCTCTCATAAACAATAACCTAGTGAATAAATAGTCTATTCATCTGCGGTATTGTTTGCTTGCTTACTGGATTTTGTTTAAATGTTTTACCTTAGCATGAGTTTATACTGGTGTTATGATTGTGCTTAAGAGTATCTTATGAAACTAAAACATCCAATTAAAATCATGAACATATTTAGGTGATAGTTGCTTGTGGTGGGTAATAACCACTGCCATGGGTATGTTCTGTCTGTTTGTTTTACCTTAACAACCTAACCTTTGCACCCACAAGCTATATTTTTAGCTTATTATATACCTTGTTATGAGAGTGGTATACCACTCCATATGTGTTATGTAATATGTGGGATATAGCTAGGAACTCATGTAAATAATTGACGGTACATTTCCGGGTAGTTCTGCACTAACCTTAATTTTTGTTCAAACTAGGAAACAAAAGTTTTGGACCTAAAACAGTACTGGTGTATTTTTAAAAAAAGTAAATTTGCTAATATTAGAGGAGTACCCCGCCTCCCAAGAAAAGTCAAAGGGGGGAAGCACCTGCTTTCCAACGCTAACATCGTTTTTGTTGGCCCTCCCTTAGTCCTCGCTTGCGAATCTCGGGGACGAGATTCTTTTTAAGGGGGGAGACCTGTCACATCCCAATTTTGGAATACCTGTTAACACAGTTGTTTTGCTAATTGCTTGACTAATAAACCTTGGTTGTGTTTGTTTGTGTTTGTTTAAGTACAACTAAACAAACTAATTATATAAACTTGCAAACTTAAAAAGATAGCAAAGCAGTAAACTAAAAATATTCAACATATTGTTCCAATGACCTAGACAATATTTTCTAAAGTAAATATTGATCAAAGGGTTTTCCAAAAACATCTTATGAATCCCATACTTGTTGAATATAATTCCAAGTCCCAAATTAAGAAAGAGGAAACACTTAATAAAATTTCCATAAAAGATTATCAGGAAAAAGAGCCATTCTTAGATGCTTCACCAAAATATTATCAAATGTTTTTCCAACCTTGCAAGATTAAAAACAAAAGTATTTGAGAGAATTTACTTGCTATCCCTAGTCACATAAATATTTTGGCAAAGCATTGTTAAAGAAAAGCCTAGTGCCTTATTAAATTGAAATTCCAATATTTTCAGAAACAGAAAACTAAAACAAGTTACTATTGGAAACTTTCTTAAAATGATTTGAAATTCATACCATTGCTTCCTTATATCAAATCAGGAACACACACAAGAGGAGACCAAAATTTGAATCCATTAAAGTCCTGAAAACATGGTTTTTCTCCACAGCAACAATTGAGATTTTGAACAAGTTTGTTCTACAAACTTCTTCTAACTGCCATGAAATAAATACCACATGCTCTATATCATAAATAAGGATGAAAACCAAAAGGGCACAAGTTGTTGAATAATTTAAGTTGCCAAAAAACCCTGTTTTCTTGACAGCACCTTTTTGAAATTTGAACAAGTTTGTTCTATGAAGTAACTCAAAATGACTTGAATTTTCTACCACATAAGGAACACATCAAATAAGGAATGTGTGACAAAAATTATCATTTTTGGAAGCTCCTAAGTAGGTTAATAAATTCAATGTCCATTTGTGTAAGAATTCAAATTTGAACAACTTTGAATTATCAAGTTTATTCAATTGAGCCAATTTTCATATATGTTGTACATCTCAACTAATTAGAATTTTGGGCAAAAGGATTTAAAAATTTAAACTTGGTTTGCTTAGTGAAAACAACCTTTTTCAGAGAAGATAAGGACCTATTTGTAAATTGGCAGGGACCTAAATGAAAGTTGAGTCACACCTTCTTCTACCTCTAGCCTTCTGTAGTTACAGCAGCCCTATGCCTTTGCTTCGAATGGAAGGAATCCTTGGGGATAAAGAGGCCCCCATGTGGTCTGTCTCCCACATGCCCCCTCTCTCTTCCCCTCAAGCTCTCTCTCTCTCTACTGTGCATTTTCTTGCAACCAAACCCTAGCCCGAATAAGCGCCGTCGATTCGGCCGATAGAATGCACGCCGCCGGAAGCCATTGAGCCCTAACTCTTCGCCTTGCCGTGGTAGACCTCCCGGCAGAAGGAATCGTGGAGGAAAGCCGCGTGGAGCCCGCGCCATCAAGTTCTTCTTCGGCTCCGGGAGAACTCCGGCGAGCCATTCCCTCCGCGTCGCTCCTCCTCCGCCCTCGAAGAGGCCTCCAGCGCGTCTAGGGTAAGAAGGCGGACCCCCGCCGTGTTTTTCCCCCTCCCTCTCCCTCCGAAACGTGGCCGCGCCTTGCTCGCGCCACGGCCGTTGCGCGTCGCCGCCGCCTTTCCGGCCGCTCCCGGGAAGCGAGGCTGCGCCCTTTAGGTTCCCCTCGTCGAGACCTTCGCGTGGACGTTTAGAAATCGAAAAATGATGAACGGTGCGTCGGTTGCGAGCTCGCCGGAGAAATTCCCGCCGGCGGGATGACGCACGCTCGCGTCATGCGGGCGTCAGCGCCCTGGACCGCGCGCTCAGAGTCAAACTGGCCCGTGGGGCCTGGCCTTGCCGCGTGGCTGCCCGCGTGGCCTACTGGCCCGCAGGTCAGCGGCTTTGGCTGGGATCTGCCGCGGTAGAAAGTGTTCTGGCCGGCCCTATTAACAAGTCTGGCCCAACAACCTTGTTTTTCCAATTTTATTTTTCACAGAAACATCCATGTTTGCTTTTGGCTCTAAACGGCAACCTAAAAGATAAATTTGACCAAGGTAAAATTCACAGTGGTACACCAACAAAATATAAACCACCTCCAACTTGTAGATCTACATTTGGATGGATATTTTTGCAATGAAAAATGATTTGGCCACAGGTACCAGAAACACCAAAATGAGCACCATTTTTATTTCACAACTCAGAATGAAGTGAGGCCAATTACATTGGAAATCCCTTGAAATTTTCTAACAGGAGCAATTAACCTTGCTTCCAAATTCCAAGTATGTTTGAAATGGCATGCAATTTGGTAAAACACCAGAGAGCACTTTGGTGATTTTTATAAATTAATTAAAGATGAATTTTGATGCAAACCAAATTGGATGGTCTTGTATATGTTTAGGACTATCCAAAACTAGAAGGGTTTAAGTTTTATAGCATCATATAAAATTTGGTGGACAGATCCTTGTTTCACCTGTTTCTGCCATTTTGGCATTTTAGTTAATTAATTTGTGTGATGATATTTTTGTGTTGCAATATTGTTTTCTAGCATGTATAAGTTGTGTGAACTTGTTTTATAAGATGTGCTTAGCTATTTTAGCATGTTAGATTGTGTGGATTTGAGTTGAGAAGAAATAGGATTTATATTAATATCATATGTTCATCTCTAGTTTATTACTTGCATATAATTTTTGAATGATTAATTTGTGTGCAAGTGATTGAATTGTTGTGTTGAGATATTAGATTCAGTACCATGTTGGTACTTATATTTTGTTAGTATCACCTCTGCTAGATTGCATTTGAGTTGGTAGAAAAGCATGAGTAGCTTTGTGATGACTATGAAATTGTTATGGAAAAATTCCCTCATGTGTGGAATTTTTGACATAAACATTTGTGGTTGAGTAGCCTCATATTTTTGTGTTTTTTTCATAGGACCAGTAGCATTTTGATGATGTTATTATGAGTACTTGAACCCTAGAGTTTTCACTTGTGTGAAAACAATAGCATGAGTAGCATTACCTTGCTTATTTTTGCATCCTAGTATTTTCTACTAGTATGGTTAATGCACTAGATGCTAGTTTAGTATTTTGTTAATTTTTGTCTAGTATGACCAGAGACTTTGTGACCTCTTAATGCTTTTATATGCTAGTGGAACACCCACTGGTTTCATTGCATTTTTGGTGGAAACATTATTTCCCCCACACTAGATGTGTTTCTTTTATATAGTTCTCTAACTAGTGAGTGCCTAGTATTTTTGTTTGGGAATTTTTGTACTAAATGGAAATGTGTATGCTTCTGTTTGTAAGTGGTTTTAATCATGTGTTTATTTCTAGGAAAAATACATTCTTGGAGTGTTGTTTGATTCCTCTAGTAATGCCCTTTTTATTACTACTAGTATGTAGGAGTTGCCCTGCAAATTGATGCATTGTTTTGCTAATTGGGGTATTTTTGTTATAGCAAGTATAGGTATTTTTCACTACTGTTTTTATGACATGGACCCTCTGGTTGTATTTCAATTACTTGATTAAAATACATCCATTGATTCTTCATGTTTGAGTAGTACTAGTTTCCTTAGCAGTTTTTGTGTTGAATTATTTTTCGTGCCAACTTGTGTTTGGTAGATGTTTATGTATCCTTGCATAAAGACATGTTTTCATTTACCATAATGATAACATGGTTCCTTGTTTGCATGTTAGTACTTTACTTATTATGCATGCTTGCATAGCAAACTTTTAGTAGAAACATGTCTATAGGATTCCTCCTTTTTAGCCATTATTTCTATTGTTCTCACTATGAGAAATTGTGTGTTTTGTGATGAGTCTATTACCTTGTTGCACTTGTGTGGACTCACTGATTTGTACAAGTAACTTTTACAAATCATGTGCCTTATTTATTCTTGATGTGAATTTAGGCTTAGCAGATTAGCTACCTTTTTCTTTTTGTGATTTGGTTGATAGACCCATTGCCATGATTATTTTCGTGCATGTTTTATATACTTTTAGTAGTCTCACCCTTGTGAAACTAAGTTTATTTGGGCTTATTAATATCTTGGTATGAGAGTGGCACACCCACTGAATCCATGATATTAAGGTTGTGAGATATGGTCCTCCAACCTTAAGCTGTCTTATTAAATGGCATTTCTGCCAAGTGTGTTTGTTGATTGTTTGCCTCCTTTAATTATTGTGTGATTGGTTATTATTAGTTTCCTTGCTGTATGTATGGTTATGTATGGTTGCTTGCCTTGATTGGTTCTGAATGTGTGTCCTTTATTCCTTTTACGGCGTTAGAAAACGAAGAGGAAGGAAGTGTCGTGAAGCTCTGTTTCAAGTTCCGGTCACTCCAAAACCAGGGGCACAAGGAGATACCAGGCAAGCCATCCTGATGCTTGCTGATACAATACTTATCATTATCTATCATGCATGTTTTACCTCTGAAGTTTTACAAAAACTTGATTATCAAAACTATTTTTGATGTGGAATTTACTACTATACTATATTATAGGTTACTATCATGCCAGTAGTTAAACTTGGTAATACCAAGCCCATAAGCCACCACATGGTATTTATTACCATCAAATATACTAGTCCCTAAGTGGACATCCTAAAATTGTGATTCTACAAAACAAAGGCTTTACGGAAAAACCCGGAGAAAAGGCGAATCCTTGTTCTCTGGAGGAATGTGGAAGTGGTCATTTTTGAGAAAGTGGTGTTTTCAAAAATGACACATAACCTAGTCTTCGCCGGACAACCTTTACCGTACTGCCACCCTACCCCAACATGGGCAAGGGGCTTAACTTGAAGTTTGTTCTTATTAGTGTGTGCTATCTCAATGTGCTATAGGGGATGCGATCCTCTGAACCGAATGTCGTGGAGACATATAAAGTGTGGGATTAATTTTCCCTCCGGATGCATCAGATGAGGCATCCTGGCTTGGCGGGGATTAGCTCGGTGCCGGGGATGTGGTAAAACTCAACTGAGAGATAGGCATATTCTAGCTTGAACATAGTGGATGGTTATGATCAGATACCTGATGTTTACATATTGTTGTTACAGTCCGTGATTGTTCACGGGAGGTGTACTGGATCTGGTGGATGTGTACACCTCTGCAGAGTATAACTTTTTCGAAGAAGCCGCGTCCTCGGATATGGACAGTTGAATGGCCATGTAGCTAGCATTGTGTCAATGTTTTCAAAAAGGAGTTTTGAAAGGGAAATTTAGGAAAGGAAGTGTTGAACTTGTGAAGTTCGGAAAGGAATGGAAACTTATACCGTGGAGGTATCGTCGATGATGAAAAGCCAGATGCTGTTATACAAAACAAAATGTCTTGCAAAGAAAACCTTTTCTACTCTAAGCAAGAATTCTGGAAACTGATTCCAAGAAGTTTTGCAAAGAGAAAATATTCTTTAACAAAGTTTTACAAAACCCCTTGTACATGTGATATCTACAAGAGAAATAAAACTATATTATTTTATTTTCTTCTGAAGTATCTTCTTCAACGAAGATACAGATAAACTTGACTGCAGCTGTGGTGTCATCATATATGAACACCATTGGTAGTGAACCCTACTTATAGCCTACCTATTCCACCATATAAGCATACTTGCATGTTGGTAAGTGATATGATGGATGTCTTGCTGAGTACATTCAAATGTACTCATTATGGTTTCGCCCCTGGTATCTACTTATCAGATTTGGAGAAGGAGCCTCCAAAGGATATCTATGAAGAGAAGTACGGAGCTGACGGCTTTGCGAACTAGGATCGTCTCCGGGTCAGCAGCCTGTAGGTTAAGGCGTGACTTGGGCTCAACTACGTTGTGTTTTATTTGTCTTCCGCTGTGTTTGATAAGTTGCCTGCCCCATGCGACAGTTGCGTTAAACTTGATCATGTGATCTTTTATGTAATACCTTTATGTATTCGTGTAATGGATGATGAATTTCTGTGTGCCAACTGTGTATGTTGTTCACGACTGATCTTTCTGGGATCGTGAATGTATGCATACGTAGGGTTTCAGACTGCCGGTCTGGGGTCCTTACAAGGCGGTGCACTCGAAGAGCCATGGCCGGTCGACGAACCTGCAGCGGCGACTTCAGTGGCTGCGACGACATCCTGGGGCTGCAACAAACTGGAACTACCATGGGCGGCTCCTGCAGCGACGACAACAGAAGGGACGATGTCGTCCTTCTCCTGCTTCGAATCTTCCATTCTGCAGAACCGCCTCGCGGTTGTGCGCTCGCCAGTTGGGAGAGAAGGAGGGTTGGGAGACGATGCGGCCCAGGCGGAGTTGGGGTTTTTGCTAGAAATGTGTGTGTGGGGGGGGGGAATGGATGGGGGAGAGAGGCGATGCGACCGGAGCTTTATATACTGAGTGTTGTTTCGACTGGTCGTGATGACGTGTGCACATGCATGGTGGGAACGCGCCGGCTGACTTCGTCAACATAGAATGATGTGACATTTAGTCACTGGCAATTGGGGCCTGGAACGCTGCGGGGCCTTTAATCAGTGACTCAAATTCACCACAAAGCTCACCCGACCAAGTCAGCGAATATCAAAGGCTCTATCGTACGTGTAGAAAAGAGGATACCATTTTATACGTGTACGCGTACAAAACGATATGGCACGTGTTTGCTTGCGAAACGTGGTACCAATCTTTGCCAAGTTTACTACAAATAATGGAGAGTTTAGAATGGTATGTGCCAACACAACTACCATGTGTATGCAGCCAAGGTGACGAACATGTGGTTACGTGCCAACACACCTCTGCATTCACACGCCTTGGACATGCACACGATATCGTGCAGGTGATGGTTCGCCTGCCGCGCGTAATGGCGAGGACGGGACGCGACCTGCACCAGGCAGCGGGATGGTGCTTCGCCTCTGCCGCACGCCTAGCATTAACGCGGTATGCAGCCTTCCCGGCTCCCCAAGCAGCGCCAGGGCCATTGCGGTTTGCATGTCGCTGCCATTTACTCCAACGGGACGCGTGCACCGACGCCGTGGCGAAGCCACATAAGAGCTGGGTCAATTGGCTACACAGCTTTTCTCAATAGTACAAAGCATAGATCATGCAACACAATGTTTAAATAGGTATATTTGACTACACAATTTCGTATCAACTACACAGAGTTTGAGTCCTGGCTCCGCCACTGGCGACGCGTCCTCGCCATAATCTCCCCCATCGCCACGCGGCTTCCCCTCTATTGACGATACCATGCCGCGCCGCCTCCATACTTCGTGGGTGATGTTCACCCAGCAGGCACCGCGCCGTGGGCTAGACCCGCCGTCAGACAACGACGGGAGTGGCGATGACCCCTTCGATTGGGGGTACAACGAGGAGGCAGATGGGGAGGAGGAGCCGGAGATGCCGCAGTAGGAGGCAACGCAGGAACTGGAGCAGCGCCCTCCATTGTGGCCTGACCAGGTAGTGGCGTATAACTCGTTCGCCACATGGCGCAACGAGGAGGCGTTTCGCCGGGTCCGATCGGGGTTCGAGGAGGCGGGGGCAACCGCAAGGGCTGCCACCATTTAGGCTTCCATCAAGACCGCGCGGAGAGAGGAGCATGCCCGCGCCCTCATGGACGCCGAGCGACAGGTTTACGAGCAGCTCAACGCCAACGCGGTGTCCAGCGAGCAGCAGGCCCTCATCGTGCAGAGGGAGGACGAGTCTGCCTCGTTCATGGCCTCCCAGAATGCGACGCACGAGGAGTTCAACACCGCAGGGGCACGAAGAGAGGCGCTTCAGGCACACCGCGCCCGGGTAGAGAACACGGAGGCGCTGCAGCGGCTATTTACCCGCTCGCGCGCACGCAACGATAGGCGCGGGCGCGCCCGCTCGCAGGCAGCGGAGTTGCACCGGATGGGGGTGCAAGTCAGGGCTAGGCGGCGCTGTCTCGCATAGGTGGCCCGCCCCGATGCGACAGCGAACGGCGATGAGGCAAGCATGGCAGCGCGCGACGACGAGGAGGACGGCCGGACCGCCGTCTAGGATAGTTTAGGCCTAATTTATATTTCCCGCCGTATTTTTAATTAGAATGTAATGATCTATACTTACTAATATATATGTACTACTCCAGTTTTAATTATAAGGCTAATTATAAACGTGTGGTGGGCGCACTAAACCATGGTGGAGCACCCAGTTTAGTTATAAACCGTCGATGCCCCTCCCTACGGGGAAAACAGAGGGAATATTGTTAAAAGTAAAGCTAGATTTCGGTTATTAATGTAGCTATGGCCTAACCTAACACAACCAAGCAAAATAGTATTGTGTTCTACCCCCTTCCGACGCGGTCATAGGGTTAGACCAAAAGGTTGACTTCTGGTCAACAGATCAATGTTCTAGTGAAGCGTTGGGCTCTAAAGTGTCGGAATCCCTAAACCATGGTGGAGCACTAAGAATACTTATAAACGTGTGGTGGGATCTAGGTGGGGAGGGTCCAATATACTACCCATAGGTGTGACTGGTTTCACCGGCATCGCATAGGAAGGTTATGCACTACACTTAGAGGTCGAACCGTCGATGCTCCCCCTTCGGGCAAACCAGAGGGAATATTGTTACAAGTATAGCTAGATTTTGGTTATTAATGTAGCTTTGGTCTAACCTAACACAACCAAGAAAAATAGTATTGTGGTCTACCCCCTTCCGACGCTGCTCATAGGGGTAGACCAAAAGGTTGACTTCTGGTCAAAGATCAATGTTCCAGCTACGTAGACGGGCCAGAACAACAGTTCCGTCTTTTTTCCCGGCGGGGCTAGGGTTTCTCCGGAGAGGGGCTCTAGATCGTTTGAATACTACCAAATCCCATGGTATGCCATACCATGTGTGTTTTAGTGTATCATGGGTCTTGGATGCCCAAGATCCCTCTCTCTCCCTCTCTCTCTCTGTGTGTGTCTTAGGCCTTCGCCTGCGTCGGATTCTCTCTAGCGGGTTCCAAAACTACTTAGAGCCCGAAACTCCCGGATCTGACAGAACAGGGGGAATCTTGCCATGAGGTGGGTCCTACCATTTTATTGGGTGTTAATTGGGCCTAAACTAACACAACAAGCAATTAGTTCCACTTTGCTACCCCTTTCCGGCTCATGTAGAGGGGCCAGACCGGCAGTTTCGTCTTTTTCTCTAGCGGACCTAGGGTTTCTCTGGGGAGGGGCTCCGGAGCGTCTGAATTCCCACCCAATCATAGGGTATGCAAAACCATGTATGTGTTAGAGTTTGGCATGGGTCTTGGATTCCCAAGATTCCTTCACTCTCTGTGTTATGGCTTCACCGGCGCCGCATTCTCTTACGCGGGTTCGAGGACTACTCAGAGCCCGAAACTCCCGGATCTCACGGAATAGGGGGAATCTTGCCAAGAGGTGGGACCTACCATTGTCTTGGGTGTTACTTGGGCCTAACGTAACACAACCAAGAAATTAGTTCCCCTTTGCAACCCACTTTCGGCTCACGTAGAGGGGCCAAATCGGCAGTTCCGTCCTGTTTCTCCAACAGGCCTAAGGTTTCTGCGGAGAGGGGAGGCTCTAGAGCGTCTGAATCCCACCCAAGGATAGGTTATGCGATACAATGTGTGTTATAGTGTGGCATGGGTCTTGGATGCTAAATATTTCCTTGCTCTCTGTGTTAGGGTTTCATCGGTGTCAAATTCTCCCTAGCGGGTTCTAGGACTACTCAGAGCCCGAAACTCCCGGATCTGACGAAACTGGGGGAATCCTGCCAAGAGGTGGGACCTACCATTTTATTGGGTGTTCCTTGGGCCTAACCTAATACAACCAAGCAGTTGGTTCCACTTTGCTACCTCCTTCTGGCTAACGTAGAGGGGCCAGAACAGTAGTTCCGTCGTTTTCCCCAGCGGGGCTATGGTTTCTCTGGAGAGAGGCCTCCAGATTGTCTGAATGCCACCAAATCCATTGTATGCTATACCATGTGTGTTATAGTGTGTCATGGGTACATGATGCCCAAGATTCCCTCTTTCTCTCTGTTAGGGCTTCACCGGAGTTAGATTCTCTCTTGTGGGTTCTAGACTACTTAGAGCCTGAAACTCCCGGATCTGACGGAACTAGGGGAATCTTGCGAAGAGGTGGGACCTACCATTTTCTTGGGTGTTCCTTGGGACTAACCTAATACAAACAAGCAGTTTGTTCCACTTTGCTACCCCCTTCTGCCAAACGTAGAGGGGCCTCCAGCTTGTCTGAATGCCACCAAATCCCATGGTATTCCATAACATGTGTTTTATAGTGTGTCATGGGTCTTGGATTCCCAAGATTACCTCTCTCTCTCTCTCTCTCTCTGTTAGGGCTTCACTGGCATCGGATTCTCTCTAGCGGGTTCCACGACTTCTTATAGCCCGAAACTCCCGAAACTGACGGGACTCGGGGAATCTTGCCAACAGGTGGGCCCAACCATTGTATTGGGTGTTCCTTGGGCCTAACCTAACACAAAAAAGCAATTTGTTCCACTTTTCTACCCCTTTGCGGCTCACGTAGAGGGGCCAGAACGGCAGTTCCATATTTTTCCACATCGGGGCTATGGTTTCTCCGGAGAGGGGGCTCCGGATCGTCTGAATGCCACCAAATCCCATGGTATGCCATACCATGTGTTTTAGAGTGTGTAATAGGTCTTGGATGGCCAACATTACCTCGCTCTCTGTGTTAGGGCTTCACTGGCGTCGGATTCTCTATGCGGGTTCCAGGACTACTTACAGCCCAAAACTTCTAGAACTGGGGGAATCTTGGCAAGAGGTGGGCCCTAACATTGTCTCAGGTGTTACTTGGGCCTAACATAACACAACCAGGCAATTGGTTCCACTTTGCTACCCCCTTCCGGCTCACGTAGAGGGGCCAGAACGGCAGTTCCGTCTTTTCCCCAGCTGGGCTATGGTTTCTCTGGAGAGGGGCCTCCGGATCGTCTGAATGCCACCAAATCCCACGGTATACCATACCTTGTGTGTTAGAGTGTGGCATGGGTATTGAATTCCCAAGATTCCCTCACTCCCTGTGTTATGGCTTCACCAGCTTCAGATTCTCTTTCGCGGGTTCCAAGACTACTTGGAGCCCGAAACTCCCGGATCTCACGGAACGGGGGGAATCTTGCCAAGAGGTGGGACCTACCATTTTATTGGGTGTTACTTGGTCCTAACCTAACACAACCAACCAATTGGTTCCACTTTGCTACCCCCTTCCGGCTCACGTAGAGGGGCCAGAACAGCAGTTTCGTCTTTTTCCGAGCGCGGCTATGGTTTCTCCGGGGAGGGGGCCCCGGATCATCTGAATGGCACCAAATCCCAGATTATGCCATACCATGTGTGTTAGAGTGTGTCATGGGTCTTCTATGCACAAAATTCCCTCGCTCTTTGTGTTAGGGAGCGCTTCACCGGCGTCGGATTCTCTCCGCATGTTCGATGACTACTTAGAGCCTAAAACTCTCGGATATGACGGAACAGGGGAAATCTTGCCAAGAGGTGGGTGCTACCATTGTCTTGGGTGTTCCTTAGGCCTAACCTAACAAAACCAAGAAATTGGTTCCAATTTACTACCCACTTCCGACTCACGTAGAGGGGCCAGAACGGCAGTGATGTCTTTTCCCCTATCGGGGTTATGGTTTCTCCGGAGGGGGGCTCCGGATCTTATGAATGCCACGAAATCCCATGGTATGCCATATCGTGTGTGTTAGAGTGTGACATGGGTCTTGGACGCCCAAGATTCCCTAACTCTCCTTGTTATGGCTTCACCGGCGTCAGATTCTCTCTAGCGGGTTCTAGGACTATACTGAGAGCCCGAAATTCCCGGATATGACAGAACGGGGGAGATATTGCCAAGAGGTGGGATCTACCATTGTCTTGGGTGTTCCTTGGTCCTAATGTAACACAACCAAGCAATTAGTTCCACTTTTCTACCCCTTCCGGCTCATGTAGAGGGTCCAGAACGGCAGTTTCGTCCTTTTTCTCCTCCGGGCATAGGGTTTCTCCGGAGAGGGGCTCAAGAGCGTCTGAATCCCACCCAACCCTAGGGTATGCCATACCATGTGTGTTAGAGTGTGTCATGGGTCAAAAAATCAATGTTTGGCGAGTGGGGGCTTTGGAGTGTCGGAATCCTACGTAAGCCATGTAGGAGCCCTAATACTATACTTATAAATGTGTGGTGATAGGTGGGGAGGGCCAATATCCTACTCATAGGTGTGACCGGTTTCACTGACATCGCATAGGATGGTTATGCATTACCTAGGGGGGAACCATCGATGCTCCCCTTCAGGAAAACTGGAGGGAATCTTGTTACAAGTAGATCTAGATTTGGTTTATCCATGTAACTATGGCCTAACTTAACAAAATCAGGCAAAAAAGAACAGTGGTCTACCCCCTTCCAACACTGGTGATAGGTGTAGACAAAAAAGGTTGACTAGCATCCAACGGCTAGCAAAGTTTAAGCCACCTATCAACATGTAGTAGTATTCCACATAATTGACCCTTTCCAGGATTTTAGGTCAAATATTTTCTTGATTTCTTCACAATCTTTAGTACTAAATAATTGCATAAATGCCCAATTTTAAGCCACCCATCAGCATCGGACGGCTAGCAAAGTTTCCCGCAGTTCCACCAAAATTTCACGTCGCTCCGAAAAATTTGCGCCAGGACAGCCCGCCCAATTTTTTTCGTGCAAGGATATTTTACTTCTCAGCCCTCCCGCACACAACTGGCAAACTTTAGCCTGGAGGGAATTTCTGTAATCGTTCCGAAACCCTGCCTTATCCCCTCGATCGGCCTTTACGCCGAAAGAGAAAGCCACTACTTTGAAATATCCACTCCCCCTTGTCCTCCCAAAACAGATCCTCTATTCCCTCGGTCTCACACCTCACCGTATAGCTCGCGTGCCAGAACTCCCTCGTCACTGTCGAGATCTCCCTCCAGATCTGCCACATCACCGGCCTTTTCGCCGTCCAGATCCGCCACCTCGCCGTTGTGCTCGCCTGTCTGCCACATCGTCTCCAACCTTGTCGTACGTTATCTTCCACCTCGCCGCCGTGTGCGCCGGTCAGCCACCTCGACGCCATGTTCGCCGGTCATCCACCTCGCCACTAACCTCGCCGTCCGTCCAGATCTCCCACCTCGTCTCCAACCTCGCCACAACATCACCGTCAATGTCTGCAAGCACGCTGAAACGAGTGAAGATTGAAGGCGAGAAACGCAGCAAGACAGAAGGCCCTAAAGCCGCAGGCAATTTTCTTTCTAAATTGCTTGTCTATTTAATTGTATGTTTGATGCTTTCTTATTATCATGCTTATGTTCGATGCAGTTAATCTTTCTAAATTGGTTGTCTGTTTAATCGTATATTCGATGCTTCATTATTATCCTAATTATACTGCTAATGTTTGATGCAATAGATCTCTCTAAACGGTTTCTTGTGACGTAAATAGGAAGGGGGGCCTTTTTTCTTGGTAAAACTTTGCTCATTTGCAGCAATCTAGCATGTATACTACGTATTAGGTTTAAGCTCACTTTGCTTGTGATCCTATCAGACTTAGTTAGGATCAGAATTTATATTACTTGCACTGGACTGTTCTTACAAGATGACTGCCTTAATTTTTGATGTTGTATTAGGTTCTTATGAAGTGTTATATTTGTAGTTTACTTTGAATTCTTTATTCATGTTAGGATCGCCACTACACCCCACTGAAGAAGAGCGTGCCAGAACTATCATGGCAAACAATGCAAAGATGCATGAACTGGGCGTAAAGCCAGCAAGTTTTCTTTCATGTCCTACTGTACCCCCCCCCCAAAAAAGACCAATAAGCAAGACTCTGGATCTCAGTACATGCCTGTGTATGATGTTGAAGAGGAATCAGATGCCACTGAAGGAGACGTGTCATATCAATCACTATCCAGCGTGGACAATGAGATGCAGGTTATTCCCTAACCCGGTAGCTCAACATTCTTTCAAGATATCGCAACAACTAGGGTGCAGCTTTCTTATGTTGTGTTGAGCTATTTGATCAATGTGGCGCCATATATTTTGTGCTACTTCCTCTATTCCATACTATAAGACGTTTTGGCAAGCTAATTAAGGCCGTGAAATCCTCTTATAGTAATTAAGATTGTCGTTGTCATTTCAACATGGTTTCCATCTATCTTCCTCACATGCTTGACACCTGCTATTCCATCTATGCTTCTCATCTTCTAGTTCATTACACACACAGTTGGTGTATTATAATCTGCTACTAGTTTTCATCTATTTTTTGTACATGCTTGTCATTTGCTAGTTTCATCTATCTTCCTGACATGCTTGACACCTGCTATTTCATCTATGTTTCTCATCCGCTAGTTTATTACGCACACCGTTGTTTGACTATAATATGCTAGTTTTCATCAATCTTTTGTACATGCTTGTCATCTGCTAGTTTCATCTATGTTCTGTACATTCTTGTCATCTGTTATTTTCATCTATTTTCTTTGCATGCTTGATAGACAAGCAAGAAAAGGGTGATGTATCGATCTGCTTCAAAGGATGAGGATGAGGATGATAGTGAAGTTTTCATGCTGAAGAGTGGAAAGCATACTTTCTCAAAGAAGGCCCGTGTGGAATCAAGTCTTTCAAAGTCTGAGCTTGAACCGCAGCTTGATGTGAATGTGCAGAGAACAATTACTGATATGAGGATGGCGAAAGCAGAATCCGAGCAACTGAGGCTGAAGTTTGTAGTTGATATGGAAGACATTCGGAAGCAACAAGCTGCGCTAAAGAAATCTCAACTAGAAGGAGTTGCCCTACTTGAAATGATGGCTGAGCAGATGCATGGTCCTTGAAACTGTGGTTTTGTATGTTGATTTGATATTCTGTGAGAAAACTGAGTATTTTATGCCTATTATGTGGTTTGCTTTTCTGCCTGTGTGCAATTGGCAATTATAACGATGATGTAACCACCCAAATAGCATCAAAACCGACATCGTAGTAACGTAACGTAAAAGTCCGTCAAGGCAAATACCGACACGTGGTGATGTATGCCCAGCCCACGTGTCCTCCTTTGAGTGGGCGATTAGACGACTTAAATATAACGTCCCCAGCACGGTGATGACATCACCCAAATTCGAGACGGGAAAAAGGTCATGGAAAAGACGTTGCGTGGCGCCATTTGGTTGGTGCACGTGCCACGAGTTTAGCGACGGAAAAAAACGTCGATGGGTAGCCCGCGACGAGCAGATTTCGTCCCAGAATAAGGCGATGTGGCACTATTTTGTTCCCATGTGGCGTATTTTGATTGGTACACATGGTTTCTCCTGATTGGTCTAGACTCGCGACGGAAAAAAACGTCGCTAGGTAGCCTGGGACGAACAAATTTCATCCCAGAAGAGGGCAACATGGCACCATTTTGTTTCCATGTGGCGTATTTCGATTGGTCCACATAGTTTCGCCTCATTGGTCAAGACTCATGACGTAAAAAAACATTCCCACGTTTGCCACGTCAGCAGATTACGATAACAGTCGTTAGAACTTTGTTTGCCACGTGTCACCTCATAGCGACAATATAAAAACGTTGATGCTTATTGGGCCTAGTCCGGACGGCCCAACTGGTGGCGACGATTTGATGAACGTTGCGGATAGCCTTGACGATTTTAGGTTCATATAAAAGTCGCAGACTCGTCCCTGACAGTCGATCCGATACGTTTTCATTTCGTCGCGCAAAACGTACCGGATTGCCCTTAGCGACGGTTTGGAGCTCATCCGCAACGTTATTGAAACGTCCCAGACCACGCAGAGTTTTGTAGTGACACTGTAGGGGCTGTTATTGATTGCAACCAAGGAAAAGTAACCTTTAATGTTAATGATAAAGAACACGCAGTTTATTTTTCCAAGAAGATTGATAGAAAATATGGTCTAAATTCAGTTGAAAATATTAAGACCATCAAGATTAGAGAATTCTATTGTCCTATTTCAATGCCACAGAAAGAATATGAAATTTTTATGATTGTGACTATGTCTATCAAAGTTGAGGTAACATAATCATTTAGTGAAAAACAAAGTTTTTCTTCATGTAAAATTGTTTTGGCAACAAGACTTGATTAACCTTGCTAACAAAGTGTTTTCACTATGTTTTTGCCATCCCCAATTTTGTTTTCACTACTTTCTCCTATGTTTCCACTGGTCAAGTGCTAGAGGAGGTCACGGCGAGTGCGGTTGTACCGGTAATGTGACCAAATGGTCACCGGAGTTACTCTGACGACCACCGGCGCGGCGTCGGTCGGCGGCGCACAATAACCGCATGATTTCGACGATGAAATTCAAAATGCAAAAATGCTACAAGGTGCAGCAGCTCACCAAGGAGCTCGTGGGTGTGCCAGTGAACAGAGGCGAGGTCGAATTCGTCGGTGAACTTCCGCGGTGGCCGGCGGCATAGAGAAAAGTAACAACGTGATTTCGTGGCTCCCGGCATTCCCGGCTTCTGCGTCTTCTCGAGGAGGAAGTGGAGGTCATGGCGCACCTCTTGATGTGATCAATTTATCCCGGCGGGGCCGGAGGCGACGGCGACGAGTGTTGGCCGGAACTAGAGTTTCGGTTTTGGGTTTCAGCTTTTCGCAGAGACAGATAGAGAGATGTGGCGAGAGAGAGAGAGAGAGAGAGAGAGAGAGAGAGAGAGAGAGAGTAGAGATAACGAACATGGAGCCTTCTGCTCCTTGTCCGCGACGAGGAGGCATACAGGCGGTGGCAGCAGTGGCAGATGACACGCCGATGAGCTCCTCTGCCTTCTGGCAGAGGAAGAAGAAAAGGAAATAGAATTGGAGATTTTCAATATCCCCCCATGCTTTTGGATATTTGCAAGTTAGTCCTTATGTTTAAAGAAAGTGAAAATAAAAGCTTGTTTTCTGGGCCTTTTTGGAAACTTAAAAATTATTAAAAATCATATTTGTAATCCTTATAAAAGATGCAACCTCGCCACATTTTGTTTTGGTGAATGTGAACAAAAAATGAGTTTTAAACTAGGGTGTTCATTTTAAGTGATATTTGTTATTTTCTCTCAATTTAATTTTTTCAGATGGATTAAAATTTATTATAGGCATGATTTAACATGAGCACACATAACAAGCATGTTGTTACCAAAGTGGTGCTATTTTAATTTTAGCTACAAGCCTTCTTAGGAAATAATGTGTAAAACTTCTTAGTATTGTTTTTAGGTGTCGTGGTGGTGTCACGGCAGATGCCATGGGATGGCTAATGATGTGGGGACGATGGGCGCTGGAGGTGTCCGGGGAGGGATCACGCGACGAGTAGCCGCGTGAGGTGAGATCCACACAACACAAACAACACGATGTACCCAGGTTCAGGGCCCTCGTGAGGAGGTAAAACCCCTACTCCTGCCTTTCTCTATGTATTACGATGTCTCTCCGAGTAGCCACAGTACAAATGGTAACGCTACCGAGTAGCCCCTCGCCCCTCTCCGAGTAGAGCTAGGTCAAGAACTTAGGGTTTCTAGGGTTCACTATGAGCCTGTGTGTACGTGCCTCGCGCAGGAGGCGGCGGGGCACCTTATATACATGGTGCTCAGCCGGATACGTCCAAATCTAGACAAGTGTCGACATAGTGTGCACACCGTCCTTTCTCCGAGTACCCGCTGACAGCTTTGGTCGTTGATCTTGGCTGCTCCTGTAAAGTCGTTGGGCAAAACTAGGGGACAGACTGGTAACACTGTACCTAGGCACAGAGTAGGCCCCCCTTATCCTGCCACGGCCTGCTTCCATGCTGTCACTGTCAGGCAGGCCGTCCCCACGTGAACAGTAGTTCGAATGCTGCCAAGTACGGACCCAGGATACGCGGGATCCTGTGTCAGAACGGCTCCTTTGACTTTCTGCCCGAGTAGGTTCCCGCCAATTCTACTCGGGCCATCTCTTCTACTCGACAGGGTAGAACTTGATTGATATCTCCTTCTGGTCATCTTGAGGTGAGACCGAGTAGCAGTCGACCGGGTAGCGAGTACCCGGTAGTCGGCTACTCGACCAAACCTCTCTTCTGTAAGCGGCCTTTACCACCTGTCTTTACCCTACTCGGGGGTAACCCCCCGACAGCAGTCCCCGAAGCTGGTTGAGTCTTGCGAACTTGTTCACTAGGCTCTGCCAGCTTAAAACCAGCCTTTGCATCTCAGCCATCGAACCTCAAGATGCCGAGTAGGCTCCTCCGAGTAGCTGTCTGGAGAGTACCTTGAGTTTCCTCTCTTTCCGAGTAGCACTTGCTTTCTACTCTGAAACCGAGTAAAAAGACTTAGCGAAAATTCGTAAACTGAGCCTCTGCAGCGTAGAGCAACATCCAGCCCTTCACGCAGGCACTGCCCACGTGTCAAGCATCCACGACCTCGTCGTTTGGTTGCCCAGGACACGACGCCACGCGTCCAGTTTTCACGCTGTGGGCCCACCGGCCGTCATGTCCCATCACGCGCAATTACTGGCCACGATCTGATGGTGGGATCAAATGCGGCCGTTACGCGCGCAGCCCGCGCTTGTGTGCGTTTCTAGCCGGCCACAGGACCCACCACACGCCACAGTCGATCCCACTTCCGCGGTGGTAACGGTAATCTCGCGAGGGAGATATAAATACCCCCGCGGTAACTTCCTTTTCCCCTTCCCTGCACTTTTCCCCTTCTGCCTCTTGTTCTTCTTCGCCACCGAGCCCTCCGCCGCCGCGCAAGCTTCCGCGCCGCCGCGGACTCTCTCCACCGAGCAACTCCACTCGAAAATCATCCACTCCTCCCACTCGCAACGATGGCCAAGGCTAGCTGGGCGGGTTCCTCCGTCACCAAGGCCAATCTCGCCTGGCTCGTGACCAGCAGAAGGGTTCCCCCCGGCGTGGAGTGCCGGGCACCCGACGACGAGGTTGTGCCAGCTCCACGAGACGGCGAGCGGGTGGTCTTCATGTCGCACTTCGAGCGAGGGTTTGGACTGCCCGCCTCCGACTTCCTGCGCAAGTTCCTCGATCACTTCGGGTTGCAGATGCATCATCTGCCGCCCAACGCGGTCGTCTTCCTCGCCTACCATGCCGTGGTCTGCGAGGCTTTCCTCGGCATCAGGCCCACGACTGATACGTGGCTCAGGTATTTCAATCTTCGCCAACAGTCAGTCGGGAAGAAAGACGCCGCAGGCATCGGCCGCGCCACCGACACGGGCTGTGCCATGATGGTGCAGCGGACCGGGACGAATCATCCCCGCATCCAGGGGCTGGATTCCTGCCGAATGTGGCAGCAGACGTTCTTCTATGTCAAGAATGTCCCCGCCACGGAAGGGGGTGCGGTTGATGATCGAATCAACCTGCCCGCTTGGAGGAATCGTGCTCCACTCGGGTCGAACTGGAAGGAGAAGCCCACCATCGACGAAATCGCCATCGAGATAGAAGATAGACTCGGCGAGCTGAAGAAACTGGGCCTCAAGAACGACGACCCGGTGGTGTGCTGGATCAAGCGCCGAGTGCTCCCTCTGCAGGAGCGCTGCCATCTCATGTGTTACATGGGAGGCCCCCGCGACTGCACCAGGACCACCACCATCGAAATCGACGACGTCGACGTTGCCTATCATGCCAAGAACATTCTGAAGACAAGCCTTACCGAGAAGTGGCGGTATGGTTTTGTTCCGTACAGCCGCACGCAACCGATTGCCCGGGTACGTTGTTCTTACTCTGTTTTCGCCTCTGCTTCCCGAGTAGATAACTTCCCTTTCCGCCCCGACTAGCAATCACTTGGTGCACCGAGTAGAGCACTTAGTCGACTCGCGCTTAGGCTTAGTATGCTTTATGTTTGCACGCCTATCCGGGTAGAACACTTAGAAAACTGCATAGGCTTAGTGTGCTTTGTGTCTGCACGCCTATCCGAGTAGAATACTTAGAAAACTGCATAGGCTTAGTGTGCTTTGTGTTTGCACGCCTATCCGAGTAGAATACTTAGAAAACTGCATAGGCTTAGTGTGCTTTGTGTTTGCACGCCTATCCGAGTAGAGTTCCATCCTGATACTCGGTTAACTTATTATCCTTCTCTGTCTTTCAGACTCTTACTCGACAGTTGATTGAGAGTCGCGAAGTTTTTGAGGAAAACTGGTCCGACGATCGCGAGGAGGATGACATGCTGCCTTCTGATGACGCGGAACAGAGCAGCCCCGTTCCTGACAAGCGCGATGCCCTCCGCACTTGGTCGGATGAAGGCTCTCACGGTATTGTTATTTTCATCTTGTTTGCTTCTGAGAAACACCAACCCCTTGCATTGCTGTTTCTGATTCTTCCTTCTTCTCTTTTGAATTTCTCAGATGAGGCCGCTGCGGAGAAGGACGACGAGGATGAGGACGAGAACGAGGGCGATGCGCCCCTTGTCGTCCAACCTCTGTCTACTGCCCCTCCCGAAACCCGCAAGCGGACCGGCAGCGGAGTACAGGCACCTCCAGCCAAGAAGAAGAAGCCCGCCGAGAAGGAGGAGGCCGCCGAGAAGAAGAAGAAGGTTACTGTAAAGAAACCCCGACGACAGCTTAAATCCACCACTACGTGAGTTCTCTTCTCGCTTGCCCTCCTTCTCGCGTAGTACTGTTTTCTCCCAAATCTTCTTCCAATCCCTGATTTCTTTCTTCTCTGCAGTCCTGCCATGGATGCGAACGCAGCCTTTGCGTCCGACCAAGACAGGGAGACAGCAGTACCCCTGATCGACCTTGTTGACGACGAGAACGACGCCACCAATGCTGCTGCCACCAACGCACAGGCTAGTGATGCTCGAGGAGCAGAACCAGAGCCAGCAGCACAAGATACCACCGTTCACGAAGAGAGACCCCCTTCTCCTCCGGCTAGCAACGCCGAGGAGAACCAAGAACAAGAAATGCAAGACGCCGCCGCCCTTGAGCGGCCAGAAGTAGAACGGGAGCAGCCCACCACCGAGGCTGCTGCACAAGAGAACATCACTGCCGAGCGGCTGGTGACAGACGACACCGCCGCGGATGCTACCATAGCCGATGTCTACCCACTGCTAGGCGGCGCACCGAGTAGTGTTCAGCCAGGAGCTGCACCGGGCGATGGATCTGCGGCGCCACCAACTGCGCAAGGCCCTACGCCACCAACTGCGCAAGGCCCTACACCTCCAGCTTCCTCCTCGTCGCCACAGAGCAAGGACACATCCAGCCCTCCTGGGCGAGTAGCCAGGCAACAGGCCCTTGATGCTCTGAGGGATTACTGTTCCGATAAAGGCCTTTCTGAGAAGGAGACTGCCGATAAGGAGGCTGCTGAGGAGGCCAAGGCTGAGCAGAAAAGAGCCGAGGCTGAGCAGAGGAAGGCCGAGAAGCAAGTTGCCGAGAAGACTGCCGCCGAGAAGACGAAGGCCAAGTCTGACGGGAAGAAACCTGAGGATCTCGAGAAGCAGAGAATCGAGAAGGAGCGAACGAAGAAAAGGGCCAGAGACCAAGGCGCCTCCACAGGCGGAGCGCTCGTGATCCGCGAGTCCGGCCCCATTCCTGCTGCGCTCTCTGCGGACGCTCGCGCTGCTGGCCAGCCTTGCTACCCGGAGTACATGATCGAGGTTAGCCAACAGCACACCATCGGCTTCCCTCCCCAAGATAAAGCTTTAGCTATTCAGAAGGGAAGGAAAGTTGTAGCCAGGAATACTCCTCCCTTCGATCCAGCTCAAAACAAACCCGTCAATATTGCTTCTCGGGGAGCCCAAGACAAGCCAATAACCTCCAAGGGTCTTGAGCAGGTACTGGACACTGTTGGCCACATCAGCGCCAGGTGGGACAGCAGGGTTCTCAGAGAGGAGAAATGGCACGGCTTGACCCTTGGCTCCATCGACCACTACCGCGTGGATTGGAACAAGATCGACCTGGGACACCAGCCCATGTCCGTCTCCACTGATACCGCAACCCTCGCAGCCAAGATGTTTTTGCACCGCAAGAACGCCGAAGATATCGAACAGAGCTACGCAGTAAGTCTTTTTTGCCTTTTCCGAGTTGAGATTCCTTCTCTTCTATTCGCCTTCCTTGTTCTTTACCATCACCCCCAGTCCCCGAGATTCTAGCCGAGTAGATGGATACTCTCCGAGTAGCCTCCTACTCGGGTTGAATCTTCTCTGCTTTTTCTAACTCGCTTCTTCTCGGTTTTCAGGATAGCGTCCTTAAGCGGACACACTTGTACCGCATCCTTCTGTGGAACCACTCCATCGCCAGGAGGCGAATTGCTGCGTTGGAGAAGGAGAAGATAGCTGCTGAGGCCGCGAGCAAAAATGCAAACGACAGCACCCAACAGCTGGCCGAAGTGCAAGGTACGCCTTTAGCCACGCGGTTTCTGCATTTTATGTTTACGCCCGCTTCTGCTTTCTCACGCGCTAACCTTTCCTTCTCTGCAGACAAACTTAAGGCCTTGGCCGATGAGCATGAGAAATGCCGCACTTTCGTGGAGAATGCCGAGGCCACCATAAAGGGACTTGAAGGTGAGTTTGCTGTTTACTCGGTGTGACCTTGAATTTGGTTCTTCTCTGCTTATTTACTAGCCTCATCTATCTTTTCGCAGAAGATCATAAGTCATTTGCTGAGGCACACCAAGAGTGCGTCAAGCCAGCGGAGGTGGAGAAACAGCTAGCCGACCAGGCCATTACTCTGGTGAAGGACCACACCACCGAGATGGAGAAGCTGCAGGTTCAGCTTCAGAAGGCACTCCAAGATGCCGTGAAGATTGGCGCCGAGAGGGACAAGGCCATCGCCGAGAAGGCCAAGGCCGAGACCACTTTCAAGGCCAAGGAGAGGGCCCTCGAGTCTGAATGCGAAACCTTGAAGAAGACCAATGCTGATCTCTTCACTCAGATGGATAGCTTGCGCCTGATCCAATCAAAGCACATTGGCAACGAGGAGTCCTGGAGAACCAAGCTGCAGCAGCTGCGCCGCCAACTGATCGGTAAGTTTTTTTCTTCATTGCATCTTTTCTTCTCGGTCTTGTTCCTTCTCGGCTTCTTCTTTCTTCTCGGTTTTTGATCTTGCTACTCGCTATTTCAGATATCTGGCCTCGTCTTGAGTCTTCCTCTGCGCCTACGGTAGCCAAGGCCCGAGCAGTTCGCCTTTCGCTGGGTGAGCCAATTGACACCAGGGCTGATATCGAGGACAGCTTGCTGGTGCTCAAAGATTACTTCGAAATGCTGGCCGGCGTCGGAACTGACTTGATTCATGTGGGCTTTGAGCTCCACCGGCTGTTCTGGCCTCATGACCCCCAGCCAAGAAACATGCGGGAGCTCGCCCACAAGCTGGAGAACGTGAAGGCCGAGCTGAAAAAATGGCGAGCCTCTGGAGCCCGTGCCGGTGCGGACGTGATGCTTCTCTGCATAGCATCTTGGTATGAAAACCTGGATATGCAGCGCATCCGCGGGAAGCGCAATAATTCCAAGTGGGAGACGGATGCCGAGAGCGTGGCCTTGCGCAAGCAGATTGCGTATGAGGTCGCAGAGTGCGCCGAGACGGAGGTCTACATCGATGGCGTCCCCGAACCCGACACCGAGTACGAGGACGAAGAAGATGATGACGAAGAGGAAGAACTTGGTGACTTCTTCGAATCTCCCAAGGGCAAGGCCGGGAAGGGAAAAACTGCCGTTGTCGCGAGTAGTGATGAAGACGAAGGGGCGCACATCGACAGCGAGCCACTCGACTTCGGCACCTCCTCAGGTGCTGCTCTCGACGACACGGTGCCCCCTCCTGGCCACGCTTCATGCTCCTCCTCGGCTCCAGGACCCGTCTCGGTGGCCACGGCCACTTCCGAGCAGGCGGCCACCCAGGAGGATGCCGAGATGGAGGAATCCGCCGCCGTGCAGACGGAGGCGGATGCCACCCACGCCAGCACCGAAGGAACAGCCGCCACGACTGCCACCGAAGAAACTGCTGCCAAGACCACCGCCGAGGAAACAGCTGCCAAGACCAGCGCCGAGAACACTGCCCCCTCAACTTGAAGCAACCTGCACTCTTTTTTACTCGAAAACTTATCAGATCCCCGGGATGCCGGGAGCAGATGTAACAGACTATCTTTATCCTGCTTGCTACTCAGTTTTTATGCCCACTCTGTTTATGTTGACATTAATCAATTTGAACGACACTGGCTTAATGCCTAGTTGTGTTTCCATGCGAGTCCCCGAGTAGCATTTCTTATTCACCCTGTCTTTTCATCTCTGCTCTACCTGCGACTTGTCGCTTGTTTGGTATTCGAGTCACAAGAATCAAGGAACAAGGCTGCAAATACTTAGCCGCTAGAAACAATCATGATAACGCAGCCCACCACTTAGCCGAGAAGACGAAAACGGTGAACAAAAAGTAACACACAATCTACTCGGTTCCTGCACTCCTTCTTCTTTTGTGATTTTCGTGTGCTCATTGACCTTTTGCTTGTTCTCTTGCTTGCCATGAAGCCGGGTTTCGGACAGCAGCAGAGTCGAAGAGTTGGCATATAGGTTTAAACACAGTACTCAATGCACTTATGAGTTCTGAAGTGGAGCAACCGAATAGACAAAGGAACAAGCCGAGTAAGAAAAACACTTAGAGCAATTTTGGACGAGGGCAGTCCCCGAGAACAATTTCAGATTGCAGAGTAGAATTTCAACTCGGATAAGAGGGTACATACACATCTTTGCTTACGAATGAAAACGACGAAGTAGAGCTACATTCCAGGGACGCTTGGTTTCCTCTCCAGCTTTATCTGCCCTGTTCGCCTGCGATGGGCGCACATCTACAAGATAGTACGCGTCATTGTGCAGCGCTTTGCTGACAATGAAAGGCCCTTCCCACGGAGGAGACAACTTGTGCATCCCGGCTGTGCGCTGCACAAGCCTAAGGACCATGTCTCCTTCTCGGAAAACCCTTGGGTTCACCTTTCGGCTATGATAACGCCGCAGGTTTTGCTGGTAGATAGCCGAACGTGACAGAGTCAGCTCTCTTGCTTCTTCAAGCAGGTCAACGCCGTCTTCTCGAGCTTCTCTCGCCTCCACCTCAGTGTAGAGGGCTACTCGGGGGGAGTCATGCTCTAAGTCTATTGGCAACACGGCCTCAGCCCCGTATACCAAGAAGAATGGCGTGTAGCCGGTTGACCGGTTAGGGGTAGTCCTTAGACTCCACAACACCGCTGGCAACTCTTCTAGCCAACACCCAGGTGTTTTCAGCAATGGCTCAATCAGCCTTGGCTTTATACCTGCCAGTACCATCCCATTTTCCCTCTCAACTTGCCCATTGGAGGCAGGGTGCGCGACTGACGCAACGTCTAGTCGGATATGCTTATCTCTGCAGAATCGCACCATTGCCCCCTCTGCAAAGTTGGTGCCATTGTCGGTGATGATACTGTGCGGGTAGCCATATCTCATGATCACATCCTTCACAAACTTCACAGCTGTGACCCCATCGCACTTCCGAATAGGTTTCACCTCGATCCACTTGGTGAACTTGTCCACCATGACCAAGATATGTGTCATATTGCCCTTAGCCGGCTTGAAAGGACCAACCATATCCAAGCACCAAACAGCAAATGGCCATGTGATAGGAATTGTTTTCAACTCGGAAGCTGGCATGTGAATCTTACTTGCGAACATCTGGCAGCCGGCGCACTTCCTCACAATATCTTCAGCTTGTTGCAGTGCAGTGAGCCAGTAGAAGCCATGCCGAAAAGCTTTCTTGACCAAAGCCCGAGAAGAGGCGTGATGCCCACATTCCCCTTGATGTATCTCCACCAGGATTTCTTCTCCTTCTTCTGGGCTCACACAACGTTGCAGCACACCAATGGCACTTCTCTTGTGCAGCACATCTCGGACTATAGTGTAGCCCTTGGATCTTCTTTGGATCTGTCTCGCAGTCACCTCATCTTCAGGTAAAGTGCCGTCCCTTAGAAAGGATAATATGGGCATTGCCCAACTCGGTGTCTCCCGCACGGGAAACACTGGTTCGTCCATTTCCATTGGGACAGGCTCTGGTGGTTGCACAGGAGGAGTAGGAGCGCTTCTCTGCAGCCCAGACCGATTGGCGAGAACTTCTTCAATGAATGCAACAGCTTCTGGGTTGAGGGCGGCAGTCCCCGAGTAAGGAGTGGCAGTCCCCGCGTAAGGAATGGCAGTCCCCGAGTAGGGAGTGAAAGTGCATGGTTCCCCCATATGTGGTTTTGGTAATTAATGACAATCCTTATGGACTAATGTTTGCATTGAGTTATCTTTGTAGATCTTGTTCATAGGAAATAATGGAGTTCATGTGTTGAACTCTATTAGCTTCCTTGATGGCCATTGTTACATTCAAGGATTTATATGAAGAATGGTCATGGTTTGAGTTGAGCTTATTGCTAGTGTGTCTTGAAGAAAAGGATTAGGTGATCTTTCATTATCTTCTTCAAGACATCATCTTTAGAAGTGAGAAGCAAAGATACAAGGTTGATCAAGCAAGCGATCAACACACAAAGCTACAAGTTGTACCAAGTGGGATTGTGTATCTCATGGTATGGTAAGCAATTGTCAAATATAGCTTTGTGAACTAACCCATGATATGTGTGTGTCGCATCTCTATGTGTGGTTAGGTATCTTTCCATGGGCATGAACCAAAAGGAAGATTTCATTTAGCCCATGGTCTATGTCGTCGTCAAGCGGTGTTTGTCATCTAGCTTGACGTGGAAGCTCAAGTGAAGCATCTAGAAGATATCCTATGCTTGATGCTTGCCACCCTTTTGGAGATTGTGGCCTTGTGAAGATTTGCCGAAGGGTCTCTCCCATAGTGGTGTATGGGGGAGCTAGTCTCTCCCATAATGGTGTATGGGGGAGCAACTTGCAAGTCTTCATGAAGCGGAGTTTGTGCTAGCAAGCACAATCAAGAAAGAAGATCCAACTTGAGAGAGTCAAGATCGTCATCATCTAGCTCAAGTGGAATGCTCAAGGCAAAGGTATAATCTTGATAGGTTTTCTATTTTACCGGTCTCGTGTCTTTGGGAGACTGGGTTATAGGATAGATAGTCGTACTATCAAGAGGGGCTCTCAAGTGAGTAACTCGATCGAATCGTTATGGAGAGCTCAAACCTTTGCATACTTTGCATATCATCTTTCTTGGTTCTTATTTGGCTTTTGTCTCCTTTGGGTTTTAGTGCTTGTCGTGATCTTCATGACAAGCCTTGGTTTCTCGAAAACGGATTTCGTAAGAAAAACTTGTTGCGTTTTCGGTGGTGAAATTTTCCGTTCGTCTTTGAGAATGTTCCCACACCTTCCATGTGTGGTAACTTCTCCATACTTTGAGGTATCAATATTTTCACTTTTTGTTTGGATACTCCTTGCTGTTATCTTTCCAATGCAATTGGATTTACCTCGTTCGGAGTTCTTTTGCAAAAGTTATGGGGTTTCTAGTTCAGCCTCTCTGTTCTGGACTCAACCGGATTATTCTAGCCGGATTATTCCGGGCAACCGGATATTCCGGTTAGGGTAGTTTTGGTCCATATTCGGGACAGAGATGAGCCGGATTATTTGGAGCCGGATTATTCATCTCAAACCGGATATTCCGGTTGTGGAGTTTGTTGCGAAAAATGGCTAAGGACTGGAAGGTTCGAGCTACTGGAGTCAACCGGATTATTTGGTCCGGATTATTCATCCTGGACCGGATATTCCGGTTGCTGCGAAAAATGGCTAAGGACTGGAAGCTTGAACCTTCTGGAGTGAACCGGATTATTTGAACCGGATTATTCGGGGCATACCGGATATTCCGGTTTGGGCAGTTTTCAGACCAATTTGCTCACTGACATGGACCGGATTATTGGTACCGGATTTTTCCAAGGGGACCGGATATTCCGGTTAAAGTCAACAGGTTTCGAGCAGATCTTCGGATCGGATATTCCGGTCCAAACTTGGACCGGATATTCCGGTCCCAGATTCCTGCACAAACGGCTAGTTTTTGTGGGGACCTATTTAAGGGGGCTTTCTTCCCCATTGGTCCCCAAGTCTTCCAAGCACGTTTTTCCCCTTCTCTCCCACCATTGTTGACCTTGGAAAGCTTGCCCCTCTCCCAATCCCTCCTATGATTCTTGCATATCTTTGAGGGAGAAGGTAGAGGAGATCTCGATCTACATTTCCACCAATCCATCTTCCTTCTTAGTGAGGGAAACTTAGTAGATCTTGATCTTGGAGTTCTTGGTGTTTCTCCTCCATTGTTCTTCCTCTCTTATTCCCCCATAAGCATTTGTTGCTTTGTTGGAATTTGAGAGTGAAGGATTTGAGCACTTGTGCTCTTGCCATTTGCATCGGTTGCATCGGTTTGCTCTCTCCACGAGGATTCGTGGAAGTTGAAAGTTTGTGAGCTTGTTACTCTTGGGTCTTGGACCCTAGACGACTTGTGGTGTTCTTGGGAGCCTCCAATTGAGTTGTGGATGCGTGCCCCAAGATTGTGGTGACACCGAGAGCCTCCAATTGAGTTGTGGATGCGTGCCTCGGATTTGAAGGTTGCCAATAGTGGAAGGTGAACTAGGCCTTTGTGGCGGAAGTTCATCGGAGAATAGGGTGAGGCCTTTGTGGCGTTGAGTAGGCCTTCGTGGTGAGCTCACACCCCTCCAACGAGACGTACTCCCCTTTGTGGGAGGAACTCGGGAATACATCTTCGTCTCCGTGTGCCTCGGTTATTTCTATACCCGAGCTTTTTACTTATGCAATTTACATTGTGATAGCCTTCGAGCTTGAAGTTATATATCTTGCTATCACCTTGTTACTTGTCTTGCTTAGCATAAGTTGTTGGTGCATCTAGTTTATCCTAGAATATTTAGGTTGTATGCTTGTTAATTTTAAACACCTAGTTTATTTCCGCATTTAGCAAGCTTTAACCGGAAAAGTTTTAATCGCCTATTCACCCCCCCCCTCTAGGCGACGTCGTTGTCCGTTCAATTGGTATCAGAGCCTCGTCTCTCTTTATTAGGCTTTACATCCGAGAGAGTATGATGTCGTTTAGAGAAATAGAACATGATCCCGCTTTTATATTCTATGGTAGAAATTATGATGCTTGGAAATTTCGCATTCTTAATTTTCTTGAGGACATGGGTCCAAAGTATGTTAAGAGAATTGTAGATATGGATTTTCCTCCTCCAAAGAATTCTCAAGATTTATCTTTAGAGGATGAGGAAAATTCTTATCTCGATACTCTTGTATCTAATGGTCTCTTGTGTATTTTGAGCGATGTAGTTATTCAATCAATCATGCCTTTTCGGAACGCTCATGAGCTATGGACAAAACTTCAAGATATTTATGATGTGTCCAATATTATTGAGGATGATTGTTCTCCATCCACTTCCGGCCGTGATAAGTTCACATCTTTCTCCACTCCACCAACATGTGATTTGTCACAAGGTAATGATATGGTGAGTGGTGATAGGAATTGCTTTGTGGATAGTGAATTTGCTATTGACTATACTTCATCTCTATCCCATTGCAATTATCTATCTTTGGACTTAATATCTTCTAGCACTCAAAGTTCCATACATGCTAGTATTGATAGTCCTTGCATATCATGTAATAGTTGTTTAACTAAATCTCATGATGATATGCTTCCTATGTCTTGTTTTCATAAAAACAATGCTTCCATTTCCTCTAGTACTTGTGTGACTAACAATGTAGAGGAATCCCATATTGTGGTGGAACAAGACATGGACCTTATTGGTGCTTCAAGTCAATCTTCATCTTCGCCATCCATTTCTCATATGTGCCTTATGGCTAGGGATTCAAAGGTATCTCCACCTTTGGAACCCACTACATCTTGTGATGATGAGGATGAGGATATATTTTATGGAGAGTTTGAGGACGAAGCCTCCTTAATGGAGAAGGGTGAGTTGGTTCTTCTTGATCTCCCTAAAGGTAGTAAAGCTATCACTCCTTTTAGTGAAATATTGGCTTTTGCTATTTATAGCGCTAAAATCATTGAAAAGAAAGGTGAGATTGAAAGAAGTGATGCCGATGAAAAGGCATCCCTCACTATGTCTCTTGAGGAAGAGTATGAGCTCCGAGTTACTCTTGAGGAGAAACTTGAATCTATCGAGGAGCTCTATAATGAACAAATAGCCTATCTCACTAAAGCACGTGACCATACCCATGCTAAATATAAAGTGCTTAAAAATGAAAAGGTTGAATTTGTTGTTGGCAATGCTAATCTAATTGAAGAAAACTCTAGGTTAAATAATGAGCTTGCCAAGTTATCTTCTTCTATTTCAATTGATGCTTGTGCTACTAACTCCACATCTTGTGAAGCATCTATTTTGAAGGAGAATGTTGAGCTAAGGGCTCAACTTGAGCTAATGACTAGCAAGTATGGGAAATTGGAAGAAAGTCATGAAAAGCTATCTAGCTCTCATGAGGATCTTCTAGAATCCCATACCAAGCTAAAATTAGCTCTTGAGGCTATCACTACAAAGGTAACATCTTGTGAGCCTCATGTGGTTACTAGCACAATATCTTCTAATAATGCTATATTGACTTGTGCTCGTATTAGTAATTCATCCTCCCATAATGTTTCTCCATCTTGTGATGAATTACTTTCCTTGCCTTGTTGCTCTAACAATGAAGCATCTACTTCCTCTAGCTCTTGTGTTGATTCTAACCATGTAGAGGAAATTAAAGAGCTCAAGGCCCAAGTCACTTCTTTGAAGAAAGACTTGGAAAAGTGTCATGAAGGGAGTTCCACACTTGACAAGATGTTGAGAGTGCGAAGACTTCCCAATGACAAGAGTGGACTTGGATTCAACTCCCATCTCAAGAACAAGTCCATTATTGACAAGAAGAAGAGCCAAGAACAAGTCAAAGATCCGGCCAAGATTATTTGCTTCAAGTGCAAGATTGAAGGGCACCATGTTAGATCTTGCCCTTTGAAGAAGAAGCCTCTTAGTGAGAAGCAACTAGGGAAGAGGCCTCTTGTTCAATCTCATGCTCAACCACGAGTTGAACAACGGCCACCTCCTAAGAAGACTCAAGCCAATGCTCCTCTTGTTGAGAAGCCTATTGAGAAGAAAGAAAAGAGTCGATGTTGCTACCTTTGTCGCAAGAAGGGACACTTTGCTTCTTCATGCACTAATGGTACATTATCCAACCCTATCCTTGTTGATGATGTTTATTCTATTAGGAAGGATAATGTGGGCAATGTGTTTGCCAAGTATGTTGGTACTCCAAGTGGTGTCAAGAAAAGAACCATTTGGGTTGCCAAACCTATTGTGACTAACCTCTTAGGACCCAACTTGGTTGGGGACCAACAAGCTCAAACTTGATCAATAGGTGGTGTTGGAGGGCATCGGAGACTTGGCTATTTTATGAAGAATTAAGGGATCTTCATCAATTATATTTCCTCAAGCCAAGTCACTTGGATTATATATATCTCTTACCCATTGTTCCTCCAAGCGGTAACTTGTATTTAAATCTATATTCATTGAAAGTTGCTTGCTCCCTTGCATATGTTAGTTTTGTTTCTAGCATGTGTTTGTATATGTTGTGCTTCCTACTTACCTATCTTGAGTAATCTAGTTATGTTTGTTGGTTTGCACTCCATGTACTTGTGTTCTTTGTGTTGAGCCTTCATTGCTTTCATTGCTTATCTTAGTTGGCTCTTTGGGAGTTTAATGGACTATCCCATTTTGGGGTAGTAATATGCTTTGCACTTTACTATCCTAAAATGTGTGTACATGAGGAATACCACTTAGTGTTGATATATCAATATTATCTATTCTCTATGTGGTATGTCTTTTTCATGAGAAATTCAATTTCTAATTGTCCATTAACTTTCTCTAGTTGGATTTATTTTTGCCTCTTGTTGTTTTCAATGGATTATCACATTATGGGGGAGTAATAAGCTATGTGCATATTACAAGCCTAGAAAATGTGAACATTTGAGGTATTGCCACCTAGAGTTGATATTGTTAGTTATCTTGTTCCTAAGTGGCATGTTGCTCAAACAAGTTCCATATTTGCTTAAAATATTTTGTGTCACTCTTCTTTGGTATCTTGTTTGTTTGAGAGTTCTTGTTGCCTTGCTTTTCGGGTTCTATTTGAAGCCTTCAAGAATCTCTATCTAAGCATGTTTTTTTTTTGTTCCTATCTTTTACCACATGCTTATGTTTTGTGAATATGATTATGAACAAATCTACCACCGAGAAATATCTCCATACATCTCTTGTCTTTGACAAGTTATAATAATTTGTGGTAAGTTTATTGATCATATTTACTTTGGCCATTGCTTTAATATTGCCTTGTTTCTTGCCAATGATTTTGTTTGGTTCAAACTCCTTTGTGTCTTCCTTGCTCTACTCAAAGATTTGATTTATGTTTTCTTGTGTTAGGAAAAGCAATGATCCCATACTTGTGCACTTGTGTTCAAAGTCATACTTCTTTGGGTTGCACTATTCTTGGGGAAGCTATCCTACATTGAGTAGATCACCATTCCTTAAATTGGTATTGCATCTAATTGATTTATTTTTAAACACATGACTAGTGTTTGAATAATATATATGGAGAGTAAGATTCCATTGTGTGCATTTTTTGTATCAAATGCAAGATCATAACATAAATGCACTATTATTGAAGAACTATCCTATATGCGTTTGAACACTTGTTGTCTTTAAATTTGTTTGTTTTCCCAATGACTTGTCTTTTTGGAAGACAAACACTTTTCGTCTTGGTACTTTGTGTGCTATCATGAAAGTGTAGAGGGTTTGTTCCACTCTTTTTTGTTTGTTTTGGGTATCCTCTCTATGTTGGTTTCCTCAATCATGTGTTGATTTGGGTCTTGATATATTTTGGACAATTCTCTTTCTTTTCACTCTTGTGAGTGGCTTCTTGGTTTAATTAGTTCTTTGTCCAATTTGTATCTTGTTTTGGTTCTTGAAAGTTTTGTGCATGCATATTTACTATATATATCTTTGGCATGCTTACTTTCGTTGATCCAATATATAGGATAAACTCCATCAAATCCTAAATGGCTAAGATGTGCATGAAATTCATATTCATATTAATATGCACATATTTAGTGGAGTTTGTCCTATGTATTGTAGTTGTTCTAACAACTTTGGACCCAATGAGTTTGGGTACCATTTTGTACACTTGAATTTTGTTTTTAGGTACAATGGAGATACGTTGGTTGCTTGCTCCATTCATAAGGAAGGTGTTCTCACCATGGTATTATAGGAGTCAAGCTTCGATGATTATCAAACTCGCATCCTCTTCATCACCAATGTCGTCTCGGTAACAAGTATCTACCTCATGCATACATTTCTAGCTTTCAACCTTGTGTAGGTTGCTTGTTGGCTGATTTCCCTTTGTTGCATTTCATTTGGTTCTTGCAAATGTCTTATCAAAAGCATCTTAATTGCAACTATGAGTAAGCCGGGATGATTACATACTATGGGGATATTTATAGTCATTTTCATGATTCACCAATCCCGAGTATATTAATCTAGCAACTTCTACTTGAAGTCTATCATATGCAATATTGATGATTCTCAAAAACCATTTGAACCTTTTGTGATATGCGTTACCTTTCTCGGAGCATTCCAACTATCACTTTTCCCTTGTGATATTTGTGATGCTTTGATGAGTTTTGTTTTGTGTGTTCATCTATATCCCCTTAAGATTAAACTAAGCTTAGTGCTTTGCTTTCAAGCAAAAATCTTATTGGTTTATTAATGAACCTCTCTTGGATATCATGTTCTTCACCTTTGTACCTATTTTGTGTGTGCATGTTTCTTGTGGATTATATATCTTTGTGATTGTTGTCCACTTAGAAACTTATACACACGATAATAGTTACATCTTTAATGATATTCTATTTCTTTAGTTGACCACATTTTATTGCTTTATATTCCTTGGTGGTTCCTAAAAGGCACATGCTTTGTTTTTGTTTTGGTATCTTTTGCATCTTAATAAGCTTGTGGACCTATGTGTTTTATCGTTTGATGGTGTGTGTGTATGGGAAAGACATGATATGCACTATGTGCCTCCTATATTGAAAGACTATGTTGATGATTATATCATCTATTAGTCTCCTAAAATGTTTTTCCTTGTCACACGCATCTATTTCGGTTGAGTAAGTATTTATTGTCTGTCACTTCTTGATCTTCATTGCTCAACTTTTGTTTGTTTGCAAGTTGCTTTGCTTCATCTTCAATCTATTATCTTGATCTTGTTTGTGTTCAAAATTATCTAGAAGGAGTGATGATTCCATGTTGTGCACATTATATAGTAAATCAAACCTAACATTGTGCATGTACCTTGGGAGTTCCCTCTTGATTTTCTAGAACACTTGGTTGATCTTATCAAATTATTGATTTTGGTCAATCGGTTTTTCGGATCCTTTGGTGGTTGCTTCTTTGTGAAAGTATCCTTCAATTTGACTTTTCTTGTAAATCTTTGGATCCTCAATATAGTTTGATCTCCCTCCATCTATTCATAGTTGGATATATGCACTTGTTTTCACTCTTATCATGAGGAATGCATACACTATGGGGGAGCTCTCACTATATTGGCCTTCTAATCTTTTTGCCCATTTCGGCAATGGATGCCAATGGGGAGAAGTTTAGAGGGTTTAAGGGAATTTGGTTTATGCTTTAGTTTCGTTCTTAAGCATTTGCCTTTCCATGCTATTGCATCCTTGCTCTTGTTTAGCATGTTTGCTTCATTCATCATATAAACCCTCGTTAAAAGGGATTGTCATCAATTACCAAAATGGGGGAGATTGAAAGTGCATGGTTCCCCCATATGTGGTTTTGGTAATTAATGACAATCCTTATGGACTAATGTTTGCATTGAGTTATCTTGTAGATCTTGTTCATAGGAAATAATGGAGTTCATGTGTTGAACTCTATTAGCTTCCTTGATGGCCATTGTTACATTCAAGGATTTATATGAAGAATGGTCATGGTTTGAGTTGAGCTTATTGCTAGTGTGTCTTGAAGAAAAGGATTAGGTGATCTTTCATTATCTTCTTCAAGACATCATCTTTAGAAGTGAGAAGCAAAGATACAAGGTTGATCAAGCAAGCGATCAACACACAAAGCTACAAGTTGTACCAAGTGGGATTGTGTATCTCATGGTATGGTAAGCAATTGTCTAATATTAGCTTTGTGAACTAACCCATGATATGTGTGTGTCGCATCTCTATGTGTGGTTAGGTATCTTTCCATGGGCATGAACCAAAAGGAAGATATTCATTTAGCCATGGTCTATGTCGTCGTCAAGCGGTGTTTGTCATCTAGCTTGACGTGGAAGCTCAAGTGAAGCATCTAGAAGTTTAGAGGGTTTAAGGGAATTTGGTTTATGCTTTAGTTTCGTTCTTAAGCATTTGCCTTTCCATGCTATGCATCCTTGCTCTTGTTTAGCATGTTTGCTTCATTCATCATATAAACCCTCGTAAAAAGGGATTGTCATCAATTACCAAAAATGGGGGAGATTGAAAGTGCATGGTTCCCCCCATATGTGGTTTTGGTATTAATGACAATCCTTATGGACTAATGTTTGCATTGAGTTATCTTTGTAGATCTTGTTCATAGGAAATAATGGAGTTCATGTGTTGAACTCTATTAGCTTCCTTGATGGCCATTGTTACATTCAAGGATTTATATGAAGAATGGTCATGGTTTGAGTTGAGCTTATTGCTAGTGTGTCTTGAAGAAAAGGATTAGGTGATCTTTCATTATCTTCTTCAAGACATCATCTTTAGAAGTGAGAAGCAAAGATACAAGGTTGATCAAGCAAGCGATCAACACACAAAGCTACAAGTTGTACCAAGTGGGATTGTGTATCTCATGGTATGGTAAGCAATTGTCAAATATAGCTTTGTGAACTAACCCATGATATGTGTGTGTCGCATCTCTATGTGTGGTTAGGTATCTTTCCATGGGCATGAACCAAAAGGAAGATTTCATTTAGCCCATGGTCTATGTCGTCGTCAAGCGGTGTTTGTCATCTAGCTTGACGTGGAAGCTCAAGTGAAGCATCTAGAAGATATCCTATGCTTGATGCTTGCCACCCTTTTGGAGATTGTGGCCTTGTGAAGATTTGCCGAAGGGTCTCTCCCATAGTGGTGTATGGGGGAGCTAGTCTCTCCCATAATGGTGTATGGGGGAGCAACTTGCAAGTCTTCATGAAGCGGAGTTTGTGCTAGCAAGCACAATCAAGAAAGAAGATCCAACTTGAGAGAGTCAAGATCGTCATCATCTAGCTCAAGTGGAATGCTCAAGGCAAAGGTATAATCTTGATAGGTTTTCTATTTTACCGGTCTCGTGTCTTTGGGAGACTGGGTTATAGGATAGATAGTCGTACTATCAAGAGGGGCTCTCAAGTGAGTAACTCGATCGAATCGTTATGGAGAGCTCAAACCTTTGCATACTTTGCATATCATCTTTCTTGGTTCTTATTTGGCTTTTGTCTCCTTTGGGTTTTAGTGCTTGTCGTGATCTTCATGACAAGCCTTGGTTTCTCGAAAACGGATTTCGTAAGAAAAACTTGTTGCGTTTTCGGTGGTGAAATTTTCCGTTCGTCTTTGAGAATGTTCCCACACCTTCCATGTGTGGTAACTTCTCCATACTTTGAGGTATCAATATTTTCACTTTTTGTTTGGATACTCCTTGCTGTTATCTTTCCAATGCAATTGGATTTACCTCGTTCGGAGTTCTTTTGCAAAAGTTATGGGGTTTCTAGTTCAGCCTCTCTGTTCTGGACTCAACCGGATTATTCTAGCCGGATTATTCCGGGCAACCGGATATTCCGGTTAGGGTAGTTTTGGTCCATATTCGGGACAGAGATGAGCCGGATTATTTGGAGCCGGATTATTCATCTCAAACCGGATATTCCGGTTGTGGAGTTTGTTGCGAAAAATGGCTAAGGACTGGAAGGTTCGAGCTACTGGAGTCAACCGGATTATTTGGTCGGATTATTCATCCTGGACCGGATATTCCGGTTGCTGCGAAAAATGGCTAAGGACTGGAAGCTTGAACCTTCTGGAGTGAACCGGATTATTTGAACCGGATTATTCGGGGCATACCGGATATTCCGGTTTGGGCAGTTTTCAGACCAATTTGCTCACTGACATGGACCGGATTATTGGTACCGGATTTTTCCAAGGGGACCGGATATTCCGGTTAAAGTCAACAGGTTTCGAGCAGATCTTCGGATCGGATATTCCGGTCCAAACTTGGACCGGATATTCCGGTCCCAGATTCCTGCACAAACGGCTAGTTTTTGTGGGGACCTATTTAAGGGGGCTTTCTTCCCCATTGGTCCCCAAGTCTTCCAAGCACGTTTTTCCCCTTCTCTCCCACCATTGTTGACCTTGGAAAGCTTGCCCCTCTCCCAATCCCTCCTATGATTCTTGCATATCTTTGAGGGAGAAGGTAGAGGAGATCTCGATCTACATTTCCACCAATCCATCTTCCTTCTTAGTGAGGGAAACTTAGTAGATCTTGATCTTGGAGTTCTTGGTGTTTCTCCTCCATTGTTCTTCCTCTCTTATTCCCCCATAAGCATTTGTTGCTTTGTTGGAATTTGAGAGTGAAGGATTTGAGCACTTGTGCTCTTGCCATTTGCATCGGTTGCATCGGTTTGCTCTCTCCACGAGGATTCGTGGAAGTTGAAAGTTTGTGAGCTTGTTACTCTTGGGTCTTGGACCCTAGACGACTTGTGGTGTTCTTGGGAGCCTCCAATTGAGTTGTGGATGCGTGCCCCAAGATTGTGGTGACACCGAGAGCCTCCAATTGAGTTGTGGATGCGTGCCTCGGATTTGAAGGTTGCCAATAGTGGAAGGTGAACTAGGCCTTTGTGGCGGAAGTTCATCGGAGAATAGGGTGAGGCCTTTGTGGCGTTGAGTAGGCCTTCGTGGTGAGCTCACACCCCTCCAACGAGACGTACTCCCCTTTGTGGGAGGAACTCGGGAATACATCTTCGTCTCCGTGTGCCTCGGTTATTTCTATACCCGAGCTTTTTACTTATGCAATTTACATTGTGATAGCCTTCGAGCTTGAAGTTATATATCTTGCTATCACCTTGTTACTTGTCTTGCTTAGCATAAGTTGTTGGTGCATCTAGTTTATCCTAGAATATTTAGGTTGTATGCTTGTTAATTTTAAACACCTAGTTTATTTCCGCATTTAGCAAGCTTTAACCGGAAAAGTTTTAATCGCCTATTCACCCCCCCCCCTCTAGGCGACGTCGTTGTCCGTTCAATTGGTATCAGAGCCTCGTCTCTCTTTATTAGGCTTTACATCCGAGAGAGTATGATGTCGTTTAGAGAAATAGAACATGATCCCGCTTTTATATTCTATGGTAGAAATTATGATGCTTGGAAATTTCGCATTCTTAATTTTCTTGAGGACATGGGTCCAAAGTATGTTAAGAGAATTGTAGATATGGATTTTCCTCCTCCAAAGAATTCTCAAGATTTATCTTTAGAGGATGAGGAAAATTCTTATCTCGATACTCTTGTATCTAATGGTCTCTTGTGTATTTTGAGCGATGTAGTTATTCAATCAATCATGCCTTTTCGGAACGCTCATGAGCTATGGACAAAACTTCAAGATATTTATGATGTGTCCAATATTATTGAGGATGATTGTTCTCCATCCACTTCCGGCCGTGATAAGTTCACATCTTTCTCCACTCCACCAACATGTGATTTGTCACAAGGTAATGATATGGTGAGTGGTGATAGGAATTGCTTTGTGGATAGTGAATTTGCTATTGACTATACTTCATCTCTATCCCATTGCAATTATCTATCTTTGGACTTAATATCTTCTAGCACTCAAAGTTCCATACATGCTAGTATTGATAGTCCTTGCATATCATGTAATAGTTGTTTAACTAAATCTCATGATGATATGCTTCCTATGTCTTGTTTTCATAAAAACAATGCTTCCATTTCCTCTAGTACTTGTGTGACTAACAATGTAGAGGAATCCCATATTGTGGTGGAACAAGACATGGACCTTATTGGTGCTTCAAGTCAATCTTCATCTTCGCCATCCATTTCTCATATGTGCCTTATGGCTAGGGATTCAAAGGTATCTCCACCTTTGGAACCCACTACATCTTGTGATGATGAGGATGAGGATATATTTTATGGAGAGTTTGAGGACGAAGCCTCCTTAATGGAGAAGGGTGAGTTGGTTCTTCTTGATCTCCCTAAAGGTAGTAAAGCTATCACTCCTTTTAGTGAAATATTGGCTTTTGCTATTTATAGCGCTAAAATCATTGAAAAGAAAGGTGAGATTGAAAGAAGTGATGCCGATGAAAAGGCATCCCTCACTATGTCTCTTGAGGAAGAGTATGAGCTCCGAGTTACTCTTGAGGAGAAACTTGAATCTATCGAGGAGCTCTATAATGAACAAATAGCCTATCTCACTAAAGCACGTGACCATACCCATGCTAAATATAAAGTGCTTAAAAATGAAAAGGTTGAATTTGTTGTTGGCAATGCTAATCTAATTGAAGAAAACTCTAGGTTAAATAATGAGCTTGCCAAGTTATCTTCTTCTATTTCAATTGATGCTTGTGCTACTAACTCCACATCTTGTGAAGCATCTATTTTGAAGGAGAATGTTGAGCTAAGGGCTCAACTTGAGCTAATGACTAGCAAGTATGGGAAATTGGAAGAAAGTCATGAAAAGCTATCTAGCTCTCATGAGGATCTTCTAGAATCCCATACCAAGCTAAAATTAGCTCTTGAGGCTATCACTACAAAGGTAACATCTTGTGAGCCTCATGTGGTTACTAGCACAATATCTTCTAATAATGCTATATTGACTTGTGCTCGTATTAGTAATTCATCCTCCCATAATGTTTCTCCATCTTGTGATGAATTACTTTCCTTGCCTTGTTGCTCTAACAATGAAGCATCTACTTCCTCTAGCTCTTGTGTTGATTCTAACCATGTAGAGGAAATTAAAGAGCTCAAGGCCCAAGTCACTTCTTTGAAGAAAGACTTGGAAAAGTGTCATGAAGGGAGTTCCACACTTGACAAGATGTTGAGAGTGCGAAGACTTCCCAATGACAAGAGTGGACTTGGATTCAACTCCCATCTCAAGAACAAGTCCATTATTGACAAGAAGAAGAGCCAAGAACAAGTCAAAGATCCGGCCAAGATTATTTGCTTCAAGTGCAAGATTGAAGGGCACCATGTTAGATCTTGCCCTTTGAAGAAGAAGCCTCTTAGTGAGAAGCAACTAGGGAAGAGGCCTCTTGTTCAATCTCATGCTCAACCACGAGTTGAACAACGGCCACCTCCTAAGAAGACTCAAGCCAATGCTCCTCTTGTTGAGAAGCCTATTGAGAAGAAAGAAAAGAGTCGATGTTGCTACCTTTGTCGCAAGAAGGGACACTTTGCTTCTTCATGCACTAATGGTACATTATCCAACCCTATCCTTGTTGATGATGTTTATTCTATTAGGAAGGATAATGTGGGCAATGTGTTTGCCAAGTATGTTGGTACTCCAAGTGGTGTCAAGAAAAGAACCATTTGGGTTGCCAAACCTATTGTGACTAACCTCTTAGGACCCAACTTGGTTGGGGACCAACAAGCTCAAACTTGATCAATAGGTGGTGTTGGAGGGCATCGGAGACTTGGCTATTTTATGAAGAATTAAGGGATCTTCATCAATTATATTTCCTCAAGCCAAGTCACTTGGATTATATATATCTCTTACCCATTGTTCCTCCAAGCGGTAACTTGTATTTAAATCTATATTCATTGAAAGTTGCTTGCTCCCTTGCATATGTTAGTTTTGTTTCTAGCATGTGTTTGTATATGTTGTGCTTCCTACTTACCTATCTTGAGTAATCTAGTTATGTTTGTTGGTTTGCACTCCATGTACTTGTGTTCTTTGTGTTGAGCCTTCATTGCTTTCATTGCTTATCTTAGTTGGCTCTTTGGGAGTTTAATGGACTATCCCATTTTGGGGTAGTAATATGCTTTGCACTTTACTATCCTAAAATGTGTGTACATGAGGAATACCACTTAGTGTTGATATATCAATATTATCTATTCTCTATGTGGTATGTCTTTTTCATGAGAAATTCAATTTCTAATTGTCCATTAACTTTCTCTAGTTGGATTTATTTTTGCCTCTTGTTGTTTTCAATGGATTATCACATTATGGGGGAGTAATAAGCTATGTGCATATTACAAGCCTAGAAAATGTGAACATTTGAGGTATTGCCACCTAGAGTTGATATTGTTAGTTATCTTGTTCCTAAGTGGCATGTTGCTCAAACAAGTTCCATATTTGCTTAAAATATTTTGTGTCACTCTTCTTTGGTATCTTGTTTGTTTGAGAGTTCTTGTTGCCTTGCTTTTCGGGTTCTATTTGAAGCCTTCAAGAATCTCTATCTAAGCATGTTTTTTTTTTGTTCCTATCTTTTACCACATGCTTATGTTTTGTGAATATGATTATGAACAAATCTACCACCGAGAAATATCTCCATACATCTCTTGTCTTTGACAAGTTATAATAATTTGTGGTAAGTTTATTGATCATATTTACTTTGGCCATTGCTTTAATATTGCCTTGTTTCTTGCCAATGATTTTGTTTGGTTCAAACTCCTTTGTGTCTTCCTTGCTCTACTCAAAGATTTGATTTATGTTTTCTTGTGTTAGGAAAAGCAATGATCCCATACTTGTGCACTTGTGTTCAAAGTCATACTTCTTTGGGTTGCACTATTCTTGGGGAAGCTATCCTACATTGAGTAGATCACCATTCCTTAAATTGGTATTGCATCTAATTGATTTTATTTAAACATGACTAGTGTTTGAATAATATATATGGAGAGTAATGATTCCATTGTGTGCATTTTGTATTCAAATGCAAGATCATAAATAATGCACTATTATTGGAAGAACTATCCTATATGCGTTTGAACACTTGTTGTCTTTAAATTTGTTTGTTTTCCCAATGACTTGTCTTTTTGGAAGACAAACACTTTTCGTCTTGGTACTTTGTGTGCTATCATGAAAAGTGTAGAGGGTTTGTTCACTCTTTTATGTTTGTTTTGGTATCCTCTCTATGTTGGTTTCCTCAATCATGTGTTGATTTGGGTCTTGATATATTTTGGACAATTCTCTTTCTTTTCACTCTTGTGAGTGGCTTCTTGGTTTAATTAGTTCTTTGTCCAATTTGTATCTTGTTTTGGTTCTTGAAAGTTTTGTGCATGCATATTTACTATATATATCCTTTGGCATGCTTACTTTCGTTGATCCAATATATAGGATAAACTCCATCAAATCCTAAATGGCTAAGATGTGCATGAAATTCAAATTCATATTAATATGCACATATTTATGTGGAGTTTGTCCTATGTATTGTAGTTGTTCTAACTACTTTGGACCCAATGAGTTTGGGTACCATTTTGTACTTGAATTTTGTTTTTAGGTACAATGGAGATACGTTGGTTGCTTGCTCCATTCATAAGGAAGGTGTTCTCACCATGGTATTATAGGAGTCAAGCTTCGATGATTATCAAACTCGCATCCTCTTCATCACCAATGTCGTCTCGGTAACAAGTATCTACCTCATGCATACATTTCTAGCTTTCAACCTTGTGTAGGTTGCTTGTTGGCATGATTTCCCTTTGTTGCATTTCATTTGGTTCTTGCAAATGTCTTATCAAAAGCATCTTAATTGCAACTATGAGTAAGCCGGGATGATTACATACTATGGGGATATTTATAGTCATTTTCATGATTCACCAATCCCGAGTATATTAATCTAGCAACTTCTACTTGAAGTCTATCATATGCAATATTGATGAATTCTCAAAAACCATTTGAACCTTTTGTGATATGCGTTACCTTTCTCGGAGCATTCCAACTATCACTTTTCCCTTGTGATATTTGTGATGCTTTGATGAGTTTTGTGTGTTCATCTATATCCCCTTAAGATTAAACTAAGCTTAGTGCTTTGCTTTCAAGCAAAAATCTTATTGGTATATTAATGAACCTCTCTTGGATATCATGTTCTTCACCTTTGTACCTATTTTGTGTGTGCATGTTTCTTTGTGGATATATATCTTTGTGATTGTTGTCCACTTAGAAACTTATACACACGATAATAGTTACATCTTTAATTGATATTCTATTTCTTTAGTGACCACATTTTATTGCTTTATATTCCTTGGTGGTTCCTAAAAGGCACAAGCTTTGTTTTTGTTTTGGTATTCCTTTTGCATCTTAATAAGCTTGTGGACCTATGTGTTTTATCGTTTGATGGTGTGTGTGTATGGGAAAGACATGATATGCACTATGTGCCTCCTATATTGAAAGACTATGTTGATGATTATATCATCCTATTAGTCTCCTAAAAATGTTTTTCCTTGTCACACGCATCTATTTCGGTTGAGTAAGTATTTATTTGTCACTTCTTGATCTTCATTGCTCAACTTTTGTTTGTTTGCAAGTTGCTTTGCTTCATCTTCAATCTATTATCTTGATCTTGTTTGTGTTCAAAATTATCTAGAAGGGAGTGATGATTCCATGTTGTGCACATTATATAGTAAATCAAACCTAACATTGTGCATGTACCTTGGGGAGTTCCCTCTTGATTTTCTAGAACACTTGGTTGATCTTATCAAATTATTGATTTTGGTCAATCGGTTTTTCGGATCCTTTGGTTGGTTGCTTCTTTGTGAAAGTATCCTTCAATTTGACTTTTCTTGTAAATCTTTGGATCCTCAATATAGTTTGATCTCCCTCCATCTATTCATAGTTGGATATATGCACTTGTTTTCACTCATATCATGAGGAATGCATACACTATGGGGGAGCTCTCACTATATTGGCCTTCTAATCTTTTTGCCCATTTCGGCAATGGATGCCAATGGGGGAGAAGTTTAGAGGGTTTAAGGGAATTTGGTTTATGCTTTAGTTTCGTTCTTAAGCATTTGCCTTTCCATGCTATTGCATCCTTGCTCTTGTTTAGCATGTTTGCTTCATTCATCATATAAACCCTCGTAAAAAGGGATTGTCATCAATTACCAAAATGGGGGAGATTGAAAGTGCATGGTTCCCCCATATGTGGTTTTGGTAATTAATGACAATCCTTATGGACTAATGTTTGCATTGAGTTATCTTTGTAGATCTTGTTCATAGGAAATAATGGAGTTCATGTGTTGAACTCTATTAGCTTCCTTGATGGCCATTGTTACATTCAAGGATTTATATGAAGAATGGTCATGGTTTGAGTTGAGCTTATTGCTAGTGTGTCTTGAAGAAAAGGATTAGGTGATCTTTCATTATCTTCTTCAAGACATCATCTTTAGAAGTGAGAAGCAAAGATACAAGGTTGATCAAGCAAGCGATCAACACACAAAGCTACAAGTTGTACCAAGTGGGATTGTGTATCTCATGGTATGGTAAGCAATTGTCAAATATAGCTTTGTGAACTAACCCATGATATGTGTGTGTCGCATCTCTATGTGTGGTTAGGTATCTTTCCATGGGCATGAACCAAAAGGAAGATTTCATTTAGCCCATGGTCTATGTCGTCGTCAAGCGGTGTTTGTCATCTAGCTTGACGTGGAAGCTCAAGTGAAGCATCTAGAAGTTTAGAGGGTTTAAGGGAATTTGGTTTATGCTTTAGTTTCGTTCTTAAGCATTTGCCTTTCCATGCTATTGCATCCTTGCTCTTGTTTAGCATGTTTGCTTCATTCATCATATAAACCCTCGTAAAAAGGGATTGTCATCAATTACCAAAATGGGGGAGATTGAAAGTGCATGGTTCCCCCATATGTGGTTTTGGTAATTAATGACAATCCTTATGGACTAATGTTTGCATTGAGTTATCTTTGTAGATCTTGTTCATAGGAAATAATGGAGTTCATGTGTTGAACTCTATTAGCTTCCTTGATGGCCATTGTTACATTCAAGGATTTATATGAAGAATGGTCATGGTTTGAGTTGAGCTTATTGCTAGTGTGTCTTGAAGAAAAGGATTAGGTGATCTTTCATTATCTTCTTCAAGACATCATCTTTAGAAGTGAGAAGCAAAGATACAAGGTTGATCAAGCAAGCGATCAACACACAAAGCTACAAGTTGTACCAAGTGGGATTGTGTATCTCATGGTATGGTAAGCAATTGTCAAATATAGCTTTGTGAACTAACCCATGATATGTGTGTGTCGCATCTCTATGTGTGGTTAGGTATCTTTCCATGGGCATGAACCAAAAGGAAGATTTCATTTAGCCCATGGTCTATGTCGTCGTCAAGCGGTGTTTGTCATCTAGCTTGACGTGGAAGCTCAAGTGAAGCATCTAGAAGATATCCTATGCTTGATGCTTGCCACCCTTTTGGAGATTGTGGCCTTGTGAAGATTTGCCGAAGGGTCTCTCCCATAGTGGTGTATGGGGGAGCTAGTCTCTCCCATAATGGTGTATGGGGGAGCAACTTGCAAGTCTTCATGAAGCGGAGTTTGTGCTAGCAAGCACAATCAAGAAAGAAGATCCAACTTGAGAGAGTCAAGATCGTCATCATCTAGCTCAAGTGGAATGCTCAAGGCAAAGGTATAATCTTGATAGGTTTTCTATTTTACCGGTCTCGTGTCTTTGGGAGACTGGGTTATAGGATAGATAGTCGTACTATCAAGAGGGGCTCTCAAGTGAGTAACTCGATCGAATCGTTATGGAGAGCTCAAACCTTTGCATACTTTGCATATCATCTTTCTTGGTTCTTATTTGGCTTTTGTCTCCTTTGGGTTTTAGTGCTTGTCGTGATCTTCATGACAAGCCTTGGTTTCTCGAAAACGGATTTCGTAAGAAAAACTTGTTGCGTTTTCGGTGGTGAAATTTTCCGTTCGTCTTTGAGAATGTTCCCACACCTTCCATGTGTGGTAACTTCTCCATACTTTGAGGTATCAATATTTTCACTTTTTGTTTGGATACTCCTTGCTGTTATCTTTCCAATGCAATTGGATTTACCTCGTTCGGAGTTCTTTTGCAAAAGTTATGGGGTTTCTAGTTCAGCCTCTCTGTTCTGGACTCAACCGGATTATTCTAGCCGGATTATTCCGGGCAACCGGATATTCCGGTTAGGGTAGTTTTGGTCCATATTCGGGACAGAGATGAGCCGGATTATTTGGAGCCGGATTATTCATCTCAAACCGGATATTCCGGTTGTGGAGTTTGTTGCGAAAAATGGCTAAGGACTGGAAGGTTCGAGCTACTGGAGTCAACCGGATTATTTGGTCCGGATTATTCATCCTGGACCGGATATTCCGGTTGCTGCGAAAAATGGCTAAGGACTGGAAGCTTGAACCTTCTGGAGTGAACCGGATTATTTGAACCGGATTATTCGGGGCATACCGGATATTCCGGTTTGGGCAGTTTTCAGACCAATTTGCTCACTGACATGGACCGGATTATTGGTACCGGATTTTTCCAAGGGGACCGGATATTCCGGTTAAAGTCAACAGGTTTCGAGCAGATCTTCGGATCGGATATTCCGGTCCAAACTTGGACCGGATATTCCGGTCCCAGATTCCTGCACAAACGGCTAGTTTTTGTGGGGACCTATTTAAGGGGGCTTTCTTCCCCATTGGTCCCCAAGTCTTCCAAGCACGTTTTTCCCCTTCTCTCCCACCATTGTTGACCTTGGAAAGCTTGCCCCTCTCCCAATCCCTCCTATGATTCTTGCATATCTTTGAGGGAGAAGGTAGAGGAGATCTCGATCTACATTTCCACCAATCCATCTTCCTTCTTAGTGAGGGAAACTTAGTAGATCTTGATCTTGGAGTTCTTGGTGTTTCTCCTCCATTGTTCTTCCTCTCTTATTCCCCCATAAGCATTTGTTGCTTTGTTGGAATTTGAGAGTGAAGGATTTGAGCACTTGTGCTCTTGCCATTTGCATCGGTTGCATCGGTTTGCTCTCTCCACGAGGATTCGTGGAAGTTGAAAGTTTGTGAGCTTGTTACTCTTGGGTCTTGGACCCTAGACGACTTGTGGTGTTCTTGGGAGCCTCCAATTGAGTTGTGGATGCGTGCCCCAAGATTGTGGTGACACCGAGAGCCTCCAATTGAGTTGTGGATGCGTGCCTCGGATTTGAAGGTTGCCAATAGTGGAAGGTGAACTAGGCCTTTGTGGCGGAAGTTCATCGGAGAATAGGGTGAGGCCTTTGTGGCGTTGAGTAGGCCTTCGTGGTGAGCTCACACCCCTCCAACGAGACGTACTCCCCTTTGTGGGAGGAACTCGGGAATACATCTTCGTCTCCGTGTGCCTCGGTTATTTCTATACCCGAGCTTTTTACTTATGCAATTTACATTGTGATAGCCTTCGAGCTTGAAGTTATATATCTTGCTATCACCTTGTTACTTGTCTTGCTTAGCATAAGTTGTTGGTGCATCTAGTTTATCCTAGAATATTTAGGTTGTATGCTTGTTAATTTTAAACACCTAGTTTATTTCCGCATTTAGCAAGCTTTAACCGGAAAAGTTTTAATCGCCTATTCACCCCCCCCCCTCTAGGCGACGTCGTTGTCCGTTCAATTGGTATCAGAGCCTCGTCTCTCTTTATTAGGCTTTACATCCGAGAGAGTATGATGTCGTTTAGAGAAATAGAACATGATCCCGCTTTTATATTCTATGGTAGAAATTATGATGCTTGGAAATTTCGCATTCTTAATTTTCTTGAGGACATGGGTCCAAAGTATGTTAAGAGAATTGTAGATATGGATTTTCCTCCTCCAAAGAATTCTCAAGATTTATCTTTAGAGGATGAGGAAAATTCTTATCTCGATACTCTTGTATCTAATGGTCTCTTGTGTATTTTGAGCGATGTAGTTATTCAATCAATCATGCCTTTTCGGAACGCTCATGAGCTATGGACAAAACTTCAAGATATTTATGATGTGTCCAATATTATTGAGGATGATTGTTCTCCATCCACTTCCGGCCGTGATAAGTTCACATCTTTCTCCACTCCACCAACATGTGATTTGTCACAAGGTAATGATATGGTGAGTGGTGATAGGAATTGCTTTGTGGATAGTGAATTTGCTATTGACTATACTTCATCTCTATCCCATTGCAATTATCTATCTTTGGACTTAATATCTTCTAGCACTCAAAGTTCCATACATGCTAGTATTGATAGTCCTTGCATATCATGTAATAGTTGTTTAACTAAATCTCATGATGATATGCTTCCTATGTCTTGTTTTCATAAAAACAATGCTTCCATTTCCTCTAGTACTTGTGTGACTAACAATGTAGAGGAATCCCATATTGTGGTGGAACAAGACATGGACCTTATTGGTGCTTCAAGTCAATCTTCATCTTCGCCATCCATTTCTCATATGTGCCTTATGGCTAGGGATTCAAAGGTATCTCCACCTTTGGAACCCACTACATCTTGTGATGATGAGGATGAGGATATATTTTATGGAGAGTTTGAGGACGAAGCCTCCTTAATGGAGAAGGGTGAGTTGGTTCTTCTTGATCTCCCTAAAGGTAGTAAAGCTATCACTCCTTTTAGTGAAATATTGGCTTTTGCTATTTATAGCGCTAAAATCATTGAAAAGAAAGGTGAGATTGAAAGAAGTGATGCCGATGAAAAGGCATCCCTCACTATGTCTCTTGAGGAAGAGTATGAGCTCCGAGTTACTCTTGAGGAGAAACTTGAATCTATCGAGGAGCTCTATAATGAACAAATAGCCTATCTCACTAAAGCACGTGACCATACCCATGCTAAATATAAAGTGCTTAAAAATGAAAAGGTTGAATTTGTTGTTGGCAATGCTAATCTAATTGAAGAAAACTCTAGGTTAAATAATGAGCTTGCCAAGTTATCTTCTTCTATTTCAATTGATGCTTGTGCTACTAACTCCACATCTTGTGAAGCATCTATTTTGAAGGAGAATGTTGAGCTAAGGGCTCAACTTGAGCTAATGACTAGCAAGTATGGGAAATTGGAAGAAAGTCATGAAAAGCTATCTAGCTCTCATGAGGATCTTCTAGAATCCCATACCAAGCTAAAATTAGCTCTTGAGGCTATCACTACAAAGGTAACATCTTGTGAGCCTCATGTGGTTACTAGCACAATATCTTCTAATAATGCTATATTGACTTGTGCTCGTATTAGTAATTCATCCTCCCATAATGTTTCTCCATCTTGTGATGAATTACTTTCCTTGCCTTGTTGCTCTAACAATGAAGCATCTACTTCCTCTAGCTCTTGTGTTGATTCTAACCATGTAGAGGAAATTAAAGAGCTCAAGGCCCAAGTCACTTCTTTGAAGAAAGACTTGGAAAAGTGTCATGAAGGGAGTTCCACACTTGACAAGATGTTGAGAGTGCGAAGACTTCCCAATGACAAGAGTGGACTTGGATTCAACTCCCATCTCAAGAACAAGTCCATTATTGACAAGAAGAAGAGCCAAGAACAAGTCAAAGATCCGGCCAAGATTATTTGCTTCAAGTGCAAGATTGAAGGGCACCATGTTAGATCTTGCCCTTTGAAGAAGAAGCCTCTTAGTGAGAAGCAACTAGGGAAGAGGCCTCTTGTTCAATCTCATGCTCAACCACGAGTTGAACAACGGCCACCTCCTAAGAAGACTCAAGCCAATGCTCCTCTTGTTGAGAAGCCTATTGAGAAGAAAGAAAAGAGTCGATGTTGCTACCTTTGTCGCAAGAAGGGACACTTTGCTTCTTCATGCACTAATGGTACATTATCCAACCCTATCCTTGTTGATGATGTTTATTCTATTAGGAAGGATAATGTGGGCAATGTGTTTGCCAAGTATGTTGGTACTCCAAGTGGTGTCAAGAAAAGAACCATTTGGGTTGCCAAACCTATTGTGACTAACCTCTTAGGACCCAACTTGGTTGGGGACCAACAAGCTCAAACTTGATCAATAGGTGGTGTTGGAGGGCATCGGAGACTTGGCTATTTTATGAAGAATTAAGGGATCTTCATCAATTATATTTCCTCAAGCCAAGTCACTTGGATTATATATATCTCTTACCCATTGTTCCTCCAAGCGGTAACTTGTATTTAAATCTATATTCATTGAAAGTTGCTTGCTCCCTTGCATATGTTAGTTTTGTTTCTAGCATGTGTTTGTATATGTTGTGCTTCCTACTTACCTATCTTGAGTAATCTAGTTATGTTTGTTGGTTTGCACTCCATGTACTTGTGTTCTTTGTGTTGAGCCTTCATTGCTTTCATTGCTTATCTTAGTTGGCTCTTTGGGAGTTTAATGGACTATCCCATTTTGGGGTAGTAATATGCTTTGCACTTTACTATCCTAAAATGTGTGTACATGAGGAATACCACTTAGTGTTGATATATCAATATTATCTATTCTCTATGTGGTATGTCTTTTTCATGAGAAATTCAATTTCTAATTGTCCATTAACTTTCTCTAGTTGGATTTATTTTTGCCTCTTGTTGTTTTCAATGGATTATCACATTATGGGGGAGTAATAAGCTATGTGCATATTACAAGCCTAGAAAATGTGAACATTTGAGGTATTGCCACCTAGAGTTGATATTGTTAGTTATCTTGTTCCTAAGTGGCATGTTGCTCAAACAAGTTCCATATTTGCTTAAAATATTTTGTGTCACTCTTCTTTGGTATCTTGTTTGTTTGAGAGTTCTTGTTGCCTTGCTTTTCGGGTTCTATTTGAAGCCTTCAAGAATCTCTATCTAAGCATGTTTTTTTTTTGTTCCTATCTTTTACCACATGCTTATGTTTTGTGAATATGATTATGAACAAATCTACCACCGAGAAATATCTCCATACATCTCTTGTCTTTGACAAGTTATAATAATTTGTGGTAAGTTTATTGATCATATTTACTTTGGCCATTGCTTTAATATTGCCTTGTTTCTTGCCAATGATTTTGTTTGGTTCAAACTCCTTTGTGTCTTCCTTGCTCTACTCAAAGATTTGATTTATGTTTTCTTGTGTTAGGAAAAGCAATGATCCCATACTTGTGCACTTGTGTTCAAAGTCATACTTCTTTGGGTTGCACTATTCTTGGGGAAGCTATCCTACATTGAGTAGATCACCATTCCTTAAATTGGTATTGCATCTAATTGATTTTATTTAAACATGACTAGTGTTTGAATAATATATATGGAGAGTAATGATTCCATTGTGTGCATTTTGTATTCAAATGCAAGATCATAAATAATGCACTATTATTGGAAGAACTATCCTATATGCGTTTGAACACTTGTTGTCTTTAAATTTGTTTGTTTTCCCAATGACTTGTCTTTTTGGAAGACAAACACTTTTCGTCTTGGTACTTTGTGTGCTATCATGAAAAGTGTAGAGGGTTTGTTCACTCTTTTATGTTTGTTTTGGTATCCTCTCTATGTTGGTTTCCTCAATCATGTGTTGATTTGGGTCTTGATATATTTTGGACAATTCTCTTTCTTTTCACTCTTGTGAGTGGCTTCTTGGTTTAATTAGTTCTTTGTCCAATTTGTATCTTGTTTTGGTTCTTGAAAGTTTTGTGCATGCATATTTACTATATATATCCTTTGGCATGCTTACTTTCGTTGATCCAATATATAGGATAAACTCCATCAAATCCTAAATGGCTAAGATGTGCATGAAATTCAAATTCATATTAATATGCACATATTTATGTGGAGTTTGTCCTATGTATTGTAGTTGTTCTAACTACTTTGGACCCAATGAGTTTGGGTACCATTTTGTACTTGAATTTTGTTTTTAGGTACAATGGAGATACGTTGGTTGCTTGCTCCATTCATAAGGAAGGTGTTCTCACCATGGTATTATAGGAGTCAAGCTTCGATGATTATCAAACTCGCATCCTCTTCATCACCAATGTCGTCTCGGTAACAAGTATCTACCTCATGCATACATTTCTAGCTTTCAACCTTGTGTAGGTTGCTTGTTGGCATGATTTCCCTTTGTTGCATTTCATTTGGTTCTTGCAAATGTCTTATCAAAAGCATCTTAATTGCAACTATGAGTAAGCCGGGATGATTACATACTATGGGGATATTTATAGTCATTTTCATGATTCACCAATCCCGAGTATATTAATCTAGCAACTTCTACTTGAAGTCTATCATATGCAATATTGATGAATTCTCAAAAACCATTTGAACCTTTTGTGATATGCGTTACCTTTCTCGGAGCATTCCAACTATCACTTTTCCCTTGTGATATTTGTGATGCTTTGATGAGTTTTGTGTGTTCATCTATATCCCCTTAAGATTAAACTAAGCTTAGTGCTTTGCTTTCAAGCAAAAATCTTATTGGTATATTAATGAACCTCTCTTGGATATCATGTTCTTCACCTTTGTACCTATTTTGTGTGTGCATGTTTCTTTGTGGATATATATCTTTGTGATTGTTGTCCACTTAGAAACTTATACACACGATAATAGTTACATCTTTAATTGATATTCTATTTCTTTAGTGACCACATTTTATTGCTTTATATTCCTTGGTGGTTCCTAAAAGGCACAAGCTTTGTTTTTGTTTTGGTATTCCTTTTGCATCTTAATAAGCTTGTGGACCTATGTGTTTTATCGTTTGATGGTGTGTGTGTATGGGAAAGACATGATATGCACTATGTGCCTCCTATATTGAAAGACTATGTTGATGATTATATCATCCTATTAGTCTCCTAAAAATGTTTTTCCTTGTCACACGCATCTATTTCGGTTGAGTAAGTATTTATTTGTCACTTCTTGATCTTCATTGCTCAACTTTTGTTTGTTTGCAAGTTGCTTTGCTTCATCTTCAATCTATTATCTTGATCTTGTTTGTGTTCAAAATTATCTAGAAGGGAGTGATGATTCCATGTTGTGCACATTATATAGTAAATCAAACCTAACATTGTGCATGTACCTTGGGGAGTTCCCTCTTGATTTTCTAGAACACTTGGTTGATCTTATCAAATTATTGATTTTGGTCAATCGGTTTTTCGGATCCTTTGGTTGGTTGCTTCTTTGTGAAAGTATCCTTCAATTTGACTTTTCTTGTAAATCTTTGGATCCTCAATATAGTTTGATCTCCCTCCATCTATTCATAGTTGGATATATGCACTTGTTTTCACTCATATCATGAGGAATGCATACACTATGGGGGAGCTCTCACTATATTGGCCTTCTAATCTTTTTGCCCATTTCGGCAATGGATGCCAATGGGGGAGAAGTTTAGAGGGTTTAAGGGAATTTGGTTTATGCTTTAGTTTCGTTCTTAAGCATTTGCCTTTCCATGCTATTGCATCCTTGCTCTTGTTTAGCATGTTTGCTTCATTCATCATATAAACCCTCGTAAAAAGGGATTGTCATCAATTACCAAAATGGGGGAGATTGAAAGTGCATGGTTCCCCCATATGTGGTTTTGGTAATTAATGACAATCCTTATGGACTAATGTTTGCATTGAGTTATCTTTGTAGATCTTGTTCATAGGAAATAATGGAGTTCATGTGTTGAACTCTATTAGCTTCCTTGATGGCCATTGTTACATTCAAGGATTTATATGAAGAATGGTCATGGTTTGAGTTGAGCTTATTGCTAGTGTGTCTTGAAGAAAAGGATTAGGTGATCTTTCATTATCTTCTTCAAGACATCATCTTTAGAAGTGAGAAGCAAAGATACAAGGTTGATCAAGCAAGCGATCAACACACAAAGCTACAAGTTGTACCAAGTGGGATTGTGTATCTCATGGTATGGTAAGCAATTGTCAAATATAGCTTTGTGAACTAACCCATGATATGTGTGTGTCGCATCTCTATGTGTGGTTAGGTATCTTTCCATGGGCATGAACCAAAAGGAAGATTTCATTTAGCCCATGGTCTATGTCGTCGTCAAGCGGTGTTTGTCATCTAGCTTGACGTGGAAGCTCAAGTGAAGCATCTAGAAGTTTAGAGGGTTTAAGGGAATTTGGTTTATGCTTTAGTTTCGTTCTTAAGCATTTGCCTTTCCATGCTATTGCATCCTTGCTCTTGTTTAGCATGTTTGCTTCATTCATCATATAAACCCTCGTAAAAAGGGATTGTCATCAATTACCAAAATGGGGGAGATTGAAAGTGCATGGTTCCCCCATATGTGGTTTTGGTAATTAATGACAATCCTTATGGACTAATGTTTGCATTGAGTTATCTTTGTAGATCTTGTTCATAGGAAATAATGGAGTTCATGTGTTGAACTCTATTAGCTTCCTTGATGGCCATTGTTACATTCAAGGATTTATATGAAGAATGGTCATGGTTTGAGTTGAGCTTATTGCTAGTGTGTCTTGAAGAAAAGGATTAGGTGATCTTTCATTATCTTCTTCAAGACATCATCTTTAGAAGTGAGAAGCAAAGATACAAGGTTGATCAAGCAAGCGATCAACACACAAAGCTACAAGTTGTACCAAGTGGGATTGTGTATCTCATGGTATGGTAAGCAATTGTCAAATATAGCTTTGTGAACTAACCCATGATATGTGTGTGTCGCATCTCTATGTGTGGTTAGGTATCTTTCCATGGGCATGAACCAAAAGGAAGATTTCATTTAGCCCATGGTCTATGTCGTCGTCAAGCGGTGTTTGTCATCTAGCTTGACGTGGAAGCTCAAGTGAAGCATCTAGAAGATATCCTATGCTTGATGCTTGCCACCCTTTTGGAGATTGTGGCCTTGTGAAGATTTGCCGAAGGGTCTCTCCCATAGTGGTGTATGGGGGAGCTAGTCTCTCCCATAATGGTGTATGGGGGAGCAACTTGCAAGTCTTCATGAAGCGGAGTTTGTGCTAGCAAGCACAATCAAGAAAGAAGATCCAACTTGAGAGAGTCAAGATCGTCATCATCTAGCTCAAGTGGAATGCTCAAGGCAAAGGTATAATCTTGATAGGTTTTCTATTTTACCGGTCTCGTGTCTTTGGGAGACTGGGTTATAGGATAGATAGTCGTACTATCAAGAGGGGCTCTCAAGTGAGTAACTCGATCGAATCGTTATGGAGAGCTCAAACCTTTGCATACTTTGCATATCATCTTTCTTGGTTCTTATTTGGCTTTTGTCTCCTTTGGGTTTTAGTGCTTGTCGTGATCTTCATGACAAGCCTTGGTTTCTCGAAAACGGATTTCGTAAGAAAAACTTGTTGCGTTTTCGGTGGTGAAATTTTCCGTTCGTCTTTGAGAATGTTCCCACACCTTCCATGTGTGGTAACTTCTCCATACTTTGAGGTATCAATATTTTCACTTTTTGTTTGGATACTCCTTGCTGTTATCTTTCCAATGCAATTGGATTTACCTCGTTCGGAGTTCTTTTGCAAAAGTTATGGGGTTTCTAGTTCAGCCTCTCTGTTCTGGACTCAACCGGATTATTCTAGCCGGATTATTCCGGGCAACCGGATATTCCGGTTAGGGTAGTTTTGGTCCATATTCGGGACAGAGATGAGCCGGATTATTTGGAGCCGGATTATTCATCTCAAACCGGATATTCCGGTTGTGGAGTTTGTTGCGAAAAATGGCTAAGGACTGGAAGGTTCGAGCTACTGGAGTCAACCGGATTATTTGGTCCGGATTATTCATCCTGGACCGGATATTCCGGTTGCTGCGAAAAATGGCTAAGGACTGGAAGCTTGAACCTTCTGGAGTGAACCGGATTATTTGAACCGGATTATTCGGGGCATACCGGATATTCCGGTTTGGGCAGTTTTCAGACCAATTTGCTCACTGACATGGACCGGATTATTGGTACCGGATTTTTCCAAGGGGACCGGATATTCCGGTTAAAGTCAACAGGTTTCGAGCAGATCTTCGGATCGGATATTCCGGTCCAAACTTGGACCGGATATTCCGGTCCCAGATTCCTGCACAAACGGCTAGTTTTTGTGGGGACCTATTTAAGGGGGCTTTCTTCCCCATTGGTCCCCAAGTCTTCCAAGCACGTTTTTCCCCTTCTCTCCCACCATTGTTGACCTTGGAAAGCTTGCCCCTCTCCCAATCCCTCCTATGATTCTTGCATATCTTTGAGGGAGAAGGTAGAGGAGATCTCGATCTACATTTCCACCAATCCATCTTCCTTCTTAGTGAGGGAAACTTAGTAGATCTTGATCTTGGAGTTCTTGGTGTTTCTCCTCCATTGTTCTTCCTCTCTTATTCCCCCATAAGCATTTGTTGCTTTGTTGGAATTTGAGAGTGAAGGATTTGAGCACTTGTGCTCTTGCCATTTGCATCGGTTGCATCGGTTTGCTCTCTCCACGAGGATTCGTGGAAGTTGAAAGTTTGTGAGCTTGTTACTCTTGGGTCTTGGACCCTAGACGACTTGTGGTGTTCTTGGGAGCCTCCAATTGAGTTGTGGATGCGTGCCCCAAGATTGTGGTGACACCGAGAGCCTCCAATTGAGTTGTGGATGCGTGCCTCGGATTTGAAGGTTGCCAATAGTGGAAGGTGAACTAGGCCTTTGTGGCGGAAGTTCATCGGAGAATAGGGTGAGGCCTTTGTGGCGTTGAGTAGGCCTTCGTGGTGAGCTCACACCCCTCCAACGAGACGTACTCCCCTTTGTGGGAGGAACTCGGGAATACATCTTCGTCTCCGTGTGCCTCGGTTATTTCTATACCCGAGCTTTTTACTTATGCAATTTACATTGTGATAGCCTTCGAGCTTGAAGTTATATATCTTGCTATCACCTTGTTACTTGTCTTGCTTAGCATAAGTTGTTGGTGCATCTAGTTTATCCTAGAATATTTAGGTTGTATGCTTGTTAATTTTAAACACCTAGTTTATTTCCGCATTTAGCAAGCTTTAACCGGAAAAGTTTTAATCGCCTATTCACCCCCCCCCCTCTAGGCGACGTCGTTGTCCGTTCAGGGAGTGGCAGTCCCCGAGTAGGGAATGGCAGTCCCCGAGTAGGGAGTGGCAGTCCCCGAGTAGGGAATGGCAGTCCCCGAGTAGGGAATGGCAGTCCCCGAGTAGGGAACGGCAGTCCCCGAGTAGAGGACGGCAGTCCCCGGGTTCCCTGCAGCACTCTCCCAGTCAATCTCCATTGGGTCAGATTCTTCACTTGGCAGAGAAGGAACAAAGATGGATTCCGAGTTGGGGGAAGGCTTGATGGATGGCTTCCTCAAATGCTCCAAGGCAATCCCCGCCGGGATGGACTGCCGAGAAGATCCCAACTTGGATAGCTCGTCTGCTGCCTCGTTCTCTGCTCGGTGAATGTGCTGGAACTCACAGCCTTCGAAAAACCCAGTCATTGACTGCACCAGGAAGCGATACGACGCCATGTTGGCATCCAAAGCATCCCAGGTACCTGAGACTTGCTGCACCACCAGATCTGAGTCGCCATAGCAGATAATGCGCTGCACACCAACCTCCTTTGCTACTCGCAAACCATGCACCACTGCCTCGTACTCGGCTACATTGTTGGATGCCTTGAAATGAATCTGCAACACATACTTGAGTTGATCCCGCTTGGGTGATGTAAGCACTACGCCAACACCAAGGCCTTCTTTCACCTTTGAGCCATCAAAGTGCATTTTCCAATAGTTGGAAACTGGAGCAGGAGGTTCATATTGCATCTCGGCCCAGTCTACAAGAAATTCCGCCAGTACCTGAGACTTGATTGCTTCTCTTCTCGTATACGCGGGAGCGTACGCGGCTAGCTCAATCGCCCACTTGGCTACTCTGCCACTCGCCTCCTTGTTTCCCATGATGTCCGAGATGGGAGCAGAGCTCACAACAGTGATGGGATGCTCCTGGAAGTAATGTTTCAGCTTCCTGGCGCCCAGATACACACCATATGTCATCTTCTGGTAGTGTGGATAGTTTTGCTTGGAACTGGACAGCACTTCACTGAGATAGTAGACTGGGCGCTGCACACTCTTGCCTTCTTCTTCTCGCTCCACCACTATCACCACGCTGACTACTCGGTTAGTCGCGGCAATGTACAGCAGCATAGGCTCCTTGGGTAGCGGACTAGCCAAGACAGGAGCGCTAGCCAGCATTGCTTTCAGCTCATTGAATGCCACGTCCGCTTGTGGAGTCCACACAAACTTGTCACTTTTCTTCATCAGCTGGTACAGAGGCAGAGCCTTCTCGCCCATTCGGCCCAGAAAGCGGCTCAGAGATGCCAGACAGCCCGTGAACTTCTGCACATCCTTCAATGATCTCGGCAAAGACATGCTCTCAATAGCTTTTATCTTAGACGGATTGGCTTCAATGCCCCGACTAGAAACCAGAAAACCGAGTAGCTTTCCAGCTGGTACACCAAAGGTGCACTTACTCGGATTCAGTTTCATTTTGTACCTGCGTAGGTTAGCAAAGGTTTCCTCCAAGTCGGCAAGCAGAGTATGTGTTTTATTCGTTTTGATGACAATGTCATCTACGTACACCTGCACATTCTTGCCGAGCTGGTCATGCAAGCATTTCTGCATGCATCTCTGATAGGTTGCACCCGCATTCCTCAGGCCAAAACACATGACACGATAGCAATAAGCCCCGTACGGGGTAATGAAAGCAGTCTTTATTTGATCAGCAGGGTTGAGTGCAATCTGGTGGAAACCAGAGTAGGCATCTATGAAAGACAACAGTTCACAGCCGGCAGTGGAATCGATCACCTGATCGATGCGAGGTAGCGGGAAAGGATCCTTGGGGCACGCCTTGTTCAAGTCGGTGTAGTCGACGCACATGCGCCATGCAGTGGCAGCCTTGGGATCTTCCTTTTTCTTCTCGACCATGACCGGGTTGGCTAACCAGTCCGGGTGCAGCACTTCCATGATGAAGTTACTGATCAGCAGCTTGGTGATTTGATCACCGATGGCCTTCCTTCTCTCATCCCCGAAACGGCGTAAAGCCTGCTTCACGGGCTTGGCGTCAGGACGCACATGCAAAGAGTGCTCAACCAACTCCCTCGGGACTCCTGGTAGATCTTCATTGGTCCAGGCGAAAACATCCCGATTCTCACGGAGGAAGTGGATGAGCGCGCTTTCCTATTTCTCTGCCAACCCGGCACCAATGATGGCCATGCGCTCCGGGAACTCGGGGTCAACCTGGACTGTCTTAGTCTCCTTGGCAGCTTGGAAAGCAGTACCATGCTGGGTACTCGGCACACCTTGTGCGCCAGCTTGTGCGGACTGAGCCATGGCCACCACCTCGTACATCTTCTTCTTCTCGGCAGCAATCACCATTGATTCCGCCAGCTGGGAGCTAGCAGAGGCACACTCCATGGACTTCTTGTAATCTCCCGAGATGGTGATGATGCCATTGGGACCAGGGATCTTCATCTTCAGATAAGCCACATGTGTAGAGGCCATGAACTTGCTCAGAGCAGGCCTGCCGAGTAGAGCATGATAGGGGCTCTGATGATCCACCACCTCAAACTGCAGGCGCTCAGTGCGGCAGTTCCCCCGAGTACCGAATAGCACATCAATCCACACTCGGCCAATCGGGTTGCAAGAGATCCCGGGCACAATGCCATGGAAAGTGGTCTTGCTAGGCAGCATCATGTTCTCGGCCAGGCCAAGCTTCTCGAGTGTGTCCTTGTACACGATGTTGATGCTGCTGCCGTTGTCGATCAGCACCTTGCTGAACCTCACATTCTTCTCGGGGCCCAGGAAGGTGGGATCCAGCACCAAGGCATAGGTACCCGGATTGGGCATCACCTTGGGGTGATCTGCCCGAGTCCACCTGATCTCCTGGTCACACCAATACATGTAGTGAGGGACAGCCGGAATCACTGCATTGACCTCCATGGCCCGCCTGTGCTGTGACTGCTTGTCGACTGCCTCAGAAGTGAAGATCATGTAGCTCTCATGGTGCTCTTGGTACTGGTTGGAGCCATTGCCCCCATTGTTGCCATTGTTGCCATTGTTGGTGCCCTGATAGTTGTTGTTGCCTCTGTTGTTGTTGTTGCGGTTGTAGTAGTTGTTGTTGTTGCGGTATCTCTCGTTGTTGAAGTTCCGGTTGGCTCCTAAAGCCACCTGGTTGACATTCTCTCTTCTCGGATAGACTGGCGGCCGAGTTGCGGGAGCGCGAGTAGGCTGAGCAGTAGCATTGGCAGCTGGCAGAGGAGGAGGAGGAGGCAAGCCATCACTCTTGATCACATCCCACCACTCGCACTGCCGAGTAGTGTGGTTAGCAGGCCTCGAGGGATGATGAGTGTGAAAGCTGCATGGGCCATCCTTCATGTCATCGAAGACAAACTTCTTCGGCTGCTCGGAGTTCCCGCTACCCGGCTGTGCAGTGCGGAACGGTTTCTTGTTGCCTTGGCCCTGGTTCTGGTTCTGCCCGTAGGCTCCAGCAGGTTTCTGCCTTTGGCCACCACCGCCTCCGACAGTCACTGCATTCACCTCTTCGGGATCATACCGAGTATCTACTCGGCGCTTGTTGCGGAACTCGTTGCGCTTGCTGCTGTTGAAGTTTCTTCTCGGCTCAGAGGAGTCCATCAATGGCTGAGTGGGATCACCGAGTGCGTACTGATCCGCAATCTTGATGGTCTCGGCCAGGGTGTTCGGCATCTCCCTCTGCAATCTTTGCCAAAGCATGCTGCCATGTCGGCACCCCTGCGCAAACCAAGTGATGGCCTGCGCCTCGTTCACACCCTCACAGGTGTTCCTCAGGGTACTCCACCGAGTAAGGTACTCGCGGTCTGTCTCGTCTTCTCGCTGCCTGCAAGCCGAGAGCTGCTGTGGCCTATTCGGCCTCTTGTAGGTGCTGGTGAAGTTGCTGACGAAGGCGTCCGAGAAGTCCAGCCAGCAGTTAATGCTGTGCTTGGGCAAGTTGTTGAGCCAAGTGCGAGCTGGACCCTCTAGCATCTGCGGCACATAACGCACCGCCCATCTCCTGTTGCCACCCGCAATGTGGACCGCGGTGACGTAATCATTGAGCCAATCTTCAGGCTTGGTGCTACCATTGTAGCTCTTGGTGCCTCTTGCAAGCTGGAAGCCCTTCACGGATGGCTCGTTCATGATGCGCGGGCCAAAGCACTCGGGGCCAGGGGGACCCGTGCTCTCAAGCCGCGCCGACAAGCTGAGTCGGTCCAGCTGGTGCCTTGCATCTCCAGGCGCCAACACACGCTCACCAACACGGTCATGAATATCATAACTAGCCATCTCCATAGCCGAGTAGCCATCATCATACCTATCCACCTGCATAGCTGCAGGCTGCTCCACCGGGTTGGCGACTGGTGCCATCGGGCGCGGCTGCTGCCTCTGCCGAGTAGGCTGAGCTGCGGGTTGCCGAGAAGTACCCGGACGCGCGGCTTCTCGGACACGGCTTTGAGCTTGATGGGCTTGAGAGCCTGCTCTTGCAGCGTTGTGTTCCTGCCCGGGCTGCTGCGGCACAGCAACCTGTTTCGCGGCAGCAGCCGGGTCATACACCTGCATCTGCCTGTCTCTACCCGAGCGCCCGCTGCGGCTCTTCTCGCGGCTGGGATGCGGAGATGAGGCTTGATCGTTAGATCTTGCCGCATGCGAGTGAACCACTTGCGAGGCTCCAGCTCCCGGGTTGGCCTTGCGGAACTCCTCGTTCTGCCTGGCGGCCTCCAGCACCAACTCGTTGAGCCTCTCCTGCTGCCTGAGACGCGCCTCTCCATCCAGGCGCGGCAACTCGGCAGCCACGGCTTGCGCGGCCCTGAGCGTCTTGGCAGGTGTGCTGTACCTTGGCCTTGTGAAGGTGTTCGCGGTAGCGGACTGCGCGGGCTCCTCCGCAACGGTCGCCATCTCGGCGCCCAGGTTGCGCCGCGTAGCGCCTACTCTGCTGGGCCTCCTGGCAACCGGCGTGAAGCCGTGTGCCTTGTTGTACTCGAGCTGGTCCAAACTCAGCTCAAGCCTGATCTTCTCCAACTCCGCCTGCTCGGCAAGCAGCTCCTGGCGTTGCCGCTCGAGCTGCTCCCTCGCGGCTAGGAGCTCGATGTCGGTGGGCGTGGGCATGCCAGTTCGCGCAGCTGACGCGGGGATGACCGTAGACGTGGAAGGCGGCAGGTTGCTCTCCTTCTCGTAGGGCCGGTGGTTCCTGCCACCAGCAGGCGGGTCGTCAACCTCCTCGACGACGGCCGCAGCGCCAGTAGCAGCTGCGCCAGCGTTCGCCGCCAAGCCCGTCACCATCACCTCAGCGCAACATGCAGAGCTGCGTGCAGGCCTTCCGCGAGCTGCAACCACCGCGGGAGGATCCTCCGCGTCCTGCACCAGCTCGGGGTAGGCGCTGTTGGCGACGGTGGCGACGTAGACGAGATGCGAGCCGAAGGAGATCACCGAGCCGCCCTCCGGCATGGCCATGCCGCCGAAACAGCCGGCGTTGTCGGTGACGAAGTCGAAGGAGCCGAATCTGTGGACAAGGCCACAAACTACGCGCTCCGCCGATGAAGATCCCGTCCGAACAGAAACTCCAGCCAGCGCCGCTGGTTGCCCCACGGTGGGCGCCAACTGTCGTGGTGGTGTCACGGCAGATGCCATGGGATGGCTAATGATGTGGGGACGATGGGCGCTGGAGGTGTCCGGGGAGGGATCACGCGACGAGTAGCCGCGTGAGGTGAGATCCACACAACACAAACAACACGATGTACCCAGGTTCAGGGCCCTCGTGAGGAGGTAAAACCCCTACTCCTGCCTTTCTCTATGTATTACGATGTCTCTCCGAGTAGCCACAGTACAAATGGTAACGCTACCGAGTAGCCCCTCGCCCCTCTCCGAGTAGAGCTAGGTCAAGAACTTAGGGTTTCTAGGGTTCACTATGAGCCTGTGTGTACGTGCCTCGCGCAGGAGGCGGCGGGGCACCTTATATACATGGTGCCCAGCCGAATACGTCCAAATCTAGACAAGTGTCGACATAGTGTGCACACCGTCCTTTCTCCGAGTACCCGCTGACAGCTTTGGTCGTTGATCTTGGCTGCTTCTGTAAAGTCGTTGGGCAAAACTAGGGGACAGACTGGTAACACTGTACCTAGGCACAGAGTAGGCCCCCCTTATCCTGCCACGGCCTGCTTCCATGCTGTCACTGTCAGGCAGGCCGTCCCCACGTGAACAGTAGTTCGAATGCTGCCAAGTACGGACCCAGGATACGCGGGATCCTGTGTCAGAACGGCTCCTTTGACTTTCTGCCCGAGTAGGTTCCCGCCAATTCTACTCGGGCCATCTCTTCTACTCGACAGGGTAGAACTTGATTGATATCTCCTTCTGGTCATCTTGAGGTGAGACCGAGTAGCGGTCGACCGGGTAGCGAGTACCCGGTAGTCGGCTACTCGACCAAACCTCTCTTCTGTAAGCGGCCTTTACCACCTGTCTTTACCCTACTCGGGGGTAACCCCCCGACATTAGGCACTATAGACAAAATCACCAAATAGGAAATTTTATTCCAGGTCGTACCAAATGGTGTTGGTTAGTGATTGGACTTGTCTTCTTTTCTGTGGCTTTGTTATTTTCCTATTTGAGGTTCTTATTAATTATGGTGGACATTTTAATTAGATGTGTGTAAGCCATGTTTGCTATTTTAAGTACTTGCTCACGTGGAAAACATGAGTGGCTTTGGCTCTTATTAATATTTAATCTCAATAGAATCCTATTTGTTTGTTTTCCACACAGGTTACAAGTATAGTTGTCATCCCCTTTTGGTTTAAAAACATGTAATCATTTGCATGGTTATGTATAGATGATTTTTTGTTATTATCCATTTGTCTTATGTATGAGAAGGATTTGGAAAACAAGGTAGTTAAGCTTGTTACCATATACCTCAACATGTCACGAGACATTTGGATGCAATAGCTTATTATTTCATACTTGATAACTAAACATTAAAGAGATTATTAGGTGTTCCTCATCTCTGATGAGCTTGACAAGGCATAGATAATCTAGGTTCTCTGATATTACCTAATGATACACTGGATAATTTCTTATGCTAGGCTTCCTTACTAAATCAGTGTTGCTCCTTGTTTTCTTCTGTTGCCTGATGTACTTGTCTCTGGTTGCCACTTGTATTATGTTATCACTTTTGTCCTTTGCAAGTAGGTTCATCTCTTGGATTCCAACCTCAACTGTCTCACCCTTGTGGTGAAGACAACCAATTACTCCAAGCAAAGATTTCTCTTAGATGATTATAAAGAAATGTAAGTGTATTTTATGACATCAATCTCCCTATGCATATAAGAAGAATTTGCGAACAAGTTTGCAAGGCTTGTCCCAAAATTACTTTTCATATTCAAGTGGTTGAGATGTACCAGGTTATATGATCTTCTATTTGTTCGTGGGTGACACTCAACTAGAAAATTGTTACCAAACTACTTCTATGTAACACTAACATTGGAATATCACACGATTTTAGGAGAAATTTATAAGATCTGATCAAGATATAAGAGTTTCCAAATACTCTTATGACAGATTGGAATAGCACATCTAGAACACTCTAAAGAATCCTCCAGCATGTCTTCTTGTCGAAGTTCCTCTTTCTTGTGGTTTGCTTCTCTTGCAGAATGACTTCGAACAGATTGGGAAACAAGATAATAAGATGGTCTAGACAAGGTAGAAAGATCTAGATTAAGAGTTATTTCAGGCTTTTATTCTCCTTCCATATGTTTCTCATGTTATTTCTCATAAGCTATGTACTTATTTCATATCTAATTGGTTTTACTTAGCTTTCAATTCAATTCCTCTAGAGGTTATAACTTGTTGTTATTCATTAGTGGTATCCAAAGATACTTTAGTTGTTGAATTGGTGGATTTGGATAGGTATGTGGTGTGCATATGGAATGATGACTTATAATGAATAGTTATCAAGATATACCCTTAGGGTTTTAAGTTCTCCTATGCTCATGTGTGGATGAGATATGTACATATTCCATGAATATGGTACTGATAATAATTATGTCATTTTCTACTTGTGGGGTTTGATTTAATTCTTGTCTTTATCGGTTGTGTTCTATTGAACCTTGGTCATTGACTTCTAAAGGACATAGAATCTACGTTGCTGAGATTGCTCAATTGTGCATTACTAATTTGTGAAAGTATATTCATCAGTTATTGGTTCAAATGCTCACCCATCTTTGAGTTCTACATACTTAGATGAATACTCTCAAGTCACATATAAACTCGTGGTTGAAGTTTTTGAAAGTTGGTGCTGGTCATAACCAAGGCTGGTTTGTGTAATCAAATGATTTTGTTTGTACAATACATGTTACAAAGATCACTCCAAATATACTCAAGCAGATGATCTAAACCTATTTCACCATGTCAAGAGAAATATTGGTCATTTTACTTCGTTTAAACTTTCGCGCCAAATTTTCCGTATTTTTAGATGCAAAATTTACAAATGCACATATTATATCGTATCGCGTCCGTGTGTAGCTCTCGTTGTTTTAATCTGCAGACGAGCTTTCACAGCCGCTTGTTTACCTATACATGTGTTCATGTATCGTCACTAGCTGGATGACGTGGTGTTTGCATGTAATTGATTGCAGATAGCTAGTAAAATACATGGGTCATACGTAAATACATATCTAGTTGTCAGTAAGTTCGTTTAGCCTGGTTCCTCATTGTGGTTTCGGTTCGCTTCGCCGTCATACGGGTATGACGGCGACATCCCTACCAACATAGACATAAGCTTTTTAGTGTTGCTTACGTCTAAAAAGATAAGTATAGAAGGAAAACAATTTTTGTTAATAAAACACACGAGAGATGTTAGAAAAAGTTTTGGGTCATTCTTCTACAAGTTTGTGTTTCTTCTAGTTTTTTTTGTGTTGCATACATACTTCCTGATTATAACAAACTCATATTCCCTTTGTTGCAAAATCACACGGCAGATGTTTTAATATATACTAGACTTTTGGCTTAAAGTCTGTGTATTTTCTTTGAATGTTGTTGTATGTGTTTTAAAAATGTTGCAAATACATGTTTATTTTGTTGTCACTGTTTGTGATTTTTATGGAAATTGATGTTCATTTTTGTTGTTAATGAATATGTAGGACAAAAATGTTGGTCGAGAACTTTTTAATTACTACAAATAGTCAAATGCATATCTTTTGTTGTAGTATTTTTTGATATTTTTTGAAATTGCTATGATTTTTGTTCCAAACTTCAAAGTAGTCTGTAACAATTCTTACCTACCTTTTTTATTGCTGTAATGACATGTTTGTTGTTAGAATCGTTTGTGATTTTTGGTCAAAGTGCTGGCAATTTTTGTTGCAAAACAAAAAGTTGGTTGTTTAACCATTTTTTGTAGCACTATTTTTTGAAATTTTGTGATAATTTGTTGCAATAGTATATTTTTTTTTCTATACACGGGTCAAGAATTTTCGTTGCAATACTCGTGAATTTGTTAAATACTCGGGATAAATCACGACAGTGACATTTTTATGTAAATATCGGGATACCAGGGGCAGGGCAAATATACCCCTTCATTTAAGTAGATCCGTAATGTAGTGCAGGTTGATTTCTAAAAAAATGAAGGGCTAAAATAGAAAAATGTGTTGTGTTGATTTATGTACATGGGATGATCGGACGGACGAGAGAGGGACCTCAGTTTGCCTTTTTAGCGCGACCTACGGGTAGCACTGCACACTTTTTAATCATTGCACGAAGATTGTTCGTCTATCAATGGGCTGTTAGTCTGTAACTTATCATGATCTTCAGATATCACAGGATTAAAGTCAGGATATCACTAGAGTTTACAAGATGATGATTTACTGTTGACACGACAGGAGAATATTTTTGCAGGCTAAACGAAAGATAGGCCGCGAATTTTCTCATTCACTTCTAACCTTTGCAGGAGCTGTTTCAGCCGCTGGCAGCGAAAGCTGATGTGGTGGTGGTGCTGGTAGCGTGGCCGAAGATCTTCCGAGCACGATGTCATGATGCACCGATATTCATCTGCCAATGAAGACCAACAACAGTAGGTTCTCTGTTAGCGACTTTATTAATGGCACAGGTCATCTCTCGCCGAGTCCGAATACTCCTAAGAGCGAGCACAGCGTGTGAAATACGACCGTGTCTAAGGGCATCTATAGTGTGTGCCAAATTTAGTTGCCAAATATCATATTTGACTTTGGCAGCTTCTAAGGTACCTTTTACTACCCATAATACATGACTAGTATGAATTAAAATCTAGCCATTGATTTAGAGGGGCACTATAGACATTTTAAGTAGAAAATCATTTATTGAAGCGCCAATCTCATTCGTTATATCGTTAATTATGCCTAAAATCATGGCAACTAGATCGTGAATATTTTTGTTCTCACGATTCTTCTCTTAAGCTTCATAATTTGTCTAGCTCGCTACCGATTAGTAAAACAATGGTAGAACCACCTCATGGAGTTCATGTGCGAACGGTCGCATAACAGGATGGAGAGAAACGCATCAGCGGAACTAATTTAGGCTTCACCGTTCTTCTCAAATAATGGCGACAAACTGATAGTATAACCGTATTCTATTAATTGATTAGTTCTGAACTTTCTGTGAAGCCCTGATCAATCCAATCTATCACCTCCCGCGTCAATGAAGCTGCAGGCAGCAGCGATGCATGCGGTTTTTTTTCTCTCTGATGGGTATCATGCAGTTTTTTTCCAGCGTTACGAGGTCCTTCTCCTTATTAAACGGGATTTGTTTCTTGCCGTTGTGGTGGGTTTCCATTTTTACCCCGCATGCATTACTACTACTCTGGTTGGAGGCACTAGTATGATTTATACTACACAACTTCTGGGGACTAGTATGAGTCAACACGCACCGTTAGATGCACAAAAATGAATGGCCTATATCTATTTGAGGGTACTGTAGAAGACATCGACTTTGGACATCGGTTTGCTACATTGTAGAGCTGTCAAATATTAATGCCAAAGCCAAATAATTTGACGTAGAAGCAACTAGAAAATCCAATGCCAAATTCATTTGACAGAATAAAATAATAGGATGGAGGAGTGGGACTAGAGAGAAGTGAGCAGCCCAAGAATATTTTATTATGACTTTGTATATAGTGGGTCACACAATTAGTGATTTGGCATTTGGCTTTGGCTTTACCATATTGTAGGTAACATAGCAAACTTGGTACTTATGCCAAATAAATCTATGTGGCAAATTTGACTTTGACAACACTGTGGATGCCCTAAGAGAATCTTATTGACAGAGTCCGGTGCTATACGCTGCAACCTAGCGTGTCTAAGCAAAAATCTTACTGACAGGACCCTCTGCTAGACACAAGGTTCCTCACTTAAACAAATATTTATGTGTTGGAAAGTGTAGAAGTACTCTGAAAATGCATGGCTATAGGTTCACGAAGAGAGAGAAACTGATGGCTTTCTGTTTGGGTTCGATGCGAGGAAACGGGCTATTTTGCTAAGCTGGGATTCGTTTCTTGTGTCGGACTAGCCACGGAAAGAAAAACTAAACGCTGTGCATGCTCTAAGTATACTTGATTGATCAAACCGATTCAAAAAGATCTTTATTTTGAGGGACCCTGTAAAAGCAGAGGTCCGAAGCGCCGTTAGCTGGAGAAGAATCCAGTAGTGTGGGGCGCAACATGGATGGAGCAGAAAGGGTCAGACCATCTATGCCGGTAGGCAATCGGTACGTCGCCGATCGAGGAATGAATCAGATTCTGGCTCAATCTTCAAAACGGATGGTGCAAGAGATTTGCAAAAGGCTCTCGTATCTAACTCTAAGCTACATACTGTATTATAGTCGACAGCTTTCACCGGAGAACGATCACTGAGTGGCACTGCCACGATACCTTTTCCGCTCTGATATTTCGTAAGCTGTCCATAGCCATGCGCCACACCTCTACCGGTGTATATACGACTGACTTTTCTGCCTTGTACACCACCTTCTGACGGCATAAGGCTTGCATCCTTGTGTCGTGACTCGTCAGTCGAGATTTAATTTTGAACATATATACGTGATGAAAGCAAAACAATTTATACGCGTCGAGATGTCAGTTGTCGAAGGTGTTTCGTATGGAGCAGCAGTCCATTCCCAAACCGGAACCGCGAGGACTTTGCTTCGTTTCGGAGAGTAGGAGTAAAGTGGCATGCAGCGTTCGTACTCGCTCGACTGCGTTGACGCCGACATTGGCGACACGCGCTGAGTCACCACTGTGATCGTTTCTTCGCCACACGCTGATCTTTTTGCCACAACAGGTGGCTCTGGAGTCTCGACACCCGCACTAGATCCACTTGAAAAGTTCCCGAAAGCGACAAGGTCACCACCCATTATCTAGGGCTTCTCCCCCATTAACGTGTCTGCCATTGTTGAAAAAGTCATGTCCGTTTCTACGAGGCCGAGTGACTAGCGGGGCGCCCGGAAGATGGCCAGTCATATTGAATTTTTTTTTTTTTCAAATATTTTTTAAAACATCAGTAAACAAAAAATTAAAAAAAAATATCAAATTAATAATTTCACTAATTCATGCGTGCTCCTTTTTTTTGTTGTTGCTTGGATTACCGCCCCTACCCCCCTGTTGCTTGACGTTTCGAAGAGCATCGGAGGGTTTTCCCGGTGTCGAAGGAACAATTTGGCGCCCAAACAATGTATATCTCGTTGTCAGGGTCGTTGGAATGTGGTGTCAACCAGTTGGAATCCTACGTTGCAGCGTGTTCGGGCTTGTACAGCAACCCGAGATGGCTCTCAAAGTTGGGGGCTAACAAGGGGATCACAAATAGTTTTTCGTGTCGTTCGGACTAATAGGAGCACAGTTGGGGTAGATTTTCATGTCAAGAGCCCCATTGAACCAACCAGGAGGCCTGTCTAGGGTGACACTAGATATGCTATTAGTATGTACATCCGGCCAGACATATAAGTAAAACGTACTCCCTACTTATCTAAATATAAGATGGTTTAGCGTTTTTTAGATAAAAAGTATTTAAACATGTTTTAATGTATAGATTTATGTGTATCTTGCGTTAAAACACGTCTAGATACGTGTAGTCTATTAAATGTTAGAGCATCTTACATTTTGATACGGATGGAGTACTAGGTATGTCCTATAGTAAATTTACGAGTTTTCACGTGAAAAGTAAAACCGAGACACTCGACACACCATCCTGTTTTTGTGCGTGTACTATGTACTCCCTCCGTTTGGAATTAGATGACTTATGTTTATCTAAATACGGATATATCTATATACTAAAAGATGTCTAGATACATCCATATTTAGACAAAGACAAGTCATCTAATTTCCAACGGAGGGAGTAGTTGATATGTAATATATGTATCAGTAGAGAGGCATGGGAAGCCTCATTTTGAAAAAGGATTGATATGTATCGAAAGCTCGTTGAAAAGTGGACGCGTAAAGGGCCATATATCACATATGTACTCCTTCTGACTGCGAAGTACTGGAACAGAATAACTGAACTTGCTCAAGAGGATTAGTGTCAAACGTGCCAAGATCGAAAAGATATGCATGCTTTGTTTTGGTGGTCCAAATGTTGCTAAGCAAGAGGCACAATTAATGGTACATGCCATGGACAACTAACGCCGGCCTTCCATTTTGTTTTCCATGCATATGCGCTGACACGATAAGGTTGGCAGATGTACGTGACGTGGATTTGACAAAGCACGCCTCCCTTTTTCTTCGTATGGACTATGCACGAAAAAAACGAAAGAGAAAAAAAAAATCAAAACTGAGAAATGCATCGTGAAAATGTATAAGTTGCCAAAATTGCATATTGGTGACGAGCTCTCGTTTGTGCAATGAATTGTGTTTTATTTAAACAACAAGTCTTTACGCCGATTTTCATTAAAAAACGTAATAGATGTCTATGAACTTTTTCAAAGAAAAATTAAGATTTTTGCTTTGAGCGGAGAAGGGTACCCCCGAGGGACTGGTGCTACTTATCCATTCATTGAAGACGGCATACAACAAGGAGATGGACCCCAAAGAAATAAAAAATTATTTATTGGTCTCTAAAAATTACACAAAGGACCATAAAAGAGAAAACAAAATAACAAATTGGCCCTTCATCTTCTCTGCACCGCAACACGACGCTAGGAACGAGACCACTTGGGTTATCTCTGCTGTTGCTAATCCACCTTGAGCTTGAGCCCGAGATGGCCGTGACGGAGGTGCCATGCCTCCCCTTTGGCTGGTCCGCCAGGGGTAAGAAGAAAAGAAGCTCACGAAGCATCGCCCAAACTCCATGATGACGCCTTTAAACCATAACAGACCTCGGCTAGGCGGAGATCAACTCCACACAACCAACCGCAATAAATATGCACAAGAACTTGTTGCGGCATCTTCAAACCATCGCTAGCTGCTCTAGATCGAAGGGGCGTCACACGAGATCTGCAAGCTCCGCTGCAACCTTACCTCAAATCCAGCACAGCGCCGGCAAGAGGAGGCAAGGAGACGAGCAGCAAATCTTTATTGGGGCAATAGACTTATTCATCGGGAAGGGAGCGGGTTTGCCCCCTCCATCTTTGGTTCCAACCTTCCCTAAGTGCCATGCCGAGGAGGAGAACTGCCACCAACCACCATATGCAAACTGTATGCTCATCTAGCCTTCTTCCTGTCGGCATATCGCCAAACTCCCACTAGGGGAGACCAAAACCTAGCCCTAAAATTTCCTAAGGAGCAAAGGATCAACAACCAAAATGTTGAAACCAAAACCTAGCCCTAAAAGTTGAAAAGATAAAAAATGTGACATGGATGCTTTTCCCATGCTCGCTCGCGATAGCGGCACCACCAAAGGAGGGGGCAAAGGATCCAAACGACAAAGACCACATACGACTCTCAAGGGCGGCAAGAGAAGCAAGATCTTCCAATCTTGTGGTTTGTACATGCATGTCGTGAAACAACAACAACAACAACCCAAATATTCAAAGCACGTAACTATTAGCTACTTATTACATTTTTTTCTTTGAGTTCGGGTGCTTGAAACACCACAGTTATTATGAAACCACAAAGTTCAGCAGACATCACAATGAATTAAACCAAACGTGATCCAAACCAAAGCAAAATTCAACCTCGTCACCAAATGAAAATATCCATATCGCCTAGAGTACGCTTCCACCATCACATTCTTGATATTTTCAACTTTGCTTATTGTTTTCTGCATCGTGGCTTTCATTTTTTTTGGCAAGATAGCCAATGACTAAGATAATTATACGAGCTTAAGATTACAACAGCGAGATAACTATCGGATACTTCTTTTTGAACATGTTATGTTTCTTGTTTTCTAAATCACCCGACACACTACAACTCCACCACAAATCACTAGTTTTCGGTGAGATGATGGAAAGGTGTCAATCCATGGTCCAGTTAAATCTTGTATGATGTATTCGTTCCAACCGTAGAAGCTGCACTGATAATTCCCTCTCCACTCTCTCGTAAGAAGATTATATTTGGTAAGGATAGTTCATGATCGTCAGCCACACTTCTTTTTTTTTATCTTTGAGGGAATTTTAACTTTCCGTAGGAATTTGAAATCAACCAACCCCACACATATCCGAGTCACAAGTAAAGATACCTAATCTTGAATTTTTTTTTCTAGTTCTCAATATTTCCATTCAACATTGTCAATATTATCAGTTAATGTAGCAACATGAGCCCATCATTTAAATTTGTCTCATTGCTCGGCAGTCTCATCACAAAGTCCTTCTTAATTCGATACAGTTCCATCATGCTTCTGCTTGACAACCTTCACAATTATTTCTTTTGTGAGTGTGGTATAATCTATGAAACCGAGTTTTAAGGCGTGGACCATTCACGCAAACATCTTCAATAAAAAATGATTTTAGCTCCATTTTACATCACGCTGACGAGAAAATTTGGGAAAATACGGTTAATCCTCATTAAAATGTGTCAAACATGAATAGTGTATTGGCCATGTGTTTTCGATGTATAACTCCCGGAGTCATATATTTGCACTTTATTCTCCTATTGTACATGTACTAGCATGTAAAGTATCGACAAAACTTTTTAAAAAAAGAATCAGGAGTATGAAAGGAAAATAGAGAATGAAGATTCACTTTTGCTATTTTACATGCCTGTTCCATTGCATGCATGACAGATTTATTGGACCACTTATTTCTTCAATTTCTTCTGTTGCATAACTTAGAGCCATTTACGCTAGTATTTACGTGTTAATTAATAATTAGTGTACATTATAATTACATGTTTATACAATGTAAATTAATTGTAAGAAAATCAAATTTTGATAAAACAGGAAACAATCGAATGTCCACGTGTCATCTTATGACTTGATTAAAATTTGACTTGTGCCAAATTGAAAAAACAATTGTGTCAAATAGACTCTTCCATAGATTTATATATATTGACGAATTGTCAAAGACAAGAGCTTACCCGATATACAAGATTTTGGTGAATATGTATCGAACATGTACATATTGGGTTACGTTAGTTAAACACTTGTTACGTGAGGCTAATACATAAAGGCATTGTGAGTAGCCCAAAAAGACTATACGAAATCTGGTCGGCTAGACTAGAAAATCACGAGCGGACGGTCTGGCGCCCGTGGCAGGGGCAGTTGGACCGGCGTGGAGATCTGATGTGTCTGTTGACCTCGGCGGAATTGTCGTCATGTTTAGGATGCTTCATGGATGTAGGAGTTGATCGTTGAACCACGTTAAAAAATCTTGATGTCATTGTTGTGATTGTTTGTCCTCTGTAGATCGATATGCATCTTCGATGATAACAGATATGTTTTATTGTGGTATGTGGCTTCACTTGTGGAGGTTCGAATTCTCGCACGCACGAGTTTATTACCGTTCATGTGTGTTTTTTGTTGCACTTGAGATTGTGGGGGTGTCAGACAACACTTTGACCTCTAAAAAAATCTAGCCGCCACACAACACTCAACCTCGCATGTTGATTTACCGGACTCTCTCCCTTCCCGTGAACGGTTTCGGCCTCAGTAGGTGGGGATACCATGGATGTTCACGCTCGTGGAGAATCTTGGTCTAGCTTGGTTGGTTTCGGGGTCCTTGTGTGGTTCGTCCATGGGGTGAATGCGATCACACAATTGAACAAGTAATTCTTGCATTCTAGCAGCACCTGTTCATGCGTCGTCCCAAGATATAGGAGGTTTTCCGTCTAAGTCTGGGTGACATTGTGGTGTCATCAATAAGTTCGTGTGCTGATACTTTAAGCTGACGCACGCTTCGGCCTCCTTCATCCTCCTCGTTCTTCTCAAGGTCGAAGGTATGTGCCTCGGATCATTGTCGTTGGCATCTCCTAGCAACATGCCGTGATTTATCTCCCGCGGTTACAACGACTCCGTGGCTCATTGAAACGGAGAAGCTGCTGCGCCGATCTAGGCTGATGAGGCGCCACTCGGTTTGCGCACGTGGGAGGCGGTTACAAACGGTGAATGTTGTAAATTTTGTTATTGGCAGGGATGTTCATGTAAAGATCAGACTCGATTAATACATTTCTTTTAGAATACTACGGCGGGCAAAAGCCGGCCTAAACCCCCTTTTTATAATAAGAGCCGGAGGCAAGTCCAGCAAGTGAAAACCTTTACAAATCCATTACATAAATAGGCCTGCAAAAGGCCAAGATAAAGAAAAAGAAAACCGAAAGGATCTAAAAATAGAACTAAGAAAGATACTAACTTAAAACACAATAAAGCAAAAGCGTAAAAGAAAGGAAGAACGCCCACTAAGAGAGGTGACGAAGGGATGGACCTTAGATCCTGCGGATAAGTACACCCCGTCTCAGGCCCAACGTCAAGGCCCACGAAGGGGAGTCCTTAAGAGTGTTCCAGAAGGCCTACATGAAGCCCATCCGCAATGCCTTGCGGGCTAAGTTAGGAAACGTGTAACCGACTTAGAGCTAGAGTTCGAGTCCTCCTCGGGTAGGGTTTGAGACCTGGCCACCTATATAAGGCCAGGAGAACCACCGGAGGAGGACCAAGAAACACCTCACCACCAAATCCTTAAGCTCGAGATTGTACTCTCGACTTGAGCGATCATCTTTGTAACCGATCTACTCAATAATACAGATCGACAGAGGCAGGAGTAAGGGTTTTACCTCTACGAGGGCCCCGAACCTGGGTAAATTGTGGCCCCTGTCTAGCCGACGATCGCCACTAGCTCTCATGGATTCTCCTATTCGAAACCCGATAGGTTCACCTGAGGGATTTGCCGAGCAACAGATTCGACAATTGGCGCCGTCTATGGGAACGACGGACGCTGGATCTCCGGCATCTTCGGCTTCATCGACAACCAAATCACGGTGGAAACCCTCGACTACGGCTCCAACCAATCCCATCTGGATCGGATCTGTCGTGTTCACCCCTCACTCGCCGGAATCACGCCCGGTGTTCAGCGATTTGGAAAGGAGCGTAACCTTGACGTTCGGAATCCTGAAGTTCGTAACCAACAGGGACGGGATCCTGCACTTCCCTGAGGAATCAAGATCTGAGTCAGAAGCTGTCGACTCGCGCCCCTACTTGGAGAAAAGTGGCGAGTCCGTCCGTTTCAACACCAACGACTACCATACCCTCTCGACAGAGGAACCTTCCCGAGTACGGAAAGCTTTCCGTACCACGCCTAGGACGCACGAGCCTCGACTGGCTCAAGTTTGCATGGCAGGATCGGAATTACCCCCGGAAACAGAACACAGTGCGGCGGAACGCGCTGAGATTGGCGTTTCGCGGGAGGCCTGGGATCGAGCCAAGGAAGCTATGCGAACCAGCAAACCACCCGCAGCTTAAGCGCCACACGAGGACATGATCGCCTACCACTACCATCTAGTGAGAGCGGCCGCAACCATCAAAGAAGCTCGGATAGATCTGGCCCGTCGAAAAAGAGCGGCAGATGAATCGAGCCAACGACAAGCTGAGTTGTCCCTAACACCCTCGGTCGGAACCCGACCCGCGAGGAGGGGATACGCGTCAACATCCAGGGACGTCGAGTCCTTAGGCGGAGCCAGCAGATCAATCGCACCTTCCCTAATGCGAGTCGATGCAGATGGGAACGTCTACCCGCAAACTCCTGCTGCCGCAGTTCTAGCCGCAGCAACTTACATGCAGATGAACCAACCGACGGAAAGCGACACTCGAGCAGAACAGTACAAGCAGGTGCACAAGGGACTAGGTTTGGCAGCCGCGAGGCTCGCCTCCTATGACCGCCAGAAGGCCGCCGAACAGCTAGAAAAGGAAAAAGAAAAAGAGGCATCGCGCAAACGCAGGAGCGCTTCTCCAAGAAGAGACAAATCACCTCGCCGTGGTCGAGGAAAAGAAGCTCGGAGACGCGGCGATAGTCGAAGCAGCAGTGAAGGTAGCCCGAGAAATAAAAGCTCGCGGCGTCATAGCAGCCGTTCGCGGAATCGCAGCAAAGAGCCACGGAAAGAAGCTGATCGCGACCAGCCCGGATATAACGCGCGGTCAGACATCGCACAAAACAAGGTGGACAAGGCAATAGCTGCGAGGAACCGCACGCGCTCCTCATCTAGTTCCTCGGATGACGAGGCCTGCGGCGCGCTATGTTTCACTCGCAGCATCCGCGAAGCACCCCTACCCAAGAGATTCAAGCTCAGCACGGAAGTCACAAAATACGACGGTTCACTCGAGCCTTCGACGTGGCTAAACGATTACCTCACGGCAGTAAAATGCCAACGTGGGAATAAAAACACGGCTATGCAGTATCTCAACCTGCACTTGGTCGGCGCGGCGCGCAGATGGCTGGAAGCGAGGCCAAAATCTTGCTACGCATCATGGGATGACCTACACCACGATTTCTGCAAAAACTTCCAGTCCACCTACAAACGACCAGCGACCATTGAAGAACTACGAGCCTGCAAACAGAAGAGCGGAGAGTCCACCCGCGAGTATATTCAGCGATGTACAACGCTCAAGAACACCGCAGGAAACATCTCGGAAGAAGTAGCGGTCAAAGCCTTTGCAAAGGGCGCCCGACGAACTACTTTCAGAGAGGAATTGGGCAGAGCAGCGCCCAAAACTATCGGGGAGTTGATGATCATAGCCGACAAATGGGCCAATGGAGAAGATGCAGTGCGCAACGAGAGAGCGTCATCGCCTGCGCCCGAAGAAGATCGCCATGGCCGAAGGAAAAGGAGGAAATACTACGATCATGAGGATCGCGAAGAGATGGTAGCAGCGGAATTCACGTGAAGTCGCGATACTGGACGCCGTGGAAATCGCGAGTGGAGACCAAAGGCTGAGGACAAATCTCCCGAGGAGGACCTCGATGCGTACTGCTCGCTACATCTATTTACAGATAAGCGCACGGGCAAAACTAAGGCAACACACCTTCTCAAGGACTGCCAAAAGTTTATCGAAATCAGTGAGGCCTTCTCGAAGAAAAATAGATCAGCAGCCAATCAAAATTACCCGCCACTTCCAGGAGCAGGACACCAAGGATTCCAGCCACCGCAACCCCTACCTCCACTAGCAAATCCGAACATGGCTTTAGCCGCATTACCTGCGCCACCTGCGCAAAACACCGGAGCCAACGCGTACCCGAACCCGGCAGGACTACTAGGAATGATCCAGAAAGTCTGCCCCTCCCGCAGAGCTCAGAAGACAAACACAAGGCAGTTATGCATGGTTGTGCAGACTCCGCCGACAAAGCCCGAATACCTGAAGATGGCGGACCAACCGATCACATTTTCAATAGAAGATCACCCACCACGCCGCCCTCGTAATCCAAACTCAGATTGGTAACTACGAACTAGCCCGCGTATTTATGGATGGTGGCAGTGGCATCAACATTATCTACGCGGATACGCTCCGCAGGATGAACAGGAACCTGGTCGGCCTTGCGGAATCAGAAACATCCTTCCACGGGATAGTTCCGGGAAAGGCGATCCGTCCACTCGGAACAATTAACCTAGAGGTTGTGTTGGGAAATCGACGAAACTACAGAAGAGAATTCCTCGACTTCGAAGTGGTCCACTGGCCCTCACAGTACCACGCCATTCTTGGTCGAACAGCGTTCGCCAGATTCATGGCAGTACCGCACTACGCATACCTGAAGCTTAAGCTACCAGGAGAATACGGTGTAATCACAATCGACGGAGATTTCCAGAAGTCCAACAAATGTGACATTGAGTTCAACGAAATCGCAAAATCCTTCGGGATGCAAGAAGAACTGCAGGAACTGACAAAGACCACGGACCACTCTGTGATGCCCCTCACAAAGAAAAACGCGCCGGAATTGGAGTTCAGCACAAACAGCGACACCCGAAAGCATCAAGTGCACCCGACGGATTCTGCAAAGACAGCGATGGTCTTGACTACCCTCTCGCCAGCATAGGAAAGCGCGCTCGTCGAACTCCTCCGTGAGTACTGGGAAATTTTCGCTTGGCAGCCTTCAGATATGCCAGGAATATGAAGGGAGTTCGCCGAGCACTCACTCGAAGTCTTCAAAGACGCAAAACCTATCAAGCAGACCACTCGACGGTTTTCAAAACCCAAGCAGAAATCGCTTGGAGAAGAAGTAAACAGATTGCTGGCAGCAAAATTCATCAGAGAGATCAAGATATCCACCTGGTTAGCAAACCCGGTGCTGGTTCCAAAGAAGAACACGGACATCCTCCAAGTATGCATCGACTACACGTCATTAAATAAGCACTGCCCCAAGGATAATTTTCCCCTTCCGCGAATCGACCAGATCGTGGATTCTACTGCGGGTTGTCAACGCCTCTCTTTCCTGGACGCCTACTCGGGATATAATCAGATCCGGATGAAGCAGGAAGACGAGGAAAAGACAGCATTCATCCCGCCACACGGCGTGTACTGCTACACGACAATGCATTTCGGGCTAAAAAATGTAGGCGCAACATATCAGCGCTGCATGCAAAAATGCCTCGCCAAGCTCATTGGAAAGAACGTACAAGTGTACGTTGACGACATCGTCATCAAGAATCGAGTTGAGGATACACTCCTCGAGGACATTAGAGAAACATTTGACGCCCTCAACGCATACAGGATCAAGCTCAATCCGACAAAATGCGTCTTCGGCGTCCCAGCAGGAAAACTACTCGGGTACCTGGTATCCGCCAGAGGCATCGAAGCCAACCCAGAGAAAATACAAGCAATTCTGACAATGAAGGAGCCAACCAATCTACGCGGAGTCCAGCAGCTCGCCGGGCGACTAGCCGCCTTGAGCAGGTTTATCGTGCGATTGGGCGAGCAAGCGTTACCCTTCTACAAGCTGCTGAAGAAGACAGACAAGTTTGAGTGGACACCAGAAGCCAAGCAGGCATTCACAGACCTGAAGCGATCATTGCAAAGCAAGCGCATCCTTGCGACACCGCAAGAGAGGGAGCCATTATATCTATACCTAGCCGCGACGAACCAGGTAATCAGCACAGCAATTATAGTCGAACGACCTGAGGAAGGCAAGGCATACGGGGTCCAGCGACCAATCTACTACATCAGTGAAGTGCACTCGCCATGCAAGCAACGATACCCTCACTATCAGAAACTCGCCTATGGAGTTGTTCTCACGGCTCGAAAGCTCAAGCACTACTTCCAGGAACACACCATAACAGTGGTTAACGATGCGTCACTCGGCACAATCATGAACAATCCAATGGCATCTGGACGGATAGCAAAATGGAGCATCGAGCTGGGCGCTTGGGACATCATCTATGCATGACGCAATTCAGTCAAATCCCAGGTACTCGTGGAGTTCCTGAGCGAGTGGACAGAGCTACAAACGCCCGGCCCGCCAGAATACACGAGTAATTGGATCATGTACTTCGATGGGTCGAAGAGAAATGAAGGAGCAGGAGCTGGAATCGTTCTAATATCACCTAGAGGGGATAAACTGCAGTACGTCCTCCGATTGGATTTTCCACCTGATGATCCAGCATCAAACAACGACGCAGAATATGAAGCCTTGTTACATGGGATGAAGATGGCAGTTGCGTGTGGAGCCACCCGACTGATGATCTACGGCGACTCCAACCTCATCGTGCAACAGACAATGAAGGAATGCGACGCCATCGCTGAGAACATGGTCGCTTATCGTGACATGTACAACCTACTCAAAGGAAGTTTCAAGGGATGCGAGCTGAAGCATATCGCAAAATCTAGCAACGAAGAAGCAGACAGCCTGGCAAACATGGGTTCCACAAATACACCCATACTGCCAGGGATATATTTTGAACGGATGACTAGACGATCAGTAAAAATCAAGAAAACTTCAGATGTACCCGCAGCATCGGAGACAGAGGTCAGCCCGCAAGTTGCTATTATCGAGTTCATTCATCACATTTCGCGACAAGTTTTTCTGGTCGAGCCAGTCTGGACGCAGAAATACCTCGACTACTTGTCCACGAAGCAGCTCCCAGCAGATCCACGAGAAGCTCGACAGATAGTCAGGAGGAGCAAATCCTTTCGGGTGATCAACGGAGAGTTATACAAGCAAAGCATCTCAGGTATATTGCAACGATGTATAGCACGCGAGGACGGCAAAGAATTATTGCAAGATATCCATCAAGAAGATTGTGGACATCATGCTAGCTGGAAAGCAATCATGGGGAAAGCCTTCCGGGCAGGATTTTACTGGCTTACAGCCGCCAGAGACGCAAAGGATATGGTCGACAGGTGCAACGCTTGCCAGCGATTCGCACCAAAACCACACGCACCTGCTACGGAATTACATATGATACCCATCGCCTGGCCCTTTGCACAATGGGGGCTAGACATGGTAGGACCACTACGCAAGTCCACACCAGGCGGATACACACACTTGCTTGTTGCAGTTGATAAATTCACCAAATGGATTGAAACCATGCCGGTCACATCGGCTAGCGCCCAATGCGCCGTCAAATTCCTCGACTCCATCGTACGCAGGTTTGGAGTACCACACGACATCATTACAGACAATGGTACTAACTTCACGGCAAAAGAAACACATCAGTTTTGTGAAGAAAAGGGCATCAACTTCAAGTTTGCCTCAGTTGCCCATCCGCAAACCAACGGCCAAGTCGAAAGATCCAACGGATTAGTTTCGGCTGGCATCAAGAAGCGTCTACTCGATCGTCTACATCCAGCTGCAGGACATTGGGCAGAAGAGCTCCCCTCCATGCTATGGAGCCTCCGCACAACTCCAAACCGATCCACAAACTATACACCATTTTTCATGGTCTACGGGGCTGAAGCAGTCCTCCCCGAGGACGTTAGGTTCAACGCCCCAAGGGTTGTTGCTTACAGCGAAGAAACCTCTAACAGGGCACTCGCCGACGACATGGACGCACTCGACGAAATACACGATATCGCACTCGCAAGATCAGTAGTATACCAGCAGTCGCTGCGTAACTATCACAGTCGCCGCATACACCATAGAGCCTTCGCAGTAGGAGATCTGGTGCTACGGCTCAAGCAGAAGGAAGGACACAATCTCGAGCCACCATGGGAAGGACCCTTCATCATACACGAAGTTATCCCAGGTGGCGCCTATCGACTGAAAAACCCGGCAACTGGAGGCATCTTTTCCAATCCTTGGAATGTCGCACAACTCCGCAAATTCTACCCTTAGATTTATTTTGCTCGCAATAATAAGGCTATACTAGCCATCTTGTAGCTCGACAGAACAACACATGATTTCTCAGTCATTGCAATAAAATACATGGTTTCTCAACCATAGATACTCGGAGATTCTTCATCCTTACATGCTAAAAAGTAACGGGTATACACCCCACAAAACATACGGGGGCTACGCCTAACTCAGCATTACAGGAAAATTTATATACACAAGGTTAAAACAACTTACAACGGTTTTTACAAACTATACAGCACAACAGGGTACATACATCCTAAATTTACACATGGCGATGAGCATTCTCAGCCGCCAAAACTCGATCAACCTCATCCGAGGTCAGTCGAATAATTTCCTCAGCTGCAGGTCGAACGACCCTGTAATGAGAAGACATATCGACGACTGGACCATCTGGAAGTCTGGCTATGGAGTTGAAATTCACCTCAGGATGCCACAGCCGGACGAAAGAGAGAGCCACCACCGAGCCGCAAGTCATCTGATTGCGAACACACTCGCGAGTCTCTCCTTCTCGACTGAACACCTCGAGAAGATGGCTCCAATCTTCAGGACCCCTTTGCAGCGGATAGAAAGCGGCGTTCATTGCAATCAAAACCTCGTGAAAGGAACTCACGAGTATCTTCTCCTGGGAGACTCGGAACTTCAGTGTGGCAAGCACAAAACCTCGACTACGATCGGACCAAAAATTATTCGCATGAGGCCTTGAGCTGCCAGCTTCTTGACAGGTGTGATTCTCCACCCAATGTTTCTCATTCCTGTCATCTGGCCGAACAACTGAAAAAGCAGAGGTACATGATCAAAAAAGAGCACAAGATAAGAAAGACTTGGAGGCTGAACTACTTACAGAGCAAATCATTGGCAACAGACGCCAATTCATCCATCACAAACTGCTCGCGTTCAGTCGCCAGTTTCTGTTTGGACTTAGCCACATCGGCTATCCCACGCAACGCTTTTAGCTTGCGTTCACCATCATCTAAACGATCACGGAGACCAGCCAAGGACCCAACAGCGGCCACAAGAGGATTTGCTGGAGCAGCAAGTCCACCTGAAGGCTCTGCAGCCACCCCGGATACCTGAAAAATACAAAGAAGTTAAAGGAATAAGATGCCCTATTCGAGATATATTAACCACCTATTCGGCAGGTGCTCGGGGGCTACTCCCATCGGGAGTAAACACACAAATCGCGGGAAGCATTTCAGCAGAACATTTCGATTAAAATATTGAAAATACGGGAGCACATCCCAAGGTTCATTACAATCGAAACAAGCGAAGTACAAACGAAATAAAACTAGGGAACTACAGATGTGCTACCGCTCGCAGCGGTGGTCCCTCACCTAGCACGGGCAAATAACTCGGATAACTTCCGAGCAAGGACTCCGGCTGCATCGCCAAAACGACGAAGCCCTACCTTTTTGCCCGTAGCAGGATCGACGGGAAGCTCCGAGTAGGCCTCCTCCAAGCCGGTGACTCCGTGCGCCAGCGCGAACTGGATAGCGGTCTTCGCCCCAGATTCTGACTGAGCAACCGCGTAAGCTTCAAGGAGATTGCTCTCCGAGAAGATCTTCAGCAGATCGCCTAGCACGGGTGGAGACACGGCGTTGACGAGCAGGCGACCGTGCAGTTGCGTCAACACCCGAATGGCGTCGCCAATCAAAGTGCAGACCCCTTCGGCGTGCCTCCTGAGCTGGGCGCAAGAATCCGTCAGGGCATCCACCCGACGGACCCCAGGGAGCTCCAGTGGGACACCCAGAAGACCTGCAAAGAAAAAATGTTAAGATCCAAAAGACTCAAGACGGCAGAAGACAAATCATAGGCCAAAGATAACTTGCCCGCAAAGCGTTCGGCAAGGGGACGAAGGAAGTCGAGACAAGATCGGCATCCGCCTTGGTGCTGGCTTCCTCCAACTTCTTCAGAGCCTCCTGGGCAGAAGCAAGCTTCCCTTCAAGGTCAGCCGACAACATGCGGGAGGACTCTAGATCATGTCAAACGGCCTCCAACTCAGCCTCTTGAGCTGTTACCCGAGTAGAAGCATTGTCCTTCTAGGTCTTCAAAAACTCAAGTTGAGCTGCACAGCAACACTTATCAGAACCGAAGAACTGATGGAAAAACGCAAACAGAAAAAGATGGTAAACTTACTTCGAAGAAGCTCATTCTCTGTGGCGAGTCGATTGCGGTCCGCTCGAAGGATCCCGCATTCCGATTCAGCAAGAACAACACGGCGCCCAATCGCCGCAAGGGAGTCAATAAGCGACTACAAGGAAAATGAAGATAGAAGAATCAGAAAAGTAAAATTTGAGCCTATACTCGATTGTAAACATTTGAGTACAGCCTCGGGGCTACTCCCATCAGGAGCACTGACATGCACCCGATAAAAAGAAGCAGAAGGAAAAGACAATCTCTGATCCTGTAGCCGATCGCATGCGATCGACTACAGCCTCGGGGGCTACTCCTATCGGGAGCACTGACATGCACCCGATAATAAATCCAAGGACGAAAAAGCATTAAAAAAGCAGGTGGTGAAGTTTACCTGGCCTTGAGCGAGGGAGAGGGGATCCGCTGAGCTGCCCGACACCTCCTTCGGAGCCGAAGCCTCAGCAGCAAAACTAGGAATTCTGTATTCCGTAGTCGCCGCGTTGGGGGCTACACTCGGTGAATTTTGGACGGTGTCGGCGGTAGGAGTCTCGCCTGCAGCTCCCACTTTGTTTCTCCTCTCGGGAGCAAGGGAAGAGGCTTACCTGCGAGGGCTGATAGCTTGCAAGCTACAATAAAGGCAATGTGTCAGAAAGATATGAAAGGAAATGTTCGACTACAAGTGAGAAGAAAAACTTACTCGTCATCATCCTCTCCTCGTCCAGCATATCCGCATTCCAGGCGGTTTGGATTGTTGGGACTGAAGGAGGGGCAAGTGATTGCAGCGGGGTTACAATGAGGGGCCCCTTCCCGGGTGATTCCTCCAAAGAATTGTCCTTGGAAGTGGCCTCGTATCCCTCTACCCGACGGCGTTTTCGCTGAAGGAGACCGTCGCCCGAGTCCTCTACGCTATCCGAGGAATCACTCTCGGAACTCGAGGAGGCGTCAGCAACACAGGTGTCAGCTGGGCCTTCCAAGTTGCTTGCCAGCAAGTCCGAGGCATCCTTCCCGGATATCGGCGGGTAGCAGGTAGTCACGGCTAAGCTCTATTGGAAAAGACAGAAGGAAAACGAGAGAAAATTCAGTCGACAAAATCTCAGAATAAGGGTAAGAAATCAAGACTGGGAGATTCAAAACTTACTTCAGCTGGTGGCGGCTTTGATGCCTCAAAAGCGCCTACCGGGCAGTCGGGGGAGGTATCACCTTCCTTCAAACTGGTGATCGCCGCGATCTTCTTCTCGAATTCTGCACTCGAGAGTTCTTCACGGCTCACGCGACTAGGATCCCAAGCGCCCTGGTACTCCCACATCGCGGATGGCCTATCTTGCAGGGGCTGAACCCTGCGCTTAAGGAAAACACTCGCCAAGTGCAAACCGTTCAGCGCAGTTCCTGCGGCCTGGTCACGAAGAGCAGCCACCCTGGCGAGTAGGGGAGCGACGACTTGGTTTTCTTCAGCCGAAAGCTTGTGCCCCCAAGACTTCCGCCTCTTCAAAACAGCGAACGGATGGAATTCATTGACTCTACCCACGTGGTTGTCGGTTACATAGAACCATTTCTTCCTCCATCCCTGGGCGGAGTCGATGAAGTGCATGGTGAAGTAGCCGTTCTCGGACTTCGCCTGGATCCCGAAGCCGCCGGTGCGCAATGTTCTCCGAGCTCCGTCTCCACTCGCGATCTCTCGCGGAAGATGCGAACCTTGAAAAGGGCCTTCCAGAGACCCCGGTGGGGGCGAATGCCCAGAAAGCATTCACAAAGAACAATGAAGCACGCGATGTGCTGCATTGCGTTGGGAGGAAGATCATGGAGCTGTATGCCGTAGACATACAGCAGTGCCATGAGGAAGGGATGGATAGGAAGAGAAAGACCGCGCGACACGTGATCCGCGAAGATCACGCGTTCATTCGCGCGGGGGTTGGGTACCTCCTCCTTTTTGCCGAGGCGTGCCCGTTTCTCCGCGTCTGGGGGCAGCAGTCCGTCTTACTGCATCCCCTTGATGCTCTTGGCCGTGGTGTTGGGCGAACGCCAATCACCTGAGAGCGGCGCGGGTGGCGGAGGAGCGTCCCCTGAGGCCCTCGACGACGACGCGACAGTGCGTTTCTTGCCGCCCGCCATTGTTGCTTGCACGAGCTTGAGAGCAAAGGAAGGTGGAGCGCGAGGAAGAAGATGAACAGAGAAGACGAAGGCTGGGAAGTTTTTCACCGTCCCACCAAGTCCTGTATTTATGCACGGGACCGCTCAATCTTAGCCACTCGATGCGCCACGTGGCATCCATCGCGGCCGCCGCGTGCGAAGGCGAAACGAGAGGGCGGCGGATGCTGTTTCGTGCCACGATCCTAATGGAGGATCGTGGGCATTTACTGCGCAGTTCGCGTAAAATCAAGAACTGTGTCTCGTTTCTGGTCAAAAAGCTGACAAAGTGGGCCAGCCCTTCTCCTCTCACTCCGTCACGTCCCATCGGGAGGATAAAAGTGCGCCATGACGTCATAGCGTGCATCATCAAGCTGAAGAATCTTTCGAATGGAAAGTCCAAACGCGAAAATAACTTCGCATGAACAAAATCCTTGGAATAAAAGTCCAAACACGAAAACAACTTCGTATGGACAAATTATGACGTGAAAACTCTTTCACAGGAAAAAATACCTCAAAGACACGAAAACTCTTTCGTACAAACAAGGAATCACAAAAATCAAAACTACACGAGTAGGCAGATCCTGTCGCTCATTCACACGATGTCTGCACATCATAAACCTGGATTGTTCAGCCGACTAGGCACATCCGGATGCCATATTCTTTCGAATATGAAGGTAAGACCTAAAAGATCTCTCTTGAGGGCCTGGAATCGCACTCAAGCTGCGTCCTCCGGTATAATTCCGTGTCAACAACACGAAGAAAAATCCTAGCGGACGCGTCGGGTACCCCTATAGGTTATGTTCGACTCGGTAAGACCACCACGGCCCAGTCGCAACGATCACCTTATCAGGTTCGAGTCGGAGGTCTCAAATCTGTGTAGGCCAGAACTATTTTTGCCCTAGTTGCAATTAATTGGCCCTGATCTTTCGGGAGAGCCAAGCTACTGCGCCTTATCCTTCTGCAATAAACAGCCGTAAAAACAGGCACTTTCATTACTCGATACTCGGGTATAAAAAGCTCATCACACAGGGTACACGCCCTCTAAATGGAAACGACCATACTGGCTACCCGAAGGAAAGATGAACAATCTGACCGTCTACTCGACAGGAAAATTCCAATCGAGCAAACGCTCGGGGGCTACTGACGAAGGGATGGACCTTAGATCCTGCGGATAAGGACACCCCGTCTCAGGCCCAACGTCAAGGCCCACGAAGGGGAGTCCTTAAGAGTGTTCCAGAAGGCCTACATGAAGCCCACCCGCAATGCCTTGCGGGCTAAGTTAGGAAACGTGTAACCGACTTAGAGCTAGAGTTCGAGTCCTCCCCGGGTAGGGTTTAAGACCTGGCCATCTATATAAGGCCAGGAGAACCACCGGAGGAGGACCAAGAACACAGCACCACCAAAGCCTTAAGCTCGAGATTATACTCTCGACTTGAGCGATCATCTTTGTAACCGATCTACTCAATAATACAAATCGACAGAGGCAGGAGTAAGGGTTTTACCTCTACGAGGGACCCGAACCTGGGTAAATTGTGCCCCATGTCTAGCTGACGATCGCCACCAGCGCTCATGGATTCTCCTATTCGAAACCCGATAGGTTCACCTGAGGGATTTTCCGAGCAACAGATTCGACAAGAGGCCAAAACAAAGCTTAAAGAAGAAGAGCTCGATCGAGAGATTAGAGAAACATTATGCCGGGTTGGCCAGGTGGGCGAACATGATCGCCCAATTCTTGAGAATCGAAGCGAGGGAGGGAGACTTGCAACGGTGAGACCAAAGCTGAAGGCCGTAGGGCGTAGGCGCATCGTTGGAAGATGAGCAGAATTGGCTTAGTGGCTTCGCGAAACACCTTTGCATTGCGGCACTTCCAAATGTTCCATATAGCACAAATGAGAACTATAGATCGCACCCGGCAAAGAGGGGATCCCTCCCATAGGTCGCGAAGGGAAGAGCAAGCTCGAACGTCATGGTGGAGAGCCGGCACCGCATCCCAGAAGGGAGAGATGGAGCTGCCGTGAAGAAATATGTGGACTGTAGACTCGGGTTGAGGGCAGAAGTGGCAGCATGCGGAATCCAACAAACCATGCCTTAGTCGTCGCAAGTTCGTGTATAATCGCCCACGGTCCGCTAGCTAGAGAAAGAAATGGCACCGATTTGTCGCGAAGTTCTTCCAAGTCGGTATTGCGAAGGTGGAGTCCTGCAAATGAGAGATGAGGCTGAAGACCGAGGTTTAAGGATGAAGATGAGCACACCTCAGCGACGAACACGTTAGGCTTGATGGAGTGAGAGGAAAGAGCCGGAAAACGAGAGGCGAGAGTAGTATTTTCGAACCACGGATCTTGCCAGAAGGAAGTGGCGGTGATGGTGACAGATGTGATGGAGCAAAATTTGGGAAGACACGATTAATACATGGCTTTGTGGTCTTCGAATTTTTTTTTATCAGAGCTGTTATTTGTGTCTGCGTTTCACGTGCAATCTATAAAAAACGATATAAACGGCAGCATTATTTTAGCACCCTTTATCAGTAAGCAACGATTCAACGCGGCGTGGCCAAAGACTCCCAAGAGCTGGTTGATAGCGATTCAACGTGGTATGACGTGACGTCCTTGTTCTGAATGGAGAGAAACCACGGAGGGGGCATCTGGAAAAATCGCCGCAACGGACTCTATTTATACGCGCCCCCCATCTTGAACCCCGAACCAGAAGAAACCATACCAAAACCAAAACACGCTACACAGAGAAAAACTTTGCAGTTGCAACGCTCTTTGTTCTCTCTAATCTAGTAGCTTCAGTAAGACAAAATACCCAAATCAGAAAAGAACACACACAAAAAAAAATCGAAGAACAAGGCCAAATCTTCCATTCCCACTCCGTCCCCTCTTCAGGATTGAAGACCCGCGCGCGAAAAGAAAAGATCAGCAGATAATTAACGCGGTTAGCGACGATGGTGGCGATCGAGAACCAGAGCCAGGTGCAGAGGCCGGCGGAGTCGGCGAGGATTCCCAAGGAGGCGCGGCGGCTCCTCCACGACCTGGCAGCGGCGTGGCCCAACGTGGCGGACTGCCGGGCGCTGGAGGTGGTGCCGCTCAAGGGCGCCATGACCAACGAGGTGTACCAGGTGCGCTGGCTCACCGACGCCGGCGGCGAGGCGCTCAAGGAGAGGGAGGTGAGGAAGGTGCTGGTGCGGATATACGGCGACGGCGTGGAGCTCTTCTTCGACCGCGACGACGAGCTGCGCACCTTCGAGTGCATGTCCCGCCACGGCCAGGGCCCCCGCCTCCTCGGCCGCTTCCCCAACGGCCGCGTCGAGGAGTTCATCCACGCACGGGTACGTGCTCATGCAAACCCCAGCCACCGCGCGCTCGCGTCTAAACACAATACACAGACTTTTCTTGGACTAGGACCTCCTCAACTTGTATTCTTCCTCTCGATTCTTCGTGGTTTTGACCGAGGCCATTGCGGGAGTGCTTTTCTCTGCGGCACTTCAGTTTCTTTGCATGCACATGCTATCCTGTTAGTTTTAATGCACTGCTGTTTGGACAAATTTGGAAACAAAAATTTCCTAAAGTTAATCTATTGGGAGAGTATTAGTTAAATATTTTAATTAGGCTTAAACTACTCCTTTCTTGATACTTTGTGAGATTCTACTGGTATGGCAGGGACTAATTTATTGGAGCGTGGTTCTCGTTCGTTGAATGTTCTGCCGTGGGAATCTGGCATTCTAAGATTTTACATGTTTTTTAGACGTCTAGTCTTATCCATCAGTTCACAACATTTGACTTCAATACATTAATCAATGAACTCCCATTTGTCAGAAATAAATTGTTTATCTCGAAAGCTACTTTTTTTTGTTGTATGCCAGTGATATCTCCCGGAAATGTGTGTACAATATAATTTGTTTTTCTGTGCAAGGTTATGTCATCAGTTCTATTTTTTTTCTGTGCAAGGTTATGTCATCAGTTCTATTTTTTAGATTATTTCTTGTCACTTCAATAATTTGTGGTGCCAAGTCCGTAGCTGATGATGCTGTACAGTGCGTACGATACGACCACAGGGAACGTCTCTCGTAGAAAAGTCATCACGTGAAAGCAATTGATTGGATTTCAGAAAGTAGGACAGAACTAGCACAATTGGTGGTAAAGTAAGTTCAGAATGAAGTAGCGTAGGCAGTATGTATGGTCAAATTCCCTTTCTAAGTAGTACCTTTTTATTGTGAGTCATACATAGCCAAAGGATGAGAGGGCGCCGTAGCACGTTCTAGATTCTTCAGTTCACTTTAACATTATGTGTGTCGCTCTCAAAAAAAGGGAGTATCTTATGCCGTTTTCTGGGGTGAAGAAAAAGGGATGAGAAGGGAATACGGTTCATTGCTATTAGAACTTTTTCGCTAGAGCTGCCCATGGAAAAAGATGTTGCCAAACTATCCACCTGTTATGTTTTTGTACGCGCTGGCTAACGCATTTGTTTCATTCAGACACTGTCAGCTCCCGACCTACGCGATCCCGAAATCTCAGCTCTGGTGGCTGCAAAGCTGAGGGAATTCCACAGCCTTGATATGCCTGGTCCGAAGCATGTGCTCCTCTGGGACAGACTCAAGTAAGCACAGTTCTTTTGCTGTTGGCAAAATGATTTCTGCATCAAGCTTATAACTTACAAGTATGGGACTGAACGTGGTTGCATTTCGTCAAGGAACTGGCTCAGGACTGCTAAGAATCTGTGCCCATCTGATCAAGCCAACGAACTACGCTTGGATAGCCTGGAGAGCGAGATCAGCACACTGGAGAAAGAATTCTCGGGGGATTACCACCACTGGATTGGTTTCTGCCACAACGATCTTCAGTATGGCAACATCATGATAGATGAAGAGACCAACATGCTGACCATCATTGTGAGTTCTATGCATTCACTAATAATTCCTTAAAAAGTCCTAATTATTTCCTAGTAATAGGAGCATTCTTCTTTGGCGTGTGGCAACTATGTACAAATATGCAATGTGGAATCTCTTGCACGTTGGTAGGTAGAAATTTCAAGTCTGTCCTCCTCCCATACATATAACCTTCCCTTTAGTTTTGTTCCCTTACCCGTCGACATTCTAAGGTGTCACGCCTCTACTAAAAACAGAGTTTTAGTCTTGGAGGCTACGTACAACATGAAGAATCCATGCTCCCCTTTCTTGTTGCTTCTGTTGTGTACAAACCTGTCATGAGTGATGACAGTTTCTTAAGGAAATCTGAAGTTTTATCTCACCTTGTAGCCAACCATCGGATATCCTAAATGTAGATGGCAAGTCGGTTCTAGCTTATTTTGTCTACTCTCGTGTGGTTACAGGACTACGAGTATGCGAGCTTCAACCCAGTTGCATATGACATCGCCAACCATTTCTGCGAGATGGCGGCAGACTACCATTCAGAAAAGCCACATATACTGGACTACAGTAAATATCCAGGTATTGCATTTCCCAATTGTTGCAAAATTATCTGTTCACGTAATTTTGCTTGTATTTTGGTTCAGCCTACAGCATAGCTTATTTCTTATTTTTTCATCTGGCAGATGTTGATGAGCAGAGGCGTTTCGTGAAGAACTATCTGAGCATTTCTAGTGAGTATAAACTCGATTTATTTGGTTTGAGTGTGTTACGATTTCTCTGGAACTAATTAACACAATTTTTTTCAGCAGGTGAGGAACCTGAAGTGGAAGAGGTGGAGAATCTGCTCCAGAGCATTGAGAAATACACACTTGCCAGTCATCTTGCTTGGGGCCTTTGGGGAATAATATCGGTGAGTCCATAATCCGGTTCCCCGGCCGTTTCAGTGTAATTGTGTAAGCACATCCTCTGGGAACCTTCTAACTTCCATGTTCTCACAGGATCATGTCAACGATATCGACTTTGATTACCAGGAGTACGCAAGGCAGAGATTCGAGCAGTACTGGCAGAAGAAGCCTGTCATCCTAACTTCCTGAATAAACCCATAGCTTCATCAACTCCCTGGTGGCCTATGCTGACTGAGATATGGTAGGAAAGATGTGAAGGAAGAGATGACAAAGAAGTAGAAGCCCGTCTCATGATCAGGAATTCTTGTTCCGGGTCGACATAAGGTTCAGCATCAGGAAGGAAGCTGACTATTGGGGTCTTTGGTTGGTATTTTACAGCCTGAACCCCTGAAAGCAACGAGGATACAGGATAAAGCCTCAGAGTTGCATTTTGTATATGTTCAGTTTACATATATAGTATACTTAATGGAGAATATAGGGATGATGGGCATCTGGATTTAGTGGTGCTCGGAGAAAGCACCACAATTGTTGTATTGTATTGTATTGTATTGTATTGTATTGTATTGTATGCATGACTTAACTGCTGCTGAAACACCATGTGCTCACATTTTGGTTTTCTATAATAAGACGGCGTCGTTAGTGGAACTAGTTGTTTTCTTCATGTCAGGTGTATGGTATGAGCACGAGACAGCTAGTTTTGTGATTTTTCTTGATCTTGCTGATATCCCATGAATAATTCATTTGAAAATCTCGGCTTGACACCGAAGGCTAACTCTCTATGGAGTACTTCTGCTTTTGCAGCTGTAGACTTGCCACAAAGTCCAAATAAAAGGGCCGAAAACTGGACAACTATCAAAATAGAGTTTTTGAACTTGCAGTAAAACATTTAGGTTGACGATGATGTCAATTGGATGCTGCTAGGGGATTTTAATCTCATCAGCGACCCAAGTGAATAAAAATAAGCCTAGAGGAAACTTAAGTGACAAGTTCAGTTTTAATAAAGTTATCGTCAACTTAGTTCTGTTTGAAATACCTTTAATGGAGAGCAAATATAATTGGAATAGGCAATACTCTCCCCTCCTTGAAAGGCTAGTTGGTTTTCTACTACTTCATTTTGGACTTTAAATTATCCAAATACTCTTGCACACCCGTTGGCCATGACTGTCAAATTTCAGATGGAAATGGCTAAGTGCAATCCATATATACATGGACATAAAGGGGGGCTACAAGATTTTTTTTAGTAAACTGCGAAAATCATGATTCGAACTCGAGACCCTGAGCTCTCATACCATGTCAACCTTCATGCACTAGGCAACACAGTCAAAAGTCTGAACTGGTGGAAAGGGCTAGTGCAATCCACATATATTGTAACAACAATATTCCAACCATGTGCCATGTGTTATTATTGTTCAAACTTCCATTCCAAAAAGCTAGCATCTTTATTAGGTTTGAAAACATTGAAAATAGGCAAATAACATTAGGATTTTCTCTCATTAGTTGAAGGATTGTGGTCTCGAACCATCATGTCAAGCTCAAAAGTATTATTGAAGATGTTAATATTGGAGATATTCTCTAGAGACAATATTATTCAATTATTAATCTATCTTCAAGTTCATGATTAACCGCTATAGTATTTGAAAAATAAGTTTTTAAAGGAAAACCTTTGTGCGGGTATGAAAATATAAACAAATAAGAGTTTATAATCTTTTCTCTAAGATAATTTTTATAGTTTGTGAGATGATCGTGTTTTCCTGATCATGGATCTCGATAAAGTCTAACAAAATAAGAGTTTTTTGTTAGGGTAACAATAGTACTAAACCGGCCCAAGTATATGGTCTTGCTAAGAGGCTAACATCTTTAATGTATTTAGCAAAGTACATATGGAGTTGTCATTGACTAGAATTCCTATACTATAAGAATATCTAGTGACCGCACAATCGACAGGTCTACTTGGGATGTCTTCAACCGTCCACCATAACAGAGAATTATAACGTTGACATCTGGGTATAACCTAGAGCGTGTAATGGAACTGAGTTAGTTCAAGAATAGTACTTAACTCTTCCAAACAATGGAGAAATACATCCTTTGGGCCCTGTCATTATCACAGATGTCAACCAATCGTCTGGCCAGACATAATGTGATTTATCACAAGGACATCGGGGATATGGATGAGAGAAGAGAACGATATCGGTACGAGTTTTATATGTGCTATGATCAAATGGTTTGATAAGACTAGAGTGTGTTGTCTCATCTTGTGGTATCATAAACTTAACATAATAAGTGCAATGAGTAAACTGAAGGTTCCCTCGTTCTTCGTGGACACACATGCACCATCATAGGCGTCTATGGTCCCGTTGTTGGTTATTTTTTGGTAAGTTTCCGAACATGTTTGTGTGTTATCGAGATTTGACGGGTCACACGCTTAACCCATGTCAACAATTAATTGAGATAATAAATTGTTGCTAATGGTTTTATGAGTGTTCGATTTCGAAACGATGTCACAGGACCAAGTCCGATGCCAACCGGAGGTGTTTGGGGAAAACTGCTATAAGAGAAAAATAATGGTGGGAGAAGTCAAGATTTTATAGGAAAGAGGACATGAGATGTTCCGGGATGTTGAAAGTGCACTATGGTCAACTAGAGGGGGGTGAATAGGTGACCTACAAATTTTAATCCTTTTTCACTTTTAGATGGGCTTTAGCAAGTAAACAACTTGGTTATCTAGATGTGCAACTAGGTAAACACCCTATGTGACAATAAACAAGTATGCAACGGAAGTAATACGCAAGGCACAAGATAACCGCAAGTGTAAACACGGAGACAAGGATATGTTTCCCGTAGTTATTTCTTAAAAGAAGTACGTCTACGTTGGAGAGGTGGGGAGCCACTAGGCGCTCCTCAATACCACGGCTGTGCACACTTTGTTCTCCTTGAGCTTCTCCGGTGAGGGAGATTCTCGTTTCCACTATGATGTCGACTTGAAGGCGTTGACCAAACCTTTAAAAGTGGTTGAGGTTACTCCACAAGTGAGATAGAGGCTCTCAACGATCCGAAACTTCTTGCTACAAGGTAGAAGCTACAAGCACTAGGGTTTCTTTAGGATGACAAGGAAACCAAGAGATTTACAAGATCCCAAGAGGTATCGTAAGGGGAAACGATTTATGGCTTGGTAGAAGTGTAGATCTAGGCCTCCTCCATCAGATTCTTGAAGGGCATCGAGTTTGGTTGGAGGAGGAGGGAGATCTAGGCGTTTTGATCTCTCAAACAATGGAGGAGAGAGAGGAATGGATGAACTGGCTGTCTAGAGGAAGAAGACATCTATTTATAGCCTCCTCCGAAATCTAGCCGTTGCTGCCCTCCAGGGCCGGAATATTCCGGTATTAGTACCAGAAATTTCCGGGGTAGCTGGGCCGGATATTTGAGAAGTCCGACGGGCGGATTATTGAATAATCCGGTGGCCGGAATTTTTCGGCCAAAATTCCGCCCCCACATCTGAGAGCGGGCAACAGCAACGCATCCAAAATTCTGCTAAGGACCAGAGGCCGAAAATTTACCCCGGAATATTCCGAGCAAATTTCTGCCCCTGCATCTGAGAGCGGACAGCTGAGACGCATCCAAATTCTGCTAAGGACCAGAGGCCGGAAATTTACCCCAGAATATTTCGGGAAAATTTCCGCCCCTACGTCCGAGAGCGGGCAGTTGGATGCTCAGAACTTCATCATTCGAGCCTCGAGCAGGCCGGAATATTCCGAGGCTGAGGCCGGAATTTCCGCCCGATAACCACCGGAAATTTCCGGGCTAGTGTACTGAATAATCCGGCTGCAGAAATTGGCTCATATCAGAAATTCCTTTGTGAATCTTCTCGAAGATATTATTGTTGATCATGATAGATATTATCGGGCCAGATGTGAACACTTAAACCACAAGGTTAGTAGACATACCCGTGTTGTTATCATCGCCAAAATCATTAGAGGAGACATGAACTTTCAATCTCCCCCTTTTTGGCGAGTGATGACAACACGGGTATTTTCATAGTGATAATCAAACAATGCGATATGAACTAAACACCACAGAGAAGCATAACTAGGAGACATGCCTCCCAATAATATAAGTTCACACAAAGGAATCCACGAATAAACGATCACGAATAAAAAGAAGTCGAAAAACACACGAGAGATAAAGAAGCACAACCCACCCTAGCAAATCCCCGCGATCTCTAGATCTTCTCCCCCTTTGGCATCAGGATACCAAAAAGAGATAAGAATGCACTACGTCCCAAGGAACAAGCTCTAGTCGATGGCACCATCATCCTCGGGGTCCTCCTTGGAGTCTTCCTCCTCACTAGCATCCTCCACATCATCATCATCAGGAACATCAAGATCCCAGTCCACATCACGGTTGTTCCAGCCGCGGTAAGGAATCTGAGCACGAAGAGGAGCAGGAACATTGGGCATGTCGAGGGCCATCATGATTGAGCGCTGGTTCTCGAGAATGGTGCGACGCTCGACATAGGAATTGTAGTTCTCCTTGTGGATGCAGACATTCATGCATATCACTTTCTCAATGGCACGAACAACCCAGGAGCACTTCTTAGTACCTGACCGAGGAGCAGCCTGTCTCATGCGACGATCACGGTGTCCCTGACCGGTAGCACCAACATCATGTGCAGCTTGCTGAGTATGGGCGCTCTTCTTGTACAGTTTCACATCCTTGGGAGTCTCACAATCCAACTCAAGATCCTCACGCTCGTCAGCAGGATATCTGGACTTGATGAGCTTCATGATGTATGGTGCATAGGGAGGCACCTTGCGGTGGAAGAGAGCAAAGTGGATCTCATGAAAGATAAAGTCCATCACATCAATCTTGTGGCTCTGAGTATCCTCAAGATCACCCTCTGTGAAGGTCAGATAGGCATGGTGCATGAGGTTCACCAAACTACCAGGGATCTCATCATTGTTTCTAGCGCTAGGGGCAATGGTCTCCCGGAACATACGCAGAAGAATGTCATATATGGCATAGAGACCCTTGGCGGAACCCACAGTACCTCGAGGACCATACAACTCTATCAGCTTGTTCTTTTCATATTCCATGCCGTGGATGTGCATGCGAGCACCCTCGGGAGCATTGAGGCCAGCAAAAGGATACCCGAGCTCAGAAGCAAAATCATGGAATGTGGCTGTGAGCTTGTGAGGTCCAGACGTCCATGTCATCCCAATCTCCTCAGCGTCATCGAAAACCAGGGTAGCCAAGAACTGTTGGATGAAGGTGCTGTTGTAAGAGCATTGGGTCTCCATCAGAGGGTGCAAACCAAGGAGCTCAGCAAGATTAACAGAGTTGTTGAAATAAGCAGGGTTAGCAGCCATGTGTTGAAAGTTGATGTACTTCATAGGGCATACTAGCTTGGTCATAACCGTGTACACCTGCCTGTACAGAGTCTCCTGCCTCACGTGCCAGAACAGGAATCGATAGTGGTGTCCTGAGGGCCATCAGTGTACCATGCCTTGGTGCGCCAGGTCTTGAATTAAGCCACGGACATGGTGGCCAGGTTCAGAGAGGTCTTGCCCTGTTGTTTGTTGGCACGATGAGCAGCCCTTTCGGCGTTGCGCTGATGTTCATACTCACGTTGTTCTTTACCCTAACGCTGACGAATCACAGTCTCATCAACAAACACCCCTTCTTCATTCTGTTGGAAGTGGCACCACCGCTTGCGGGAGCTAGTGGCCATGAGCCTAGAGCTTGAACCATCTACGAGAAAAGCAAAAGCAAGCACAAAGAAAAAGCAAACAACATCAACAATGGGGCTCATATCTTGTGGAGTCGAATAAAATGATCTCTTGTAAACGATTCAGAGCAGGCCGGAAATTTTGGACCTGGCTGAAATTGGCGGAAATTCCAGGCTGGGGGCGGAAATTTCCGGCCCTGGAAAAATCACACTAGGGTTGCGAATCCAGGCCTGCAAGGAATCTAGAACTAGATATAGGGTGCACGGGGTGGTATAATGGTTAAATAGTGGAAGAAACATGTGATGTGGTAAGATCTAACCCTAAGAACTTGAGAGATCAAAGCAACCGGAAACCCTAGATCACGAAGAAAACTTGGCACATACCGGGATACATGGGATTGGCACGGCCGTGTAGTCTTAATCCGCAAAGAGAAGCCGGAAGACGAGGAGGGGAGGTGACGGAGCCTCCCGGGAAGCCCTATGGCGGCGGCTGCAGTTGGGGAGAGGAGAGAGCAGGCGATGGGAGGGAAAAAGAACTGAGGGAGCCCCTCCCGTCGCCTATTTATAGGCTCCAACTACTTACCCCGAAATATTCCGGTGCTTAGGCCGGAAACTTCCGAGGGCCGGAAATTCCGCCCAAAAAATCCGGTGCGACTCCAGAGAGGAGGCACAACGGAGCGGGGTCGAATTTCTGGGAAAATCTCGAACACCGTAAATTTCCGGGGCCAGGACACAGAATATTCCGGCCCCGGATATTTCACCCGGAAAATTCCGCCCAAATTTCCGGCCGTGTCTAGAGAGCGGGAAGGGGGGAAATGGGGGAATTTTTCAGGACAAGTATCAGGTGGCCAGAAATTTCTGGGCCCTAGGCCGGAATTTCCGGGGTCCCCACACATAGAGTTTTTCAAAGAAGGAACAAGACATGAGCCACCAAAAACGAGAAAAAAAAACGAAGACAATGGAAATTCAAACACAAAACGAGAAAAAGAGCAAAAGAGACAATCAACACATCGAAGAGAAAAATGTTGGTGGTCGGAGCCACCGTGTTTGAGTATATGCCAAGGATCCGCGAAGATATATCTTGGGCCCAAAAGCATGAGTCACGTTGAAGCATAATTAAGTCACAAAACGACTACATATGCATGAAGTTTTGATTGATTTGCGCATGATACGAGGAGTGTTGGTTCATGAGTTGAAGTATGTTCCCCCTATGTCCATGCCTACATACAAACCTAGATATCATGTATAGTGAAGGTATCTATGCAAGGATTCAAGTGAAGTTAGACGCATCGATGACATTTAATTCATTCCTCAAACCCTGAAATCTTGGTTCATCAAGGGCCTTCGTGAAGATGTCCGAAAGTTGATCCTTGGTCGGCACATAAGAGAGATAAATATCATCTTTCTCAATATGATCTCGAACGAAATGATGCTGAATCTCAATGTGCTTCGTCTTGGAGTGAAGAACAGGATTGTTGGCGATCTTGATGGCACTCTCATTGTCGCACAAGAGAGGGACCTTGTCGAAGTCGATACCATAATCTCGCAAAGTTTGCCGCATCCATAGAAATTGAGCACAACAACTTGCCGCAGAGATCTACTCGGTCTCTGTGGTGGAGAGGGCGATGCAATTTTGCTTCTTGGAAGACCAACATACCAAAGAGCGACCAAGAAATTGGCAACCCTCGGATGTAAACTTCCTATCCGTCTTCTCTCCCGCATAATCTGCATCCGAGTAACCGATGAGCTGAAAGCTTGAACCCTTGGGATGCCAAAGACCAAAGTTTGGGGTATGAACTAAATAGCGAAAGATACGTTTAACCGCTTCAAAATGACTTTGCCTTGGAGAAGCTTGAAACCTTGCACATTCACTTACACTATACATAATATCGAGTCTAGATGCATAAAGGTAGAGCAAAGAGTCAATCATGGAGCGATATACCTTTTGATCTACCTCTTTACCGTTCGGTTCGGGTTTCAAGTCAAGAGTCGTTGACATTGGGGTTTTCATAGGCTTGGCGTCATGCATGTTGAATCGTTTGAGCATATCTTGTGTATACTTGAATTGCTTGATGAAAGTGCCTTCGAGGTGTTGCTTGATCTCAAATCCAAGAAAATACTCAAACTCGCCCATCATAGACATCTCGAATTTATTCGTCATAAGCTTGCAAAACTCATCATTGAATTTGGTGTTAGTAGAACCAAAGAGGATATCATCCACATAGAGTTGGCATATGAACAAGTCACCTCCAACCTTCTTGGTAAAAATGGTGGGATCGATTAAACCAACATTGAACCCACGATCCATGATGGTGCAGATCTTGCACTCGTTGGGATACCCCAAGAGGAGGGTGTGATGAGCACAGCGGTAGGAGTTTTCCCCCTAGTTAAGAACCAAGGTTATCAATCCAGTAGGGGAAAGAGGACCTTCAGAAGGTTGATGCGACTGACGGTGGTGATGGCTCACCGGCGTCAGCAACAACGTGGAACCTGCACACAAGACAACCAAAATACTTTGTCCCAACGGTACAGTGAGGTTCCCAATCTCACCGGTCTTGCTGAAAACAAAGATTAGACGTATAGTGTGGAAAATAATGTATGCTTGCAGTAAGTAAAGAAAGCAGGAAATTGTGGTGGTTTGTTTTAACAGTGTAGGAAAATGGACTGGGGTTCATAGGTTAACTAGTGGTGTCTCTCCATAAAAGATAGCAAGTTGGGTGAACAAATTACAGCTGGGCAATTGACAAATAGAGGTTGCACCGTAGTGCACATTCATGACATGATGACTACTATGATATTTAGTGCGGACATTACAAAAATATACATAGACCGTAATCCAACTGCATCTATGACTAATAATCCACCCTTAGGTTATCATCTGAACCCCCTTACATATTAAGTTGCAAGCAACATATAGCTGCATTAAACAAAATGTGTAATGTAAGCAATGATTGTACACGCGGGCACTCTCACCGTTGTTTTCTCCCTAGTGGCAACAGCACATCCTCCCTCTTCACGTTTCTGTCACTCGAGCAAGGCGAAAAGGAGGCATGAACCCACTATCGAGCATAAATACTCCCTCTTGGAGTCACTAGCAACTACTTGGCCAGAGCAACCACTAGCAACGGAAAGCATGCAAGATCATAAATAACATATGCAATAAAGACTATAATCACCTTGGCATAAGTTCAATATTCATTGGATCCCAGCAAACACAGCACAGAGAATTACATAAGATCAATCTCAATCATGTTAGGCAGCTCACGAGATCTAAACATGGAGGCATATGAGGAGATGACAACCATCTAGCTACTGCTATGGACCCGTAGTCCAAGGATGAACTACTCACGCATCACTCCGGAGGCAGGCATGGTGATGTAGAAGCCTCCGGTGATGATCTCCTCTCCGGCAAGGTGCCGGAGACAGCTTCAGAACCCCCTGATCTAGGGTTGACGGTGATGGCGGCTGGGGAACTTTCTGGGGATTTTTTACCAGGTATCTAGCGTTTTCCATCCGGGGGGAATAAATAGGCGAAAATTCAGAGGCGGTGGAGCCCTGGGGCCCCACACCACCCCCTGGAGCGTCCAAGGGGGGCGCCACCCCATGGTGTTCCCCCCCTGATGCCCCTCTCCGTCTCCTCTTCGGTCTTCTGGATGCTTCCTGGGAAAATAGGCACTTCGGGCTTTGTAGGGTCCAATTCCGAGAATATTTCCAGAACAACTTTTCTGAAACCAAAAACAGCAGAAAACGGGGAACTGGCACTTGGCATCTTGTTAATAGGTTAATCCCGGAAAACATGTAAAAATGACATAAACAAGGGAGAAAACATGTAGCAATTGGCATAATATTATCATGGAGCATCAAAAATTATAGATACGTTGGAGACGTATCAAGCATCCCCAAGCTTAATTCCTACTCGTCCTCGAGTAGGTAAACGATAAAACAATAATTTCTGAGGTGACATGCTACTAACATAATCTTGATTATAAAAATGTAAAGTCATATGCAAGCTGAGATCATAGATTTAAACACAAACATGATAAATAGAACTTTAATAATAAAGCAAAGCAATAACTTTTCATCATGAAGAGTATCTCAAATAAAGGATCATGAGAAATAATGCAAAGAAAGAAAAAACGTTTGTTTCAGGTATAGAGAAAGCATGGCACAGTGATATTTCGCTAGTCCTTAAGAGTGGGGCAAAACATAAATGGCAGGACAACTTCAAAGTCCATGAGGAAGACTAGAGAATATAATTTAAGAACAAATGATATCACATCATGAAGTAATTGTTGATGTTCATGGGACAATGCATGTAGAACTAAGAATGGCAAAAATGCTCTCTCAATTGTGAATAAAGTTAGAAGATGGAGACTCAACATAAAATTAAAAGAAAGGCCCTTCGCGGAGGGAAGCAGGGATCACTCATGTGCTAGAGCTTTTATTTTATTAAACAGAGGTATTAAAAGTTTGACACTCGTCCCATCCATCTTTCACAAACCATGTCTAACCGAATCCTCGGGTGCCTACCAACAATCACATACCGTGGAGGAGTGTCTATATTTTGGGAGATGTATGCTAATGTCAACGAATGGTAAACAGAAAATACATTACGTCACAAGCCAACTGGATTCACAAGAGCGGCTTCCATGTGAAGGACGCATCTGGGTAAAAGGTCATCCCTCTTTCTCTTTTGTTTACACAAATATGCTTTGACTGATAAATCAGGGGCAAAAATAGTGAAGAGATTTTGTGTGTATTAATTTGGGGCTTGGAACCCCGCTGCCAGCTCTTCTATCATTTGGATAAGCGGATGAAGCCACTAGTCCAGAGTGTGAAATCCAATCAACAAGTGATATAAAGATTCTCTATTGACGTCCTCATGAGCAAAAACAGGAACATAAAGCAGGAGCAATTTTGAAGGTTTTAAAGGTAACACATGATCAATTTCCTTGGAGTGGCAGATAAATACCACATGTAGGTAGGTATGGTGGACACAATGGGAAAAAATTTGGTTTAAGGGAGTTGGATGCAGGAGTAGATCTCATACTCGGTACAGGTGGAGGCTAGCAAAAGACTGGGAGCGACAAATCAAGAGAGCATAAGAACCATAATCATGCATAGCGACATAAGCATCATTAATTAAAGCATAAGCGGTATCATAGTTCAAAGACTAAGTGGTCATAGAGGATATTCGTGACTGGTTTGTAGTCATAAACATGGTGTGAGCATGCGCCAAGTCAACCAAATAAAACATTCGAAAGAGAATACCAAAAATTTATGCTTCCTTATGACAAGAACAACTCATGAATCCTTCAATGACATATTAAACACTCTCAGCTATTTAAGGCTATTCATGCTACTCAAAATCACAAAGCTTTAGAAAGAAAATAACATTTAGCATGGCATGATAAAGTTCTAGCAACAGTCTATACAAGCTTCTACTTGCACCAGTATAAATTCTACTTTAAACATCAGTTTCTTTCTCCCAACAAGCACCATACACAATATGTTTTAACAAAAACTCTCTAAATGCTACAACAAGAAAACATGAGAGTACTCACAAAATACTACTAAAACTAACAACTCTAATAAGAGATGCATCCAAAACATGAGCTAAATAAATGCAGCAGCCAGACAAAGATTAAGAATACAAAGTATTCCCATGAAAAAGCGGAGCGTGTCACCCTCCAATAAAAGAAATGCTGGGGTCCAACCAAGTTTATTGCAAAAGTAAAAAGAACTGAAAGCAAAAACAAAAACAAAAACAAACTGAAAGAAAAAATAAAATACGCTCCAAGTAAAGCACATAAGATGTGACCGAATAAAAATATAGTTTCACTAGAAGTGACCTGATAATTTGTTGATGAAGAAGGGGATGCCCAAGGCATCCCCAAGCTTAGACGCTTGAGTCTTCTTGGAATTTTCTGGGATGTACCACCGGCGAATCCCCAAGCTTAGGCTCTTCATTCTTCTTGATTACATCATATCATCCTCTTCTCTCGACCCTTGAAAACTTCCTTCATACCAAACTTCTCACAATCTTCATTAGCAACGTCAGTGCAATCAAAATAATAAATTCACATGGTTCAGTTTCAAAACAAGTCTAACACTCAAAAACACATTATCTACTGTCATAACTTCTTTTAAAACTCCTTTTCTCAAAAGATCACCAAAAGAAAGCGATTAAGATGCAAATGCAATTATTGGTAGAAATCTATCAAAACAGGACAACAGGTAAAGATGATTTTTTCGAAAATCTTCTGTTTCTCAAATAAAAAAGTGTTCAACTAAGAAAAGTTGAGTGTACAGCTCAGTATTACACACAAAAAAACTCAGGTCATTTTGAATTTACGGTGATTTTATACGGAATAAACAGTGGACAGCAGAAATCTGTTTCCAGCGCAAAAATCCGAAATATAGCATCAACTTTCCACTAGAGGCTTTACTTGGCTCAAAAAAACAAAAAAGAAAAGATACATCAGGGTATCTAAGGAAATATAAAACACGCAGGTGAAAAGCACATAAAAGAAAACAAAGGAAAACGGGTTGAAAACAACAAAATAAAACGGGTTGTCTCCCGGTAGAGCTTTTCTTTAACGCCTTTCAGCTAGGCATAGAAAGGAACTCAAGTATTTTCAAGTGAATAAGAATCAACATCATAACTTGCTCTAATAATAGAGTCAAAAGGTATCTTCATCCTCTTTCTATGAAAGTGTTCCATTCCTTTCTTGAGTAGGAATTGGTATTTAACACTCCCCTCTTTCATATCAATAACAGCACCAGCAGTTCTAAGAAAAGGTCTTCCCAAAACAATAGGACAAGAAGCATTGCATTCGATGTTCATAACAACAAAATCAACAGGGACAAGGTTATTGTTAACCATAATAATAACATAATCAATTCTACCAAGAGGTTTCTTCTTAGCATTATCAGCAAGATGAACATCCAAATAACAGTGTTCCAACGGTGGTAGATCAAGCATATCATAAAGCTTTTGAGGCATAACAGAGATACTAGAACAAAAATCACACAAAGCATTGCAATCAAAATCATTTACTTTTATCTTAATGATAGGCTCCGAACCATCATCTAATTTTCTAGGGATAGATGTCTCAAGTTTCAGCTTTTCTTCCCTAACTTTCATGAGAGCATTGGTAATATGTCTAGTAAAAGCCATATTCATGGTACTAGTATTGGGACTTCTAGAAATGTTTTGTAGGAACTTAATAACTTCAGAGATATTGCAATCATCAAAATCATAATTATTATCATCAAAATTAATGGGACTATTATCTCCCACATCTCTAAGAATTTCAGCACTTTTATCAGAAGCAATTTTAGCAGTTTGAGGCAATTTAGCACGTTTCACAGAACGGGTGGAGTCTTTATTAACACCAACTACTTTACCATTGATATTAGGAGGTTTACTAGCACTTGGAGCTTCAGTTTTACTAGTGGTGGTGATAGTGCAAACTTAGCAATATTATTCTTTTTAGCCAGTTCATCTTCTCTTTCCCATCTAGCACGTAATTCAGTCATCAACCTAACATTATTATCAATTTGAACTTGGATGGCATTCAAAGTTTTACTTTCTTTAACATCATGTGGCAAAACCTTCAGTTTTAGAAAATCAACATCAATAGCTAGGCTATCCACTTTAGAGGCAAGAACATCTATTTTACCAAGCTTTTCCTCAACAGATTTATTAAAAGCAGTTTGTGTGCTAATAAATTCTCTAAGCATGTATTCAAGATCAGAGGTAGAGCTTTTATTATTATTGTAGGAATTTCCATAAGAATTACCATAACCATTATTAGGTGGATAGGTCTTGTAATTGTTTCCACCAAAATTATTTCTATAATCATTGTTGTTAAAATTATTATTTCTAATAAAGTTCAAATCAACATGCTCTTCTTGAGCAACCAAAGAGGCTAAAGGAACATTATTTGGACCAACTTGAGCTTTACCATTAACAAGCATAGACATAATAGCATCAAGCCTTTCACTCAAAGAGGAGGTTTCCTCAACACAATTTACCTTCTTACCTTGTGGAGCTCTCTCAGTGTGCCACTCTGAATAATTTATCATCATATCATCAAGAAGCTTTGTTGCATTGCCCAAAGTGATGGACATAAAGGTACCTCCAGCAGCTGAATCCAATAGGTTCCTTGAGGAGAAATTCAATCCTGCATACAAGGTTTGTATAATCATCCAAGTAGTCAGTCCATGAGTGGGACAATTCTTCACCATACTTTTCATTCTTTCCCAAGCTTTAGAAACATGTTCATTGTTTAAAATTCATTATGTCACTTCTTAGGGATATAATCTTAGCAGGAGGATAATATTTTCCAATGAAAGCATCTTTACACTTAGTCCATGAATCAATACTATTTCTAGGCAAAGATAACAACCATTCTTTAGCTCTTCCTCTCAAAGAGAGGAAATAATTTCAGTTTAATAATATCTCCATCCACATCTTTATATTTTTGCATCTCAAATAGTTCAACAAAATTATTAAGGTGGGCAGCAGCATCATCAGTACTAACACCAGAGAATTGCTCTTTCATAACAACATTTAATAAAGCATGTTTAATTTCATAGAAAGCAACAGTAGGAGCAACAGCAGTAGGAGCAGGTGGAGCAATAGGTGTGCAAATAAAATCATTGTTGTTTGTGCTAGTGAAGTCACACAACTTAGTATTATCAGAGGAACTCATTTTAGCAAAATAAAAGCAAGCAAATAAATAACAGCTATAATGTAAACAATTTTTTGTGTGTTCTTGATAAAGAGAAGCAAAACAAGACAAAATTAAAAACAAGACAATCAACAAAATAAAGAGGTTGAGAGTGAGAGACTCCCCTTGCCAGAAGACTTCCTTCTCCCCGGCAACGGCGCCAGAAAAAGTCCTTGATGGTGCACATCTTGCACTCGTTGGGATACCCCAAGAGGAGGGTGTGATGAGCACAACGGTAAGAGTTTTCCCCTTAGTTAATAACCAAGGTTATCAATCCAGTAGGAGAAAGAGGACCTTCGGAAGGTTGCTGCCACTGACGGTGGTGATTGCTCACCGGTGTCAGCAACAACGTGGAACCTGCACACAACACAACCAAAATACTTTGTCCCAACGGTACAGTGAGGTTGTCAATCTCACCGGTCTTGCTGAAAACAAAGATTAGACGTATAGTATGGAAAATAATGTATGCTTGCAGTAAGTAAAGAAAGCAGGAAATTGTGGTGGTTTGTTTTAACAGTGTAGGAAAATGGACCGGGGTTCATAGGTTCACTAGTGGTGTCTCTCCATAAAAGATAGCATGCTGGGTGAACAAATTACAGCTGGGCAATTGACAATTAGAGGTTGCACCGTAGTGCACATTCATGACATGATGACTACTATGATATTTAGTGCGGGGATTACAACAATATAGATAGACCGTAATCCAACTACATCTATGACTAATAATCCACCCTCAGGTTATCATCCGAACCCCCTTAGGTATTAAGTTGCAAGCAACAGATAACTGCATTAAACAAAGTGTGTAATGTAAGCAATGATTGTACACGCGGGCACTCTCACCTCTGTTTTCTCTCTAGTGGCAACAAAACATCCTCCCCCTTCACGTGTCTGTCACTCGAGCAAGGCGAAAAGGAGGCATAAACCCACTATCGAGCATAAATACTCCCTCTTGGCGTCACTAGCAACTACTTGGCCAGAGCAACCACTAGCAACGGAAAGCATGCATGTCGGATATATACCGATTAGGGGTATATCCGGCATTGTCCTAAGAGCCGGATTACCAGGGTGGCCTGTTGGTAATAGATCACAGTCCATTAGGCGGCCCAGTAAGCTGACGCACAGAAGCCAGATTCTAGTAGAACCCAGACCACGGCCCAATGTGGTGCGGCTTGCAGTAGAAGACGGATTCCATCGTTTCCAAGTTAGATACTTTCCGTAGTCTTCTAGGTTTCCTTTCTGCAAGCCCTAACCCGGCTATCTATATAAAGCCGGACGGGAGAGAAGAAGAACAGAGAAGATTAGCTAGAAGCCAACTCACCCAGAAGTTGATCCTCGTCGAGTTAGCGAACCTTACTCACATTATGCTTTGTATACTTCAGGCTTCAGCCCTGATTTAGTGAGATTGCAGGAGTAGGAACGCCACCTAGTCGCGTCGTACCGAACATGGGTAAAATTGGTGTTCTTGGTTGTCGTACTACCACGTCCCCCCATGTCTCTTCCCGTAGACTCATGGCACCCCCGTCTATGAACTCTACTACAATGTCTAGACATTTCGCGCCCACCGTGGGGCCAACGACGTCACGCGTTATGTTTCGATCGGGGTTACTCGGCGGAATCGGTAGCACCATAACTGTTGGAAGCTTGAATTCGACAACGACATCGGGCGCTTCCTCGACAATGGATCGTACATGCTAGCACGGAATCATCTGGTAAGTACCTGCGTTTTACCGATTGGATCTGCAAACATATTTATCAGATTAATTGCAGAAGCAATGGGATTCTGTGGTGGAAGTAAATTTATCCCACCCTCCCTATACCCAGTTGAAGAAAATTATGATACCGGATTTTGCTCAGATCGCCAAAACTCTAAATTTGCTGCCTCTTCGGAGATGCCTGCAATCAGATCTCACTTCATTGGCATGGTGCAGTCCGAGGTCGCTGAAAACACGGAAGTAAGTAATCCCGCGCAAAAGGCAGAAAACAACAATCCCACAAAACAAGTGGAAGATCTGACACCCGCCAATGAAACGGTGAACTAGGAAGCCGACTTTGTACTAACTGTCATAGAGGAAAGATTGGAGTCGGAACCTGGATCTGAAGACATAGATTCAGAAGATGAAGATGAAGACGCTTTTGAAAGAAAAGTTAAATCTATGCAGGGGGCTTCCCTGAAGTACTTATGGAAAAACCGACTGATAACTCGGATGCCGAAGACGATGAAGACCCCAGAACACCTCCACCAGATGAGGAAAGAGAGGACGGCGAAATCAGTCCCATTTATCCTGATGTCAAGGAATTTACAGAAGGAGAACCTGGCAAAAAGCCTCCCTCTTCCAAGAAGAAAAAGAAGACTACCAAGAAGCTTCAGTACAAACTCCAGAAGAAAAAGTTGGCAGATAATGCTAACTTAAACCTGGAAGCAGGAGGAGCAAGCGGAGTCACACCTATGGAGAAGAAAAAGAAAGAAATCCCAGTTCCTGAATTGTCGGAATAGGACGAGATCGATCTGATCAAAACCCCGGTTGGACCATACGAGCCACCGGAAGTGCTGGAAGCCAGAATGCAAGCGATTATGCGGCAGCAACAACAACTATTCCGATCGCAAGAAAATCTCCTCAAAGCCCAAGCTACTGTTAAAGAAAAACAGGAGGAAATTGAAGAATTCGAAAGACGGAATATGTCCGGGATAAAATCCACGAGATTACCCGGAATCGCAAGGCCGGATGTACTGCCAGCAAAGAACGGTTGCAAAACCCTTCCTGGCAACGACAGATCGACAGCATACATGCTAAGGGTGAACGCATCTATAAGACCGCAGCCAAAAATGCGGAAGCCGCATTCGCCATCCTTAATGGTATATGTATTCCAAAGACAAAAAGCTCGAATGAGTGTATGCTTTCCTGGGTAAAGCACATCAACAACAACAATGAGGTCACGCAAGATCAGGGAAGTTGCATGACGACTCGGCCCTATGCAAAACTGCCACTTGCGCCACTGGAGCACCTGGAGAACCTGGAGATTTAGGCGATTCTAAGGACGAGAAGGGAGATCCTAAGAAGGACAAGAAAATCCCGGACAATAGGGATGAAGCGTCTAGAACGGGATCCCATATGCCGAAAGGCGGAAATAAACCCTGTGATCATAAAGACCGGGAGGAACAAAACCGGAAAGACGGAAAAATGATGCCGCCTCCGAGACGCCCAGCTGAAAAAGCCGGAAGGCATAAAAATCCTCACAGACGTGAGAGATTCCGTACTCCTCCTAGGAATAAAGAAAGGCCAAGGAGTAGAACTCTGCCTCATTCCAAAGGACACGATAACGGACGAAATAGGGATAATCCCGGAAGAGCGCATTCGTGCAACAATGGGCCAGAAAGGAGCAGATCCCCTTCTGTCCATTCAGCCGGCAGATGTTCCGCACACGTCGATAAGGCGGAAAGAGATGATCTATACTTTGGACCTAAGTGTTTCACTGACAGGATCCGAAGAATAACCCTACATTCCGGCTTCGCCAAAGTTGGTCCAACTTATCAAAAGTACACCGGATGTACAAACCCGGATACTTGGCTCTCAGATTACTATACTGCCGTTCAGATCAACAAAGGGACAGACCTGGAAGCAGTGAAATTTCTCCCTCTAATGTTGCTGGATGGAGCCAGAGATTGGATTAATGGGCTTCCGTCAAGAACAGTGGATAGCTGGGATGATATGGCTAGAGTATTCGCTCAACATAGCCGGGGTACGTACAAACGCCCTAAGAGCATCAACCAGCTAAATCGTTGCGTCCAGTTTGAAGACGAGTCCTATGTCGACTTTATATCAAGATGGATAGCAATGAAAAACTGATGATCTGGAGTAAGTGATGTACAAGCAATGCATGCTTTCATCAATGGACTCAAACCCGGCCTCGTACCATTCATGGTTGGTTCAAAGGAGCACAAAGATCTCGGATCTATGCTTACTACCGCCAATGAGCACGCGACGACCGAAGATGACATCAGAGCGAGAGGTGGAAATATTGATGCTTTGGTTAAGGCCAAAAAGACGCCTCGTTCTGAAAAGAAGACTACTCCGGAAGCACAGACAAAACCCAAAGAAGTAAATTTAACCTTTGGAAAGGATACTGGCTACAAATGGAAAGGAAGAAGCACAAAACCTATCTCCTATTCTAAGAAAGAGTGGGAAAAGATTAAGTCGGAAAATTGTGTCCACCATTCGCAATTTGGGAATCCTACCAATACAAATGCGCAGTGTCGCCTCAACAAGCATATGAAGGGCACTACAGGATCCGGGAATAAAGGAAAGAACTCCAAGAGGAAATTCTCCAAGCAAAAGCCAGAAGATGAAAAAGAAGACAGTGAATCAGACACTGATGAAAAAATCCAGTAACAACAGCGAAAAGGCGAACCAAAATTCCCGAGAGTTGATGGAGAATGCAACCTAACTTTCCTGGCAACTCCATCAGCAAAACAGGCAAAGCGAACACTTCGAGAAATAAACGCGGTTGTCCCACCAACGCCCAAATTCTTGAAGTATTCCAATACGCCAATTACCTGGGATCAGTCAGATCATCCCGGAAATATCCCAGAACCCGGCACACAAGCTCTAATATTAAGCCCTATTGTTCAAAACACTAGGCTAAAGAGAGTGTTGATGGATGGAGGATCCAGTATCAATATTATGTACCTGGATACACCGAAGCATTTGCGAATCTCCGAGACCCAGCCCAAACACAACAACATACGTTTCCACGGCATCGTTCCTAGCAGACAAGCACATTCCCTAGGAGAAATTTCCCTAGATGTAACCTTTGGAGAAAGAGAACATTTCCGACCGGAAAAAATCTCATTCGAGGTGGTGCCGTTCGAAAGTGTATACCATGCAATAGTCGGACGTCTAGCTTTTGCAAAATTTATGGCAAGATCATGTTATATTTATAACAAGCTGAAGATGCCAGGGCCAAAAGGAGGAGTAATCACAATATCATGAGACTTCAGATTGGCGAACAAGCTGGAAAAAGAAAACACCCTTTGCGACGAAAAAGTAATAGCAAAGGAGGAACTGAAAGAGCTGGCAAAGGAAGTATCGACGACAGAAATGCCGACAGGAAGAGAAAGCTGGAAGCAGGCAGATAGTTTCAAAGCTTCCGAGAATACAAGACAGGTTATCCTAGACCCCAAAGATCCGACAAAGTTTGTTGTAGTGGGGACAGGGATGACCGACAAATAGGAAAGCGCGACCATCGAGTTCCTCCGTGAGAACTGGGATATTTTTGCCTGGTGTCCTGCGGACATGCCGGGAGTACCGAGGGGACTTGCTGAGCATCAATTGAAGGTAATTCCAGGTTCAAAACCCGTCAAACAAGGTCTTCGTCGTTTTGATGGAAGAACACGGAAGGCTATAGGCAAGGAAATTATCCGGCTTTTAGCAACTAATTTTATCCGGGAAGTTATACATACTGATTGGTCTTCGAAACCAGTATTAGTCCCGAAGAAAGACAATATTGTTCTTAGGATGTGTATAGATTACACCGTCTTGAACAAATTGTGTCCAAAAGATAGGTTCGCGTTACCGCGAATCGATCAAATAATAGATGCCACTGCTGGCTCTGAGATTTTATGCTTTTTGGATGCTTATTCCGGGTACCATCAAATACGTATCAAGGAGGAAGATCAAATAAAAACTTCCTTCGTAACCCCGTATGGAACATACTATTACATAACCATGCCTTTTGGCCTGAAGAACGCGGGCGCTACATACCAGCGTTGCATGCAACGTTGCTTGCATAGTCAAATCGGCAAAAATGTCCATGTTTACGTGGATGACATTGCCTTAGTTTCCAAGGAAAAGGATACACTCCTTGAAGATCTACGAGAAACCTTCGAAAATTTGCGCACTTACAAAATGAAGTTGAATCCATTAAAGTGCGTATTCGGGGTTCCCTCAGGAAAGCTTCTGGGTTTTATCGTTTCTCATAGAGGAATAGAAGTAAACCCGGAAAATATCAAGGCAATCTTGAACATCACAAAGCCTACGTGTTTAAAATATGTACAAAGATTGACGGGTTCTGCAGCCGCAATCAGCAGATTTATAAGCCGGCTAGGAGATAATGCTCTGATATTATACAAATTGTTGAAGAAATCCGACAAATTTGAATGGACAGAAGAGGCGGACAAAGCATTAACCTAGCTGAAAGAAACCTTGATGAAAGAACCGATTTTGGCATCCCCAAAAGACGAAGAACCCATGTTACTGTATCTTACAACAACAAACAGGGTTATCAGCGCTGTGATAATAGTGGAAAGGCGGAAGGATGAACAAAGTATACCAGATCAGCATCCAGTATACTATGTTAGCGAAGTTTTCTCCGAGTCAAGGCAAAGGTACCCACATTATCAAAAGCTGGCATATGGCGTGTTTTTCACATCTAGAAAACTCCGCCATTATTTCCAAGGGCATTCCATAAAAATGGTAAGCAAAGCACCACTAGGGGATATCATTAACAATGCGGACGCAACATGCCGAGTAGCCAAATGGGGCATTGAGCTAGCTGTGTTCGACATTAAGTACCAACCCCGGACGACAATTAAATCCCAGGTGTTGGCAAATTTTATCGTTGATTGGACAGAAGCAATGGAGAACACACCAATGCCGGAGTCGGAATACTGGGTCATGCATTTTGATGGATCCAAGATGAAGGAAGGCGCTGGAGCTGGTGTAGTGCTAAAATCTCCAAAAGGTGACATTATGGAGTATGTATTACAGATACACTTCAACGCCAGTAACAACATGGCAGAATACGAAGCATTGCTTCATGGCTTGCATATTGCAAAAGAAATAGGTGTCAAACGTATACTCTATTACGGTGACTCGGATTTGGTGCAGCATCAGCTAAACCAAACATTGGATGCTAAAAGCCCCATAATGGCCGAATATCGGAGAAATGTGGACGAGTTTGCAATTTGCTTCCTTGGATTTGAAGTAATTCATATCAAAAGGGAAGAAAATTGGAACGCAGATGCATTAGCCCGCATGGGGTCGGAAAGAGTAAAAATCCTACCACCTGGCGTGCTTGTCCAACATTTGCACGAACCATCGATCAATTGCTCGTTAACCCGGATTGGACAATTCCATACTTAAACTTCTTAGTCAATCAGAAGTTTCCGGATGGAGCAGATGAGGTCTTGCAAAGGCAGATACAGCGCCGATGCAAAGGATACACGGTAATTAATGGTTGCCTGTATAAGCGCAGCACTATCAGAATTTTTCAGCGATGTATTTTGCCAGAAGAAGGCCGAGAAATCTTGCAAGAAATCCACGCAGGAGATTGCGGACATCATGCTCAATCAAAAAGCATAGTCAAAAATGCATTCCCTGCAGGGGTTTTCTGGCTCACAGCCAAGATAGACGCCGAATACATAGTAAACACATGTGCCGGATGCCAGTATTACGCCAAGCAGACGAATATGCCAACTCAAACCCGGAAAATCTTGCAAAGACTTAAAAAATCACTGCAAAAGAGGGATACTTGTTTATACAATTGATAGATAGCATTACAATGATATTAAATTTGAGAGAATAGTAATACTTCTATTTTTTGCCTGCCATCTGCCCAGGATTCAAGCGGCCTCTTCGGGATCCGAGTCATCATCCTCGCTGCTGGAATCCTCAGGAGTTGTCGGAACCTCCTCCTCGAGGTAGAAGGTGCAGATGTTCACCATCTGTGCTATCTTCGTAGCATGGCCTTTGACAGAGTCAAAGATGTTGGACCGCTGAGTGTCCGTGTATCCTTGAGGGATACCGGTCGCCACGCGCCAAGATTTGGCAGTGGTATAATGCATATGCATGAGCCTAAGGGCCATGCATGCACCACCACGAGTCGCGGAGCGAAACCAGGACTCCTTCCGGTTCGCCACCTCCTCGATCGCCTCCGGGAGCTTGCTAACTTCCGAGAGTTCTCCTGATTTGTCGGGAATGTACTTACTGATAAGTAACATCCCCGCGGACTTTAGCGCGGCGAATACTCTCCCGAAATCCCGGATTCGATCAATCCGGGTAAGCAAGGGGTTTCCCTCTGTTTAAACCAACAAAACAAAGTTAAAAAAACAGAGGAGGAAAAGGAAAAAATCCGGCAAAAGTGTTATAATCTTACCAAGAATACTATCCATTTCAACACCTTCAAGGCGCCGATTTAAGGCATTATCTAAGTCCTGGATGGTGGCCGTGTCCTTCTCGGCCTGGCTGGAAGCCTTAGACTCGGCAATGCCGACAGCTGGCTGGCCTCCAGAACTTTTTGGAGCTTCACGTTAATCTTGTGAAGTTCCATGTTCTCGTTTCGGAGGTTCTCGGCATTTCCGACATCTTCAGCCATTTGCTTGGCTTTTGCCAAAGAAGCTGAAAAGCAAGGAAATTGAAGAGATCAGAACTTGGAAATTGACTTAGAAAAATCTTTACATAAACAACAATGTGAAAGAATGAAAATTTACCTGCTGATTCTTCCAGCTTATGTTGAACGGAGGCCAGCTCCGAGTCTTTCTCTTCAGGAATGTTAAGGGGAGTTTTCACCTCCGTATTCTTGATGGTAAGTTTGCTAAAAACTTCCATGTTGATATTTTCGGCAGTTTGCTGAAAAATGGAAAAGAGACACATCGCTTAAGTCAAAAAAACAAGCAAGGTCAATGATAAAAGCATTAAGTCAAAAAATAATACATTTGGCAAATGCTTGGGGGCTAGAGATATTACCTGGCTCATTTTTGTCAGACTTGCTAGGTTCTCGTTGAACTCTTTTGCATAGTCGGCAAAAAGAATCCCGACATGCCAAAGGGCGTCTTGGATGACCTGCCGAGGTGAAAATACGAAGTTATTCCTAACAATAAGTCCGCCTTGCGGCCAAGGACGGATTAAGGGAGCTGGAGCAAAGTGCTTTGTCGCCCACGGATGGATATACCCGTGTTCGTCAAAGGGCTCTTCTTTTACCTTGAACTCTTTGTCAAACATCGGGATAGGCTCCTCCTCTGGAATATGAGAAGGACCTCCTGTTTCTGGCACCGCCCTTTCCCTCGCGTTGGACTCGAACGCAATGGGCTGGCTGGACTGCAAAGGGTATTCTCCCTCCCTTGCAGCCAAGTTCTCTTCTCATGTGGCAACTGGAGTGTCGGGGGCTGCAGCGGGAGACGGCTGCGCTCCTCTCCTAACCACCGCCTTATGTTTTTTCCGGCTTTTTGGCTTCAAGGTGGTAGGTGCAAGGCTGGAGAGGAAAGGAGAGAAATTCCAAGAAATAAGAATCCGAGAAATAACAATGCGTGCAACAAAAAACATAGGAAAACCCCGGGATTTCTAACCTGGATGTTGCGAAGGCGACGCCGTCAAGGTCGATAACCTCCCGAGTGGCGGAAGGCTTCTTGCGCTTCCGCCCACCGGCAAAGTTGGCACGCAGAGCATCCAACTCAGCGTCATAGGCAAGCTCCAAGTCAGGAAGAGTCGTAATATGTCAAAAATAACAAAGATTCGGGTAAGACAAAACATCCGAGAAAGAGGAAAAGCAAGAAATTGCCTAAAGCGGAAAAAATTCTACCTTTGGAGCTGGTTTCACAGCATGATAAATTTCCTGGCTTTCTTCATACTAGTCTCGAGTAGAAACGAGTTGATTCATCCGCTTCTTGAAGTCCTTCTTCGAGAACTCTTTGTCCGTCGTCCTCGTCGCGTCCTCCGGGCCTAAGTATTCGCACATTAGCCTTTTTCGGCGTTAGGCTAATGGCTGAATACGCCTTCCGAGCCAGCACAAAACTGTGTCTGTGCTGGTGAGAGGAGGAGTCACGAATACAAGCTTGGCGAATCGCAAAAGAAAGATATTCGAGACACGGAAGATGATCCCAAGCGTCCGAATCGCAAAAGAAAGAGAAAGATAGATGTTGAATTAGGAGAAACAAAGAGACCCTGGAGCATCCAGCAGTTACGTCCCTTCTACACTTAGTTTAATTTCTATGTAAACATCTTTGAGATCATGAAATAAAGTTGTTGGTATTCATGCATTACTGTTTTATCTGTTTTCATACAAAGCATATGTCGAGACATCGTAGTAGTTTTCATAGACTGGGGTGCCATGAGACTACGGTAGAGACGTGGGGTAACGGGATAGCGTAGTAACACAGAACACGGGATTTTACCCAGGTTCGGTACGTCGCGACAGTACGGCGTACCTACTCCTGCACTTCTCACTAATTGGGACTAAAGCCCGTATAACAGGGTTACAATGTGAGGGAATAGATCTAGCTACTCGACGAGGATGAACTTCTCGGCGAGTTGCGTAGAGCTTGAGCTTGAACCTAGAACCTTGGAACTTATCAAACTTATGTAATCTATCTCCCGTCCGGCTTTATATAATAGCCGGATTAGGGCTTACAGAACAAGAAACCTAGAAGACTACGTTTAACTTGTAACTTGGAAAGTAAGGAATCCGTCTTCTCCTCCAAGCCAGATCACGTGGGCCGTGTTCCGGGTTCTTCTAGAATCCGGCTTCTGCGCGTCGGACTACTGGGCCGCCCAATGGACCTAAGCCCATTACCATGTAGGCCACCCTGGTAGTCCGGCTCTTTTGTCTACCATCTTCTATACCCCTATTCAGTATATATCCGACAGTAGCCCCCAGGAAGGATCAAAACTCTGAAACTCCGCCTTTCGTCAAATACATTTTATCCGGGAAAACTTGATTCAGCAGTCTTGATTCTTTCTTCTTTCCTTTTGAAGGAGATGGTAACACAAAACTCGGAACTACGAAAATCCGGCTTTTCTTCTCGCGATCCTTCGCGGAAAAGGAGCTTATGACATCAGCGCCTTAATCATGCTGACGCAAGCGCCGCTTGGTTTCACGCGGGAAACCCTGCAACGTATCTCTGACAGATTCTCACGAGAAACGAGGAGATAGCCATCATTCCTCTGTCGTTCCGTTTCCCGGATTTTCCGGCGAGCGACACGCGTCGAACATCCAACGGTCAAAAGAGCCGTTGGCACGTATCTAGAGGTTTTCAGGCTATAAATAGCCGTCCTCTTCGTCATCGGAAATCTTTCCTCACTCCATCACTGCCCACGCCATTGACGCAACCGCGAGCTCGAGAGCAAGACCTTGCCCCGACGAACTCTTCGCACGCCGGAGCGCTTATTCGCTACCGAAGAAGATGGCCTCTCCGTCGTCCTCACCGGCTCACGCCTCCATCGACGAACTTTTGGGCGACCTAGATCCACAGCTAGGGTCGCCCAAGCATGCCGGCGGCGAGCCGGAAAAGGCCACGGCATCCGCGGCGGGCGGAGGAAACGCTTCCGCCGCCGCGGACGTCGCGGGCCCAAGCGCCACAACAACTCCGCCGTTTGCTTCAGAACCAGCGAGGGTCAAGATTCACTCCCGTGGTACTGAGCGCTTCTCCACCGGAGCTGATGAAGAAGCAGAATTTGTCGGAAATTGGAATCAGAGTAATACTTCACTCGTCCTCCTTCGTCGGATGTCAAGGGATAGATTAATAGTTAAAGGCAAATGGCGGATCTCGAAGGATGAGCCAGAGCCCAAGCCAAAGGAAGGAGAACGTGTCCTCCTTACCTCTCATATCACGAGAGGTATGGGTTTTCCCCCTTCCGCCTTTTTCCTAGACGTCCTCAACTTTTATGGTGTTCAACCACATAATATCTCTCCAAATTCCATCCTTCAATTAGCTAGTTTCCAAGCTCTTTTTGAAGGGTATCTTGGAATAACTCCCAATTTAGACTTCTGGCATTATTGTTTTGAGGTAAAACATAACATTACAAACGGTGTTTCACCCATCTGCGGGACCATATCTTTTACCCTCAGAAACTTTAGGGAAGAATGGTATCCAAAGATAAGAATGCCAAAACCTGACCAATCTTGGCTAGGTTCTTTCTTTTATCACCAAGACATTCCGTTCCCCGGCAGAGAAACCGGAATTCCTCCCTTTATTAATTCTGCCGCTACTCCTTGCGAGAGTTGGACATTTGCAGTAACAGAGGATTTGCCTGAAAACCTGATGAAAATAAAGCGGCGCATTGCCAAACTTTCTTCTTCTCAACCACCTTTGGTTTGGAAGGATATCGTTTTATGCTGGTTTGGACGTCGCGTACAACCTTTATCCCTTCGTTCCCGACTTCTTTGCGAGTACATGGGACCGGAAGATAGCATGAGAGGAACAGATAGGTCCTTTAGCAAGAAGGATTTTATAGAACGCCTTCATCAGATAGTTGCCGCCGATAGCCAGATTGAGGAAAGTCTAGCCATTTATCATGCGGAAAATCTGGTTCCTAAGGTACTTTCCTTCCCTTGTTTCTGAGTTTCCTCAGATTATCTTCTCTCTTCATTTTTTAACACACTGTTAATTCTTTCCTAGTTTGACGAACTTGGAGAAAATGATCTTGCTTCTGATGCTGAAATCAGCAAATTACATGCCGAGTTTTACAACAGCCAAAAGCGCAAGAGGCAAACTACTATCAAAGAAGAATTTCCCTCTGCAGCTACGGGTAAAAGGGGGAGAACGAATACGTCAATGGGCGGAAATTTTCGATCACCTGCTGGAGACGAATCCATTCCTACTCCGGATGATATCCGGGTGAAAGAAGAGCCTTTCGACGACCTCGGATATATTCGTCCGGAAGCTAAGAAATTTTTTGCTCCTGCGCCTCTTGTTCGCCCCTGGCCACAAAATGGATTAGTTATCCGCAATAATATCGCATTCTCGCCCCGTCAGGTCATACACGATGGCCTTCACCATGTTGGAATTCTTTTCATGGAATATGCCAGGGAATTCAAGGAGACGTTGGCTGACTTGCGAGAAATGAGCCAGGTAATACTTCTAGCCCCCAAGCATTAAGTTGAAACCCTAAATTCTTCTTAATGCTTCTTTTTATGCTTGTTCAAACTTAAGCATCTGGCTTTCATTTCCATGTTTCAGCATTCCGCAGATGCCATAAACTTGGAAGTTTTGAAAAAACTTAGCCTCAAAAGCAGAGAAGTAAAAACACTTCAATCTGTTATTGAGTCAAAAAGCAACGAACTGGCGTCGTCTCAACGGCAATTATCAAAAGCCACCGGTATTTTACTTCGTGTTTATTGATTTTTGCTGGAAAATCATTGCTAGATCTTGCCGTAATGTCGGAATATTTTGTCCCTGCTTTTCAGCTGCTTTAACCAAAGCCAAGAAGCACACAGCAAACGCTACTTATTTTTCTCAACTTCGTGAAGAAAACTCCATCCTTCAAAGAGAACTTTCAAAAGTTCGAGAAGAACTGGAAGCCAGTAATCTAGCCCTTGGGATTGCGCAATCCAAGGCTTCTTTGCAGGCAGCAGAGCATAAATCTATTATCAATGATTTAGAAAGTATGCTATTCCCTCGTATGAAAGAGGGCGATGAAATTGACGCGGTTCTTGGTAAGTTGACTTCTTTTACCAATACTTTCATGTCATATTTCTTGTATTCTCTAATCTTTGCTTTTGTCAAAAAAGCAGGAAATTTTCCAGGAATTTCTCGGACTGAAAAGATCCGGGCCTTTGGGAAGATATGGAATTCAATCAGAAATGCAGGAATGCATTTAATTAATAAATTCCTGCCCACAAGTAGTATACAATCTTCAGAAGTTTACCGACTTCCGGATGCCATCATGGAGGTAGCAAATTCGAAGGAATCTTTCCTTCGCTCTGCTGCACGGGGTGGTGCGCGAATGGCACTTGGCCTCATGCGGTTACACTACCCTGATGCAAAATCCTGGCGTGTAGCATCCGGTATTCCTCAAGAATGTACAGAAGCACAAATAAATGCGATCTTTAATGAAGTTGAAGGCTACGCCACTCAGATTGCCTCCATGGTGAATATCTCCATTACTTATCCGGAAGAAGAAGTGCCCGCAGCCCCCGAGAATGATAGCAGTGATGAAGACTCAGAAGTTTAAGGGGGCGCACTTGACCTGGATGATGGATGTGTACAGAAGCATTTTCTTTTTTACAATGTAATTCATATTGTACTGCTTCTGTACCTTTTGCTGAAACAAGAACTCCACCTTTTACAGTTGTGAATTATTAAATTCCTTGCAAAGTTTTGTCGGGTTTGGTTATTCCTTTTTTCTTCTAAGTAATCCGGAAAATGTGCTTTAACTGCTCTAGTGTTAAAAAATGGCTCAAATAGCAATATAAAACTTCATGCCGAGTAACTGGGGACGAACCAAACAGTTTTGAAACTCGGATTCATGGATCATGCTAAAGGCATTTTTACTAACTAGTTCCAATAACCCAATACACACAATCAGATAAGACTTAGATAAAACAAGGAACTATTTTGAAACTTGGGCACGCAGGCACAATCCGAGTTTCCTTTAACCTTGAACAGGCCGAATCATTCAGCTTTTAAACACCGAGCACGCAGGCACAATTCGGGTTAACATTGAGTATTTGTAAGATCATTGGGAAATAGATGAGGCGGAAATATTTTGTACTTATAATGAATATGAATTCCGACAACTTTATTTCATGATCTCAAAGATGTTTACATAGAAATTGAACTAAGTATAGAAGGGACGTAATTGCTGGATACTCCAAGGCCTATTTGTCTCTCCTAGTTCATCATCTATTTTTCTCTTTCTTTTGCGATTCGGCTTCTCGGGGTCGTCCTCCGTATCTCGAATGTCAACAAGATAGTATGATCCATTCTTCATGGCTTTACTGATGACAAATGGTCCTTCGCATACTGGGGCTAATTTGTGCTTCCTTTTCTGCACCAATCTCAGCACTAAGTCACCTTCTTTAAAAGAACGATGCCTGATTTTCCGACTGTGATAACGCCGTAAACCTTGCTGGTAGATGGCGGATCTTTGAAGTACAAGTTCTCGTTCCTCTTCTAAGAGATCGACGGCATCCTGTCGTGCTTCCTCGGCATCCGAGTCTTCAAAATTCTGCACTCTTGGGCTATCATGGATCATATCCGTTGGAAGAATAGCTTCCGCACCGTAAACCAGGAAAAACGGGGTTTGCTCGGTTGACCTATTTGGCGTCGTTCGAATACTCCACAACACGGAAGGTAGCTCTTCTACCCATGCTCCAGCTGCTCTATGGAGAGGAGTTTCGAGTCTTGGGCGTATTCCTTGCAGGATTGAACTGTTCATTCTTTCAACCTGTCCATTAGATTGCGGGTGTGCCACAGATGCAAGATCTAAGCGAATTCCCGTTTGTTGGCAGTATTTTGCCAACTCTCCAATGGAGAAATTTTTCCCGTTATCAGTTATTATGCTGTGTGGGACGCCATACCTCATTACTAAATCAATAATGAAATTTCTGGCAGTTGCGCCGTCCAGCTTTTTGATGGGTTTAGCCTCCACCCATTTTGTGTACTTATCTACCGCTACGAGTAGATGTGTAAGTCCACCTCTTGCAGTTTTGAACGGTCCCATCATATCTAGCCCCCAGACCGCAAACGGCCATGTGATAGGGATAGTTTTAAGTGCTTGGGCCGGCAAATTGGTCTGCTTGGCGTAATATTGGCATCCTTCGCACGTATTCACTATGCGTTCGGCGTCTGTCTTGGCTGTTAGCCAGAAAAACCCCGCCCGGAATGCTTTTTTGACTATGCTTTTTGATTGAGCATGATGTCCGCAATCGCCGGCATGGATTTCTTCCAGTATTTCTCTTCCTTCTTCTGGTGAAATACACCGTTGAAAAATTCCGGAAGTACTGCGCTTATACAAGTGGTCGTTGATCACCACGTATCCTTTGCATCGACGCTGTATTTGCCTTTGCAAGACCTCGTCTGCTCCTTCCGGGTACTTCTGATTGACTAAGAAGTTTAAGTACGGGATTGTCCAATCCGGTTTAACGAGCATGACTTCAATTGTTTCAGATGCTAGAGGGTAATCAACGTCTCCACCTTTTATGGACGGTTCATGCAAATGCTGGACGAATACCCCTGGTGGTAAAGTTTTTACTCTCTCTGATCCCATGCGGGCTAACGCATCCGCGTTCCAATTTTCCTCCCTTTTTATGTGAAGGACTTCGAACCCGAAGAAGCAGATGGCAAATTCATCCACCGTTCTCCGATATTCGGCCATTATAGGGCTTTTCGCGTCCCAGGTTTGGTTGAGCTGATGCTGTACCAAATCCGAGTCTCCATAGCACAAGATGCGTTTTACCCCTATTTCTTTTGCAATATGCAAGCCATGAAGCAAAGCTTCGTATTCTGCCACATTATTACTGGCGTTGAAGTGTATTTGCAATACATACTCCATTGTGTCTCCCTTGGGAGATTTTAGAACTACGCCGGCTCCAGCTCCTTCCTTCATCTTGGATCCGTCAAAGTGCATGATCCAGTACTCGGATTCTGGCATCGGTGTATTTTCCATTGCTTCTGTCCAGTCGGCGACGAAATCTGCCAAAACCTGGGATTTATTGTCGTCCTTGGCTGGTACTTAATGTCGAAAGCTGCCAGCTCGATGCCCCATTTAGCTACTCGGCCGGTTGCCTCCGCATTGTTTATAATATCCCCTAGTGGCGCTTTACATACCACTGTTATAGAATGTCCTTGGAAGTAATGGCGCAGCTTTCTGGATGCAAAAAATACGCCATATGCCAGTTTCTGATAGTGCGGGTATCTTTGTTTGGATTCGGAGAAAACTTCGCTTATGTAGTATACCGGATGTTGATCTGGTATGCTTTGCTCTTCTTTTGTCCGTTCCACAACGATTACCGCGCTAATAACCCGATTAGTAGCCGTAAGGTATAGTAACATGGGTTCTTCGTCTTTGGGAGATGCCAAGATGGGAGCGTTCATCAAGGTTTCCTTTAACTGGGCCAACGCTGCATCGGCCTCTTCTGTCCATTCGAACTTGTCGGATTTCTTTAACAGTTTGTAGAGTGGTAAGGCTTTATCCCCCAGCCGACTAATAAATCTGCTGACGGCTGCAGCGGAACCCGTCAATCTTTGGACATCTTTTACACATGTAGGCTTTGAGATGTTCAAGATTGCCTTGATCTTTTCCGGGTTAACTTCTATTCCTCTGTGGGAAACGATGAAACCCAGAAGTTTTCCTGAGGGGACCCCGAATACGCACTTAGATGGATTCAACTTCATCTTGTAAGTGCGCAAATTCTCGAAGGTTTCTCGCAAATCCTCAAGGAGTGTATCTTTTTCCTTGGTTACGACGGCAATATCGTCCACGTAAACATGGACATTTTTTCCAATCTGACTATGCAAACAACGTTGCATGCAACGCTGGTAGGTTGCACCTGCGTTCTTCAGGCCAAAAGGCATGGTTACGTAGTAATACGTCCCGTACGGGGTTATAAAAGAAGTCTTGATTTGATCTTCCTTTTTCATGCGTATTTGGTGGTACCCGGAGTATGCATCCAAAAAGCATAAAAGCTCGGAGCCTGCAGTGGCATCTATTATTTGATCGATTCGCGGCAGTGCGAACCTATCTTTCGGACATAACTTGTTCAATCATGTGTAATCTATACACATTCTGAGGGCAGTTGTGTCTTTCTTCGGCACTAATACCGGATTTGCGGACCAATCAGTATGGATTACTTCCTTGATAAAATCCGCTGCTAAAAGCCGGATAATTTCCTTGCCAATAGCCTTCCGTCTTCTTCCGTCAAATCGACGGAGACCTTGTTTGACGGGTTTTGATCCAGGAATAACCTTGAGTTGGTGCTCAGCAAGCTCCCTGGGTACGCCTGGCATGTCAGCTGGACACCAGGCAAAAATATCCCAGTTCTCACGGAGGAACTTGATGAGCTCGCCTTCCTATTTGTCGGTCATCCCAGTCCCTACTACGACAAATTTTGTCGGATCTTTGGGATCTAGGATTACCTGTCTTGTATTCTCGGACGCCTTGAAGCTATCTGTTGGCTTCCGAGTTTCTTTTCCTGCCGGAATTTCCTTCGGCGATACCTCCTTGGCTAACTCTTTCAGTTCTTCCTGAGCTATAACTCTTTGAGCGCAAAGGGCGTTTTGCTTCTCCAACTCGTTTGCCAGCTTGAAATCACCGTCAATGGTGATTACTCCTCCTTTGGGTCCTGGCATCTTCAGCTTGTTGTAGATATAGCAAGATCTTGCCATAAATTTGGCGAAAGCCGGGCGTCCGAGTATTGCGTGATACACGCTTTCGAACGGCACTACTTCGAAGGATACTTTTTCCTGCCGGAAGTGATCTTTATCTCCGAAGGTGACATCTAGGGAAATTTCTCCTAGGGATCGTGCTTGCCTGCCAGGAACAATGCCATGGAAGCGTATATTGCTGTAGTTGAGCTGGGACTCGGAAATCTTCAAGTGCTTCAATGTATCCAGGTATATTATGTTGATACTGGATCCTCCGTCCATCAACACTCTTCTTAGCCTAGTGTTTTGAACAATAGGGCTTACAACAAGAGCTTGTGTGCCGGGTTCAGGGATATTTCCGGGATGATCTGACTGATCCCAGATTATCGGTGTGTTGGAGTACTTCAAGAATTTTGGGGTTGCCGGAACAACCGCGTTTATTTCTCGAAGTGTCCTTTTGGCCACCTTTGCTGACGGGGTTGCTAGGAAAGTTAACATTGCTTCTCCGTCAACTCTCGGAAACTTAGGTTCGCCTTTTCGCTGCTGTTCCTGGATTTTGTCATCAGTGTCCGATTCACTGTCTTCTTTTTCACCTTCTGGCTTTTGTTTGGCAGGTTTTCTCTTGGAACCCTTCCCTTTATTTCCGGATCCTGCATTGCCTTTCATATGCTTGTTTAGCCGGCATTGCGCGTTTGTGTGGGTTGGTTTCCCAAACTGAGAGTGGTGGACGCAGGGTTCCGACTTAATTCTCTCCCATTCTTCGGGAGTGTAATTGATTGGATCTGGACTGCGGCCTTTCCACTTGTTCACCTTTTCTCCTCCAAAGGCTATGTTAACCTCCTTGGGCTTTGTTGTTGACTCCGGAGTTCCTTTTTTATCAGAACGAGGTGTTTTCTTGGCCAGTATCAGTGACTCAATATTGCCTCCTCTTGCTCTGATATCGTCTTCGGCTGCAGCATGCTCATTAGCGGTTGTAAGCATAGATCCGAGATCTTTGTGCTTTTTAGAACCAACCATGAACGGTACAAGTCCGGGTTTTAGGCCATTGACGAAAGCATGCATTGCTTGCACGTCAGTTACTCCAGAGCAACTATTCTTCATTGCAGTCCATCTGGAGATGAAATCCACGTATGGTTCGTCTTCAAATTGGGTGCAACGGTTCAGCTGGTTGATGCTATTTGGGCGTTTGTATGTTCCCCGAAAATGCTGAGTAAATACTCTCGCCATATCATCCCAACTGTCGACAGTTCTTGATGGTAAACCATTGATCCAATCTCTGGCTCCGTCTAGCAACATTAGGGGAAGAAACATGACAGCTTCCAGGTCTGTCCCATTGTTGATTTGGACGGCTGTGTAATAATCTGAAAGCCAGGTATCCGGGTTTGTACTGCCGGTATATTTTTGGTAGGTTGGACCAACTTTGGCAAAGCCAGAATGCAGGGTTATCCTTCGGATCCTGTCAGTAAAACACTTGGGACCAAAGTATAGATCGTCCTTTTCTGCTCTATCAATATGTGCAGAATATCTCCCGGCTGAATGGACAGAAGGGGATCTGCTCCTTTCTTTTCCATTGTTGCGCGGACGCGTTTTTCCGAGGTTATCTCTATCTCTTCCGTTCTCACGCCCCCTGGGATTAGGTGGAGTCCTGCACCTGTACCTTTCCTTATCTTTAGGCGGTGTCCGAGATCTTTCACGTCTGTGAGGTGTATCGTATCTTCCAGCTTTTTCAGCTGGGTTTCTCGGAGGTGGCATTATTTTACCGTCATTCCGTTGTTTGTCTTCCCGATCGTGTGGTTTATATCCATCTTTCGGGAGATGAGGTCCGGTTCTAGACGCTGCGTCCCGGTTGTCGGGGTTTTTCTTATCTTTTCTCGGATCCTCTTTTTTATCCGAATCTCCGGGTTCTTCCGGTCCAGGTGCTCCAGCAGCGCAAGTAACTGTTTTGCAGAGGGCGGAATTATCATGCAGCCTCCCTGATCGCTCTTGTCCTCGCTGTTGCTGCTGTAATGCCTTTCCTAGGAAAGCATACACCCCTTGGAGTTTTTCCCCGTTTGAATACAGATCGTTATTGAGGATGGCGAACGCTGCTTCCGCGTTTTCCGCTGCGGTTTTGTATATTGGTTCGCCCTTGGCATCTTTGCCGTTTAACTGCTTTTGCCAAGATGGGTTATAAAACCTTTCTTTTGGCGGCAGTTCTTCCGGTTTTGCGATTCCGGGTAACCTAGTAGGTTTTAAGGCAGATCTATGCTTTCTCTCGTACTCCTCTATTTCTTCCTTCATGACTTTGATGTCATTATGGGTTTGTTGGAGATGTTGCCGAGATCTAAGCAGATGTTGCTGTTGCCGTTGGAAAGCTTGTCTCCTGGCTTCCAGCATCTCAGGGGGTTCATTGGGTCCCACTGGAGTTTGTAATAGTTCTTGCTCTTCCAGTTCTGTCATTGGCGGAGCAGTGATTTCCTTAGATTTCTTTTCGGCGGGCTTTGTGCCACTAATATCTCCAACTTCCAGGTTTTCATCAGTGAGATCAGCTGACTTTTTCTTCCGGAGTTTGTACTGGAGTTTTTTAGAAGCACGGTGCTTTTTCTTGGAAGAAGGAGGTTTTTTGACAGGTTCATCTTCTGTCATCTCCTTGACATTAGGGAATATCGGAGAAGTTTCTCCGTCTTCCCTCTCTTCCACTGGCGGAGGGGTTTTAGGGCTTTCCTGGCTATCGGCACCCGTTGTATCAGCTGGTTTTGCCATTAGCACTTCATGGAATCCCTCTTGAAAGGATTTAACTTTTCTTACGAAGGCATCACCGTCTTCGTCTTCGGAATCGAAGTTATCCGATCCGGTTTCCGACTCCAATCTCGCCTCTATGGCGGCAAGCACGGACTCTGTTTCCGAGCTCATCGTCTGGTTGACGGATGTCGGATCTTCCGTCTCTGTGACGGGTATTGGTTCTTCCATCTCTATGACGGGTAGGTTGTTATCTGCCTCTTGCACGGGATTTCCGTCATCCGTGTTTTCAGCGATCTCGGATTGCACCATGCCGATAAAGTGCGTATCACTGTTTTGTCGGCGATCTGAGCAAAATCCGGCATCATAGTCGTCTTCGACTGGGTATAGGGCGGGTGGGAAATACTTGCTTCCACCGCAAAACCCCATTGCCTCCGCGGTTAATCCGATAAAGATGTTAGCAGATCCAATCGGTAAAACGCAGGCACTTACCAGGTGGTTTTGCGCCGGTATGTAGGATCCGTTGTCGAGGAAGCGCCCGACGTCGTCGTCGAATTCCAAGCTTCCGACAGTGATCGATCTTCCAATTCCGCCGAGTATCCCAGATCGGAATTTCACGCCTGACGTCGTTTGCCCCACGGTGGGCGCCAACTGTCGAGACATCGTAGTAGTTTTCATAGACTGGGGTGCCATGAGACTACGGTAGAGACGTGGGGTAACGGGATAGCGTAGTAACACAGAACACGGGATTTTACCCAGGTTCGGTACGTCGCGACAGTACGGCGTACCTACTCCTGCACTTCTCACTAATTGGGACTAAAGCCCGTATAACAGGGTTACAATGTGAGGGAATAGATCTAGCTACTCGACGAGGATGAACTTCTCGGCGAGTTGCGTAGAGCTTGAGCTTGAACCTAGAACCTTGGAACTTATCAAACTTATGTAATCTATCTCCCGTCCGGCTTTATATAATAGCCGGATTAGGGCTTACAGAACAAGAAACCTAGAAGACTACGTTTAACTTGTAACTTGGAAAGTAAGGAATCCGTCTTCTCCTCCAAGCCAGATCACGTGGGCCGTGATCCGGGTTCTTCTAGAATCCGGCTTCTGCGCGTCGGACTACTGGGCCGCCCAATGGACCTAAGCCCATTACCATGTAGGCCACCCTGGTAGTCCGGCTCTTTTGTCTACCATCTTCTATACCCCTATTCAGTATATATCCGACAGCATAAGTCCGTCTTATCTATTTCCCAATGATCTTTCAAAATACTCAATGTTAACCCGAATTGTGTCTGCGTGCTCGGAGTTCTAAAACTGAATGTTTTTCAGCCTAAGGAGGCTTAAGGAAACCTAGATTGTGCCTGCGTGCCTGAGTTTCATACAATTTCAAAATTACTTACTTTTCTCTAAGTAATATTTGATTGTTTATGTGTTGGGTCACTGAAATTAGTAACTAAAAATGCCTTAGTACAATCCATGTTTCCGAGTTTCGACTGATTGGTTAAACCCAGTCACTTGGCATGAACATTAAGTACTATTGAGCCATTTCAAACAATATGGACCGTTAAAGCATATAAACCAGAGAACTTAGAAGGCAAAGGAATTAAAACCCGGAAAACTTGCAAAGACTTATAAATTAAACTGCAAAAGCGAGTACTTGTTTATACAAAGGATAGATAGCATTACAATGAATATTACATTGTAAGAGTAGTGATGCTTCTATTTTTCCTATCTTCTACCCAGGACTCAAGTAGCTTCTTCGGGATCCGAATCCTCCTCCTCGCTGCTGGACTCCTCGGGAGTTGTCGGAATTTCCTCCTCGGGATAGAAGGTGGAGATGTTCACCATTTGCGCTATTTTGGTGGCGTGGCCTTTGACGGAGTCGAAGATGTTGGCCCGCTGAGCGTCCGTGTATCCTTGAGGGGTACCTGACGCCACACGACAAGACTTGGCGGTTGTATAATGCATTCGCATGAGCCCAAGGGCCATGCGCACACCACCGCGAGCCGCGGAACGGAACCATGAATCTTTGTTGTTCGCCACCTCCTCGATCGCCTCCGGAAGCTTGCTAACTTCCGAGAGTTCTCCTGCTTTGTCGGGAATGTACTTATTGATAAGTAACATCCTCGCGGACTTCAGCGCAGCGAGGAGTCTCCCAGAAGCCCGGATTCGATCGATCCGGGTAAGCAACGGGTTCCCTTCTGTTTAAATCAACAAAGAAAGTTAGAACAAAATAGAGGAGGAGAAGGGGAAAATCCGGTAAAAGTTCCAGAACTTACCGAGAATCATGTCCATATCCGTGCCTTCCTTAAGGCGTTGGTTCAGGGCATTCTCCAAGTCCTTGATGGTGGCCAGGTCCTTCTCGACCTGGCTAGAGGCTTTGGACTTGGCAATGCCGACAGCCAGTTGGCTGGCCTCCAGGTCCTTCTGGAGCTTCACATTGATCTTGTGAAGTTCCATGTTCTCCTTGCGGAGGTTCTCAGCATTGCTAGCATCTTTAGCAATTTGTTTGGGTTTCACCAAAGAAGCTGAAAAGCAAGTAAAATGAAGAGTTAAAACTCGGAAAAATACTTAGAAAAAGTTCTAAAAAACAGCAGAGAGAAAAAATTACCTGCTGATTCATCCAGCTTTTGCTGAACGGAGGCTAGCTCTGCATCCTTTTCATCAAGAATGCTAAGGAGAGTTTTCACCTCCTTATTCTTGATTGTAAGTTTGCTAAAAACTTCCATGTTAATGTTTTCAGCAGTTTGCTGAAACATGGAAAATAGACACAACGCTTAAGACATAAAACAAGCAATGTCATAATAAAAGCATTAAGTAAAAAAAGTATACATTTGGCATAATGCTTGGGGGCTAGAGATATTACCTGGCTCATTTTCGTCAAGTTTGCCAGATTTTTATTAAACTCTTTTGCATAGTCTGCAAAAAGAATCCCGACGTGGCAAAGGCTGTCCTGGATGACCTGCCGAGGTAAAAATACGAAGTTATTCCAAACAATAAGCCCGCCTTGCGGCCAAGGACGGATTAAGGGAGCTGGAGCGAAGTGTTTTGTCGCCCACGGCTTGATATACCCGTGTTCGTCAAATGGCTCTGCCTTTACCTTAAACTCTTTGTCGAATGTTGGGATATGTTCCTCCTCTGGAGCACGAGAAGGACCTCCCTTTTCTGGCACCGCCCTTTCCCTCGCGTCCGAATCGGACGCAATGGGCTGGCTGGACTACAAAGGGTATTCTTCCTCCCTTGCAGCTAGGTTCTCTCCTCCTGTGGCAACCGGGGTTTCGGGGGCTGCAGCGGGAGACGGCTTTACTCCTCTGCTAACAACTGCCTTATGTTTCTTCCGGGCTTTCGGCTTTAGGGTGGTAGGAGCAAGGCTGGAAAAGAAGGGAAAGGAAATAAGTTCCGAGAAATAAGAATCCGAGAAATAAATAAAAATACATGCAATAAAAAGCGCAGGAAAAAACTGGGAAATTCTTACATGGATGTTGCAACGGGAACGTCGTCAAGTTTGATGACCTCCTGAGTGGTGGAAGGCTTCTTGCGCTTCCGCCCACCGGCAAAGTTGGCACGCAGAGCGTCCAAATCAGCGTCAGATGCAAGCTCCGAATCAGGAAGAGTTGTAATCTGTCAAAAAGGACAAAGATCCGGGTAAGACAAAAAACATCCGAGAAAAGTGAAAAATGAGAAATTTGCCTAAAGGGGGAAAATCTACCTTTGGAGCTGGATGCCCAGCATGATACATTTCTCGGCTTCCTTCATACTGGTCTCGAGTAGAGACCAATTGGTTCAGCCGTTTCTTGAAGTCCTTCTTCAGGAAACCCTTGTCCGTCGTCCTCATCGACTCCTCCGGGCCCGAGTATTCGCACATTACCATTTTCCGCGATAGGCTAATGGCTGAATACGCCGTCCGAGCCAGCACAAAACTGTGTCTGTGCCGGTGAGAGGAGGAGTGGCGGATACAATCTTGGCTATGCGCTTCTTGATCCTCATGAGATCTGTTGGCAGAGTCTGGACCGCTTCTACAGCCCAGTTATCTTGGGGGGGGGTAGCAGCGGAATTATCGAAAGGTGGAATTCTCGTCTCCTTTCCAGGAAACAGGACATCTTCATGATAGAAGAAGGAACCCGTCCAAAATTTGACGGATTCCGAGGTTTTAATCTTGGGGAACCAGTCCTCCCTAAACCTACGGAGGGTGAAGGAGATGATCCCGCAAGTGGGGAGAGCGCCCTCAGAAGGGTTTCGCTTAAGTCCGAAACAGTATTGCCATAAGTCTAACCTAGGTTCTATTCCTAAGTATCCTTCAAAACGGGCTTGAAACCCGGCAAGGTAGAGAATAGAGTTTGGTGGAAGGTTGTGTGGTTGGATGTTGTAGTGGTCAAGGACTTGGAGGAAAAAGGTAGAAGGTGGGAAACCCATACCTCTATTTATGTGAGAGGCGAGGAGAACCCTTTCTCCGGCTTTCGGCAATGGCTCGGAGTCGTCCTCCTCGTACCGCCATTTGTCCTTGAGAACATACCCTTCCTTCTCCATTGACGGAAGAAGGGATGGAACCACATTGCAGTGGCTCCAATTCCCGGAATTTTCTTTCGCGTCTTCTTTGGCTCCGGCGGCGCCCGGAACGGCGAGCTCCTCACCGTCGTGAGCGAAGTTTTCTTCTGCAGGCTCGATGGCGAGGGACGGAGTAGGCGCGGCTGACGACGACAGTATGTCTTCGGCCACGGGAGGAAGATCCCCGCGGGCAAAATCACCAGCGTTTACCTTCGGCGTGCTCTCGGTGGCGCGGCTGGGAGAATCCAGCAGCGGGTCAATATCGTTGATGATGATGTCTATATCGTGGGCGACGGAGCTCTCCTCCGTAGCGCGGGGTGATCCTCCGGTGGTCATATTCGGGCGGCGCGGTGTGGATCCGGATCCTCTGATGGCTTTTTCTGGGGAGGGCACTTGTTCTCTTCTCACTCTCGCAAGACCGAGCTCGAGCTCTGTGGCTATGGCACTGGGGGCTTGAAGGAGAAGTGGAAGCGGAAGGAAAATCCGGAGGACCCGATGCGGCTATTTATAGCCGGAAATGCGTTGAGATTGGCTACAACGGATATTTTAGCCGTTGGATCCTTGACACGTGTCACGTCCGAGATTTCTGGGAAACGAAGAGATAAAGTGATAAGTGCTATCTCCTCGATTCCCGGAAGAATTTGTCAACAGATACGTTGCAGGGTTTTGACTAAACCTAAACGTCAGTGATGTCAGCATGATTTTATCGCTGGCGTCACTAAGTTCCTTCTCCACGAAGGCTCGTGGAAGAAAAGCCAGATTCTGGTAAATCCGAGTTTTAGATAATACATCAAGAAATTCCTTTTCCACGAAGACTCGTGGAAGAAAAAGGCGGATTTTGTTGATATCTGAGTTATGTGTTATGAAGTTTTGGGAAAAAGAAGAATCAAGACAAAGCGCCAACATTTCTCGGAACAGATTGATGAAAGGTGGCCGAATGAAGTCTCAATCCTTCTTGGGGGCTACTGTCCGATATATACCGATTAGGGGTATATCCGGCATTGTCCTAAGAGCCGGATTACCAGGGTGGCCTGTTGGTAATGGATCATAGTCCATTAGGCGGCCCAGTAAGCTGACACGCAGAAGCCGGATTCTAGAAGAACCCGAACCACGGCCCAAAGTGGTGCGGCTTGGAGTAGAAGACGGATTCCTTCATTTGCAAGTTATATACTTTTCGTAGTCTTCTAGGTTTCCTTTCTGTAAGCCCTAACCCGGCTATCTATATAAAGCCGGACGGGAGAGAAGAAGAACAGAGAAGATTAGCTAGAAGACAACTCGCCCAGAAGTTGATCCTCGTCGAGTTAGCGAACCTTACTCACATTGTACTTTGTATAATTCAGGCTTCAGCCCTGATTTAGTGAGATTGCAGGAGTAGGAACGTCGCCTAGTTGCGCCGTACCGAACCTGGGTAAAATTGGTGTTCCTGGTTGTCGTACTACCACGTCCCCCCCACGTCTCTTCCGGTAGACTCATGGCACCCCCGTCTATGAACTCTACTACGATGTCTCGATAATGCAAGATCACAAATAACATATGCAATAAAGACTATAATCAACTTGGCATAAATTCAATATTCATCGGATCCCAGCAAACACAGCATAGAAAATTACATAAGATCAATCTCGATCATGTTAGGCAGCTCACGAGATCTAAATATGGAGGCATATGAGGAGAAGACAACCGTCTAGCTACTGATATGGACCCGTAGTCCAAGGATGAACTGCTCACGCATCACTCCGTAGGCAGGCATGGTGATGTAGAGGTCTCCGGTGTGATCTCCTCTCCGGCAGGGTGCTGGAGACAGCTTTAGAACCCCCCCTGATCTAGGGTTGACGGTGACGGCGGCTGCGGAACTTGTCGGGGATTTTTTATCAGGTATCTAGGGTTTTCCATCTGGGGGAATAAATAGGCGAAAGGGCAGAGGCGGTGGAGCCATGGGGGCCCCACACCACCCCCTGGCGCGGCCAAGGGGGCGCGCCACCCCATGGTGTGGGCCCCCTGATGCCCCTTTTCGTCTCCTCTTCGGTCTTCTGGATGCTTCCGGGGAAAATAGGCACTTCGGGATTTATGGGGTCCAATTCCGAGAATATTTCCACAACAAATTTTCTGAAACCAAAAACGGCAAAAAACATGGAACTGGCACTTGGCATCTTGTTAATAGGTTAGTCCCGGAAAACATGTAAAACTGACATAAAGAAGGGAGAAAACATGTAGCAATTGGTATAATATTATCATGGAGCATCAGAAATTATAGATACGTTGGATACGTATCAATCCACTAGAAACTCTTTAAGGTGCTCGTACCACGGACGTGGATCTTGTTTAACTCCATAGAGCGTCTTATCGAGTTTGTAGACATAATCGGGGTGGTTGGGATCCTCGAAACCCGGAGGTTGCTTGACATAAACCAACTTATTAATAGGACCATTTAGGAAAGCACTTTTAACATCCATTTGTTATAGTTTGAAATTATGATGAGAAGCATAGGCAAGCAAGATACGAATAGCTTCAATACGAGGTACAGGAGCGAAAGTTTCACCGAAATGGCCACCTTCGACTTGAGAAAAGCCTTGAGCCACCAATCTCGCCTTGTTGCGAATGACGGCGCCATCTTTATCTTGCTTGTTCTTGAACACCCATTTGGTGCTTATGACGTTCTTGCAATCCTTGGGTCTTGGCACTAACTTCCACACTTTATTTTGCTCAAAGTTGTTGAGTTCATCATGCATAGCTTCAAGCCAATCTTAATCTTCAAGCGCTTCATACACCATCTTGGGCTCAATGTGAGAGACGAAAGCATGCGCCTTGCTAAAATCCGCCAATTGCCTCCTCGTGACTACCCTTCCACGAACTTTTCCAAGAATCATGTCCTCCGTGTGACCGGCACGCGTAAGATTTTCTAGCCTTCTCTTTTTCCTACGCGCTAGCATATCCTCCAAAGTCTCCTTGGATATAGCTTCAGCATCACCTTCATCATCGGAGTCATGTCCATCTTTCCCTTGATCTTGCTCATCAACGGGAGATGGATCTCTTATGTGTTGGGTTCTTTCACCAACATGAGTGTCTTGTCCTTATCCTTCATTATGAGCTTGGCCTTGATTATGAGCTTGGCCTTGATTGTTAGCTTTGCCTTGATCGATGGAGTGATCTTGATCATTAGCTTGGCCTTGATTTGCAGCTTGAGGGCTTGGTGCATCTTGTTGGGTAGCTTGTGTATCAATGGGTGTAGTCAATGGATCCACTTGAGTAGAGCATAGTCCTTCTCCCTCCGTCATCCGGTAAACCTCAATGGAGACTATTTCACCAATCCCCATTCTTCTTATGACGATGGGACGAATTGCATATCCTACAACACCATGATCTATACGTCCCCCTTGGGACCCATTATCCTCATCAAACACCACGTCTATAGCTTCTTCAAATTGTCTGGTGGACTTGTTGTAGACTCTATAGGCGTGACGTTTGTGGCATAACCAACAAAAATGCCCTCATATGATTTGGTCTCAAATTTTGACAAGCGTTTACCTCTCTAACGAATGAAGCATTTGCAACCAAAGACCTTGAAGTATGATACATCCGTCTTCTTGCCCGTGAGGATATCATAAGGAGTCTTGTTCAAGTTCTTGCAGAGATACAACCGGTTGCTAGCATGGCAAGCGGTTGAGACGGCCTCGGCCCAAAAATTGTATGGAGAAGAGAATTACGCAATCATGGTCCTTGCCGCATCCATTAGTGTCTGATTCTTCCTCTCCGCCACACCATTTTGCTGAGGATTATAGGGAGTGGAAAATTGATGAGCAATCCCCTCTTCGCTAAGAAATCCCTCCACAGTGTAGTTCTTGAATTCGGAGCCATTATCACTCCGGATAGCCATGATGCTTGTATTGTGTTGGCGCTCAACCAAAGTGATGAACTCGATGACTCTCTTTTGAGTCTCACTCTTCCTCTTGAAGAAATACACCCAACAATATCTTGAATAGTCATCCACAATCACCAAGCAATACTTCTTGCCTCCAAGACTATCATATGATAGTGGACCAAAAAGGTCCAATTGAATGAGCTTGAGGATTCTTGAGGTGGTGATGGTGGTCTTGGTGGGGTGAGATTCTCCATGTTGCTTTTCAAGAACGCAAGAGCTACACACACGATCTTTGGCAAAATTAGCATTTGTTAGTCCTAGAACATGATTGCCACTTTGAAGGTCATGTAACGTCCTCATATTGGTGTGAGCTAACCGACGATGCCATAGCCAACCCACATCAACTTTAGCCATTAGGCATGTCGCGGCACACGTGTCTCCTTTAGAGAAGTCCACTACATACATGCCGTTCTTGACATGCCCAACAAAGGCTACTTTAAGAGTCGTCTCCCAAGTGACAGTCACATTCTCTTTATTAAAGAACGATGTAAAACCACAATTTGCAAGTTGAAGTACCGACATGAGATTGTAACCAAGGGAATCGACTAGGAGAACATTCTCAATAGATAAATCATTTGAGATAGCTACCTTGCCTCGTCCCAATACCTTTAGCTTGGAGTTATCACCAATAGTGACGCAATTGAGATGAGGTGATGGAGGATTAAGATCACTCATCGCGTCCTTGCTTCCGGTCATATGTTGGAATGCACCACTATCCACCGTCCATTTGCCCGACCCGGAAGCACTTCCCTACAATAGATTAGTGTCTTTATTTAGATACCCATCGTTGAATGGGTCCTCTTTTGTTAGCAAAAAGGGTCTTTGGAACCCAAATAGTCCAATGATAGTCATCACCATAAGAGGTACCAACATATTTAGCATACACATGACCATCTCTAGATTTCATAAGAACATAAGATGGGTTATATTTGCCGGCAAAGTCATTATGAGTGGTGCTCCCCCTAGAGGTCTCACCACCCACAATGGTGTTGGTCTCCTTCTCTTTGATCACCTCTCCCTCTTTCACAAAGTTTACTTCTTGTGAGGAAGAGGTGACCTTGTTCTTGTTCTTCTTGTACTTCTTCCTTGACTTAGCAACATAGCCAAGTCCCTCCTTTCCATGCTTGACTCTTTGAGGAATCACCTCATTGAGAGACTTCTCACTTCCTAAAAGATTAGTTTCACCACAAGAATTGCTAGGCAAAATACCAATGCTAGTAGATGAAGAGGACATGACTTGATTATTTGATTGTTGAGCTAGGATATTGTTACGAGATTTGGTTATCTTGTCATGAATTTACTTAAGAGGCCTGAACTCCTTTTCTAGTTTTTCATGACGAACAACAAGTTCTTCGTGATCAATTCCTAGCTTCAACTCTTCATTTTCAAGTGTTTTAACAAGAGCAAGAGATTGTTCATTATCCTTCCTAAGCTTAGAGGCACTCATAGCAAAATTCTCTTCAAGACTAGATAATTTTTCCTCAAGAAAGGCTCTAATGGTACGCTCATTTTCAAGAGCCTTTTCAAGATCTTTATCATTGCAATAGTGACCTCCATGGCTTTCCAAGGTCATGCTAATATCTTCCTTTTCATCTACAAGAGAGTTAGCATCATCAAGTTGCCGCAAAAGGGCATTCACTTTCTCTTTAGTCTCACCTTTGAGGCTATCTAACCAAATGCTTAGTTCCTTTGCCTCACTATCCTCGTCACAAGAATTTTCAACACAATCCAATAATGAAGGAGGGTTAGTGACAATGGTTTTGGAGTTGAGAGAGCATACCGAAGTAGCTTTTTCCATAAGACATGTAGGTCGGATAGCCGCAATCTCATTGGGGGATTCAAATAGAGAGACCGATGGAGATGAGGCGGTAGCTATGGCAACATGGGCTACACCTACCACTTCATCTTCTCCTTCATCTCTGGAGATATAGATTTCCAACACCGCCCCTTTTTGAACATAAAGATCCTTTGGCACTCTTCTAGCAAAGTTCTTGTTTTGTGGAGCCTTGGCCTTGTTTTTGCGAACAAGCTTGCCCTCATTTTCTTCTCTTGGCTCAAAAGGGCACTCCTTCACGAAATGGTTTGCACTTCCACAATTGTAGAATATCCTTGGTCGCTCCCCCTTCTTCTTGTAGTTCTAGTTTTGAGGAGGTCTTGGAGAGACGGCCTTGTGAGCTTCCCATCTCTTCCAATATCCATGCATGGAAAGGGCAATGCACTTGTGAGCGCCCGTGTAAGTGTCCTCATAGTCTTCCTCGTCATCATCATCCTCTTCAACTTCTTCAACTCGAGCAATTGCCTTTGACTTCAAAGCTAGATGGGTGACTTTCCCATCCCTCTAGAGCGAGCGAGAGCATCATCCACACTCTTGTGTGATAGGGATATGGCGATGAACTCACTAAGAACACCAGTGGAGTTGAGAGAATTATAGTACGCTCTTGTCCGTATGCTAGTGGAGAGGTTCTTCTCGAAGGGTGTAATTTCTTTGATGAACTTCCTCTTTATCCACTCATTGGAGATATCTTCTTTTCCAAAGTCCCTCAATTGATTGGTCTTGTTGAGTTGAGATTCCACATCCTCCCTAGGGGTCAAGTTGCTTGGGTCATGGGGATGGAACCCATGGACCACACTCCTCCACAAGGCGGTGCACGAGACGGAAATATGTAACTCCATTTCAAACTTCCAAGAAGAGAATTCATTAGTGTTAAGCATGGTAGGAAGTCCAACATTAAGGATGTGTGGCATTGAAACAATTGGATGGATGGAGTCATAATTTTGAGGTGGTGGAACTTTTGAGTTGGACCCCATACCATTAGCCGTTTGAGACTTGGAGCCTCCGGAATTCTCCTTTGCCTTAGACTTTTGTGCGGCTTTCGCCTTAGCTTTGGCAATGTTATCTTTTATTTCGGTATCGTCCGGAATAGTTTCCTTTTCCGAAGTTTTCTCATCGCAGACGTGGGGAGAATTCACGTGCTCCTTAGGTTTACCCATCACGTACTCCAACATCCTCTTGATGGAGTAAACCTCCGAGCCAACACTAGAGCTAACCTTGGACAATTGGGTTTGAATGGTTACAACCCTTGTCTCTAGGTTAGCTATAGTCTCGGACATTTTGGAGAGCTCCTCCTTAGAAGATTCGGGATCATCTCTGTCGGCCATGATACTCTTAGGCGGTTAAGCCCGATATAAGAGTCGAGGCTCTGTTACCAATTGGAAGTACACTATGGTCAATTAGAGGGGGGGTTGAATAGGTGACCTACAAATTTTAATCCCTTTTCACTTTTAGATGGGATTTAGCAAGTAAACAACTTGGTTATCTAGATGTGCAACTAGGTAAACACCCTATGTGACAATAAACAAGTATACAACGGAGGTAATATGCAAAGCACAAGATAACCGCAATTGTAAACATGAAGACAAGGATATGTTTCCCGTAGTTCCTTCTTAAAAGAAGTACGTCTATGTTTGAGAGGTGGGGAGCCACCTAGGCGCTCCTCGATAGCACGGTTGTGCACACCTTGTTCTTCTTGAGCTTCTCCGGTGAGGGAGATTCTCGTTTCCACTATGAGGTCGACTTGAAGGCGTTGACCAAACCTTTACAAGTGGTTAAGGCTACTCCACAAGTGAGATGGGGACTCTCAACGATCCGAAACTTATTGCTACAAGGTGGAAGCTAGAAGCACTAGGGTTTCTCTAGGATGACAAGGCAACCAAGATATTTACAAGATCCCAAGAGGCATGGAAAGAGAAAAAGATTTATGGCTTGGTAGAAGTGTAGATCTAGGCCTCCTTCATCAGATCCTTGAAGGGCATCGAGTTTGGTTGGAGGAGGAGGAAGATCTAGGCGTTTTGAGCTATCAGACAATGGAGGAGAGAGAGGAATGGACGAACTGGATGTCTAGAGGAAGAAGACAGCTATGTATAGCCTCCTCCGAAATCTAGCTGTTGCTGCCCTCCAGGGCCGGAATATTCCGGTATTAGTACCAGAAATTTCCGGGGTAGCTGGGCCGGATATTTGAAAACTCCGGGGGCAGATTATTGGATTATCCGGTGGACGGAATTTTCCGGCTAAAATCCACATCTGAGAGCGGGCAGCAGCAACGCATCCAAAATTCTGCTAAGGACCAGAGGCCGGAAATTTACCCCGGAATATTCCGGGCAAATTTCCACCCCTGCATCTGAGAGCGGGCAGCTGAGACACATCCAAATTCTGCTAAGGACCATATGCCGGAAATTTATCCTGGAATATTCCGGGCAAATTTCCGACCTTGCATCCGAGAGCGGGCAGTTGGATGCTCAGAACTTCATCATTCGAGCCTCGAGCATGCTGGAATATTCCGGGGCTGAGGCCAGAATTTCCGCCCGATAACCACCGAGAATTTCCGGGCTAGTGTACTAAATAATCCGGCTGCAGATATTGGCTCATCTCAGAAATTCCTTTGTGAATCTTCTCGAAGATATTATTGTTGATCATGATAGATATTATGAGGCTAGTTGTGAACACTTAAACCACAAGGTTAGTAGACATACCCGTGTTGTTATCATCGCCAAAATCATTAGAGGAGACATGAGCTTTCAGATATTAGTTACTAACATCAGTAGATAATGTCGATAGAGTTCCGAAAAAGTTTTGGGAAAAACCGAGAACTGGGCAGGATTGCCCCCATGGCCACACCCAATTTTGGGGACTGCAAGTGGGCTCCAGGGCTTCACACAAGGTGCACCACTCTCCCGAGCCTGTAGAGCATAGTTTTGTTCTTTCTATAGCCATTTTTTTAGAAATGGGAGCAGATAGAAAATCCGATGCCAAATTTATTTAAGTGAATAAAATAATAGGACGAAGGGGTGACACTAGAGAGGAGTGAGCAGACCGGGAATATTTTGTTATTACTTTGTACTATACTACAGAATTAGAGAATTTGACATCTTTGGTGTTTGACATATTGTAACGAACATAACAAATTTACCACTCATATCAAATAAATGTATGTGGCAAATTTGGTTTTGGTAACATTGTGGATGCCCTAAGAGCATCTCCACTGGCATCTCCCAAAGGCGCAATGGGGGTCCGGACCAAAAAAAAACCGCCGCAGCGGCACCCCCAAAGTTGTCCACCCGCCATATTTATGTCTCCCCCCAGCCCACCCAGCGAACTTGGGGGCCTGCCTGGGGGCGCCGGGCATTGTCCGGTCACCCCACCCGACAGGCGGCCCCCGCACGTCAGTGACACAACCGCCGCCACGGCACTACTTTGGCGTGCAGAACGTCGAAACGGCGATTGTTCTCTCCACCCCCCCCCCTTTCCCACCGCTGAGGCCAATGCAATGGCTGCTGCCGAGGCCGATATGGTGGCTGCAGCAGCTGCCGATGCCGCCGAGGCGGCAGCTATAGCGGATGCCGAGACCGAAGAAGACTGAACTCCCATGCACCGAGAATGGTGCCCTTTTAAACGGTCGTGTGTTGGTCGAGACTATCATTCGATCGCCGGACTTGTGTTGGCCGATCGCAAATGAAATTGGCAACTGTTTGATCGAAGTCCAATTGGGGTGGTCGATTGGAGGGCGCCGCTGCGGAACACTCGCACCAAAATCGCGGACATAGGTCCAGCGTCCCAAAGGGGTACAATTAGGGGGTGCTGGACACATATTTGATGGGTGACCGTGGACATGCTCTAAGTACGGCAAGGTTAGATTTGATAGAGCCCCCGCACCGAAATCTTCAGCCACGTACGGACGCCCCCACCCACCGTTCCCCACCATTGCGCCTGCCGTGCGAGTGCGATCGTTCATCAGCGATCTCGACGTTAGCGCATGAGTCTTACCACGAGTCTTGCCAGCGCATAGAGAAGTGGGGATGCTGTATGGAGGAGGATGTATATGTTGGGAAACTTGGGCAATAGGATTTTTGCAGAAAGCCTGCTCGGTGTAGGCTCGACGGAGAGACACGTGCTGATAACGTGTTACACAACCTCTGCCGGCTGGCCGGTCCCGAGGGTGTGCGACGGCGGCGATGTAGACGAAGGCACAGATCAACAGGAAAGTAAATGACACAAGGTGTGGGCACAGTAAATCTTTATGGTAATTTGGATTCGGACATATACATGAAGATACCCGAAGGTATCCCTGTTCCGAACCAAGATAGAGCTAACAGAGGTTTATACAATGTTTAGCTTAAGAAGTCACTGTATGGACTTAAACAGTCAGGTAGGATGTGGTATATCGTTTAAGCGATTTCCTTCATCAGAAGGGCTACACGAGCAATGAAGATTGCCCATGTGTTTTTATACGGAGATCACAAGATGGTTTCTGTATTATCTCGGTGTACGTGGACGATTTGAATATAATCGGTACACCTGAGGATATTGAGGAAGCGAGTTCCTACCTGATGTCGGAATTCGAAATGAAAGACTTAGGCAAAACCAAGTTCTTCCTAGGTTTGCAACTTGAACATTCCCCTGCTGGGATCTTAGTGCACCAGTCTGCCTACACCCAGAAGGTGTTGGAAAGATTTGGATTTGATAAGGCATACCCTTCTAAGACCCCGATGATTGGGAGATCTTTACAGCAAGATAAGGACCCGTTCAGGCCTAAGGAAGAGGGGGAGGAAATTCTGGGACCAGAATTCCCCTACTTGAGTGCAGTTGGCGCACTCATGTACCTCGCGAATTGTACACGACCGGACATTGCATTCGCCGTCAATTTGCTTGCTAGGTACAGTTCTGAGCCTATCAAGAGACATTGGAAAGGCGTTAAAGACAACTTCCGATACCTTCAAGGGATCAAAGATCTTGGCTTGTTTTACCGGAGGAATCAAGACCTCACGGTTGTAGGCTATGCTGATGCTGGGTACCTGTCGGACCCGCACACATCCAAGTCTCAGACTGGATATGTTTTCCTTTGTGGTGGAACCGCTATTTCCTGGAAATCGTCTAAGCAAAGTCTAGTGTCAACTTCGACGAACCACTCGGAAATCATTGCACTATATGAAGCATCACGTGAGTGTGTATGGCTTCGACGGGTGATCGGCCACATCCAGCTGTCATGTGGGCTGAACACCGTCCAAACCCCCACCATTATCTATGAAGATAATGCCGCTTGTGTTGCACAAGTCCAGACGAGTTATGTGAAGAGTAATCTCACGAAGCATATCAACCCCAAGTTCTTCTACGCACATGAGTTGCAGAAGTTGAATGAAGTAAAGATCTTACATACTAAGTCGTGTGAAAATCTTGCTGATTTGTTCACTAAATCATTACCGGTATCTTCTTTCGAGAGATGTGTTCGTGGAATCGGTATGATGAAACTTAGAGAGATGTAAGGTTCAGGGGGAGAATCTTCACAAACTCATCACTAAAATCTTAATCCCGATGATTGAGTACTTAACTTAATAGTTAAGTGAGTTGTACTCTTTTTCCCTTTAGTGAGTTTTTAGGAAGTTTCTCACATAAGGTTTTTAACGAGACAATTCATGCAACATAGCAAAAGTATACCATGTGCTTTTTCTCCATATTTTTCTCACTGGGTTTTTCGGAGTTTTGAGGCATGGTTATACGGATAATACCCAGGGCGAGTGTTGGGAAACTTGGGCCATAGGATGGCAGCCCACTCGGTGGGCTTTGCCCAGTCTAACCAGGCCAAAAGGTTATCCCCACTTTGTACGTACGTTTGGGTCTTATCCCCTCTACATCCCCTTTTATATATTGAAGCACTGTACGTAGTCTAGAACAGAGAAGAGATCAATAAAGAGTTACTATGCCCACACCCTGTGTCATTTACTTTCCTGTTGATCCGTGCCTTCGTCTACATCGCCGCCGTCGCACACCCTCGGGACCGGCCAGCCGGCAGAGGTTGTGTAACAGTATCAAGACGGTCCAGTCCTAGAATGCAATTTTCGTTGCCTAGTCAGTTTAGCTTTAGAGAACTGAAAATTAGGCCGAAATAGAATCGAGCATAGGAGAAAAACCAACTCAAATACAATTCAAAAAAAAAACTTGAACTGTACATTCAATCCTGCCTCAGAATTTATAACGTACTAATTACAACCGGAGTGGATCGTTACAGAGGGCTTCAACATCACTTCTCAAAGCTGTACACGGCAAGAAAACGGGGGAAACAACGAAGATGTGCACGGCATACCCTGGTTTCAAAATATGGTCAGAGCATGCATACGTGACTACCTTAACCCCCAGCTGATCTGCTAATGGTCTCTGCAGATAGAGGAGAGGCCATGGCAGAACAAGGGTTAAGCAGCAGCTTCTGTATCTTCAGGCTGGGGGGCTTAAACCGTGGATCCATTTCACTACACAAATGGCCCATATGCTCACCGTAGATCTATGACAGTCCAAGGCTGTAGAGTCCGGCGATGCATTCGTCCTCAGAGGACAGCCGATCCTCAACCTCTGCGTCGGTGAAGGTCAGAGCTCTCTGCAGCTTTTTGTGACTGAAAACCTCGATATCCACCGTGTACACGGCTTTAACGGGGCGGTGATCAGATAGTCGCATATCGACCGTCTCGTAGGACAACAACCTTATTTCCTTGCCATAGGAAAGAATTCGGTCGCACCTGCAGAGGTACACGAGAAAGTTCTAATGTTAGCTAGCACACAAATAGTAGTACCGAGTAGCTTATCCAAGTGCAGTTAATCCATGTTTTATTTACGGCTGTATTTTATATATGGTGATCAGACTGCATATATACCATGCAGGTGTTCTTCTCCCAGATTTTGGCTCATCACTTATGTACTTCTTCGAGTTAAACTTGTACTTGTATGTTGGAGCAAAGCTGATGACTCCTTCGTTCCACCCATCGAATACACGTCCTTTCCGCAGTTCTGCTCTTAGCTATCATAGTGAGGGAAAAGGTGAGCTAGAAATTATGGATTAGTATTGAAAAAATATGCTGCTGAAGCTTACCTGGTCTTTCTCGAACAACCCACTCCAGTCATGGTTGGACACGAATTCATGTGTTTTTTCGTATGATAGGTTTATCCTGTAGTTGAGATCCCCTAACCAGAAAATCCTTCTGAAACAATACAAGAACATAACATTAGATATCTATAAACTTTGATGTAGCAACCTTAAACTAGAATAACCTAGAGGTAAAAGCAACATTCTCGCTGTGTATAAAATGCAAACATATACTTTGTTATGCCACTAACACGTGCATCATCATTTATTCCTGTGCCTCGGAATATTATAGCACCAAGATACAAGCACCAGTTTTGCTGGAAGCAAATGATATCAACCATCCATCTATATAGCACCAAGATACAAGCACCAGTTTTGCTGGAAGCAAATGATATCAACCATCCATCTATATAGCACCAAGATACAAGCACCAGTTTTGCTGGAAGCAAATGATATCAACCATCCATCTACTTTCAATGTAATGGCTAATACTTTCCCCTGGACCTTGCAAATTCGGCCTTAATTACACGAAAACACTCATAATTTACCATATTAAGTTTGCAAGTTCATTCACACAAAAAAAGTCTGCAAATTCAACACTGACTGCAGATTAACAATATCAATACTTCTATTAGATTTCTCTGTGCACGCTAATGATTATATTTGATTGTCATAGTCTTTTTCTGATTTGGTAAGTGTATACATTTCCTTGCTAGGGCTCAATTAATTAAATATGGTAAAAGGTAAGTCGGATCGACGCGTGATGTATGATGTGCACATTGCACGGACATGGCTGCTAGTACATAGAAAAGGAACACTTAAAACATAGCCACAAATACAGTCGTTGATCTATGGTAAAAAAAAATAAGTTGTGTGCTATTTTTTAACTGAATAAGTTATGTGCTACTTTCAGCATTCAGGTAAAGCTCCTTTTATTTCCTATGTTTAGGCACTCCACATATACACTTCAACACCCTCTCTCACTGCGGTGGACACAGAGAGGGGGGGGGGGGGGGGGGGGCAACAACAATTTTTGGATAAATTGCGAAGGCCAGGATTCGAACTCGAGACCCTGGGCTCTGATACCATGTTATGTTTTATACACTAGATAACGCAACCAAAAGTCCAAACTGATGGAAAGGGCTAGGCACTCCACATATACACTTCAACACTATTTACTGGACTCTATGATTTCTCTTTTAGAGTCAAACCCATATCTGCAAGGCGTGTATTTAGTATATCTAAGAGAACATCTTGATCTGTATGTACTACATCATTCGAGAAAATCACTACCATGCCATGGCTGACAACCAGTTCAAGGTTCACATAGGGAAGATCAGGAATTTGGAGGGTGGCATATAATTCTTGGAAGACAAGATAGTTTTTTACTTACTCGTGGTCATATATTGTCTTAGGCGTGCTCACTGTGGAAACTGGGTTAAATATTGTCCTCCGATGGATCTCTTGCACATCAGCATTCCTTTTTTGTTCATCACCGTCCTTTTCTCCAGAGGTCAGGTGACAACAAATGAAGCAAAACTGTGTCTGATATATCGACATGCTTACGGCTATTGATCCCTGGAGCATGTTGGAATAATAAAAATTAGCACGGCACTTCAATATCAATACAAGAACTGGTCAAGGTGAAATGCATTCGGCGCTAAACGAAAATGCACTCCTTTCCTAGTATTGTTTGGGTAGGTGGTAGAAACCATAGGATCAGTGAAGGAATAAAAATGTCCCAACACCTACATGGATTTTTTCTCTCGAACCTGCATCTAATTGTGTGCCATATGTGTATGCATTTTGAAACCCAATTTATGCCACAACATAGCGAGATGATGTGATCCATAGAAGCTTACCTTATTCCCAATGTAGCCCATAGGCACCTACACCTACAGTTGATACTTTCACATTCTGTATGCGCTTTCGCAGGCTCCTCCGTACCCATATTGTAAGAAATACTCCAACCATCTGCTTGCTTATTATCCTTACAAAGTATGGTCTGTTCCCTTTAGCTACGACACTGTCAATGTTTAAACCACGAAGTACACTATCCTCTGGAAAAGCACATGCATCTCCATTTACTGATTTGAAAGACATGTGTGTTTTTAGCACCTTCCCTGAAGTAAGTGACTGTGTGCTGTCTGGAAGACACTGAGCCAACATATCCAATGGTGGTTCTGGCCAAATCAATCCAAGCCTCTCTGAGTGACTCAGTACTTTGGCTAACATCCTTTGGTTGACAGGCTCTTCGAACTGAGATGTGTAATCTTTGAAACTTATGTTATGGGATCTATTGAAAGTCTTCAGTGAAGTCAACCTGCTGAAGTTGTCGTCTCTCAGAATAGTTTCATCAGGAGCAGAAGTGGATTGTTCGATTGTGTTGCTATGAATACCATCATCACCAACAACTAAATCAAGTTCGTTCCATGGGTGCACTTCCCCGCCAATTTCGCTGTCAGAATCGCTGTTAAGCTCATCTTCCATCGCAAGAGTGTCATCAGATGGCTTAAACCTTGATGGAGATGGAGGATCACTGTGACATTTATATTTTGGTTTATCTGGACTAATCTTATTCAATGTTTCACGAATGATATGTTCCCACATTGAGACGGGACGGTTGTCTTCGGCACCAAATATATTCCCAGCATTTAATGGAACAACTTCTTGAAATCTGGAATATATAAAAATCATCCCATAATATGAAACATAGTTTTGCTAGTCTTGTTACGTTGAAAAGGAAGGGAAATTATGATAATAAAGAGCAGGTGATCAAAATCATAGGCGCACACAACATTTGGACGTAAAACAAATGAAGCAATAGCTCGCTGCTTGATGTTTTGTGTATGCATTTGCATGGAGATTCTGTTCTTAGAAATATAAAGGGAGGTGACAAATTACCCAAGAACATATATATCAGCCGGCTCCTTCATATCCAACCATTCTTGAATATCCAAATCTTGAGGTGGAACTTTGCCTGCAACATTCCATGTTCCCACGCAGACCCTGAATATTAAGCCAACAGATCATAAAATATACAGTAACAGAACAATACAAACATAGTAAATTTTATTCAGTTAAGTCCTGCTGCAAGGAAACACAAATATATGAAGGAATAACCAGCAGTTATTTAACTTGACTTAAATTAACACAAGAAAATAAACAGTTAACAAGTTTAGCTCGAGAATATACAAAAAAAATAAGGAGAAAGGATGCATACCTGAGTTCGTTGACATCAATATATTGAGCACGGAGAGTCTCTGACTTGCGCCTTCGATTAAGACCATATGGAACACCCCCAATTTGGCTATCTGCAATATCCATAGGTCGTGTCACCACATAAGAAAAGTTAAGTATATCTCAAGAAGAAATTGTTCCAGTCGTGGTTCAGAGAAAATTCTGACTAAAGTTGGTGAAAAAGCTGACAAGTATATCTCTTAGTTTGTCAACAGTATAGTACTTTAATTCACGAGTAAATTCCAGTTTTTACCACCTAATTGTGCTATTATGCGTTTAGCCGTTTACCAACATTAAATATTTGTTTGCCACACTTTACCCCCTTATTTGTGACCTTTTTCGCGAAAACGCAAAAGCTTTGCGTTTCATTGCATAGATAGAAAGAGAGTATCCGATAATTTTCCAAAATTAAAAAGGCAGACCCATGTGTTAGGAGGACATGGAAGACATGGAATCTGACTAGGTGGATAACTTAGCCTCGTATTTGCTATGGGCGTATCCGATAAGGCGCAGGAGCAGTGTGGTGCAGCTAGCCGCAACTGGTCGGCACAACTGACACAAATTCATGAATTGGACTAAAGCTGATAAAATTCAATGGAATTTGACATTATTTGGTATGCCTTTAAAAGTACACAGCCGAGTTGTCTGCCCAGTCAGCTGCCATGTCATCCTAATAAGTGGATCTAGTTTTTTAGCCCCGCGAAAAATAATAAAATGGGGTGAAAGTAGTCACAGTGCCACAACTAAGATATAAAATATGGAGATGGGTAAAATCTTTCACAACGTAAAATATTGAATTTAACCTTGGTGCTCACAGTTTTCATAACCAAACTAACAGATACGGGCAGATTTGAAAACGTACACCACGGGAAAACTAATGGAAAATAATAAAAAAGGGATGTCAGTTGGTATCAAGATTCCAGAACAAAATAGTACTCCGTAACAAACAAAGGGAGTTTCAAGAACAATTAAGTTTGCAGCTTTGAATCACTAAGGTCACCTATTTGATAGAAACCTAATTTCCATGTGCCCCAGCTCGTTGGTACAGCCAACAAATTCTTCTGTAGCTCAAATAGTAGTATGCTGGCAGACAAAATAATTTACGAAACGCATCAAATTACCAGTTGTCTGGGCACCCAACCCACGCATTCTCCTGTCCTGGTCATATTCCAGCCGCTCCCATCCGCACATCTCTGCACAGATCGAAGTAAAAAAAGGAAACTGTTTGACTTTGGGTGATCGTGTCAATATGCAAACTTGGAGTCAAGAAATTAAGGTACTTTGCTAAAAGGAAGCTATGCTTTTCAAAAGGAAAGCGACCAAAGAAGCATAGACAACAAAGTGAAATGCAATTCCATATGGGTTCAAAAAAAAAGTGCAATTCCATACAGATACACCCTTTTTTTTGCAATTTGTTTTCTTTCTATAACCAGCCACGTGTTGCAACAATATTTCGTGCAATACGAATAGGGCTTCCTTTTCTAATTCTCTATACTTGAAAAGCTGGAATATACCCGCTTATACAATATAATGGCGGCTGCGGAGCTTTTCATTTGAACTTCACTAGGAAAAAACACCGAAACTGCTCAAACTTTATGTTTAGATAGTGGAAGAGCCGTCTCTTTTAGTGTGTTCAAGAGAAAAAAAAAGAGGAATATACTGAAACAATATGATCGGCTTAGGAGGTAGACACACAAGAGCGCAATAAAAGAGTAGAAGAGGAGGAGCATTTGGCAATTCCTCGTGTTTGTTCGCTATCGGGTGGTGCTGAAAGAGCCAACGATCCATATAGGATTCTTTTTCCCCAAAATGAAATTGGAGTGAAATTAGAATTCAAGCGGAATGCATTAGCCTAATTTTCATTTGGTATACTAATAAATTTTAAGATGTGACAGGATAACTTTGACGGCGCAGGTGGGTAAGCAGTTCATGCTCGACGGGACGGGAAGGGAGGGAAGGGGGGGCGGGGTTGGAGGAGGTCCGTAGCTAGCTAGGAGGGGGGCTGGACGACGCACCTTCATACTCGGAATCGCTGTCGGCTTCCTCGGCGGTGTCGCCCTCGTCGGCGCTGAAGTCGGACTCCGACGACCGGATGTTGAGCCACTTCCGCAGCACCGTCTTGCGCCAGACCTGCGCACCGGAAAACCGCCAAGCCAAAGCGGGGCAACACCGTTACAGTCGCAAACTAATTGAATAGCCGGAAAACCACCGATCCGGATTCCGAGCCAAACAGACGTCTCCACGCGCGCGCGCGCAGACACACACCTGGTTCTGCTTCCTGGCCTTGCGCTGCAACTCCGGGGCAGCGGGGAGGCTCGCCGTCTCCGGCTCCCCGAGCCGGGACAATGGGCGAGGACCCGGCGCGGCCCGTCTGGCCGGGTGGGAGGACCTGGCCGCCATTCCCGGCGGTTGCTTCGCGTTAAGAACACGACGCGACGCGACAGCTACTACGGCTGTACTTGGCACGAGTAGCCTTTTGCTGTCCTTCCTTCCTTCTCGGGCTCTCTTCCTTCCTCTTCTGTAACAGGGAGGGGGGCAGCGTAGCTCGCAAATGGGAGGCAGATAGATTTATCTTGCTCGGACGGAGGGAGTTGGTGTTGGCCTGCAGCTGGACCGGCAGTACGTGCTACGTGAAGGGACTCACTCGCCAAGTCCCCAGTGACCACCAGTACAGCTCTAGTGGATCTAGCTAGCTAGATAGCTCGCCCAGTCGGGCTCCGGTCGCGGCCAATCCAGCGGCGGCGGCGTGTACAGTTGTGGCGTGACGGGCGCGGGGTCAGTGGGTACCGGCCGAGAAAGGTGTCCTAGCCTTCTTTTTGCCGACCTCTGCGACGCTATAGGCTACAGTCACGTCCACCCACACCCACCTGGGGAGAGCAAGCAAGCACCCTGGCCTCCTCCTTATCTTGTCCAGCCAAGGAAGCTGCTTGCTGGCCACGCGGTGCGGCTGTAGCTTTCCTCATTTACTTTTGCTCTTAACGCCACACTGTACTACTGTGGCTGTGGCTCCCCTCAGTCTAGTCGATCTTTATAGTTGCCATTGCTGGTAGATCACACCGTCTGATCTTTGGATAACGTACACGCGCGTGCGTGTTCGCCTCTGCCGACTACCTCTCCGTCCATCCTAGCAGCGAGTTGTCCATTTACTGCTCCCCCGTGTGCTTCTTTTTCAGGGAGCATGGGTCCTACTCCCAACGATGGTCGATGAATTCACGGGCTGCGACTTGCAAAACATTTTGCATCGACAGAGAGCACCTCCCACGATCCAGCGGCGCCGGTAATTCGTACTAGTACGTAGTACGTGCGATGCTTTTTTGTCAAATCTGCATGCCAATAGCTTCCACGCATGTTTGCAGGCGCTTCTTCCTGTGGCTGGACAGTGATGACCTCCCACGATCTGATTAAATTTACTACAAGTGGTGTTTGCCTTGTCACGTGTGTGTGTGTGTGTGTGTTTTTTTTTTTTGGATCCAACGACCTTTGTCTAGCTAGGCGCCACCGGCGGAGAAACAAACCAGTGTGAGTGGCGGCAGGCGAGGTTTTTCACCGCTTTTAGCCTTCGTCTTTGAAATAAGGTATTATATGTTCCAACATTTCTTGAGTGCTCTATCCTCCGCTTTACGTGCGAGTTCAGCAAGTCTACATGGCCGGGCCCTGCGCAAATATTAATACCGCACCACGCCCAACTTGTGATCCGTTGATTATTGTTACTTTGCATACTGATGATCTAAAAAGTGTCGTGTACCGCACCTTGACCAGAAAACGAAAATAAAGAGTAGAAGCTAGTGCTACGGATATATCCGACATGTGGCCCCGTCAAGGGATAACTCGCGGTGAGAATAGCCCCTCTCGCAAGTCACGGGACTAGAAGAACCTTCCGAGGGACGGCGTGACCTCTTAGAGCATCTCCACTCGTCCCCCACCCTCAAGACGTTTTTTGGTCGAAAAAATCGCCGCTTGGGGCGTGTCGGCGTAAATTTCGGCATGGGACGATGTTCTCGGTCGTTGGGCCGAACCAACCCGTCGAACAAAGACAAATTACGCTAAATTTAAAAATTAAACTCAAATTGACTTAATTTTATAGCATAAAAGGCCGAATATAGGCCAGTTCGATACAAATTCAATTTTAAAAACATAAAACTAAAAAGAAAACTACTCCATGCTGAGGGTGCGGTAGATGGTCTCGTCGTAGTCGCCGTCGCTGGGCGGCTAGTTCTTCGGGACGCGGCTGGATCCCTGGCCCAGGTCGCCGATGCGGAAGGGCTTCTTTGCCGGCGGCGCCTCGTCGTCGCTGTCGTCGAGTATGACGATGTCGCCCTCGTCACGGCCGCGGCGGCGGGCTTCGAACGCCTCCATGGCGGCCTTATGCGCGCCATCTCGCCGGCGATCCACTGGTCCCTGGGACCAGGAGAGGCCGTCCTCGAGGTCCCCGACTGTCGGGTGCTACCCCCGAGTAGGGTCAAGCTTGGTGTTAAATGGTATCCAAGGAGTGGATACCGAGAAGGTGTTTACCGAGATGTTCTTATCCGAGATCCATATGGGTACCGGGTTGAAGGGTACCGAGATGGATCTATCTCGGTAAGAAGAGCAAGGAGCAATATGCTAAAACGGGTGTTCCCCGGGTTATCTGAGATGGAGTTGGAGGATCCGGGTACACGAAGAATAATTCATCCCTGAGCAAGGTCAACGGAGCAGTTGAAATCCCGAAGATCACAGGAGAGTACGCGCGTGCGGTTCAACTTACTAGGCGTAATGATGTATGCATGTACAGAGGAGCAGTACATGTTGGGAATATGCCCTAGAGGCAATCATGTATGATGTAATTCCCACTGTATTCATAAAGTTATTAAGTTGTCCTTGTTTTGAACATCTGATATATGTCATTGAATATGTGATTCGATTGTGGAACTATATATTCATGTTGTTCATACTAGATTGTCCTTGGTCATTTAGGTTGTGCTGGACACACACCCTAGACTAATGTGAGTGTTGGCTGATGACACGGTTCCACTTGTCATGGGCATGGTGATGCCATTCCAACGTTCACGGACTTGGCTAAAGAGTTTAGCAAGTCGGACTGACCCACATTGAGATGCAACGATCAAGTCGTCATTTGCATGTCTCAATCAATGTAATCCTTAGACCTGAGGTTGTCGCACAATCCGAGTTGTGGATCATCGACTTAGGTTCTGTCAAACGTTGTTCTGTGACAAGGCAACTATAAAGGCAGAGTTCGGGTCGAATGAGAAGCAAGCTGCGTGATGTGGATAGTCAAGATGGGATTTTGCCCCTCCGAATGGAGAGATATTCTCTGGGCCCTCTCGAGTGATATGATTCAGGAAGCATGGCCATGCGCGACTCAGTTAAGTGTTAACTGTGTCGATTGACTAAGAGTTAGTCAGATGAATCACATATCACGGATCGAGAAGAGAGTTGAACTATTTAAGGGATGACGATAAATCGCCTATAGCTCGACAAGGTATATCGTGAGGCAAAAAGGACTAAGATGAATATCACATTGAAATGTATGTCGTCATGACTCAATGGTACTTGGGAGTCGGCACGTTCTGCTAGGAGCCGCTACCGATTGATCGATTGGGAGTTGGACTCCAATCGTGTCCAAGTCGCCATGAGCCTGCAGGGTCGCACACTTAAGAGCGGGAGCAAGTATTGGTTGGGTTGGACCCGAACCGGAAATGGACTGAGTTAGTGAGTCGGACTCACAGAGGGAATGGGCCACAAGTGTTGTGCAGCCCATTACCACACGCTATATAAAGAGGGGCGCATGTTGCCCAACGGGCACGTTAGTCCACTCTCCCATGCGTTGGGAACCCTAGCCCCACTCAGTCCAGCCGCCGCACCGGACCTAGCAGTCCGCCGTCGGAGCTCCTCCTCGTACGTGTGGATACCGGCAGAGGTGCTGTACGTTCAGCACTTCGACGTTCGAGGGATTGGATCGGCCGGACCGGATCGTGGGACTGCACTGCCCCGACGCGCTGCATCGATAATCCGCACCTGCGCGTCTAGTGGTAATACTCGTGGCCTTCTACCTCGGTTAGATCTTGGAAGCATCGCGTAGGAAAAGTTTTGTTTATCTCTACGCGTTCCAACAGTACAGGGTATGGGAGGCCACGTCCTGTCTCTGTCAAGGGGCACAGGACAGGGCAGCGGCTACCGCGGAGACGACTTTCGGCGTAGTGACAGGGAGCGTGCGCTACGTGTAACATCCTAGTGTTTGAGAAGTTATAAGGATCTAAATTTAATATGTGCATTTGCAAAGCATGCAACTAAAAATACGGGAAATTTTGGCGCGAAAGTTTAAACAAACCAAAGTGACCAATGTTTCACTTGACATGATGAAATAGGTCTAGTTCATCTAGTCAAGAGTGCATTTGAAGTGATCTTTATAACATAGTATCTCTACAAACCAAATCATCTGATAAGACAAACCATAGTTGGTTATGACTAACACTAACCCTCAACAACCTTAACCACAAGTCTATAAGTGACTTTGGATAAATCACTAGGTATCTAGAGCTCAAAGAGGGGTGAGTATCCTGAGCACATAATTGATGATCATACTTTCACAATTGAGTAATGCATAACTGAACCATCTCATCAACAGAGATGTGATCTTCTAGAAAACAACAACTCACTAAGTTATCAATTCATTTCCACAACAACTCTATAAATCATCTCATAAGTATAAGGTGAACCATCACAAATAAATAACAAAGGTTTAATAGAACACAAATGATATCCACAAGTCTTAACTCAAAAACCACGAGTGGGAAATGATATAATAATTGTATTAACACATTTATCGAATATGTACATATCTCATCAACTATAATAGAAGTGTTATTCCAATCATCATAAGAGTATTTGAAAACTCTTATATCTTGATATGATCTTATTAACTCTCTTGAAATAGTGTGATACTCCAATGTTAGTGTTATATAGAAGTAGTTTGATAACAAGACTACCTACCTTGTTAACAGATCACTTTTGTATACTCAAACAATTGAGTGTCATACACAAACAAACAGAGGGTTGAATAACCTAGTACATCTCAGCCTATTGTATATGATTAGTAATTTGGAGGCAAGTCTGATCCACTTGTTAACAAATTCTTCTTATATGCATATGGTAACTTGATGTCACAAAATAAACCTACAATCTTTCATAATACTCTAAGTAAAATCTTTACTTGGAGCAACTGGTTGTTTTCACCACAAGGGTGAGATAGTTGAAGTTGGAGACCAAGAGATGAACCTACATGCAATGGACAAAGGTGATAACAAGAAGATTAGTGGCAACTAAAGAGAAGAACATCAAGCAACAGAAGACCACAAGAAGCAACACTGCCTCAACAAGGGATCATAACAAATTATCCAGTGAATCATTAGGATATATTAGAGCACCAATAACCTCTGTCTAACTCAACAGAGATGAGGAGCTCATAATAATATCTTTAATGGAAATAATTATCAAGTATGAAATAATAACCAGCCGTTGCATCCACATGTCTTGATATGTGGTGGTTAATGGTAACAAGCTTAATATCTTGTTTTCCATATCCTTTTCATACAAATGACTAACAGATGATAACAAAAATTCATCTACACATAACCAAGTAAATGATTAAATGATCTAAAACAAACATGGGATAATATCCATATTGGAATCTATGTGGAAAACAAACAAATGAGACTCCCAAAGCCACTCATATTTTCCATTTGATAAAGTACTAAAAACAGCAAACATGGCTTTCACACATCTAAGTAAAATGTCAACCAAAATTGCTAAGAGTTCTAACTATGAAAATAACATGGTATCATAAAAGAAAACAATTTGCTTCACCCATAAAAATCATTTGGTGTGTCATGGAATAAAATTCCATATTAAATGATTTTCATTACTGTGTATAGAAACATTACCTAGTAGTGATACCAAATTAGTTTATATAAAGAATTGTATACAATACGATCCACTTATAACACACCACTTGGGAACCATATGTGTGATTGTGTGAATGTAATATTCATGCCTAAAATAAATTTTAAGACATTTAATAAATTAAATAGAGTGAAAACAATAAAATAAGTTAACCTAGCGCCCTAAATAGAAAATACAAATATTCTTAAATTACACCAAAATAAAACATGGGAAGATAGCATTTTTGATGAGGATTCTAAATATGATTTTTAATAATTTTTCTGATCACAATAAGACCATGAAAACAGTGTTTGTTTTCAATAGAAGGACTAGATTGCAATTACAGAAACTTGTAGGGGGTTATGGGGAAAATCGTCCTTTTGTCTTCCTCCAGGACGGCAGAGACGTGCCCTCGTCGCCGACGCCTCCGTGCCACCTCCTGCTAGCCGCCCTCGACAAGATAAGACCACCACGGAGATGCCCTTCCTCTCCTCTAACCCCTCGGCCACTTCCCCTCTCTCTCGTTGCCTCTGTACCGAGAGAAATCGAACCCTAGTTCATACGGCCTCCGTCGCGCACCGTCGTTACCGGCCACCTCTGTGCAAATTGAGGCCACCATGTGATTCGCCATCATCACCTCTTCATCCTTGACGAGTCTTGCATGCCGGGAAGGATTGGAGCCGGAGAAATCGGTCAATTCCGTTTTGCTCTGTCTCCGGCCGCTGTGGACATTGCCGTCGACTCCGACCACCTCGAGCGACCCCGACCACTTCATCGCGCTCCTGGTGAGCTGGGGAACCCCTAGATGTTTTTCGTTTTGCGATTGGTCGCCGAAATCGACTCGGGCACCGTACACTGCCGCGTGCTGCCGCGTTTTTGCACGCCGGCGAGCCGCCGGTGACCATTTGGTCACCGCGGCGCTACCGTGTGGTTCACCGTGATTTCCTCGAGGGATTGAGCCCATCAAGTTGTTCCAATTCGTGGCGAATCCACGGATTGGGGATCAAAAGTGAGGAACTCCTCTATGCTGACGCATCCCTGACGTCAGCATGACGTCGTAACGGGTTTTCTTTTCTTTTCGTTTTATTAAAACCGGATATGACAGGTGGGACCCACCTGTCAATTTGAATTTTGGCTGAAAATAAATAAATCTTATTAAATCAATAACTTTTAATCCAATAATCAGAAAATTACAAATAAAATATGAAATTGATTAGAAAAATAAAATCTAAATGTTTATGAAATTTTCAAAATGTTTGATAAAGTTTCAAATTAAATATTTTCTTAATTAAATTAAACCATTTAAAAATTAAGAAAAAAATATTAAATAATTCATAAAGTCAGAAAAATACAAGTTATATATCAAAATGCTCCAAATAACAAATACAACTCATATATGATGTTTTCAAAGTCATTTGACCAAGTTTTCATGTGTGCAATATTTTGCCTAATCATTTAATTCATTTAAAATTAATAAATTAATATCTTATTCAAATATTTTCAGAATACCTCAAATGAGATACCAAATTAAAGAGAAAAACATTTCCAACTCAAATATGTCAAACATAAAACATCTTGTTTAATTTATAAACTTATTATTATGATATAATAGAATTCGATAATATTCCATTATGCCCAGAAACAACTACCACATCATTATTTTCTTTACTAATAAAACCCTCATGTTTTCACACCTAATAAACCTACCATCACAAGTCATTAGAAAGTATTGTGATGATAGGGTTAGTTGTACTAGTTCATCATTTTCAATTCAACTCCTTGTCATAAGCTCTACACTTTTAAACCTAAAATCAAATGTGTTTATTGTCTTTTCAATAGTTGTTTTCCATGTACTAATGTCTTAATGCCTAAGCATGTTATAACACTATTATTTAAAATTGATAATAAGTGTTTGTTATATAAAAGTGAAACACACATAAGACTAAAATAAATAATAACAATATCACCACAAGTAATGAAACAACTCACCTAAAAACTTATGTGATGTAGTATCGTATCGAACTTAGCTTACACTTGTAAGCTGGGGTATTTTCCAGGGTATTTCACGATACATCTCATTACTATGCATTACATCATTTTGCTAGTGTTTTCTGTAGTCCTTACCGGGACTACTTTGCTATCTTCCATATGTCGGGATTTTCTACGCAACCCTCGAACCCCGAAGACATGGTTTATTATTGTTATTTCAATCTCAGGCAAGTTCATCATTTGCTCATATCCTTTGCAATACTTCATAACGAACTATTTGCAAAAACCCTATCGTATTAAGACATGTTCTCAAAAAATGCATGATCCTATTTTATAATAATATGACTAATTGAATGAATACCCGAGTGGTAGTGTTCTGTTTGATGGGCGGATGGAACCATGCTAAGATGAATAGGATGACCCGATGGTTGCCGTGGTGTGGCGTATGTGTGTGGACTACATCGACCTGAACAAGGCATGTCCGAAAGATCCATTCCTGTTGCCCCGGATAGATCAAGTGACCGATTCCACGGCATGATAAGGTGTGAGCTGTTATCATTCATAGATGGTTACTCTGGTTTTCACCAGATCCCTTTGAACCCAGCTGATTAAATAAAGATTGCCTTTATTATCCCGTACGGGGCTTATTGCTATCGTTTCATGTGTTCCGGTATATAATGGTATTAATTTTATGTTAAAACATATTAATAGACCAATTATTGGTCAAAACAAACCAAACACGCCTTATATTTTGGAATGGAGGTAGCACTTTTTTGCTCATCAAGCCCAAGCGTACACACGTGGATAGTTTAGGAGGCACCACCGAGACCACTGCCGATTAGAATGTAAGAGCATCTCTAGCAGCTCATCTATATTTGATCATCTATATCTCTATATAGAAGATCATCTAAAAATATTTCTGTATGGATGTTCACAGTTTTACAGTAGGACATCTATATTCAGGACATCTATATTATATCTCTACATTTTTATTAATAGTATCTTGTAACTACCATTCATGTCATCAGATCCTCTGTTCAATATATCCATAAATCCACCGTGTTCATCTGTCACTTATTCAACTATACAAAAAAAATGTCCTTAACAATTTTAGCACCAACAAATTGATATAGCAAAATTCAGTCCTAGTATATACACAACCGAAACAACCTAGCAAAAATTAAGTGAATTGAGTGTCTAGTACTCCCTCCGATCCGAATTAATGGTCGGAGGGCTAGCCAAAGTTTTGCCTAAGCCTTGTGTGAATGTGCGACCATTAATTCGGATCGGAGGTAGTAGCGAAATTGTGTGGCACATATGCTACCACGTCACGGCCCCGTTGCCTCCAACCTCGCATCTCCAGGCCAGCTCGCTAGCTGGAGCCAGAAGCCCCTCTGCACCTCCTCGTCCCCGGTAGCTCACTGGAGGCCCCGCCCCTCTCCACCTCCTCGCAAGCCGACGCCCCCGTTCTTCTCCACCTCCTCCCCACGCATAAGCGCCCAACACCACCGCCGCCTCGCCTGCAACCTTCCATCGCATCTAGGCCCGCTTAATGGAGCCCGACGTCCCTGTGCACCTCCTCGTCCCGCTCGCTCGCTGGAGCCCCCTCCCCTCTCAACCTCCTTGCTGGTCGACGCCTCGGCCCCTCTCCACCTCCTTGCCCCCGCGCATCAGCGCCCTTACCGCCCATCCGGGCCTGACGCCGACGCCATTGGCCCGACAGCAACGGCCGCGCTCGCGGCCGACTCTATGCCGCCGTCCCCCAGCGGCGTGGGAGTCCCTCATCTCTCCTCTCGGCGTTTTGCACCGTCCCATCTAGCTACCTCAACGCGGCAAATGGGGGGGAGTGGAGAACGTTGGCGTCCTTGTTTCTGCTGCAACCTCCGGATGCGCGCGGGAGGCTCCTTCACTCGCGAGCAGTTGCTTTAGAGGATCAACTCTCCGTACCGCATATGTGGCTGATGCGTACAAGCTTTTGGAGGTCACTCTAATTTAGATGACGGAATGGACAAGCCGCTGGAGGTGCTTTTTGGCCTCTCGGTCATCTAAATCGTGATAGATGTCCGTTTGAACAAGCTGCTGGAGATGCTCTAACGAGCTACTCCGTTGTTTCATATTAATTGCCTCTCAAACTGACGGGGGAGCTACTATGTAGGGCTCCTTTGATTCATAGGATAGGAAATGTGTATGAGAATAGGAAACTTGTAGGATTGGAATGTCATGTCTAAGTGAATCATATGAGAAGAGCAATTCCTTTGATTGTGGTGAAGGAAATTTTTCATGAGGTTGGACCTCCCGTTTTTTTCTATGGGATTTGTATTACAAAATTCCTATGGGAAATTTTCCTGTAGGATACAAACCTATGAATCAAACAACTTCTATAGGAAACTTCCCTATAGGATCCAATCCTACAAAATTACTATTCTATTACTTTGAATCAAAGAGGCCCGTAACGGAGGGAGTAGCTAGTCAGCAAACATAGTCTGCTAGGAAGTACACACGAGGAATAGTACTCCCTTCGTCTCATATTAATTGTCTCAGAGTTGGACAAAAGTGAATGTATCTAGACATATTTTTAGTGTTAGATACATCCACTTATGTCCAAGTTTGAGGAGTACTTCATACCCTACCTTCCCACCAAAATTGACCTGAACTGTAACATCGGAACCCATCGATCGGTCTTGATAGACTCACTACAGTCTACTGTGTATACCAATCAATGAGTTGTTATTTAATTGGCCACGTAACCCATGGGTTGGTGTATCCAAGTCTAAACAATTATTCAGTACATGTATTCTTGCAACAACTACGAGTTGGCATTTGTATACAATGCCAGTTGTCTCGAACAGTTTCTAGATTCTACAGCAGGCAATGATTTATGTTTTGAAAAGATTATCCCTACCTTTTTGTAGGTATTAGGCCTAGTGATCTACTTTGACTACATTCTGAAACACAATACTCCGTTGGTATAAAATTCAAGGGAAGTGCAAGGTACTGAACCTCGTTGGTATTGTGTTCCCAATCAACCAGGGGAATGTCCCTCTCTTCCATCAAGTAGATATATTAAAAATATGTGAAATTTAGTACTACTCAGTTCTAGAATCTGTTAACCGAGTTGTAGTGCAAGAACAAAAGGTCTCCTCTTCTGGTTATCGTGAGAACTAACTATGTTAGCGAACAATCACTTATCGCATTTGCTTCCCCATATTTTAGGATGCCCGGATGAAACATTCCCCTTACCCTACTATTTACTCATTCCGTATTCCGGTGTTTCTTTATGGTCATCACCATGGACAAGTGTCTGTGCAAACGATGATGAATACTGTAATACCTGAGAGGCTCCAAAGTACATCTCTCCATCATCAGGAGTAGCAATTACCCATCACCACCTATCACCAAAAGGTCTCTCTACACCCCCTCCCCCTAGCACCAAAAAGTCTCTACTATCCGATAAGAACGAAAGAGCAACTTTATTGTTACCAAATTATGGTGTAACATTTGGAGGTCTCCGTCACATCCGTAACGTATCCAGTTCTACATGTGTAATACAGTCAAACGATTATATGGATGGTAACAAAAAAAACTACCAATAACAATGTTGACGATATATTTCAACGATATAAATGGGTCTTTATCCATCGTTGTTGTTTCCCAAAAAAACTCCGGTCTCATACATTGTTAGCAACAACACAAGAACTTGTCATTTTCCACATATTCAGGAAACCAAGAGTATCAATAATGTATGAACTAGCTATAAAGGCATAACCGGGGATATCTATAATGTTAATATCCCACACATGTATTATGGCATTCCTCCGAATACTCATTATTCAGAACGAACACAGCTATAGCACGTGATACAAACTTTGATCATGAAACTGAAATATAAATAATAACACATTATTATTGCCTCTAGGGCATATTTCTATCACCAATTCCCACGGCCATGCCGCCCCTTTGCCACCCTAGCCATGCGATGTCGTTTTCGGAAAAGAAGCTCATGCTGCCGGAGCCGGAGGAGAAGGAAGCCATGCTATTGAAGCCAGGGGAGTAGGAAGTCCAGTTGACGGAGCTGGAACCGGAGAAAAAGAATGACGACCCGATAACTCCACCACCCGCACGGTCGGCTTGGTCCCCTTAGGAGTCTCGTGTGCCAGCACCGGTGGCAGCACATGCGACAGCATCAGCGGAAGCTCCTCTGATGCAGCCATGAACTCCAAATGTCACGTCGGATAACGACGAGCTGGGCACTCCACCACCAATGCCCGAGTCGGACGACGAGTAGAAGGCTTAGTTTTAATTTTACACCTATATATATGTAATTATTTAAAATGAAACGAAAGTGAATGCGTTCTTCATATGTTATATTCTCTCTGCCCAAAATATAAGGCACACTATTTTTGTGTTGATCTTTGATGCTCGATTTTGATCACTAATATATACTCCCTCCGTATCGAAATATAAATGTTTTAGCATTTCCTACACAAAATGTATCTAGACATGATTTAGTGTAAGATGTATATGAATCTACACACTAAAACACGTCTAGATACATTTTGTCTAAAAAATGCTAAAACATCTTATATTTTGATACGGAGGGAGTACAAAATTATATAGATTGAGAAGGTATACATGGTACCGTTGCATTTCGTTTTGCAAAATCCTTTCATTTCATATATCATTGTACTAATTTTGTAAACATATTAAAATTATAAATCATGGTAAAGTTATACATCGTTGACTTGCGAAATTTAATGCGCGTTATATTTTGGGACGGAGGGGGCTAGATATTTATGTGCCTATGACATGTGAAATCCCCACGTTGGATGACTTGTTTGTGTGTTGTCCGACACCCCGACCAGACCCCAAGTTTAGAGGGTGGGTCGGGGGTGTCGGACAAAAACCCTCTTATGCCAGCTTCACCAAAATTGATCTGAACTGTAACATTGGAACTCATCGATCGGTCTTGACAGATTCACTGCAGTCTGTTGTGTATACCAATCAATGATTTGTTATTTTATTTGGCACGTAACCCATTGGTAGGTGTATCCAAGACTAACAATTATTCAGTAGTACATGTATTCTTCCAACAACTACGAGTTGGCATCATTTGTATACAATGCCAGTTGTCTCGAACAGTTTCTAGATTCTACGGCAGGCAATGATCTATGTCTTGAAAAGATTATCCCTACCTTTTTGTTGTTGGTATTAGGCCTAGTGATCTACTTTGACTACATTCTGGATTCTGAAAGACAATACTCCGTTGGTATAAAATTCGTGGGAAGTACAAGGCGCTAAACCTCGTCTTTTTGAACGGGGCGCTAAACCTCGTCAGTGTTGTGTTCCCAATCAACCAGGGCAATGTCCCTGTCTTCCATCAAGTAGATATTAAAATATGTGAAATTTAGTACTACTCAGTTCTAGAATCCGTTAACCAAGTTGTAGTGCAAGAACGGAAGGTCTCCTCTGCTGCTTGAGAACAAAAACACGACGGCCATCATGGTATACTATTGTTATCACCAGTTTCATTTTTGTTGTGTATGGTCCGAGGAGAATATCTGATTGTTGTCTTATAATATGCATATACATATACTACTAGTACTTTCTGGTGTTCATACACTTGGCCGGTCAGGGACAACTGGATCCGATTAAATCTGCTGATTGGAGAATCAACTAACATGCCATGCATCATCTCTTTTCTCCTTTCTGGAAGGAGAGACAAACCATGTTCTGTGCTGTACTAGCGATCCCTATTAAAAATTTCGGCGCAGTTTATACATGCACCAAATACACGCCAAATTTCAGTGGGCGCGCACCGTCTTCCCCATAGTGCTAGCTAGCGCTGCCGTTGCATATGAATGAGCATAGCTGCATTATTGGGAACCCGCTGACATATAATTGCACTGTTAATCTACCTCCACTTCTGAAATCTAGCTCTTGTTTTATAGTAGCCCTACTTGCCCCGTGGTCGATGCTGACCAAGAGGCAACGCGTGCCAAGCCAAAGTATATCGGGACGTACAGCTTTCACGGGTTTCGTGTAGCATGACGCCCCACAGCGAGTATTTAGCATAAAACCACCACTTTAGTGCAAAATGTTCGAAAAACCACCACTATACGTTTCAATCGCGAAAAACTACCGGTCTATTACTGACAGTTTGCAATTCGCACAAATCTCGAATTGAGCATGGATTGACCACGTTACTGACAGGTGGGACCAAGGGCGGACACGTACGTGGCAGTTGCGCGGACAGGGCCGTGAGGGGGCGGGGACATTACACTGTACCGTTACGAATGGTGGGGCCCACCTTGTCAGTCGTGTTCGTTGACTAGGCTCGCGCGGGCTCGTCCGTTAGGTCTCAATCCCCTTCCTCTACTCCTTCTTCTCTCCCATGGCGGCGGCGACTCCCGGCGGCGGAGACTCAATGGGCGGCGCATCTGGCGACGGCGGGGGTGAATCTGTGGAGTACGTTGACGGCGACGCGTCTGAGCACTTGGGTGGGGGCGGAAGCCGCGGTCTCCGGTCCGAGCAAGACGGCGCACTGTCGCCGGATACTTCGCAGGCGTTCGTTCTGCCGGAGGGGGAGACAAGCCATCGCCGGCCTTCACCGTACACATCTGTCGAGTAAGTACTGCTGCTGCCCCACGTGTTGTCTCTCTCCCCACTTCTGTCAGTTATGACCGGATTTGCAAACGTATTGCTGTAATTTTTGGCCGTAGTTGCTGTCAGTATAGCTATAATGGAACTAGTTCATGTAACCAAACAATGGAACTAGTAATGTTAATTAATTTTATCAGTAGAATAATTGTTCTGTTTATATAATTTTGTCAGTACCTAGTTCATGTAACCAAACATGCTGTCAGTACAATATTTGTTGGGTTTATATTATTTTTAGGTTCAAGTGATTAATCTGTAGGAAACAATTGCTTTCAGTACAATAATTATAGTGTGAAGTTATTACTTTAAATAGATTGAAACATTGTAATGAACTTGGTAGTATTTTAACAGATCAAAATATAAGTTTTTAATAATAAACTGAATGTCTCTGTTGCAGTTTGGATGATGACATATGGGCCATTAGGCTGACACTGCCTGATGGCCATAATGTGGAGTGTTCTATGTGCAAGTCTGACATAACAGTTAACAATTTGATTGCACAAATTGAACCCTATGGTTATGATTTCTTGGACACAATATATTTTGTGGCAGTAAAGGGCATAGGGTTTGAAGGTATGGAAGCTCTATACACCCTCAGTAAGGTTGCTAAGATGTTAGAACTGTATGAGAGTTCAAAGATGCTTAGACTGACAGTGATGAAGTACAGAGGATCAGTACCACCTGGAGTGAACAAGGATGGCAATACACTTTCAGATGTTCAAGGAATGTATCCTGTTGCAATTGACTTATCAGAGGCCATTATCCCTGGAACACAACAGAGCTGCAATTTTGGGCAATCAATTCCAGTTGAAGTTTTGGATTCTGATGATGATATTGACATGGGTGAATTCAGAAAAGCTGAGCATGACAGAGCTGTAGAAGAGGAGCTGCAGTTAATTAAAAAAATAAGGGCCAAGGGGAAAGCTGCAGATAAAGATAACTATGAGAACAATCAGTGCAGAGTGGTAGCTGTTCCTAATCCATCCATACATTTTGAAGGTGATACTGACGTGGAAGATTTTTGTTCTGAAGAGGAGGAGTCAGAGGAAGAGGAAGCACATGAAGAGGACTTTATTTCAGACAGTCAGGTTCCATTTAAGAAAGGTCCAACTGGCAAAGGTCACCATGAGGAAACAAAAGAAGTTGGTTTCTTTTTTGTGCCCTCAAGTGATGAGGATATTAACCCTGAAAATTTGGATGACAGTGATGATGATGGATATGTGCAAGGATTTGCTAATAGAAGTGGACGAGCAAGGAGAATGAAGAAAATGAAGAAAAGACAGTGGTATGATCCTAATAGAGAAGATGCAGATCAGCAGTTATGTTTGAAGATGTGCTTCAAAGATGTTTATGAGTTTAGGGTTGCTCTTAGGAATTACCACATTGCTCAGCTAAGGAACTTTCAGTACCACAGGAACTGCAGTGACAGGATTATTGTGTTCTGCAGTCAACCAAAGTGCCCATTCTTTATGACTGCCTCCCTAATTAAACATGAGAGAACTTTCTGCATTTGAAAATTATCACCATCTCACACATGCACTCCCATGGGAGAGAACACAAAGGTCACTATTAACTGGCTGGCACAGCAATCTGAGCAAGCTATGAGAATTAATCCTAATACTTGTGTTGATACTTTGATTGACAATGCCAAGCAGAAATTTGGAGTAGAGGTGCCTAGGACAAAGGCTTTGTCGTGGTGGTGTCACGGCAGATGCCATGGGATGGCTAAAGATGTGGGGACGATGGACGCTGGAGGTGTCCGGGGAGGGATCACGCGACGAGTAGCCGCGTGAGGTAAGATCCACACAACACAAACAACACGATGTACCCAGGTTCAGGGCCCTCGTGAGGAGGTAAAACCCCTACTCCTGCCTTTCTCTATGTATTACGGTGTCTCACCGAGTAGCCACAGTACAAATAGTAATGCTACCGAGTAGCCCCTTGCCCCTCTCCGAGTAGAGCTAGGTCAAGAACTTAGGGTTTCTAGGGTTTTTAGTGAGCCACTATGGGAGCATCTGAGAGCGTCTGTGAGTGTGCCTCGCGCAGGAGGCGGCGGGGCACCTTATATACATGGTGCCCAGCCGGATACGTCCAAATCCTAGACAAGTGTCGACATAGTGTGCACACTGTCCTTTCTCCGAGTACCCGCTGACAGCTTTGGTCGTTGGTCTTGGCTGCTTCTGTAAAGTCGTTGGGCAAAACTAGGGGACAGACTGGTATCACTGTACCTAGTCACAGAGTAGGTCCCCCTTATCCTGCCACCGACTGCTTCCATGCTGTCACTGTCAGGCAGGCCGTCCCCACGTGAACAGTAGTTCGAATGCTGCCAAGTACGGACCCAGGATACGCGGGATCCTGTGTCAGAACGGCTCCTTTGACTTCCTGCCCGAGTAGTTTCCCGCCAAATGTTCCCGCCAATTGTACTCGGGCCAAACCTTCTACTCGACATGGTAGAAACTGATTGATATCTCCTTCTGGCCATCTTGAGGTGAGACCGAGTAGCAGTCGACCGGGTAGCGAGTACCCGGTAGTCGGCTACTCGACCAAACCTCTCTTCTGTAAGCGGCCTTTACCACCTGTCTTTACCCTACTCGGGGGTAACCCCCCGACAGCAGTCCCCGAAGCTGGTTGAGTCTTGCGAACTTGTTCACCAGGCTCTGCCAGCTTAAAACCAGCCTGTGTATCTCAGCCATCGAACCTCAAGATGACCGATTAGGTCCTCCGAGTAGCTATCCGGAAAGTATCTTGGGTTTCCTTTTCCGAGTAGCACTTGCTTTCTACTCTGTATCCGAGTAAAGAGACTTAGCGAAAATTCGCAAACTGAGCCTCTGCAGCGCAGAGCAACATCCAGCCCTTCACGCAGGCACTGCCTACGTGTCAAGCATCCACGACCTTGTCGTTTGGTTGCCCAGGACACGACGCCACGTGTCCAGTTTTCACGCCGTGGGCCCACCGGCCGTCATGTCCCATCACGCGCAATTACTGGCCACGATCTGAAGGTGGGATCAAATGCGGCCGTTACGCGCGCAGCCCGCGCTTGTGTGCGTTTCTAGCCGGCCACAGGACCCACCACATGCCACAGTCGATCCCACTACCGCGGTGGTAACGGTAACACCGCGAGGGAGATATAAATACCCCCGCGGTAACTTCCTTTTCTTCTTCCCTGCTCTTTTCCCCTTCTGCCTCCTGTCCTTCTTCTCCACCGAGCCCTCCACCGCCGCGCAAGCTTCTGCGCCGCCGCGGACTCACTCCACCGAGCACTTCCACTCGAAAATCATCCACTCTTCCCACTCGCGACGATGGCCAAGGCTAGCTGGGCGGGTTCCTCCGTCACCAAGGCCAATCTCGCCTGGCTCGTGACCAGCAGGCGGGTTCCCCCCGGCGTGGAGTGCCGGGCACCCGACGACGAGGTCGTGCCAACTCCGCAGGACGGCGAACGGGTGGTCTTCATGTCGCACTTCGAGCGCGGCTTTGGACTGCCCGCCTCCAACTTCCTGCGCGAGTTCCTCGACCACTTCGGGCTGCAGATGCATCATCTGCCGCCCAACGCGGTCGTCTTCCTCGCCTACCACGCGGTGGTCTGCGAGGCTTTCCTCGGCATCAGGCCCACGACTGATACGTGGCTCAGGTACTTCAATCTCCGCCAACAATCGGTCGGGAAGAAAGATGGTGCAGGTATCGGCCGCGCCAGCGACACGGGCTGTGCCATGATGGTGCAGCGGACGGGTACGAACCATCCCCGCATCCAGGGGCTGGACTCCTGCCGAATGTGGCAGCAAACCTTCTTCTACGTCAAGAACGTCCCCGCCACGGAAGGAGGTGTGGTTGATGATCGAATCAACCTGCCCGCTTGGAGGAACCGTGCTCCACTCGGGTCGAACTGGAAGGAGAAGCCCAACATCGACGAAATCGCCGTCGAGATAGAAGATAGACTCGGCGAGTTGAAGAAGCTGGGCCTCAAGAATGACGACCCGGTGATATGCTGGATCAAGCGCCGAGTACTCCCTCTGCAGGAGCGCTGCCATCTCATGTGTTACATGGGAGGCCCGCGCGACTGCACCAGGACCACCACCATCGAAATCGACGACGCGGATGTTGCCTATCATGCCAGGAACATGCTGAAGACAAGCCTCACCGAGAGGTGGCGGTATGGCTTCGCCCCGTACAGCCGCACGCTACCGATTGCCCGGGTACGCTGTTCCTACTCTGCTTTTGCCTCTGCTTCCCGAGTAGATAACTTTCCTTTCCGCCTCGACTAGCAACCACCTGGTGCACCGAGTAGAGCTCTTAGTCGACTCGCGCTTAGGCTTAGTATGCTTTGTGTTTGCACGCCTATCCGGGTAGAACACTTGGAGAACTGCATAGGCTTAGTGTGCTTTGTGTCTGCACGCCTGTCTGAGTAGAATACTTAGAAAACCGCATAGGCTTAGTGTGCTTTGTGTTTGCACGCCTATCCGAGTAGAGTTCCATCCTGCTACTCGGTTTACTTATGATCCTTCTCTGTCTTTCAGACTCTTACTCGACAGCTGATTGAGAGTCGCGAAGTTTTTGAAGACAACTGGTTCGCCGATCGCGAGGAGGATGACATGCTGCCCTCTGATGACGCGGAACCGAGCAGTCCCGTTCCTGACAAGCGCGATGCTCTCCGCACTTGGTCAGATGAAGGCTCTCACGGTATTGTTACTTTCATCTTGTTTGCTTCTGAGAAACACCAATCCCTTGCACTGCTGTTTCTGATTCTTCCTTCTTCTCCTTTGAACTTCTCAGATGAGGCCGCTGCGGAGAGGGACGACGAGGATGAGGGCGAGAACGAGGGCGATGCGCCCCTCGTCGTCCAACCTTTGTCTACTGCCCCTCCCGAAACCCGCAAGCGGACTGGGAGCGAAGCGCAGGTACCTCCGGCCAAGAAGAGGAAGCCCGCCGAGAAGGAGGAGGCCGCCGAGAAGAAGAAGAAGGTTACTGTCAAGAAACCCCGACGACAGCTTAAGTCCACCAATGCGTGAGTTCTCTTCTCGTTTGCCCTCCTTCTCGCGTAGTACTGATTTCTCCCAAATCTTCTTCCAATCCCTGATCTCTTTCTTCTCTGCAGTCCTGCCATGGACGCGAACGCAGCCCTCGCGTCCGACCAAGCCCAGAAGAAACCAGTACCTCTGGTTAACCTGGACGATGATGATGAGGATCGCGACGCCAGTGCTGCTGCTGCCAATCCAGCACAAGGAGCAGCGTCAGAACCAGCAGCACAAGACACCGCCGTCCACGACGAGAGACCCCCTTCTCCTCCGGCTAGCAACGCCGAGGAGAACCAAGAACAAGAAATGCCAGACGCCGCCGCCCTTGAGCGGCCAGAAGTAGAGCAGCCCACCACCGAGGCTGCCGCACAAGAGAACGTTGCTGCCGAGCAGCTGGTGACAGATGACACTGCCGCGGATGCTACCGTAGCAGATGTCTACCCACTGCCAGGCAGCGCACCGAGTGGTGTTCTGCCAGGAGCTGCAGCGGCGCCACCAACTGCGCAAGGCCCTACGCCTCCAACTGCGCAAGGCCCTACACCACCGACTTCCTCCTCGTCTCCACAGAGCAAGGACACCTCCAGCCCTCCCGGGCGAGCAGCCAAGCAACAGGCCCTTGATGCTCTGAGGGATTACTGTTCCAAGAAAGGTCTATCTGAGAAGGAGACTGCCGATAAGGTGGCTGCTGAGGAGGCCAAGGCCAAGGAGGAAGCCGCCGAGAAGGCCAAAGCCGAGAAAGAAACTGCTGAGAGAGCTAAGGCCGAGCAGAAGAAGGCCAGGGCTGAGCAGAAGAAGGCCGAGAAGCGAGCTGCCGAGAAGGCAGTCGCCGAGAAGGCAAAGGCCAAGACTGAGGGGAAGGAACCCGAGGATCTCGAGAAGCAGGAAATTGAGAAGGAGCAAACAAAGAAGAGGGCCAGAGACCAAGGCGCATCCGCAGGCGGAGCACTCGTGATCCGCGACTCCGGCCCGATTCCTGCTGCGCTCTCTGCGGGCGCTCGCGCTGCTGGCCAGCCTTGCTACCCGGAGTATATGATTGAGGTTAGCCACCAACATAGCATCGGCTTCCCTCCCCAAGATAAAGCTGTAGCTATTCAGAAGGGTAGGAAAGCTGTAGCCAGGAATACTCCTCCCTTCGATCCAGCCCAGAACAAACCCGTCAATATTGCTTCTCGGGGAGCCCAAGACAAGCCAATAACCTCCAAGGGTCTTGAGCAGGTACTGGACACTGTCGGCTACATCAGCGCCAAGTGGGACAGCGGGGTTCTCGGAGAGGAGAAGTGGCACGGCTTGACCCTTGGCTCCGTCGACCACTACCGCGTGGAGTGGAACAAGATCGACCTGGGACACCAGCCCATGTCCGTCTCCACCGACACCGCCACCCTCGCAGCCAAGATGTTCTTGCACCGCAAGAACGCCGAAGATATCGAACAGAGCTACGCAGTAAGTCTTTTTGCCTTTTCCGAGTTGAATTTTCTTCTCTTCTACCCGCCTTTCTTCTTTCTTACCATCACCCCCAGTCCCCGAGATTTGGGTCGAGTAGGCGGATACTCTCCGAGCAGCCTCCTACTCGGGCCGAATCTTCTCTGCTTTGCCTAACTCATTTTCTTCTCGGTTTTCAGGATAGCGTTCTTAAGCGGACCAACTTATACCGCATCCTTCTCTGGAACCACTCCATCGCCAGGAGGCGAATTGCTGCGCTGGAGAAGGAGAAGTTAGCTGCTGAGGCCGCGAGCAAAAATGCAAACGACAGCACCCAACAGCTGGCCGGAGTGCAAGGTACACGCTTAGCCACGCGGTTTCTGCGTTTTATGTTTACGCCCGCTTCTGCTTTCTCACGCGCTAACCTTTTCTTCTCTGCAGACAAACTGAAGTCCTTGGCCGATGAGCATGAAAAATGCCGCGCTTTCGTGGCGAATGCCGAGGCCACCATAAAGAAACTTGAAGGTGAGTTTGCTGTTTACTCGGTATGTCCTTGAACTCGGTTCTTCTCTGCCCGTTTACTGACCTCATCTTGTCTTTTCGCAGAAGATTATAAGTCATTTGCTGAGGCGCACCAAGACTGCGTCAAGCCAGCCGAGGTGGAAAAGCAGCTATCCGAGCAGGCCATTACTCTGGTGAAGGACCATACCACCGAGATGGAGAAGCTGCAGCTCCAGCTTCAGAATGCACTCCAAGATGCCGTGAAGATTGGCGCCGAGAGGGACACGGCCATCGCCGAGAAAGCCAAGGCCGAGACCACTTTCAAGGCCAAGGAGAGGGCCCTCGAGGCTGAATGCGAGACTCTGAAGAAGGCCAATGCTGATCTTTTCGCTCAGATGGACACCTTGCGCCAGATCCAGTCAAAGCACATTAGCAACGAGGAATCTTGGAGAACCAAGCTGCAGCAGCTGCGCCGCCAACTAGTCGGTAAGTTCTTCTCTTCATTGCATCTTTTCTTCTCGGTCTTATTCCTTCTCGGCTTCCTTTTTTCTTTCTCGGTTTTTTGATCTTGCCACTTGCTATTTCAGATATCTGGCCTCGTCTTGAGTCTACCTCTGCGCCCTCGATAGCCAAGGCCCGAGCAGTTCGCCTTTCGCTGGGTGAGCCGATTGACACCAGGGCTGATATCGAGGACAGCTTGCAGGTGCTCAAAGGTTACTTCGAACAGCTGGCCGGCTGCGGGACTGATTTGATGCATGCGGGCTTTGAGCTCCACCGGCTGTTCTGGCCCCATGATCCTGAGCCAAAAAGCATGCGGGCGCTCGCCCTCAAGCTGGAAGGCGTGAAGGCCGAGTTGAAAAAATGGCGAGCCTCCGGAGCCCGTGCTGGTGCGGACGTGATGCTTCTCTGCATTGCGTCCTGGTATGAAAACCTGGACATGCAGCTCATCCGCGGGAAGCGCAATAACTCCAAGTGGGAGACTGATGCCGATAGCGTGGCCTTGCGCAAGCAGATTGCATATGATGTCGCAGAGTGCGCCGAGACGGAGGTCTACATCGACGGCGTCCCCGAACCCGACACCGAGTACGAGGACGACGAAGATGACGACGAGGAAGAACTTGGGGACTACTTCGAATCTCCCAAGGGCAAGGCCGGGAAGGGCAAGGCCACCGTCGTCGCGAGTAGCGATGAAGACGAAGGGGCGCACATCGACAGCGAGCCACTCGACTTCGGCACCTCCTCAGGTGCTGCTCTCGACGACACGGTGCCCCCTCCTGGCCACGCTTTAGGCTCCTCCTCGGCTCCGGGACCCGTCTCGGTGGCCACGGCCACTTCCGAGCAGGCGGCCACCCAGGAGGACGCCGAGATGGAGGAATCCGCCGCCGTGCAGACGGAGGCTGATGCTACCCACGCCAGCACCGAAGGAACAGCCGCCACGACTGCCACCGAAGAAACTGCTGCCAGGACCGCCGCCGAGGAAACAGCCGCCAAGGCCAGCGCCGAGAACATCTCCTCTTCAACTTGAAGCAACCTGCAATCTTTTCTTTCACTTGAACACTTTATCAGATCCCCGGAATGCCGGGAGCAGATGTAACAGACTACCTTTATCTTGCTTGCTACTCAGTTTTTATGCCCACTCGGTTTACGTTGACATTAATCAATTTGAACGACACTGGCTTAATGCCGAGTTGTGTTTCCATGCGAGTCCCCGAGTAGCTTTTCTTATTCACCCTGTCTTTTCATCTCTGCTCTACCTGCGACTTGTCGCTTGTTTGGTATTCGAGTCACAAGAATCAAGGAACAAGGCTGCAAATACTTGGCCGCTAGAAACAATCATGGTAACGCAGCCCACCACCTAGCCGAGAAGACGAAAACGAGGAACAAAAAGTAACCGACAACCTACTCGGTTCCTGCACTCCTTCTTCCTTAGTGATTTTCGTGTGCTCATTGACCTTTTGCTTGTTCTCTTGCTTGCCATGAAGCCGGGTTTCGGACAGCAGCAGAGTCGAAGAGTTGGCATATAGGTTTAAACACAGTACTCAATGCACCTTTGAGTTCTGAAGTGGAGCAACCGAATAGACAAAGGAACAAGCCGAGTAAAAACACTTAGAGCAATTTTGGGCGAGGGCAGTCCCCGAGAACAATTTTAGATTGCAGAGTAGAATTTCAACTCGGATGAAAGGGTACATACACATCTTTGCTTACGAATGAAAACGACGAAGTAGAGCTACATTCCAGGGGCGCTTGGTTTCCTCTCCAGCTTTATCTGCCCTGTTCGCCTGCGATGGGCGCACATCTACAAGATAGTACGCGTCATTGTGCAGCGCTTTGCTCACAATGAAGGGCCCTTCCCATGGGGGAGACAACTTGTGCATCCCGGCTGTGCGCTGCACAAGCCTAAGGACCATGTCTCCTTCTCGGAAAACCCTTGGGTTCACCTTTCGGCTATGATAGCGCCGCAGGTTTTGCTGGTAGATAGCCGAACGTGACAGAGTCAGCTCTCTTGCTTCTTCAAGCAGGTCAACGTCGTCTTCTCGAGCTTCTCTCGCCTCCACCTCAGTGTAGAGGGCTACTCGGGGGGAGTCATGCTCTAAGTCTATTGGCAACACGGCCTCAGCCCCGTATACCAAGAAGAATGGCGTGTAGCCAGTTGACCGGTTAGGGGTAGTCCTTAGACTCCACAACACCGCTGGCAACTCTTCTAGCCAACACCCAGGTGTTTTCAGCAGTGGCTCAATCAGCCTTGGCTTGATGCCTGCCAGTACCATCCCATTTGCTCTCTCAACTTGCCCATTGGAGGCAGGGTGCGCGACTGACGCAACGTCTAGTCGGATATGTTTATCTCTGCAGAATCGCACCATTGCCCCCTCTGCAAAGTTGGTGCCATTGTCGGTGATGATACTGTGCGGGTAGCCATATCTCATGATCACATCCTTCACAAACTTCACAGCTGTGACCCCATCGCACTTCCGAATAGGCTTCACCTCGATCCACTTGGTGAACTTGTCCACCATGACCAAGATATGAGTCATGTTGCCTTTAGCCGGCTTGAAAGGACCAACCATATCCAAGCACCAGACAGCAAAGGGCCATGTGATAGGGATTGTCTTCAACTCGGAAGCTGGCATGTGAATCTTACTTGCGAACATCTGGCAGCCGGCGCACTTTCTCACGATATCCTCAGCTTGCTGCAGTGCGGTGAGCCAGTAGAAGCCATGCCGAAAGGCTTTCTTGACTAAAGCCCGAGAAGAGGCGTGATGCCCACATTCTCCTTGATGTATCTCCACCAGGATTTCTTCTCCTTCCTCTGGGCTCACACAGCGTTGCAGCACGCCAGTGGCACTTCTCTTGTGCAGCACATCTCGAACTATGGTGTAGCCCTTGGACCTTCTCTGAATCTGCCTCGCAGTCACCTCATCTTCAGGCAAAGTACCGTCCCTTAGAAAGGATAATATGGGCACTGCCCAGCTCGGTGTCTCCCGCACGGGAAACACTGGTTCGTCCATTTCCATTGGGACAGGCTCTGTTGGTTGCACAGGAGGAGTAGGAGCGCTTCTCTGCAGCCCAGATCGATTGGCGAGAACTTCTTCAATGAACGCAACAGCTTCTGCGTTGAGGGCGGCAGTCCCCGAGTAAGGAATGGCAGTCCCCGGGTAGGGAGTGGCAGTCCCCGAGTAGGGAGTGGCAGTCCCCGGGTAAGGAATGGCAGTCCCCGAGTAAGGAACGGCAGTCCCCGAGTAGGGAACGGCAGTCCCCGAGTAGGGAACGGCAGTCCCCGAGTATAGGACGGCAGTCCCCGGGTATAGGACGGCAGTCCCCGGGTTCCCTGCAGCACTCTCCCAGTCAATCTCCATTGGGTCAGATTCTTCACTTGGCAGAGAAGGGACAAAGATGGATTCCGAGTTGGGGGAAGGCTTGATGGATGGCTTCCTCAAATGCTCCAAGGCAATCCCTGCCGGGATGGACTGCCGAGAAGATCCCAACTTGGACAGCTCATCTGCTGCCTCGTTCTCTGCTCGGTGAATATGCTGGAACTCACAGCCTTCGAAAAACCCAGTCATTGACTGCACCAGGAAACGATATGATGCCATGTTGGCATCCAAAGCATCCCAGGTACCTGAGACTTGCTGCACCACTAGATCTGAGTCACCATAGCATATAATGCGCTGCACGCCAACCTCCTTTGCTACTCGCAAGCCATGCACCACTGCCTCGTACTCGGCTACATTGTTGGATGCCTTGAAGTGAATCTGCAACACATACTTGAGTTGATCCCGCTTGGGTGACGTAAGCACAACGCCAGCCCCGAGGCCTTCTTTCACCTTTGAGCCATCAAAGTGCATCTTCCAATAGTTGGAAACTGGAGCGGGAGGTTCATACTGCATCTCGGCCCAGTCCACAAGAAATTCCGCCAGTACCTGAGACTTGATTGCTTCTCTTCTCGTATACGCGGGAGCGTACGCGGCTAGCTCGATCGCCCACTTGGCTACTCTGCCACTCGCCTCCTTGTTACCCATGATGTCCGAGATGGGAGCTGAGCTCACGACAGTGATGGGATGCTCCTGGAAGTAATGTTTCAGCTTCCTGGCGCCCAGGTACACACCATATGTCATCTTCTGGTAGTGAGGATAGTTTTGCTTGGAACTGGACAGCACCTCACTGAGATAATAGACTGGGTGCTGCACACTCTTGCCTTCTTCTTCTCGCTCCACCACTATCACCACGCTGACTACTCGGTTAGTCGCGGCAATGTACAGCAGCATAGGCTCCTTGGGTAGCGGACTAGCCAAGACGGGAGCACTAGCCAGCATTGCTTTCAGCTCATTGAATGCCACATCTGCTTGCGGAGTCCAGACAAACTTGTCGCTTTTCTTCATCAGCTGGTACAGAGGCAAAGCCTTCTCGCCCATCCGGCCAAGAAAGCGGCTCAGAGATGCCAGACAACCCGTGAACTTCTGCACATCCTTCAATGATCTCGGCAAAGACATGCTCTCAATAGCTTTTATCTTAGACGGATTGGCTTCAATGCCCCGACTAGAAACCAGAAAACCGAGTAGCTTTCCAGCTGGTACACCAAAGGTACACTTACTCGGATTCAGTTTCATTTTGTACCTGCGTAGGTTAGCAAAGGTTTCCTCCAGGTCGGCAAGCAGAGTATGTGTTTTATTCGTTTTGATGACAATGTCATCTACGTACACCTGCACATTCCTGCCGAGCTGGTCATGCAAGCATTTCTGCATGCATCTCTGATAGGTTGCACCCGCATTCCTCAGGCCAAAACACATGACACGATAGCAATAAGCCCCGTACGGGGTAATGAAAGCAGTCTTTATTTGATCAGCAGGGTTGAGTGCAATCTGGTGGAAACCAGAGTAGGCATCTATGAAAGACAACAGCTCACAGCCGGCAGTGGAATCGATCACCTGATCGATGCGAGGTAGCGGGAAAGGATCCTTGGGGCATGCCTTGTTCAAGTCGGTGTAGTCGACGCACATGCGCCATGCGGTGGCAGCCTTGGGATCTTCCTTTTTCTTCTCGACCATGACCGGGTTGGCCAACCAGTCCGGGTGCAGCACCTCCATGATGAAGTTACTGATCAGCAGCTTGGTGATTTGATCACCGATGGCCTTCCTTCTCTCATCCCCGAAACGGCGTAAAGCCTGCTTCACGGGCTTGGCGTCAGGACGCACATGCAAAGAGTGCTCAACCAACTCCCTCGGGACTCCTGGTAGATCTTCATTGGTCCAGGCGAACACGTCCCGATTCTCACGGAGGAAGTGGATGAGCGCGCTTTCCTATTTCTCCGCCAACCCGGCACCAATGATGGCCACGCGCTCCGGGAACTCGGGGTCAACCTGGACAGTCTTGGTCTCCTTGGCAGCTTGGAAAGCAGTACCATGCTGAGTACTCGGCACACCTTGTGCGCCAGCTTGTGCGGACTGAGCCATGGCCACCACCTCGTACATCTTCTTCTTCTCGGTAGCAATCACCATCGATTCCGCCAGCTGAGAGCTAGCAGAGGCACACTCCATGGACTTCTTGTAATCTCCCGAGATGGTGATGATGCCATTGGGCCCGGGGATCTTCATCTTCAGGTAAGCCACATGAGTGGAGGCCATGAACTTGCTCAGAGCAGGCCTGCCGAGTAGAGCATGATAGGGGCTCTGATGATCCACCACTTCAAACTGCAGGCGCTCAGTGCGGCAGTTCTCCCGAGTACCGAATAGCACATCAATCCACACTCGGCCAATCGGGTTGCATGAGATCCCGGGCACAATGCCATGGAAAGTGGTCTTGCTAGGCAGCATCATGTTCTCGGCCAGGCCAAGCTTCTCGAGTGTGTCCTTGTACACAATGTTGATGCTGCTGCCGTTGTCGATCAGCACCTTGCTGAACCTCACGTTCTTCTCGGGGCCCAGGAAAGTGGGATCCAGCACCAAGGCATAGGTACCCGGATTGGGCATCACCTTGGGGTGATCTGCCCGAGTCCACCTGATCTCCTGGTCGCACCAGTACATGTAGTGGGGGACAGCAGGAATCACTGCATTGACCTCCATGGCCCGCCTGTGCTGTGACTGCTTGTCGACTGCCTCGGAAGTGAAGATCATATAGCTCTCATGGTGCTCTTGGTACTGGTTAGGGCCATTGCCCCCGTTGTTGCCATTGTTACCGTTGTTGTTGCCCTGATAGTTGTTGTTGCCTCTGTTGTTGCTGTTGCGGTTGTAGTAGTTGTTGTTGTTGCGGTATCTCTCATTGTTGAAGTTCTGGTTGGCTCCTAAAGCCACCTGGTTGACATTCTCCCTTCTCGGGTACACTGGCGGCCGAGCTGCGGGAGCGCGAGTAGGCTGAACAGTAGCATTGGCAGCTGGCAGAGGAGGAGGAGGAGGCAAGCCATCACTCTTGATCACATCCCACCACTCGCATTGCCGAGTAGTATGGTTCGCAGGCCTTGAGGGGTGATGAGTGTGAAAGCTGCATGGGCCATCCTTCATGTCATCGAAGACAAACTTCTTCGGCTGCTCGGAGTTCCCGCTACTCGGCTGCGCAGTGCGGAACGGTTTCTTGTTGCCCTGGCCCTGGTTCTGGTTCTGCCCGTAGGCTCCAGCAGGTTTCTGCCTTTGGCCACCACCGCCTCCGACATTCACTGCATTCACCTCTTCGGGATCATACCGAGTATCCACTCGGCGCTTGTTGCGGAACTCGTTGCGCTTGCTGCTGTTGAAGTTTCTTCTCGGCTCAGAGGAATCCATCAGTGGCTGAGTGGGATCGCCGAGTGCGTACTGATCCGGCAAATCTTGATGGTCTCGGCCAGGGTGTTGGGCATCTCCCCTTGCCAATCTCTGCCCACAGCATGCTGCCATGTCGGCAACCCTGCGCAAACCAAGTGATGGCCTGCGCTTCATTCCACACCCTCACAGGTGTTCCTCAAGGTGCTCCACCGAGTAAGGTACTCGCGGTCCGTCTCGTCTTCTCGCTGCCGGCAAGCCGACAACTGCTGTGGCCTATTCGGCCTCTTGTAGGTGCTGGTGAAGTTGCTGATGAAGGCATCCGAGAAGTCCAGCCAGCAGTTAATGCTGTTCTTGGGCAAGTTGTTGAGCCCAAGTGCGAGCTGGACCCTCTAGCATCTGCGGCACATAGCGTACCGCCCATCTCCTGTTGCCATTCGCGATATGGACCGCGGTGACGTAGTCGTTGAGCCAATCTTCAGGCTTGGTGCTACCATTGTAGCTCTTGGTGCCTCTCGCGAGCTGAAAGCCCTTCACGGAAGGCTCATTCATGATGCGCGGGCCCAAGCACTCGGGGCAGGAGGATCCCGTGCCTCTCAAGCCGCGCCGACAAGCTGATACGGTCCAGCTGGTGCTTGCATCTCCAGGCGCCAACACGCGCTCACCCACACGGTCATGGATGTCATAACCAGCCATCTCCATAGCCGAGTAGCCATCATCATACCTATCCACCTGCATTGCAGCAGGCTGCTCCACGGGTGGCGACTGGCGCCACTGGGCGCGGCTGCTGCCTCTGCCGAGTAGGCGGAGCTGCGGGTTGCGAGAAGTACCCGGACGTGCGGCTTCTCGGACACGGCTTTGAGCTTGATGGGCTTGAGAGCCTGCTCTCGCAGCGTTGTGTTCCTGCCCGGGCTGCTGCGGCACAGCAACCTGTTTCGCGGCAGCGGCCGGGTCATACACCTGCATTTGCCTGTCTCTACCCGTACGCCCGCTGCGGCTCTTCTCGCGGCTAGGATGCGGAGATGAGGCTTGATCGTTAGATCTAGCCGCGTGCGAATGAACCACTTTGCGAAGCTCCAGCTCCCGGGTTGGCCTTCCGGAACTCCTCGTTCTGCCTGGCGGCCTCCAGCACCAGCTCGCCTAGCCTCTCCTGCTGCCTGCGACGCGCCTCTCCCTCTAGGCGCGGCAACTCGGCAGCCACAGCCTCCGCAGCTCGCAGCGTCTTGGCGGGTGTGCTGTACCTTGGCCTTGTGAAGGTGTTCGCGGGTGGCGGACTGCGCGGGCTCCTCCGCAACAGTCGCCATCTCGGCGCCTAGGTTGCGCCGCGTAGCGCCTACCCTGCTGGGCCTCCTGGCCACCGGCGTGAAGCCGTGAGCCTTGTTGTACTCGAGCTGGTCCAGGCTCAGCTCCAACCTGATCTTCTCCAACTCCGCCTGCTCGGCGAGCAGCTCCTGGCGTTGCCGCTCGAGCTGCTCCCTCACGGCTAGGAGCTCGAGGTCGGTGGGAGTGGGCATCCCGGTTCGCGCAGCTGACGCGGGGATGACCGTAGACGTGGAAGGCGGCAGGTTGCTCTCCTTCTCGTAGGGCCGGTGAGTCCTGCCACCCGCGGGCGGGTCGTCGACCTCCTCGACGACGGCCGCAGCGCCAGTAGCGGCTGCGCCAGCGTTCGCCGCCAAGCCAGTCACCATCACCTCAGCGCAGCATGCAGAGCTGCGCGCGGGCCTTCCACGAGCAGCAACAACCGCGGGAGGATCCTCCGCGTCGTGCACCAGCTCGGGGTAGGTGTCGTTGGCGACGGTGGCGACGTAGACGAGGTGAGAGCCGAAGGAGATCACCGAGCCGCCCTCCGGCATGGTCTTGCCGCCGAAACAGCCGGCGTTGTCGGTGACGAAGTCGAAGGAGCCGAATCTGTGGACAAGGCCACAAACTACGCGCTCCGCTGATGAAGATCCCGTCCGAACAGAAACTCCAGCCAGCGCCGCTGGTTGCCCCACGGTGGGCGCCAACTGTCGTGGTGGTGTCACGGCAGATGCCATGGGATGGCTAAAGATGTGGGGACGATGGACGCTGGAGGTGTCCGGGGAGGGATCACGCGACGAGTAGCCGCGTGAGGTAAGATCCACACAACACAAACAACACGATGTACCCAGGTTCAGGGCCCTCGTGAGGAGGTAAAACCCCTACTCCTGCCTTTCTCTATGTATTACGGTATCTCACCGAGTAGCCACAGTACAAATAGTAATGCTACCGAGTAGCCCCTTGCCCCTCTCCGAGTAGAGCTAGGTCAAGAACTTAGGGTTTCTAGGGTTTCTAGTGAGCCACTATGGGAGCATCTGAGAGCGTCTGTGAGTGTGCCTCGCGCAGGAGGCGGCGGGGCACCTTATATACATGGTGCCCAGCCGGATACGTCCAAATCCTAGACAAGTGTCGACATAGTGTGCACACTGTCCTTTCTCCGAGTACCCGCTGACAGCTTTGGTCGTTGGTCTTGGCTGCTTCTGTAAAGTCGTTGGGCAAAACTAGGGGACAGACTGGTATCACTGTACCTAGTCACAGAGTAGGTCCCCCTTATCCTGCCACCGACTGCTTCCATGCTATCACTGTCAGGCAGGCCGTCCCCACGTGAACAGTAGTTCGAATGCTGCCAAGTACGGACCCAGGATACGCGGGATCCTGTGTCAGAACGGCTCCTTTGACTTCCTGCCCGAGTAGTTTCCCGCCAAATGTTCCCGCCAATTGTACTCGGGCCAAACCTTCTACTCGACATGGTAGAAACTGATTGATATCTCCTTCTGGCCATCTTGAGGTGAGACCGAGTAGCAGTCGACCGGGTAGCGAGTACCCGGTAGTCGGCTACTCGACCAAACCTCTCTTCTGTAAGCGGCCTTTACCACCTGTCTTTACCCTACTCGGGGGTAACCCCCCGACAGGCTTACAGAGCTAGGAAGAAAGCATTTGCTGTTGTGATAGGTGATCAGAAGAAGCAGTACACAAGGCTTAGAGATTATTTGCAAGCCATCCTTGACACAAATCCAGGAAGCAGGTGCATTGTCACAACAAAGGAACTAATGGGTGATCCTAGTTCTAACCCAAGATTCCATGGTCTATTTATTTGCCTAAATGCTTCTAAAGAAGGCTTCCTTAATGGATGCAGGCCATTCATAGGTAATTAACATTTTGTTGTTTCAAATTTATGTATGCCTAACTTGATGGATAGATGTTTAATTAATGTGTGCCTTTCTATCAACATCTGTTCATGTAGGGGTTGATGGATGTTTCATTAAACTTGCAACTGGTCAGCAAATCCTAGCTGCAACAGGGAGAGATGGCAACAACAACATTTTTCCTATTGCTTTTGGTGTAGTAGAAAGGGAAGACACAGCCAGTTGGCTATGGTTTCTAACACAACTGAGATACTGCATTGGTCAATCATCCAAATTTGGTAATTACACCATAATGTCAGATAGGCAAAAGGTTTGTGTAAAATTCCCTATAGAAGCATTGTAGTTCCTAAGTACTTGTGCATATTGTTGAATTAATCAATGCATAATGTTATACAGGGTTTGATTAAAGCAATTGGTCAAGTGTTCCCACAATCCCCTAGCAGGTACTGTCTCAGGCATATATATGCTAATTTCCAGAAGGCAGGTTTTAGAGGGGAAGAGTTGAAGAAGTACATGTTTGGAGCCAGCTATTCTTATACTAAGAGTGGCTTTGAGAGGGCAATGGAAGGTATGAAAAAAGATTGTGAGCTAGCATACAATTGGCTTATGGAGATTCCAGTGGAGGCATGGGCTAGACATGCTTTTGACACAGTTTGCAAGACTGATCTTGTGGTTAACAACTTGAGTGAAGTATTCAACAAGATGATTCTTGATGTCAGGAACAAGCCAATTCAGACTATGATAGATGGAATCAAAGACAAGCTAATGGTTAAGTACAGTGCAACAAGAGATAAGGCTGCCATTACTAGATGGGAGATCACACCATTTTATGCTGAGAAATTAGAAGAGGCCAAGAAATTTGCTAGACATTGCCAGGCAAAGAATGCTGAGTTAGGACTGTGGCAAGTTAGCACCTCTGGGCCTGGAAAACATGCAGTGGACCTGAGAGCTAGGACCTGTGGATGTAGGGTGTGGGATGTTACAGGTATTCCTTGCAACCATGCAATTTCTGTGATACAGAAGATAAAGCAGCTGCCAGAGGACTATGTGCATGAGTTTTTTAAGAAACCTATGTACAAAGAAGCATTCAGAAATGTGATTTATCCTGTCCCTGGGCCTGATGACTGGCCAAGGACAAATACTAGAGACATTGACCCCCCCTGTTTTCAAAGAAGGACCTCGCAGAAAACAAACTAAAAGAAAGAGGAGTCAATTTGAGGTGCCAGCACCTAGAGAAACTTCTAGGATGGCCAGTATCACTTGTGGTAACTGCAAGAGAGTTGGACATAGGTATGACCACTGTGATACACCACTGAAGCCAGAGCTGCAGCTGAGGAAACAACAACATATGGTGAGTCACTTTCTTTGCTGCTACTCTTTGTTTGCACTATTCTATCTCTGCCAATACTATTTGTTTGCTGGATAACTAACCAATATTTTCCTAACTCAGAGGAACAATGCAGGTGAAAGCTCTGCTAGCCAAAGTACCACAGGTACACCTCAAAATCCATTTGGTTCTGCTACAACATCTGCACCTCCATTTGCTTCTGCTACAACATCTGCACCTCCATTTGCTTCTGCTACAACAGCTACACCTCCAGTTAGTTCTGCTACAACAGCTACACCTCAAAGTCCAGTTGTTTCTAGGTCATTTTCTGGTCCACCAGCTTCAAGACCATTTACAGCACCAAGAAATGCTACTGATTTTGCTTCTGGTTCTAATGCACCTCCTGATAGAAGAGTCAGCAGCAGGCCTAGTAAAAAAACTGGTAGAATGCAAAGTTATCTGAATGCAGGGAAGGCTAGCTCCTACAGGAAAAAATGAAGGATCATTTCTGGTGGTTGCAATCCTCTAGTTGGAATGAACTCTGTTTGCATCAGACTACCTAAGTTTGAACTCTGTGTGTAGCAGACTACCTAAGTATTTGTGTTGAACCCATGTTGAATTCTGTGTGTAGCAGACTACCTAAGTATTTGTGTTGAACCCATGTTGAATTCTGTTTGTATGAGACTACCTAAGTATTTGTGTTGAACCCATGTTGAATTCTGTTTGTATGAGACAACCTAAGTATTTGTGTTGAACCCATGTTGAATTCTGTTTGTATGAGACAACCTAAGTATTTGTGTTTAACCAATGTTGAATTATGCTCAAGACTATGTATTGATTGATCAAAATGAGTTGTCGATGATTAAAATGAGTTGTCGATGATCAAAAATGAGTTGCCGATGATTAAAATGAGTTGTCGATGATTAAAAATGAGTTGTCGATGATCAAGATGAGTTGTCGATGATCAAAAATGAGTTGCCGATGATCAAGATGAGTTGTCGATGATCAAAGATGAGTTCTCGATGATTAAAATGAGTTGTCGATGATCAAAAATGAGTTGTCGATGATCAAGATGAGTTGTCGATGATCAAAATGAGTTGTCGATGATCAAAATGAGTTGTCGATGATCAAGATGAGTTGTCGATGATCAAAAATGAGTTGCCGATGATTAAAATGAGTTCTCGATGATCAAAGATGAGTTCTCGATGATTAAAATGAGTTGTCGATGATCAAAAATGAGTTGTCGATGATCAAGATGAGTTGTCGATGATCAAAATGAGTTGTCGATGATCAAAATGAGTTGTCGATGATCAAAATGAGTTGTCGATGATTAAAATGAGTTGTCGATGATCAAAATGAGTTGTCGATGATCAAAATGAGTTGTCGATGATCAAAATGAGTTGTCGATGATCAAAAATGAGTTGTCGATGATCAAGATGAGTTGTCGATGATCAAAATGAGTTGTCGATGATCAAAATGAGTTGTCGATGATCAAAATGAGTTGTCGATGATCAAAATGAGTTGTCAATGATCAAGATGAGTTGTCGATGATCAAGATGAGTTGTCGATGATCAAAATGAGTTGTCGATGATCAAAATGAGTTGTCGATGATCAAAATGAGTTGTCGATGATCAAAATGAGTTGTCGATGATCAAAATGAGTTGTCGATGATTAAAATGAGTTGTCGATGATTAAAATGATTTAAAATTTGTATCCATGCAATAAAATTCAACAAATCATTTACTCTCTCATAAATATTCTAAAATTGGTTTTAAATATTTAAGCAATGCAATATAATACCACAAAATCCATTAACTCTCTATTAAAAAGTATATAAATGATTTAAAATTTGTATCCATGCAATAAAATTCAACAAATCATTTACTCTCTCATAAATATTCTAAAGTTGGTTTAAATATTTAAGCAATGCAATATAATACCACTAAATCCATTAACTCTCTACTAAATAGTATATAAATGATTTAAAATTTCTATCCATGCAATAAAATTCAACTAATCATTTACTCTCTCATAAATATTCTAAAATTGGTTTACATATTTTAGCAATGCAATATAATTCCACAAAGTCCATTAACTCTCTACTGAATAGTATATAAATGATTTAAAATTTCTATCCATGCAATAAAATTCAACTAATCATTTACTCTCTCATAAATATTATAAAATTGGTTTACATATTTTAGCAATGCAATATAATTCCACAAAGTCCATTAACTCTCTAACAAATATTATATAAATGATTTAAAATTTCTATCCATGCAATAAAATTAAACAATAACAGAATCATACTCCAACAGCTCAAATTCCACAAATTTGTATCCAACAGCTCATGAATATGAAAATAATGATCAATGCAGTAAAATTAAACAATAACAGAAACATACTCCAACAGCTGAAATTCCAAATTTAACTACATTGTTCAACACAACATAGAGTACATTCTTGCTAATTAAATGGTTCAACAGAACACAATTCTTGGCATCAGAACACAAACATAAAGTCTTGCTACTTAAATTGTTGAAACACAGAGAACATGCCAAAGTAACCAACTACAGGATTGCAAACAGATATCACTCATCACAGATGGCCTTGATACTCTTCAGCTTCTGTTTGTTGACATCAGAAACCTTCAGTAGATCATAAATGTTGTACTCTAGCTTTTTCGTCTCTTGGATCATGGCATCCTTCTCTTCATCCCATGCCTTCTGCTTTCCCTTCATTACCTCTGCCTGAGTCCTATGAACATTCTTGCGCATTAGAAGTTCAGCCCTAAGAATAGAAACTTCCTTCTTCACAGAGTCCAACTCATCTGAAACACCTGACACAATGTTTTTATAGTTTTCCTGATGCTTTTTTTTCTCAAGGTCCACAATGTATTTTTTGACATCACCCATGAGACTTGCATAATCTTTCTCAGCCTTGTTCTTCTCAAGACTGAGCTCCTCCAACAACTTACCTGTCTGAATCTTGTCAGCAATTCTGCCACTGTTGCTCTCTTCATACATATCCCAAAGCCTGAGTATAGCATTCTTCATAGTTTGGGGCCACATTCCATCTACCCAGGACACAAACCCACAGTTCTCTACTTGCTACAATAATAAATAAGCATACCAAGATTAATTCATGAACTCATAATCTGAAACAACTATAGCTTGCAGTGAACTCATAATCTGTAACTATCTTATATTGACTTGAACAACTAGGTTGGGCACACTACATCTATCCTAAGTAATAACTAGTAGCTATACTAATTAATAAATTACCTCTACTATATGAGTCTCCTACTATTTACATTCAGTAAGAAAAACAACTGCCTACTGACATTTACTTGTACTGAACTTTACTGGTACTAGAGAGTAACTCACATTATCAACAGAGCACATGTAGAAGCGACGACCAGTGTCAGAACCTCCAAACACAACGCACTTCCGCGGCACGAGCTTGTGCACACGACAGACCTCGGTACAACCCAGAGCCAATCCGTTGAAATCAGGGTCTTCCCAGGTGTCTGGACAGTAATCCATGTCCACGATGTCCTATTGAAACAGACAATGCTAAGAATTGAGGAAAACAGAGAACAAATCAAGCCAACACGGAATTTCCCCAAATCGAAACCCTAACCCTAGAAATTGCGGAGCACTTACGGACAAGAACTCCTGCTGCTCGTCCTCGTCGTCCCAGCTAGGCATGGCGACCGGAGAGGCGGCCGCGACTTCTCACTCCTTCGACAACGGCAATGTCTGCGGCGGCGGCGCTAATGGGGGCGGCGGCGCGGGGTCGGTGGCTCGAGCTCGATAGAAGAGGAGTGAGTGAACAACGGACGAGCCCGCGCGAGCCTAGTCAACGAACGCGACGGACAAGGTGGGCCCCACCATTCGTAACGGTACAGTGTAATGTCCCCGCCCCCTCACGGCCCTGTCCGCGCAACTGCCACGTACGTGTCCGCCCTTGGTCCCACCTGTCAGTAACGTGGTCAATCCATGCTCAATTCGAGATTTGTGCGAATTGCAAACTGTCAGTAATAGACCGGTAGTTTTTTGCGATTGAAACGTATAGTGGTGGTTTTTCGAACATTTTGCACTAAAGTGGTGGTTTTATGCTAAATACTCCCCCACAGCACTAGCTCATTTCTTCTACGGTGACGCGGCAAATTTTCTGACCTCATGGTCAGCATTTGTATATTGGGTCGATCAATTATACAGCACTGAGTATGTATCAACTGAGATGATATGAGACATTCGTACGTGGTGAGTGGGGAGGAGGAGTTCATCGTCACGCAACTCACACACATATGTTGTACTCCCCTCGTTCCACATTTTTTTTAAAGAATATATATTAATATCACGGAAATATAAATTACGCCCGGTCTCTGTTGGAGACGGCAACAAGGAAACCTTCCTTGTCGGCTGGCGGCGGCGGCCATCTTCCAATGGTGATTCCGGCGAACGTGGCGGCCGTAGATCGGATCCCCGCTCCGATCTGTCGTGGGTTCGCTCTTGACTGGCCGACGACGCGTGGAGGGGTCGTCGAGGGGCGTTTGGAGGTCCCCTGCCGAGGTCCCGACGGTGGAGCTCACGATGTGCCACTGCGAAGATCCAGCAAGTTGCAGTGCTGGGGGAGCAACTGCCGATGAAAATCACGTAGACTTCGGTCATGGCGAACGATGGCGGCGCTTTTGACGTCGTTTCCTCCTGGGGCATCGTCATTGCAGTTCATGATTCCTCGCTCGGCTTGCTTTGGGTGAAAACCTAAATCTCGGTCTCCGGGATTGGATGATGACGGCGGCATTGGTGTCGATCTCCCTCCTGAGGGCATCATTTTGAAGAAATGGTTGGAGGGACCTGAAGATGAGGCGGTGGTTCGTCTACTGCATCGACAACAGCGGGGCTCGGCGGCGTGGTGCCGCGGGGTCTCGGTGATGGACGCGGGACGATGGACGACGCGCAGGGCGGTGGTGCTGGTTGGTGTCTTGACGGCATCGACAACAGGTCTGGCATGGTGAAAGCCTTGATCTCTATCCTGAAGGCGAGTGAGCGGAAGACGGCGGCGGCAACGTCTGGAGCGTCCTGCGATGGGCCAGACCGGTTGTGCCCCTTGCTCGCTGTTGGACGGCTTGGTGAGGCCTTCGGTTTTTTAGATGATGTGCGTCAGTGGGTTGACAGGGCATCGGCTCTGTGCTTGACCACCCCCTTCAACAGTCTTTTAGGTAGCGAGATTTCGCTAGGTTGGTGGCTTCAGGTTTAGCTGGTTTTGGTTTTCAGTTGTAAGGTTTCGTGGTTTCTGCTTTATCATTACTAAAATCATGTTGTGTGCATCATTTTGATGCAGAGGCTGGGTAAAACCTCCATTTCTAAAAAAAAAACACCCAACCTCTGCAACAACGCAATAAACAGAGACATTACGGATGCACACAGTCGAAAGACAGTAAGAAAAAGAAATAAAAATAAAAAAGTCGAGTTACAGTCTTTGCAGCAGCCGCACAACCACCACCAAAACAACACCTGATATCCAGTTCTTCAAAAGCAATGTCTTTAAGAAGAACAGTGTCAGACACAACCAATTAAGGCCAGACCTTGTGTTTTCACTCTAAAGATAATCCTCACTCTCAAAACAATGTCTCTAACAAGACTACCGTGAGACACAACCAATTAAGGCGAGACTTTGGATTTTCACCATGAAAGGTAGGACTTTGGTTCACCTGTGTTGTCCCTCCCATATGTCGCTACTACGATTCCTGAAACTCCAAGCAAATTCCTCAACAGCGCAAAGACTCCGAACCCCATTGCTAGTCCTCCAATCTCGTCTTCCATGACATTCCCACCTCTGACTTCACCATGGATTTGTCCATGATGGTGTTACACGCAATAGAAAAACAACGATGAAATTAAGCAAGATCAATCCAACGGAGACACGAGATTTTAACGTGGAAAACCCTTCCAACAATGAAGATAAAAAACCACGGGCGCTAGCCAGTAATACTTCACTATTTCAGATGAGGTTACAAATGCGTCGGGATTTACAATATGTGGCTTATCCCGAACAACGGCTTACACGACGTATATAAAGGCGTCCTGACCTAACTAGGCGCTGCGCTCTACTCGTCAGAACTTCGGTCTTTTTATCAGCATAAGTGAATTTGGATCACCCAAAAATAACAGATGGCAACAGAGCAGAGCTTCGCACTGGTTCCTCCAACGCGACTGAATCCCACCCGATTCAGCATACTCCAGGCATAGCCCATGGAAATTCGCCAGCGGAGCCTTCCGGAACCCGCCACTCCGACCAGATCAAAAATGACATACATCAGGCATATCTTCGTACTCGCATGATGTGAAATCCTAGGACCTCCACTATTTATTCATGCCGAACCAGCAGTCCCCACACCACCAGACGGCTCCCGACGGAAGGAACGAACAAATCGGGCTAGAAACCGCGTCACCATGGAGAGCAGCGCTGCTGCCAAGGGCACGTGCCGCCCCTGTCGTCCTGCAGCTGCGCCGCAGCACCGCGATGACCTGCGCCGCGTCTAGGGCTCCGCACCGTCACCAACAGATGCCATCCCGTGCAGGATCAGAAGGATCAGCGCCGCCACTAGGGCATCGCGCCGCCGCCATCGGCCTGCCACCGCGCCCGACCCATGCTCCTCCACGCCTCCCTGCCGTGGATCCGTGAGTCCCCCATCGGAGGACGCCGTCGTCCCGCCGGCCAGCCATCATCCGCGCCGTCTTGGGACGACCTTCTTGCGCGAGGGAAACACGGGTAGGGTGCACGGAGGAGGCCCGCCCTCCGCCATTAGGAGGCAGGGCGTGGCCGCCACCGCCGACTCCGCGGCGGCAGCAGCCGGAGAGAGGTTCCAGGAGAGGAGTTTTTTAGGGTTAGGGGCGACGCCTCCGGAGTCGCCCTCGCACAGACGACCCGGGAGGGAAAAGATGATATACCCCTCGTTCCACAATATAAGATGTTTTAGACATTTTTTCACATGTATCTAGACATATGTTTTAGTGTATAGGTCCACTTATTTTAATCCGAACCTACACAACATGTGACATGCATAAAACATCTTGTATTATGAAATTGAGGGAGTATATTTTTATTTCTAAGCGCGGAAAACATCAGCTATCACATGGTTGTCTCGTCTTCATTTGAGGGCAGGCAGCAAGCACGTACATGCCTGTCTTTACTTCGGCTCCGTATCTCGCATGCGCGCTGCTCACCAAAGTTTTAACGATCTACGGCTACGGGGACCGGTTGGACGGCGACGCGTGACCTGGGCGAGTGGACACGCTGCGCTGGGCCGGCCGGCGTGTGCCTGTCCAATGGAGCCTTCCCGCCGGCCGGAAAACGCACGGTCTCTCTGGCAACGATATCGACACGCCCGGCCGGAGTGCTTCTTTCCAGTCGGACAAACGTAGCCCAGCCATCGGCTCGGGACGGTTTCCTTTTTTCCGTTCCGACCGTACGTGGAGCTGTAGACATTTGACGCCTCTATACGCATCGCTGTCGATCATGGTGGCAGCGCTCGGTCGGATATGTTGACATTTGCTGCTCTGCGCTTCTGCATTTTGTGGTCGAACCGTCGACACCAGGCTAACAGATTGACGTACGCGACTCCATGCGATGCAATCCATCTCATCTCCTGTCCTGATGCGCTCCGTCTAATTGTCCCTCTCCCCGCTGACATGTACGCGCGTTGGATTATGTTATCTTCAGATGGTACGTTGCAGAACGCTGAGATAGACATGGATGGGACTAGCTAGCCCAAAGTCATGTGAGATCATGCATGCTCCGTTTGGTTCGATCCCGAAATCTTTGCTGGCTGTATGCGCGCATGAAACTTTCACGCACAAAAACCATGCATATCCCCACCCCGGCCCACGCACTCCTTGGTATCTTTTGGGATGGAAAAGTATCACACGAATCGGTGCGTGCTGTCTCAGTGGTCTAGGTAAGCTCTGATTTTCCGTTTTGGAGTGGGCAAAGTAAAAGTTTCGCACGGGTGCACAATGTCTCGGAGGCAAATATCGAGCTCGCCAAGTTGCCATGAAGTGGGAGCAGAAAGTTGTCGAGCGCCGCCTCCAACTACCACTAGATAGATCTGCGGTTCCTCTTCCTCTCCGATGCGTTTGTTTCTGATTGTACGGTCCTGGAAGCAGGCATCTTACTGTTCTCCTTAGACCATTCGGCGAGTTTTGAAGTTTCCTTTATGTTAGAAATAGTTTATAGTGTACAAGCGCCGTACGGACGCATGTGTCCGTACGGTCGCATCCCTTCGCCCGTACGGACGCCTGTGTCTGTACAGGCGCCTCTTCCCTATATCGGTGCTGTCCTGAGGCGCCCCGTGACTTGTATATATACCCTATCGATCAATGGAAAGATGACACTGATTCTAAAATCTAGTTCTAACTTTAATACGTTATCAGCACCCTCGCCGTTGAGCGAGTTGATCGATTCCGGCGGTCGCCGGAATAAGGGAATCGACAGACAAAGGTTACTGATGGCTGGAAAAAGAGTTCGATGTACTCGACCTCGATGACCATAACTATCGTACTTGGGCCATGGACACCAAGATCGCCCTTGCGTCCCGTGGGATAATGCGCGCAATCCAGAATCCGGAAGACCCCCTTCCTGTTGGTGTTGCACCGCTGAGAGATGACCAGAAATATACTGCCTTATGCATCATAAGGCATCATATTCACGCAGATCTTAAGTCTGCATATTTGGAGGAGGAATCCCCATCTACTTTGTTTCAGACCCTCAAGTCGAGGTATCAACATCATAAGGTAGTTGTCTTGCCCGAAGCACTCCATGATTGGACACACCTCCGGCTCCAAGATTTTAAGTCTGTCGGGGAGTACAATCATGAGGTTCATAAAATCAGTTCCAATCTGCGCTTTTGCGGGAAGGAAACTACCGATGCGGAGAAAGATAGAGAAAACTCTGTTTACTATGTTCCTATCTGACAGGATCCTCCAGCAGCAGTACCGTGCTCGCGACTACCAAGTATATTCCTATCTTATTCATATTTTACTTCAGGCGGAAAAGCATGATGAGCCACTCGCAAGAATGGCTCTCAGCGCCCGGTTGGTTCCTAACCTCTACCTGAAATTCATATGAATGTCGTGAATGGACAAAAGTTTGATGGTGGCTTCAATGGAAAGCCTTCGAACTTCAATGGTAAGCAAATGCACAACAGGAACAGAAAGTCTAGAAACTCAGACCATGGGAAAGGCGCTGCAAAGCCCAAGTTAGACAAAACTAAACTTTGTGACAAGTGTGGATGCTACACGCACCCCACTAACAAGTGTAAGACCCCAAAGCATCTGGTCATTCTGTACCAGCAATCCCAGGGACACAACGCACCTCGAGGTAAAAGCTTTGAAGCAAAACTTCAACCTTCATCCAAATGGAAGCGGTAGAGCTGGTTGTTTGCAAACGTTCCCCCGGGACCTAGCAACACCGTTACTCTCCTTCCACCAGAGGACTCTATAGGCATGGAGGACATGATGGTTGAGTACGCCTCAACTGACATGTTTGGAGACTTCGACCAGTCCCACTATCTCCTTAGTGATCGTTTTTATTAATGTCCATTAGTAATGTTGTAATAGAACATAAGTATTGCATGTCCCAATATATTGTATCAGCACTCTGCTATACATAAGATTGCATATATTCTATATATATAAGAGAATGATTTCCATACCGAAAAATCTCTATATATGGATATCTACGGGAGTCAATCCAATGGATGAGGAACAAGTATTTTAAAGCAATGCCCTCTCTATCGTGTGGATTGTACTACACGTACATACATCACACCCGTAGAACATGTTGCATATAATGCAATTTCATTGGTCATAATTTTCTCGAGTTGAAATTTCCTCTGTCATAAGACTTTGTGTGCACATCATGAACCATAGGGAAGCTAATTTTGAGGCTCTGGATCCTCAAAATACAAGCTGAACCACTTCAATTCCCTAAACACATTTAGGATTGATGGCCCCATCCAACCACTATCTGGACCATTAAGGTATTTCATGGTGTTTGTTGACGCTTCTAACCGATGGTCACATATGTGTATTATATCCACACAAAACCATGCATTTACCAAGATAACAAGGGAAGTAATAAATTACAGGCCCGTTATCTAGAAAATTGAATCTTCAAGTGCCTCCACTAACTTTTTCATGGCACTAGAATTGAAGCTCAGCACTCTGTCCCATATGTCCATACACATACTGGTTTGGATGAATCCCTAAATAAGAGGATCAAACTCATTGAAAGACCTTCATTGATGAATTGCAATTTACCATCTTCACGTTGGAGTCACACCGTTTTACACGCTGCTGACTGACAATCTGCACATAGCAGTAATTTCCCTCTGCATATGACACATGGAAATCCTCCGACCATTTCCCATCTGCGTAAATTCGGAAGCACTTCATGCGTACCGATCTCACCACCGCAACATACATAATTGGGCCCACATACTAGGGATCTATGTGGGGTACTGATCTCCGTCGATCACCAAGTACCTTGGAACCCTTATAGGGTATCTATTCATTGCCTAGTATGTTGATTGCTACATTAAAGGATGGATTATTTCCAGGCATTAGGAGGAGACTTCATGTACCACATAGAATGCCAAGAAATCAATTGGGACTCCACGTTCCACCTCATACCACGTTCATTCACAAATTTGCAACATATTGCAAATATCCTGCCATATTCATTTACTGACCTAAAAGGTTTTACAAAATCATTTAATCCGGCTAGAAATGTGCCCGAAAGAGTGGAGGTACCAATAAAAACCACTCAACTCCTCTTTCCTAAATAGAGGGGGAATAGTACGGCCTCTAACCAGGATCTGGCTTCCTACAAGCAACAAAGGCAATTGAGGAGGCATCCTCTAAGTCGGTAAATGTAAGTTAACCTAGTGTTAACATACACCTTATGGGTAGTATACACCCAGTGGAAGGGAAACCTCCACAACCCAGCTTCAGCTTGCACACACTGGCTGGGACATCGGAACACCTAGACTCACGCGTATTGGGAAATCACAAAGAGTCATCAAGGGTGCTTGAGATTTCCTATAACAATCGATACGGGAGAACCATATAACCAAAGCCTACAACCGTCGACAAACATTTCTCTTGTATGATTGCCAACAACCTTTTTTGATGAATTCAGATCCAAAGACTATGGCCATAGCAGAGTGTAAACCACTCACTCGGACTGAAACAATCGAAGGATACAATCCAAGCAGAATTGGTCTCGCTCTTCCAAATGAATTCTCTATGCGATTCATTGCGTTTCTTCCAGACACGGAACAAAACCAACAAGGTGGTGAGAAAGCAAGGCTTGTAGCATAAGGTCGGGTTTTCCGCAGAGATCCGAGACCTACTCTCCAAACACGAGTGAAATCCTTCTTTCTGATACTTTATATAATTGGCAGTATTAAATCATCTATCTATGCAGTTGATAGATGTAGTGACTACACATCCATGTAGATCACTAGATTTGTACATGTATGGTTCCCGAAGGAATCTCAATCCGAATCGAAATGCAAACGCAACATATATTGTGTAAAGTCAATAAGTCACAACCTGACTTATTGTTGTCAGTAAATTTTGGTACAACCGACATAGTGAGTTCCTTATACACAAGGACTACTCCTACAATGATGATTACCAATGTGTATTCGTCATACACAAGGATTACTCCTAGAATGACGATGCACGTGATCATATACAAGACGGAATTTGAGATGAAAAGATTTTGGATAAAACCAAATAGTTCTTGAGACTAGATCTCGAACTTCTTCACTCAAATATTATGGTACACTAAGTTGGCTATGTCAGAAATATTGGATAAACTTAATATGGACGTGTCATATCCATCCCCCGTGTCGGTTGTTCGATCTCTAGACGTAGAGAAAGATTTACTCAAACCACGGGAAGATGTAGAAATGATGTTGGGAAATATAGTTCCATATCCTAATGCCATTGGACCCACTAACACACCTGGTTGGGATAAAGAATATCTTTCGATATCTCCAAGGCACTAAAATCTTGACCTATTGTTTATATTTAGGATAAATCTGAACTCCATAATCATCACATACTGACATTGGCTACTTCTCCAATCCCTACAATGTGTACCTACATGGTAGAATTGTCAATCCATTGACGTCTTCCAAATAGACTCTGGTGGCTACACCTACCAATCATTCTGAGATACGATTCTATGTGTTAACACATATGGCTTTACAGAATGATAAACCACATACATTAGTCATGTGGCATTGGTTCTCTTGAATCATAAACATTATCTAAACGGATAATGTTGCTTGTGTTGCATAGATGCAAACATGATACATCAATAGCAATATCACTAAGCATATTTCCAATCAATTGATTTATCCCTATCAACTCTCGAAGAGTCGGGGAATAAACATCTTGCAAATCCAAATCATGCAAAAACCTTGCTGGTTTGTTCATGAAGTCTCTACCAACTTTAATATTCCTGAAATTGGTATCCGACGGCTTCGAGATATGCAAGAGTCAGGGGGAGTATCTTCCTGTACTACTCATGTTCAAAGCATCATATTACACTCTTTTTCCCTTTATGAGTTTACTATCTAGGTTCTCATCAAGTTTTTTAATGAGGTAATATCAACATAAGTTCATATGTTATACTATCCGTTTTCCCCACCGGGGTTTTTAGGAAGGTATACACGACATATTTATTGACCTCTATATTCTAAGGATTTACTTCATATCGAGTTAACAGAGGCAATAATCATTATATGATGTGCCAATTTCTCCTTATTTTCCCACTGGGTTTAAAGGAGTTTTAACAGCATATCCAATTATTATATGTTGCACCATTTTCTCCTTATTTTTCCCACTGGGTTTAAAGGAGTTTTAGCAACATATTATACACACTACTCTCCTCATATTTTTCCCACAGGGTTTTTGGAGGAGTAATTCAAGATGATTAATTCGATGATTCTTTATATACAAGAAGGTGTTGTACAAGGGGGAGTGTTAGAAATAGTTTATAGTGTACAAGCGCCGTACGGACGCATGTGTCCGTACGGTCGCATCCCTTCGCCCGTACGGACGCCTGTGTCTGTACAGGCGCCTCTTCCCCATGTCAGTGCTGTCCTGAGGCTCCCCGTGACTTGTATATATACCCTATCGATCAATGGAAAGATGACACTGATTCTAAAATCTAGTTCTAACTTTAATACTTTAATTGAGAAAAAATAACATTCCGAAAGAAACCTTCCCAATGTATGTGTTGAATATATTAGCAATTCAGCATATGATTTAATCTGAGTCATTACCAAGTAAATTATGACAGTAGCAACTACAGTAAGCATGCAAATATCAAAATCTAATACAGTAGACAAACCGATCAAATCTACGGCAAGAACTAGACACAGAAAGTAACATCTCGTACATATGAAAGAGAGATATGTCGGATATATGCCGAATAGGGGCATATCAGGTGGCAGTCTAAAGTACCGGATTACCCGGGTGGCCCAAATGGTAGTGGACTACGGTCCTTTGGGCGGCCCAGTAAGCTGACGCACAGAAGCCGGATTCTAGAAGAACCCGGATCACGGCCCAAGTGATCTGGCTTGGAGTAGAAGGCGGATCCTTTACTTTCCAAGTTAATAGTTACCGTAGTCTTCTAGGTTTCCTATTCTGTATGCCCTAATCCGGCTATTATATAAAGCCGGACGGGAGATATGATAGATAGACAAGAAGCTAAAGGCTAACTCGCCGAGAGGTTGATCCTTGACGAGAAGCTAATAGAACCTCACGTTGTACTCTGTATTTGCAGGCTTTAGTCCTGAATAGTGAGATTGCAGGAGTAGGAACGTCGCATTACTGCGTCGTACCGAACCTGGGTAAAAACCTTGTGTCATTGTCCTTCGCACAATCACGTCCCCCACTTCTCTATCAGTAGTCTCATGGCACCCCCGTCTATGAATTCTACTACGATGTCTCGACAGTTGGCGCCCACCGTGGGGCCGGCGAAGTCAGGCGTTAAGTTTCGATCTGGGATACTCGGCGGAATCGGCAGTTCCATAAATGTCGGAAGCTTGGAATTCGACAACAACGTTGGACGCTTCCTCGACAATGGATCTTACATACCGGCGCAAAATCATCTGGTAAGTGCCTGCGTGTTACCGATTGGATCTGCAAACATCTTTATCGGATTAACTGCAGAGGCCATGGGGTTTTGCGGTGGAAGTAGATTTATCCCACCCGCCCTATACCCAGTCGAAGATGACTACGATACCGGGTTTTTCTCAGATCGCCGACATACAAGTGAAACACTTTGTCGGTATGGTGCAATCCGAGATCGCCGAAAACACAGATGAAGGTAATCCCGTGCAGGAGGCAGAAGACAACACTCCCACAACAGAGGTGGAAGATCCGACATCCGTCAACATCACGACGCACTCGGAAGCTGACTCTGTACTAGCCGCCATTGAGGCGAGATTACAGTCGGAACCCGGATCGGATCACTTCGATACCGAAGACGAAGACGCTTTCGAAAGAAAGGTCAAATCCTTCCAAGAGGGATTCCATTAAGTACTGATGGCAAAACCGGCTGAAAACACGGGTGCCGACAGTCAGGAAAGCCCTAGAACGCCTCCGCCAGAGGAAGAGAGAGAAGAAGGAGAAAACCTCTCCAAAATTCCCCGATGTCAAAGAATTGACAGAGGAAGAACCCTGCAGGAAACCTCCCTCTTCCAAGAAGAAACACAAAGCTGCTAAAAAGCTCCAGTATAAACTCCGGAAGAAGAAATTGACTGATCCAGCCAATGAAAGCCCGGAAGTAGGAGACACAAGCGGAGTGAAACCTTCGGAGAAGAAAACGAAGGAAATCCTTGTTCCGCCAATGACAGAACAAGACGAACATGAATTACTCCAAACACCAGTGGGACCACACGAGCCTCCTGAAGTGCTGGAAGCCCGGAGGCAGGCCCTCCAAAGGCAACAACAACATCTATTTCGAACTCGAGAACACCTCCAAAAAACCCAGGCTGAAATCAAACTCAGGCGGGAAGAAATCGAGGAATACGAGAGAAAGAATAGATCTGGCATTAAACCCACGCGGTTACCCGGAATCTCAAAACCGGAAGTACTGCCGCCAAAAGAAAGGTTCCACAACCCATCTTGGCAAAAGCAGGTAAACGGCAAAGACGCTAGAGGCGAGCCAATATACAAAACCGCAGCAGAAAACGCGGAAGCGGCGTTCGCCATCCTCAACAATGATATGTATTCCAACGGTGAAAAACTTCAAGGGGTGTACGCTTTCCTAGGAAAGGCGTTGCAACAGCAACAGCGAGCGCAAGAGCGATCAGGGAAATTACACGAAGACTCTGTCCTATGCAAGACAGCTACATGCGCCGCTGGAGCACCTGGACCTGAAGAACCCGGGGATTCAAACAATTCAAAAGAGAAGAAATCAGATCCGAGAAAGGACAAGAAAAAACCCGACAATAGGGATGAAGCGTCCAAAACCGGATCCCATCTCCCGAAAGATGGAATTAACCCCCGTGATCGGGAAGAGAAAAACCGGAAGGACGGAAAATCAATGCCGCCTCCGAGGCGTCCGGCAGAAAATGCCGGAAGACAGGATATGCCTCACAGGCGTGAGAGATCCCGGACGCCCCGCAGGAATAAGGAAAGATACAGGAGTAGAACTCCACCTTATACCAAAGGGCACGATCACGGAGTAAACAGAGACAATCCCGGAAAAGCGCGTCCATGCCACAATGGAAAAAAAGGAGCAGATCCCCTTATGTCCATTCAGCCGCCAGATACTCCGCACATATAGACAGAGCGGAAAGAGATGATTTATACTTTGGACCCAAGTGTTTCACTGATAGGATCCGAAGAATAACTCTGCATTCTGGCTTTGCCAAAGTTGGTCGAACATACCAAAAGTATACCGGTAGCACAAACCCGGATACCTGGCTCTCAGACTACTATACAGCCGTTCAGATCAACAATGGGACAGACCTGGAGGCGGTAAAATTCCCCCCCCCCTAATGTTACTGGATGGAGCCAGAGATTGGATCAATGGATTACCGTCAAGGACTGTTGATAGCTAGGATGACATGGCAAGAGTATTTACTCAGCATTTTAGGGGAACGTACAAGCGCCCAAACAGCATCAACCAGTTAAACCGCTGCACCCAATTTGAGGATGAACCATACGTGGATTTCATCTCAAGGTGGACTGCAATGAAGAATAGTTGCTCTGGTGTAACTGACGTTCAAGCAATGCATGCTTTCGTCAATGGCCTAAAACACGGACTCGTACCGTTCATGATCGGTTCCAAAAAGCACAAAGATCTCGGATCTATGCTTACAACCGCTAATGAGCACACAGCGGCCGAAGACGACATCAGAGCGAGACACGGCAATATCGATACGCTGATACAGGTCAAAAAGAACCCCCGCCCTGAGAAAAAAGGAACTCCAGATACAACACAAAAGCCCAAAGAAGTCAACATAGCCTTTGGAAGAGAAAATGGGAACAAGTGGAAAGGACGAAACACAGAGCCGATAAATTACACCAAAGAAGAGTGGGAGAAAATTAAGTCAGAAAACTACGTCCACCACTCGCAATTTGGGAAGCCCACCCATACTAACGCACAATACCGCTTGAACAAGCATATGAAAGGCAGTGCGGGATCCGGAATCAAAGGGAAGAATTCTAAGAGGAAATTCTCCAAGCAAAAGCCAGAAGTTGACAAAGAAGACAATGAAACGGACACTGACGAAAAAATCCAGGAACAGCAGCGGAAAGGCGAGCCTAAGTTTCCGAGAGTTGATGGAGAATGCAAACTTTCCTGGCAACTCCCTCAGCAAAGGTGGCAAAAAGAATGCTTCGAGAAATAAACGCGGTTGTCCCTGCAACCCCGAAATTCTTGAAGTACTCAAATACACCAATTACCTGGGATCAGTCCGATCATCCCAGGAATATCCTTGAACCCGGCACGCAAGCTCTAATCATAAGCCCTATTGTTCAAAACATTAGGCTAAAAAGAGTGTTGATGGATGGAGGATCCAGTATCAACATAATGTACCTGGATACACTGAAGCATCTGAAAATCTCCGAGACCCAGCTCAACCACAGCAACATACGCTTTCACGGCATCGTCCCTGGCAGACAAGCACGATCCCTAGGAGAAATTTCCCTAGATGTAACCTTTGTAGACAAAGATCACTTCCGACAGGAAAAAGTATCCTTTGAGGTTGTGCCATTCGAAAGCATGTATCACGCGATACTCGGACGTCCAGCTTTCGCCAAATTCATGGCAAGATCATGTTATATCTATAACAAGCTGAAGATGCCAGGACCCAAAGGAGGAGTAATCACCATATCTGGAGACTTCAAGTTGGCAAACGAGCTGGAAAAAGAAAAACGCCCTTTGCACTGAGAAAGTCATAGCAAAGGAAGAGTTGAAAGAGCTGGCCAAAGAGGTATCGCCGACAGAAATGCCGGCAGGCAAAGAAAGTCGGAAGCCAGCAGATAGCTTCAAGGCTTCCGAGAACACAGGTCAGGTAATCCTAGATCCCAAAGATCCGACAAAATTCATCGTAGTGGGAACTGGGATGACCGAAAAATAGGAAAGCGAGCTCATCAAGTTCCTCCGTGAGAACTGGGATATTTTTGCTTGGTGTCCAGCGGACATGCCAGACGTACCCAGGGAACTTGCTGAGCATCAACTTAAGGTGATTCCAGGATCCAAACCCGTCAAGCAAGGTCTCCGTCGATTTGACGGAAGAAGACGGAAGGCTATTGGTAAGGAGATTATCGGCTTTTGGCAGCAGATTTTATCCGGAAAGTTATACATACTGAATGGTCAGCAAATCTAGTATTAGTCCCGAAGAAAGACACTACTACCCTTAGGATGTGTATAGATTACACCGGCCTAAACAAATGTGTCCAAAAGATAGGTTTGCGTTACCGCGAATCGATCAAATAATAGATGCCACTGCAGGCTCTGAGCTTTTATGCTTTTTGGATGCATATTCCGGGTATCATCAAATACGCATGAAAAAGGAATATCAAATCAAAACTTCGTTCATAACCCCCTATGGGACGTACTATTACATAACCATGCCATTTGGCCTGAAGAATGCAGGTGCAACCTACCAGCGTTGCATGCAACGGTGTTTGCATAGTCAGATTGGCAAAAATGTCCATGTTTACGTGGACGACATTGCTGTCGTTACCAAGGAAAAAGAAACACTCCTTGAGGATTTGCGAGAAACCTTCGAAAATTTGTGCACTTATAAAATGAAGTTAAATCCATTAAAGTGCGTATTCGGGGTTCCCTCAGGAAAACTTCTGGGTTTCATCGTTTCTCATAGAGGAATAGAAGTAAACCCGGAAAAGATCAAAGCAATCTTAAACATCTCCAAGCCTACGTGCATAAAAGATGTGCAAAGATTGACGGGTTCCGCTGCAGCCGTTAGCAGGTTTATTAGCCGGCTGGGGGATAAAACCTTGCCACTGTATAAGTTACTGAAAAATCCGACAAATTTGAGTGGACAGAGGAGGCAGATGCAGCGCTAACCCAGTTGAAGGAAACTTTGATGAAAGCTCCGATTTTGGCATCCCCAAAAGACGAAGAACCTATGCTATTGTACCTAACGGCTACAAACCGGGTTATTAGTGCAGTAATTGTTGTGGAAAGGAAGAAAGACGAACAGAGCATACCCGATCAGCATCCGGTATATTATGTAAGTTAAGTTTTCTCCGAGTCCAAACAAAGGTACCCACACTATCAAAAACTGGCATATGGCGTATTTTTCGCATCTCGGAAACTTCGTCATTACTTCCAAGGACATTCCATAACAGTGGTATGTAAAGCACCGCTAGGGGATATAATAAACAATGCGGAGGCAACTGGCCGAGTAACCAAATGGGGCATCGAGCTAGCAGCATTCGACATTAAGTACCAACCCAGGACGACAATAAAATCCCAGGTTCTGGCAGATTTTGTTGCCGACTGGATGGAAGCAATGGAAAAAACACTGATGCCAGAATCCGAGTACTGGATCATGCACTTTGACGGATCCAAGATGAAGGAAGGTGCTGGAGCTGGTGTAGTCCTAAAATCCCCTAAAGGGGATACAATGGAGTATGTATTACAAATACACTTCAACGCCAGTAATAATGTGGCAGAATATGAAGCTCTGCTTCACGGCTTGCATATCGCAAAGGAAATAGGTGTCAAGCGCATCCTATGCTATGGCGACTCAGATTTGGTACAACACCAGCTCAACCAAACTTGGGATGCCAAAAGACCTATAATGGCCGAATACCGGAGAACGGTGGACGAGTTTGCCATCTGTTTCTTCGGATTCGAAGTGCTCCATGTTAAAAGGGAGGAAAATTGGAACGCGGATGCATTAGCCCGCATGGGATCAGAAAGGGTAAAAATCCTACCACCAGGTGTATTCGTCCAACGTTTGAACGAACCATCGATAAAAGGTGGAGATGTTGATTATCCTCTGGCTTCCGAGTCAATTGAAGTCATGCTCGTTAACCCGGATTGGACAATCCCATATTTAAACTTCTTAGTTGATCAGAAGTACCCGGATGGAGCAGACAAAGTCTTGCAAAGACAGATTCAGCGTCGATGCAAAGGATACACGGTAATTAACAATTGCCTGTATAAACGCAGTACTACCGGAATTTTTCTGCGATGTATTTCACCAGAAGAAGGACGAGAAATCCTGCAAGAAATCCATGCCGGAGATTGCGGAGATCATGCTCAATCAAAAAGCATAGTCAAAAAAGCATTCCGTGCAGGGTTTTTCTGGCTAACAGCCAAGACAGACGCTGAGCACATAGTAAACACATGTGCAGGGTGTCAATATTACGCCAAGAAGACAAATATGCCAGCCCAAGAACTCAAAACTATCCCCATTACATGGCCGTTTGCGGTCTGGGGGCTAGATATGATGGGACCATTCAAAACTGCACGAGGCGGACTTACACCTCTACTCGTTGCAGTGGATAAATATACCAAGTGGGTGGAGGCAAAACCCATAAAAAAACTTGACGGTGTAACTGCCAGAAATTTCATCATTGACATAGTCATGAGATACGGCGTTCCACACAGCATAATAACCGACAACGGGAAAAATTTCTCCATTGGAGAGTTCGCAAAATATTGCTGACAAACGGGAATTCGCCTAGATCTCGCATCTGTGGCACACCCGCAATCCAATGGACAGGTTGAAAGAATGAATAGCTCAATCTTACAAGGAATACGCCCAAGACTCGAATCTCCTCTTCATAGAGCAGCTGGGGCATGGGTAGAAGAGCTACCTTCCGTGCTTTGGAGTATTCGAACAACACCAAATAGGTCAACTGGGCAAACCCCGTTTTTCCTAGTTTATGGTGCGGAAGCAATTCTCCCAACGGACATGATCCATGACATCCCAAGAGTGCAGGATTTCGATGAAGCAGATGCCGTAAGCGCACGACAGGATGCCGTCGATCTCTTAGAAGAGGAACGAGTACTTGTGCTTCAAAGATCCGCCATCTATCAGCAAGATTTACGACGTTATCATAGTCGGAAAATCAGGCATCGTTCTTTTAAAGAAGGTGACCTAGTGCTAAGATTGGTGCAGCAAAGAAAGCACAAACTGGCCCCAGTATGGGAAGGACCATTCGTCATCAGTAAAGCCATGAAGAATGGATCATATTACCTTGTAGACATTCGAGATACGGAAGATGATCCCGAGAAGCCGAATCGCAAAAGAAAGAGAAAGATAGATGATGAACTAGGAGAGACAAAGAGGCACTGGAGTATCCAGCAGTTACGTCCCTTCTATACTTAGTTCAATTTCTATGTAAACATCTTTGAGATCATGAAATAAAGTTTTCGGAATTCTTACATCCATGTTTTTACAAGTTTATTATAGTATAAAGCATGATTCCGCCTTATCTATTTCCCAATGATCTTACAAAATACTCAATGTTAACCCGAATTGTGCCTGCGTGCTCGGCGTTTAAAAACTGAATGATTTTCAACCTACTAAAGGCTAAAGGAAACCCGGATTGTGCCTGCGTGCCCGAGTTTCATCCAAAAAAGTTCCTTACTATTCTCTAAGTATTATCTGATTGTCTATGTGCTGAGTCACTGGAGCTAGTAAGTAAAAATGCCTTAAGTATGATCCATGTTTCCGAGTTTAAACTGATTGGTTTTACCCAGTAACTTGGCATGAAGATTAAAGTACTACCGAGCCATTTCAAACACCAAGGACAGTTAGAGCACATAAACCAGAGAACTTATAAGATAAAGGAATATAAAACCCGAAAAACTTGCAAAGGATTTCATAAAAATTAACTGCAAAAGGCGGAGCACTTGTTCATACAAAAGAATAGAAGCATTACAATAAAGATTACATTGTAAAGTGCAGTAATGCTCCTATTTCCTATTTCTCCTATCTAGGGCAGGGAGAATTCTTCAAGCATCCGAGTCTTCTTCACTGCTGTCATCCTCGGGGGCTTCTGGAATCTCTTCTTCCGGATAGGTGATGGAGATATTCACCATAGAGGCGATCTTGGTGGCGTGACCCTTGATTTCATCAAAGATGGTGGTCCGCTGGGTCTCCGAATATCCAAGAGGAATACCGGACGCCACGCGCCAAGATTTGGCACTGGGGTAATGCATACGCATGAGCCCTAAAGCCATGCGTGCACCACCCCGGGCCGCGGAGCGCAAGGTAGACTCCTTGGCATACGCAATCTCTATGATGGCTCCCGGAAGTTTTTCAACTTCCGAGAGTTCCCCAGACTTTGCGGGAAGGTACTTGTTGATTAGCTGCATGCCCGCAGCTCTAATCGCAGTGAATACCTTCCCAAAAGCTCGGATTTTCTCAATCCGAGTAAGATCTGGGTTATCTCCTGTTTTTTCAAGATAGAACAACCGAAGGGTTAGCGAAAAAGCAGAGAAAGAAATTAAAACAGGGAAAATCCGGTAAAAGTTGATAACTTACCGAGGATCTTGTCCATCTCGGATCCTTCCTCAAGGCGCAGGGTTAGGGCGTTCTCCAAATCTTGGATAGTCGCCTTGTCCTTGTCAGCCTGTTGGGAGGCCTTGGATTGAGCAATTCCAAGAGCCAGATTGCTGGCCTCCAGATCCTTCTGAACCTTCATAAGTTCCTTATGAAGGTCCAAGTTCTCCCGGCGGAGATTCTCGGCATTGCCGGCATCTTCAGCAACTTGCTTGGCTTTCGCCAAAGAAGCTGGAAAGCAAGGAAACAAATTCTGGGTTAAGGTAACTCGGAAAAGTACTTAGAAAAAATTATGGACAAGGAACTTCAGAGAATTAAAAGTATACCTGTTGTTTCCTCCAGCCGTAGCTGAGATGATGCCAGCTCTGTTTCTTTAACATCAAGAATAGATAGGAGGGTTTTAACCTCCTTATTTTTGATGTTAAGCTTGTTAAAAACTTCCAAGTTTATTTTATCAACGGTTTACTGAAACACGGAAATGAAAACAAGACGCTTAAGTTAGAACAAGCGTGATAAGAAGCATTAAGTGGATAGCATGCATTCGACTTATTGCTTGGGGGCTAGAGATATTACCTGGCTCATCCGCTGCAAACCTGCCAAGTTTTCGGTGAACTCTTTTGCGTAGTCGGCAAAAAGAGTCCCAGCAGCGCTAAGGCCCTCATTGATATTCTTGAAATCTTTATCAAAGGTGGGAATGGGTTCCTCCTCAGTTATCCGAGAAGGACCTCCCACCTCTGGGACCGCCCTTTCCCTCGTGTCCGTTTCTGGCACAATGGGCTGGCTGGTCTGCTGGGTTTCGACGGTAGGGGCAGCAGCGTGCTCTTCTGTTGCTACTACCGGTGTATCCGGAGCAGTAGCAGGAGAAGGATGTGGGCCTCGGCTGGCCACAGCTTTGTGCCTCTTTAGCTTTTTCGGCTTCAGAGTAGAGGGAGGCAGGCTAAAAAGGAGAAAAACCGGAAAGTTAAAACTCCGAGAAAAAGGGAGAAATTCTGAAAAAGTAAAACAACCCAGATGTTCGAACCTGGAGGTGACGACGGGGACCCCGTCAAGATCAATGATTTCCTGGGAAGCGGAAATCTTCTTGCGCTTACGTCCACCCGCAAAGGTGGCACGTAATGCCTCCAGCTCGGCATCGGAAGCAAGTTCCGACTCAGGAAGTTCGGCAATCTGTTAAGAAGGTAGAAACTGAGATAAAAACACGAAAACCAAGAAAACAAAAAGGATCTAAACCCAAAAGGCAAAGAATTGTACCTTGGGAGCCGGATTCGAGGCCGTGTACATTGGCCGACTTTCTTCATATTGGTCGCGGGATGCGACCAATTTATTTGCGCGTTTCCGCAAATCTTTTGCCGACCAAACCTTGCTGGTTGTCCGCATAGCATCGCCGGTTCCTGAGTACTCGCAGAGAAGACAAGCGCCGTGATTAGCCAAAGGCTGAATCCGCCTCTCTAGCCAGCAAAGGACTGTGTCCATGCCAGTTAGAGGCGGATCGGAAGCGACGAGCTTTGCGATGCGCCGCTTGATCCTGAGAAGATCCGGCGGCAGGGTCTGATCTGCTTCAGTTCCCCAATTTTCTTAGGGAACAGCGGCGGTGTTCGAGAAAGGTGGAACCCCGGTGATTTTCCCAGGGAAGGGAACGTCGGGATGATAAAAGAAGGAACCCGTCCAGAATTTGACGGATTCCCATGTCTTGATCTTGGGGAACCAGTCCTCCCTGAATCTACGCAGGATAAAGGATATGGTCCCACAAGTTGGGAGTGCGCCCTCCGAAGAGTTCCTCTTAACCCCAAAGCAATAAAGCCAGAAATCTAACCTAGGTGCTATACCTAGATATCCCTCGAAAAGGGCCTGAAATCCGGCTAGGTAGAGGATGGAGTTGGGTGGCAGATTATGGGGTTGGATGTTGTAGTGGGCTAAGATTTGGAGAAAAAAGGCGGATGGTGGAAGACCCATACCTCTCAGTATATGGGAGGTGAGGAGGACACGTTCCTCGTCCTTTGGCGCGGGCTCGGATTTGTCCTCCGGGATCCGCCATTTCTCCTTCAGCACGAGCCCCTCCTTCTCCATTGTCGGAAGGAGGGATGGCGGAATACTGCCTGCGCTCTAGTTGTCGGCAGTTTCCGCCTCGTCTTCTGCTCCTGCGGCGGCGGACGCTGCGGCCTCCGCGGCCGCGAGCTCGTCTCCGACGAGAGTGATTTTCTCTTCCGCCGTCTCGGGCGCGAACGGCGGGGAAGGCGCGGAGGAGGACCCCGTAAGATCTGCGGCGGCGGGACGGATTTCCTCGCTCGCCGCGCCGCCAGTGGCCTTCGCCGGCTCGTCGCCGGAGGCGTGCACCGGTGAATGCAGTTGTGGATCCATCATATTGATGATTTTGTTGATGTCTGTTGCGACGGAACGGGCCGATAAGGAGCTTGGGGATGCCATCGATGTGCGGCGCGCGGTTGCTCCGGTGAGGTCTTGGGTGGCGTTCGTGCGCTCGGGAGTTGCTCTGTGAGAACTTGGGCGCTGGGAATGGTGCTGCGAAGTGAGAGCGGAAGGTTTCCTCGGAGGACGGAGGCGGCTATTTATAGCCGGAATCCCGTCACGATGCGTGCTAACGGCTCTTTTGACCGTTGGATGATCAACGCGTGTCACTCGCCGGAAATTCCGGGAAATGAAACGACGGGTGATTATTGCTATCGCCTCGTTTCCCGTGAGAATCTGTCAGAGATATGTTTTTGGGTTTCCCGCCTGAAACCCAAACGTCCCTTACGCCAGCATGGTTAAAGCGCTACGTAGGAAGTTCCTTCTTCACGAAGGATCGTGTAAGAAAAGCCGGATTTTCTGGATTCTGAGTTTTGCGTTATAACATCCTTTGAGGAGAGAAAAAAGAATCAAGACTGCAGGCCGATATTTCTCGGAAAATATGCATTTGACAAAAGACGGCGAATCGGAGTCTTAATCCTTCTTGGGGTCTACTGTCGGATATATGCCGAATAGGGGGCATATCATGTGGCAGTCTAAAGTGCCGGTTTACTCGGGTGGCCCAAATGGTAGTGGACTACGGTCCTTTGGGCGACCTAGTAAGCTGACGCACAGAAGCCGGATTCTAGAAGAACCCGGATCATGGCCCAAGTGATCTGGCTTGGAGTAGAAGGCGGATCCTTTACTTTCCAAGTTAATAGTTACCATAGTCTTCTAGGTTTCCTATTCTGTATGCCCTAATCCGGCTATTATATAAAGCCGGACGGGAGATATGATATATAGAAAAGAAGCTAAAGGCTAACTCGCCGAGAGGTTGATCCTTGACGAGAAGCTAATAGAACCTCACGTTGTACTCTATATTTGCAGGCTTTAGTCCTGAATAGTGAGATTGCAGGAGTAGGAACGTCGCATTACTGCGTCGTACCGAACCTGGGTAAAAACCCTGTGTCATTGTCCTTCGCACAATCACGTCCCCCCACTTCTCTATCAGTAGTCTCATGGCACCCCCGTCTATGAATTCTACTACGATGTCTTGACAAGATACGTACGGTGCACCGGCAGCGGCACCGGCTGCGTTGTTGTCCAAGTTGCCGTCCATGTTGTCGATGAAGAGGTTGCCGATATCTGGGAAGTAGTCATAGTTGGGGAAGTAGTCGCCGTCAGCAGTCGCGCGAGTGCGCTTCCCAAAAATCTGATCGCCCCTCTCCCATACAGGATCACAAGAGGCGGGGTTCCGACGGCCTGCTGTCCCTTCTTGCGGCGCACGCCGGAAGGAGGGATGGAGAATACTTGGATGGCACCGCAGTGGTTTGGAACGATGCGAAACCATAAGACGAAGTGGCCACTAGGGTTTTGCGTATGCGTGTATTTATACTACGGGCTGGGAGAGACGTGTGAGTGACTCCACATCCGAATCGGTTCGGTTCCACGATCCAAAAGAAGTCGAAACGGTTTAGGCATTAACGTGTCCGTTAATTACCAAATTAATGACTCATTAAATTTTCCCAACCGGCAAAATAAACGCTCTCGGCTCAGCTCATTCCCACAACCTGCGGCGCATCGTGATGAGGCGAGACGTGGCGAGGCGGGCGGCGGAGGAGGAGAGCGCGTGTGGCACACCTCTCCTCTTGTCTCACCAACTCATACATGAGTTAGAATGGCTCACCTTATAAGGTGGTATCATCCTCTCTAAACTAGCAATGTGGGACTAAACTGCAGCTTCACTCACTCCACTTGTATTATTCATGAATGGGACATTGCCATTTTCAGATTTTAGTTTGGCTTTGGGGATAGGCCCAAGTAATAAAATCTAACAACCCCACACAAAGTGTCATTGGCACATCTCATAATCTTAGTTCCAAAATATTGTTTATATACCGGTGCTTAGTGGAGAATGTTAAGTTGAACTTCCACATAAAACATTGTGCTACACTAGTTCACAAGTTGAATAGTAGACTATGTCTTGAACTACAAGTTTTCCGTGATACCAGTTTCACACAACGTCTGGACCGATACTAGGCTGCCACAAGGCTTCCCCGCAGGTGGAGCATATACGTCATACTCCGAAGGCCTTTCATGAGTTTATTAGAGGGCACCCAATTCTCATAGACTGCGACGTTTAACAGTACTCATATAGGTGAGTTCCTCAGGAGATGTTCTGCAGGACACATCTCTGCTTATATAAATAAGCCACTTGAAATATATTAAGACAAATGTCAACCTACCATACAGATTAGGAGAGCATTGCATCTTCATGGAGTGAGATAAAATATAAGGATACTCTCCTCTCAGTCGACCAATATTGACGTGGGGATGATTCCTGGACCTGTCGGGTGAGCCTACCCAGTCCAAGGCCCAAGACCTAGGCCCAAGGAGAGGTGCTATCCCGCGGTTCCAGAAGGCCCAACAGAAGCCCACACGCAAGACTTGTGGGTCAAGAAGGAAAGCTCTTACCGACCTAGAACTAGGGTTTGTACCCCCCGGACACGGTTTGAGACCTAGCCACCTATAAAAGGCTAGGAGAACCACCGGGGGAGGGGATCCAATCTACTTCTCATCACCATAGCCATAAGTTCGAGATCAATCTCTCGGATTGCGCACCCACCTTGTAATCGATCTACTGCTAATACAGATCTCAAGAGCAGGAGTAAGGGTTTTACCTCTACAAGGCCCCGAAACTGGTAAAACTGTGCCCCCTGCTAGCCAACGATTGTCGCCAGCGCCTACTCGTTCTCTTAATCTAAAACCCTATCGGATCATCCGAGGGACTTGTTGATATGAGTAATCGACAATTGGCGTCGTCTGTAGGAACGGCGGGCGCTGGATCCACGACGTCTTCGGCCTCATCTTCGCCCAACTTTAGCTATAGCCCTGAATCATCGACTCCATCGGAGCCGATTCGCTTTGGGTCGCTCATCTACGCGCCCACTCGCCGGAATCACGCCCGGTATTCAGCGAAATCGAGAAGAACGTCAGCTTGACGTTCGACAGCTTCCACTTCCGCGCTAGCAAGGCGGGAATCCTGCACTTCCCCGACCAGATCAGGATCGGCGGTTCGGACTCTGAATCCGTCTCCAGCCCGGCGAACCTCGAGTCGCCACCTGATGATGCTGGTCGCGACCTAGCGCCCAGCAGCGGCTCCATCCACCGCAACACGCGCGATTTTCACACAATCGCAGCTGAGGAACCCTATAGATTCGGTGAAAGTTGTCGACCCACGCCGACTCACGAGCCATATCTGGCCCAAGTCTGCATGGCAGGATCAACTGAACAACCCGAAGAAACAGAGACACGTCGAAAGGAGCGAGAGCGCATCAAAGTCTCACGAGTAGCTTGGCTCAAAGCAAAGGCGGCGGTACAATCTGGCCAGCCGATAGAAGAGAGAGCTTCTCGAGATGATCTGACCGCATACCATGACCACTTGGTGCGAACAAGTCGACTGATTGCAGAATCCCGCAAAGATCTGGACACACGGAAGGAGGCGGCGGATGCTTCAAGCGCGCGCCGCGCAGCGCTCTCAAGGACCCAATCGACGGCTAGCCAACCCCCGAAGAAGAAGTACGTCTTGAAGACTGCTCGCATGGACCACGAGTCCCTCAGCGGGATCAGCAAATCACTCGACACATCCCTCATGCACTTCGACGAGGAGGGCAACGTGCACCCGACAACCCCTGCTGCGGCTCTCCTGGTAGCCGCCACATACTTACAGGCGAACAAGCCGCCCGAAAACGACCCCCGCGCGGAACAACATCAACATATTCAGAAAGGGCTAGGCATGGCAGCCGCAAGACTCGCCGCCCAGAACCGCAGGAATGCGACTACTCCAGAAGCCGACAAAACCCCTCGGGCAAACAAAACACCTCGCAGACGCGGGAGCACGTCTCCTAGAAGGGGAGACAAGGAATCACCTCGCCGCCCCCAGGGAAAGGAAGTCCGCCACCGCGGAGGCAGCCCGCGTAGCGATGACGATAGCCTGCGAGATCGCGACCGCAGCCCACGGCACCATGGAAGCCGATCGCGACATCGCAGCAGGGAACCGCGGCATGAGGACAACCGCGACCGGCCCGAATACGACGTGCGTGGAGACATCACGCAAAGCAAGGTTGACAAGGCCCGAGCTCGTAGGAACCGCGCCCGATCGCTGTCCATCTCCTCTGATGAGGAAGCCTGCAGCGCGATATGCTTCAGTCGCAGCATCCGCGAGGCGCCAATGCCCAAAAGATTCAAACTCTCGATGGAGGTCCCAAAATATGACGGTTCGATAGAACCCAAGTCATGGCTCTCAGACTACCTTACCGCGGTGAAGTGCCAGCGCGGGAACAAGACAACATCCATGCAGGACCTAAATCTGCACCTCGTAGGCGCCGCCCTTAGTTGGCTCGAAGGAAGACCGCGCACATGTTACAGATCCTAGGACGATCTCACGCGTGACTTCGAGAAAAACTTTCAAGGGACATACAAACGACCCACAACTATCAAAGAGCTGCGAGCGTGCAGGCAGAAAAGCGGCGAGTCCACCCGAGCGTATATCCAGAGATGGACCACACTCAAGAACACCGCGGAAAACATGTCGGAAGAAGTCGCGGTTGAGGCCTTCTCCAAAGGCGATCGGCGCGCCGCCTTCCAAGAAGAACTGGGACAATCTGCGCCCAAGACGATCGGGAAATTAATGGCGATTGCAGACAGATGGGCTAACGGCGAGGAGTCCTTGCGAAACAAAAAAGTTTCCTCACCCGCACCTGAAGAAGATCGCAACGGCGATCGTCGGAGAAGGAAGAGGAAACACTACGACCAGGATGACCAATCAGAACTTGTGGCGGCCGAGTTCACGAGAAATTACGACAGCGGATCCCCCGGGAATCGCGACTTGAAGCCAAAGCCAGACGACAAAAATCCCGAGGAAGACCTTGATGGATAGTGCTCGCTACATCTATTCACAGATAAGCGCACGGGCAAAACCAAGGCCACTCGCCTCCTCAAGGACTGCCGAAAATTCCAGGACATCCACGAGGCATACAGGAAGAAGCACATGGCTGTTGTTAGCCAGGGATACCCTCAATTGCCAGGAGGATACCAGCCACCACCCCTACCTCCACTCGCAATACACCAGGGTGCAGCGATAGCCGCGCTGCCAGCGCCACCCGCCGCAAACCAGGGATCCAACGGATACCCAAACCCACAGGGGCTCCTAGGCATGATACAAAAGGTCTGCCCATCCCGAAGATTCTAGAAGACAAATACACTCCAAGTTAACATGGTAGTACAAGTTCCACCATCCGCAACTGAGTACCTGAAGATGTCGGAGCAACCGATAACTTTCTCTCGAGACGATCACCCTCCACGAGTATATCGACCAGGGCACGCTGCGCTCGTCATTCAGGCGCAAATAGGCAACTACGACCTTGCTCGGGTATTCATGGACGGTGGCAGCGGAATCAACATCATATACGCGGACACACTCTGCAAGATGAACAAGAACGTGGACGGACTCGTAGAATCAGAAACATCCTTCCACGGGATAGTACCAGGGAAAGCCGTTCGGCCACTCGGAACAATCAACCTGGAAGTGATACTAGGAGACCCGAAGAATTACAGGAGAGAATTTCTCGACTTTGAGGTAGTCGACTGGCCATCACAGTACCACGCCATTCTCGGCCGAACAACGTTCGCGAGATTCATGGCAGTACCCCACTACGCCTACCTGAAACTCAAACTTCCAGGAAAATACGACACGATCACCATAAGCGGCGACTTCCAAAAGTCAGACAAGTGCGATACCGAGTTCAACGAGATCGCGAAATCCTTCGGGATGCAAGAGGAACTGGAAGAGCTGGCAAAAACCACGGACCACTCCTGTGATGCCACTCACCAAAAAGAACGCCCCGGAACTCGAGTTCAGCCAAACAGCGACACTCGAAAACATCAAGTGCACCCGACAGAATCCGCGAAGACGGCGATGGTGTCCACCACCTTATCACCCGCATAGGAAAGCGCGCTCGTCGAACTCCTCCGTGAGTACTGGGAGATTTTCGCCTGGCAGCCCTCAGATATGCTAGGAATACCCAGGGAGTTCGCGAGCACTCACTTGAAGTGTTCAAAGACGCAAAGCCAGTCAAGCAAACCACCCGACGCTTTTCCGAGCCAAAACAGAGAGCACTCGGAGAAGAGGTGAACAGATTGCTAGCCGCCAAGTTCATCAGGGAAATCAAGATTTCCACCTGGTTAGCAAACCCGGTGTTAGTCCCGAAGAAAAATACTGACATCCTTCGCGTGTGCATCGACTACACGTCGTTGAACAAACACTGCCCCAAGGATAACTTCCCATTACCACGAATCGACAGATCATGGATTCTACAGCAGGCTGTCAGCGCCTCTCCTTCCTGGACGCCTACTCGGGCTATAATCAAATCAGGATGAAGCAAGAGGACGAGGAGAAGACAACATTCATCACGCCACACTGCGTATACTGCTACACGACAATGCCCTTCGGGCTAAAAAACGCAGGCGCAACATATCTGCGCTGCATGCAAAAATGCCTCGCCAAGCTCATTGGCAAGAACGTACAAGTTTACGTTGACGACATTGTCATCAAGACTCGAGTGGAGGACACACTCCTCGAGGATATCAGGGAGACATTCGACGCCCTCAACGCATACAGAATCAAACTCAACCCGACAAAATGCGTATTCGGAGTCCCTGCGGGACAACTCCTCGGCTATCTGGTCTCCGCCCGAGAATTGAGGCCAACCCGGAGAAAATCCAGGCGATTCTGACGATGAAGGAACCAACAAATCTTCGCGGCGTGCAGCAGCTCGCAGGGCGACTGGCCTCTCTAAGCAGGTTCATCGCAAGATTAGGCGAGCAAGAGCTCCCTTTCTATAAGCTGCTAAAGAAAACAGATAAGTTTGAGTGGACGCCCGAAGCAAAAAAGGCGTTCATCGACCTGAAAAAAGTGCTACAGAGCAGACGCATATTGGCAACGCCACAGGAAAGGGAACCCCTCCCTAGCCGCAACAAACCAAGTCGTCAGCACGGTAATTGTCGTCGAGCGGCTAGAGGACGGAAAAGCATACGGCGTTCAGAGGCCAATATACTACATCAGCGAGGTGCTTTCGCCGTGCAAACAGCGATACCCCCACTACCAGAAGCTCGCGTATGGAGTGGTCCTTACAGCCCGCAAGCTCAAACACTACTTCCAGGAGCATACCGTCACGGTGCTAAACGACGCATCACTCGGTACTATCATGAACAACCCCATGGCATCCGGAAGAATCGCAAAATGGAGCATCGAGCTAGGCGCCTGGGATATAATATACACAGGGCGCAACGATTGTAAAATCCTAGGTTGTCGTGGAGTTCCTGAGCGAGTGGACGGAGCTGCAAACCCCAGGACCTCCAGAATACACGAGCAACTGGATCATGTACTTCGACGGGTCGAAAAGAAACAGAGGGAGCCGGAGCCGGAGTAATCCTCATATCGCCAAGGGGCGACAAGCTACAGTACGTCTTGCGACTCGACTTCCCCCCTGACGATCCAGCGTCCAACAACGATGCAGAATATGAGGCCCTCCTACACGGCATGAAGATGGCGATTGCCTGCGGAGCCACTCGATTGATGATATACGGGGATTCAAATCTTATCGTGCAGCAGACGATGAAAGAGTGCGACGCTGTTGCAGATAACATGGTCGCCTATCGCGACATGTACAACCTACTCGAAGGAAGTTTCAAAGGGTGCGAGCTGAAGCACATCGCGCGATCAAGCAACGAGGAAGCAGACAAACTGGCGAACATAGGGTCCACAAACGCCCTGTTCCACCAGGAATCTACTTCGAGAGAATTAGCAAGCGATCAGTCAAGGTCAAGAAGCAAGCATTGACACCCGCAGCAACAGAAACGGTGGCCAATCAGCTAATCGCCCTCATAGAGCTCACACATAACATCTCAAGGCAAGTCTTTTTGGTCGAGCCAACCTGGACGCAGAAATATCTCGATTACCTGACAAACAGGCAGCTCCCAACAGACGTTTGCGAAGCCAGACAGATAGTACGACGCAGCAAATCCTTTCGGGTGATCAAAGGAGAGCTATACAAGCAAAGCATATCAGGGATACTCCAGCGGTGCATCGCACCCGAGGACAGCAAAGAACTGCTCCGCGACATACACCAAGGCGACTGCGGGCACCACGCAAGCTGGAGAGAAATCTTGGGAAAAGCTTTTCGAGCAGGATTCTACTGGCTCACGGCAGCCAGAGACGCCAAAGATCTCGTCGAGAAGTGCAACGCCTGCCAAAGATTCGCACCCAAGCCACACGCACCAGCCACAGAACTCCACATGATCCCCATCTCTTGGCCCTTCGCTCAATGGGGGCTCGACATGGTGGGACCATTGCGGAAATCAACACCCGGAGGATACACCCATTTGCTGGTCGCAGTCGATAAATTCACCAAATGGATAGAGGCCACGCCAGTCACGTCGCAGCACGCCGAGTGCGCCGTGAGATTCCTCAACTCTATCGTGTGCAGGTTTGGTGTCCCACACAACATCATCACGGACAACGGGTCAAACTTCACAGCCAAAGAGACCCAAGACTTCTGCAAGGAAAAGGGGATAACTCTCAGTTTCGCCTCGGTAGCTCACCCGCAAACCAACGGCCAAGTCGAACGATCCAACGGATTAGTTTCGGCTGGCCTAAAGAAGCGGCTACTCACTCGGCTACACCCAGCAGCAGGGCATTGGGCTGAAGAACTACCATCGGTGTTATGGAGCTTGCGAACGACACCAAATCGATCGACCAACTACACACCATTCTTCATGGTATACGGAGCTGAGGCCGTGCTACCCGAGGATGTTAAGTTCAGCGCCCCACGAGTCGTCGCATACAGCGAAGAAACCTCCAACAAGGCACTCGCAGAAGACGTGGACGCGCTGGATGAGATCAGGGACATCGCACTCGCCAGATCAGCAGTTTATCAGCAATCGCTGTGCAATCACCACAGTCGCCGCATACGTCAAAGATCTTTCGTGGTAGGAGACCTGGTGTTGCGGCTCAAGCAGAAGGAGCGACACAAGCTAGAGCCACCATGGGAAGGGCCCTTCATCATACACGAAGTCATCCTAGGAGACGCCTACCGCTTGAAGAATCCAAAGACAGGCGGCAGCTACTCCAAGCCGTGGAATATGGCGCATCTCCGCAAGTTCTACCCCTAGGATTTCATCACCTAGTCGCAAGAAATAAGGCTGTACCAGCCACATTTGTAGCCCAAGCAAATACATGGTCTTTCAGCCATCGCAATAAAAACATGGTTCCTCAACCATAGCTGCAATGACTACACTTGCACTTTCCATTTTTTCTACTTTTTCTTGACATGCTAAAGGTCACACCCCAACACACGGGGGCTACGCCAAACTAGCATCAACACAATTTACGAGTACTTCCACTCGATGAAAATCTTTACAAGGTAACAAGGTACACACCTTATGAACACCTTAATCAATTAAAACATACAAGGTCACAAGATATACAACTTAACACACCTTAAAAACTACAACACACAAGGTACATACATCTTAAGAATCTACATCTATTGACGAGCAGCCGCCTCCTGAAGCAATCGCTCAGTCTCCCCCGGAGTCAATCGAATAATCCGCTCCACAGTAGGACGCACAACCTCATAATGAGGGATAAAATCAACACGTGGCCCTGGGTGTCAGGGAGTCGCGCCACAGAGTTGAAGTTAACTTCAGGATGCCACAAACGCACTAAGGCGAGCGCCACCTGAGCTCCACAGATGAGCTGTTGACGCACGCACTCACCATCACCCCCACCCGACGGAATAGCCTCAGCAGGACACTCAAGCTATCCGGAAGAACACCGAAGGGGTAGAACGCCCGATGGACTGAAGCAAGCGCCTCCTGGCAGGATTCTACCAAAAGCTGCGCCTGACTCGCCCGATACTGCAGAGTGGCCAAAATAAAACCGCGGCTGCGATCAGACTAGAAATTACTCGCGTGAGGGTTGGAGCTGCTTGATTTCTGAACAACACGATTGTCTACCCAGTGGCCCTCGCACGCCCCATCAGGTTCAACAACTGCATAAATAGAAAAGTGTCAGAGCACAAGCAACAACATGCAAAAACACACCTGGGGGCTCGCATGACTTACAAAGCATGCCCTTTGCAACGCTTGCCACCTCCTCCATCACAAATTGCTCGCGATCCTGCAGCAAGTTTCTGCTTCGACTTAGCAACATCTGCTACGCCTCGCAGAGCCTTGAGCTTACGATCGCCATCCGCGACACGGTCACGGAGTGAAGCGACCATACTGGCAGCCGCAACCACCGGCTCAGTCCAAGGAGCAGCTCCACTCGATGAACCTCCGCCGGAGCCCACAACCTGGAAAGAACAACGAAGTTTTAGAAGACATGATCACACCCCACTCGATGATACACCACCAAATATCTTCGAATGCTCGGGGGCTACTCCCATCGGGAGCATACAAAGTAAGGCGCAATGATATAACGCTGACACTTTCAAAAAACATCTCGATTGAACAAAAAAAAGTATGGGAATACATCCCAAGGTTCATTACACTTGAAAGCATACAGAAACAGGAATTAATCTAAGGAACTGCAGAGGTAGCTCCACTCGCAGCAGGCTGTCCTTTTCGCCCAGCGCGGGAGACTACCCCGGAAAGCATCTTCGCAAGCTCCCCTGCACGGTCGCCAAAAGGACGGATCGCTACCTTTTTGCCCAGCGAGTCTCGTGGAAGCTCCGAGAACACCTTCTCCAGGTCGCCCGAGACACCATGCGCCAGGGCGAACTGGATAGCCGTCTTGGCCCCGCACTCGGTCTGTACAAGGGAGTACTCCTGGAGGGGATCATCCTCGCTTAGGAAAACTCGCAGGAGGCCACTCAGAGTAGGCGGAACCGGCTCATCCACAAACAGACGTTCGTGCAGCCGTGTTAGCACTTGGGTAGCGTCGCAGATAAGGATGCATGCCTTGTTCGCATGCTCCTACAGCTGGGTGCACGAGTCTGAGAGGGCGTCTCGTCGCATCCCTCCGGGAAGCTCCAACCCAACTCCAATGGCGTCTAAGACAGAGACAGAACAAACATCAGGAAAAAAGATAGGCCACAGTCGAAGGAAGTTAGAACGTGACTCACCAGCAAGTTTCTGGGCCAAGGGACGGAGGACGCCAACCAGATCATTGTCGTGCCTCACGCTCGCCTCCTCCAGCTGCTTCAGAGCTTCTTGGGCTTCCGCAAGACTGTCGGTCGAGCGCTTGCGCGTGGACTCCAACTCCTTTCGGGTGGACTCCAGCTCCATTTCAAGGGTTTTCACCCGAGAGGAAGCCTCCGCCTTCTCAGACTTTAGGCGGCTGATCTCATCTCTATTACAAAAGACGCGATTAAAACAACAATCGCAACCATCAAGAAACGGTGAAGGCGTAAGGCGCATGCCAGCTTACTCTGAAGGGAGAGGCCATCCTGGACGAGCTGGTCGCGCTCCCCCCGAAGAGAAGCGCAATCCGCCTCGGCCGAAAGAACTCGGCGCCTGAAAGCAGCGAGGGAATCAAGAAGGGCCTGCAAAAATCCCGAGCAAAGGTTAGAGAGATATCACTTGAGCCTATACACGACTGTACACAGTCGAGTATAGCCTCGGGGGCTACTCCCATCGGGAGCACTGCCGTGCACCCGATGAAAAACAAAATCAAGAAACAGACCAGAAAAAAACTTTGACTTGAGTCCATGGCCAACTGCAAGCAATTGACCATAGACTCGGGGGCTACTCCCATCGGGAGCACTGCCGTGCACCCGATAAAGGAAAAACAAACAAGGCAAGCCGCAAGAAAGAAAAACAGGCTTTACCTTGCCCTGGGCGGTAGACAAAGGATCCGCCGAGCTACCCGAGACCTCCCGGCTCGCTGACGCTCCAGCATTCGCAGGCCGTCCACCCGCAAAGCTGGGCATCTCGTACTCCGAAATTTCAGTCGCCTTTGCTGGGCTCGGAGGTCTTCGAGTGAGGTCTGCGGCTGGAATGGGATCCGTGGGGGCCTCCTTCCTCTTCACGGATGGAATCGAGGAGGTAAAATGGCCCGCGCTGATGGTCGCAAGACTGCTGCAGAAGATAAAATCAGGAAAGAAAAGACGAAAGAAAAGGAAGAAAGTTCACGACAAAAGATAGAATCTGTGGCACTTACTCATCATCATCGTCATCAAGGTTATCGGGATTCCAGGCGGTGGAGATCTTCGATTGACGAATCATGGGAGGAAGCACGTTAAGACGGGCTGCCCGAAGAGGCTCAGTTTCCTCGACGGGATCATCACCCAAGGAATTGACCTTAGAGGTGACTTCCTCCTCCTCACTGCTTGCGGCGCTTGCGGTGGTGATGTCTACGCACGCTTCTATTCTTGTAGACAGTGTTGGGCCTCCAAGTGCAGAGGTTTGTAGAACAACAGCAAGTTTCCCTTAAGTTGATTACCCAAGGTTTATCGAACTCAGGGAGGTAGAGGTCAAAGATATCCCTCTCAAGCAACCCTACAATCAAGATACACGAAGTCTCTTGTGTTCCCAACACACCCAATATACTTGTCAGGTATATAGGTGCACTAGTTCGGCGAAGAGAGAGTAAAATGCAAGTAATATGGATGATTATAAGTGATAATAGCAATCTGAAATAAAAATGGCAGCAAGCAAAGATGTAGCAGAACATGCGGAAAACAGTGTTTCAATGCTTGGAAATAAGGCCTAGGGCTCCTACTTTCACTAGAGGACACTCTAAACACTGATCACATAAATGAATAACTAGATAGCTTCTATCACTATGCTACTCTTAACCCTCTCCGGTTGGATAACGAACACTAATCATTGCATAGGGCTGTAACAACACTCCTCAAGTTTGTATTCCCATGTCTACTTAACCCCACGATGTCACTATGAGGGCCCTAGAAGGTACTAAGCAAACTCCACAATTTCATAGAGGAGACACACACGGTGTGCACACTGTCACCTACACACCGCGGGACAAGGTGACTTCAAAGTTCATATTAGTAAAGCACTTGAGTAACAAAAGATGAAGAGTAACATCTACCAATTCAAATAGATTACAAAGCTCATGATCACATATAGATCACACTAGGGGAGAGAGAGATGAACCACATAGCTACCGGTAGAGCCCTCAGCCCCGGGGGAGAACTACTCCCTCCTCATCATAGGAGACAGCAACGGCGATGGAGATGGCGGTGGAGTCGATGGAGATGGCTTCCGGGGGCACTTCCCCGTCCCGGCAGTGTGCCAGAACAGAGATCTGTCCCCCAAAACTTGTCGGCGGCGGCGACGGAGCTACAAATGTATTTTGTGGAAAAGGTCGATTCTCTTAGGGTTTATGCATCGGGGAGTATATATAGGCGAAAGGTGATGCCGGGAGGTGGCTAGGGGGCCCACACCCCTAGGTGGCGTGGCCAGGGGAGACTCGCGCCACCCCATGGTGTGGCCACCATGTGGCCCCCATCCTCTGGGGATCTTCGTGACTTCTGGATGCTTCCGGGACTTCTAAGACTTCTGGGCTTCAAATTTTCCAATTCTGAGAATATTTCCAGAACAACTTTTCTGAAATAAAAAACAGCAGAAAACAGGGAACTGGCACTTGGCATCTTGTTAATAGGTTAGTCCCGGAAAACGTGTAAAAATGCTATAAAGAAGGGAGAAAACATGTAGCAATTGGCATAATATCAACATGGAACATCAGAAATTATAGATACGTTGGAGACATATCAGGGACTTAACCATAAGTTGGAATAGACTATAAGTTCTTCTAAGCTCATAATTTTCCGGGTTATGTTGTTTTAAGCCGGAATTTCCTCAAGTTATAAATGGAACCTGATGATAACTTGTTTTGGTGCAACCAATAATTGTGCAGAATCTTGAATCCTCCTCGCAAAAGGAAGTTTCAAATTTGAAGAGACTGCTAGCACAAGAGGCTAAGAAGACCGAGGAGGCCAGGACCCGGCAAAAAGAGCTAGAGGACCAAGTTACTGAAGCAGCCAAAACTTGGTCTGTTCTCCAACATGATTTTGAGAACCGGGAGAATGCTCTTATTACAACAGCGGAAAATGCTGAAAAGGAGTTAGAGGAAACCCGGCGCAGCTTCACCAAGGTTAAGGACATGCTAGGAGAGATCACCTGCAGTGTGTTTGGTAAGTTTGCTCCTCATGTACCTCACTTGCTTTTCCGGTTCATTATCTCCTTTGCCTTGTTATAATTATCCTGTTCCTGACCAAAATGTTCTTGTAACTTGCAGGCAGAATGCATGGAAATAACCTCCAGCTCCCTGACATGAAATTGAAAGCTCTCTTCACCTTGATCCGGAAGCTCTATGTTGGAGGTGGAGAATGCATTAAGGCTGTCAGGAACTGGGATAACCCCCCAAAGAGGCTCCATGAGATGCTTGTAGAACTAACCCAAGTTCCACAATGAATAGAGGAGCACAAACTCTCATCCTGCCGTCGTGGAGCCATCAAGGTTATGTCACTAGCCAAAGCTTATCACCCGGAGCTGAATCCGGATCTTCTTATGAATGGTTTCCCAGAGTATCTGGCGGACATGTCCAAGTACGAGAGGAAGGATTTTGCCAAGATCGAGAAGGAGTGTCGGTTCCAGGCTTGCACCATTGCAGAAAAGGTTAAGCTGAAGGAACTCTGTCCAGGTTATGTTTCCCCGGGTGAGCGCAAGATGCCTTTCTCGCCTCAGGTTGTATCTGCTGTCCGCCAAGTCCCACCGAAGATACGGCTTTCTGTAGCCTCTTCATCTGGTGCGCCTCAATCCATTACTCCGTCTGTTTCTGCCCCCCCCTCGTCCTTTATATGAACCGGAGAACACCAATGATGCTTTGGCTCAGCTGGAGTGGAAGTACGTCACAGCTGATGATGTTGGGGAAGAAGAAAATTACCAAGTGGATACGGAAGATCATCCGAAGACTTAAGACCCGGAGATGCATGACCCGAATTCTGGCGCCGGGTTAGATGCCACCCAACAGAAAGGAAATCGGTTGCACAATAAACATTTGGTTCTTGTAAAAGATAAGAATTCAACCCGGATGGGTTTGTAATAGGCTGGATAAACTGTTTGATTTCTAGCTCTATTTTTTGAAAGTGTTGTCACACCCCTGTTTTTAAGCACCTGTCTTAGAGTAATTTAGGAAGCCTCTTAAGACTTTTGTAAGTTAATTAAGTGGACAACATGTTTGTGTAATCATGTTTATCTATGAAATATAAGTGGTCTGTTCTTTTCTCTCACTTGAGAATTTTTCTCCTAAGGAACGTATTTATTTTCCTATGTTTTCCACTGGAGTTCTTAAGGGAGTATTTTCAAAACTTTGCGACAACACTTGTTATCAACTTATAATTGTGTTATTGATGTTTAGGAATCAATTTTGCCTTGTAACAAAATTATTTGGAGAAGCTTTCATTAGATTTTTCCAATATAGTTTTGTCCTGAAAATCAGCCAAGTAGCTGTTTTCAACCCTTGTTTTCCATCACAAGGATTATCCAATTATGGATTTTCTTTGATCAATTTTACTCTATTATATGTGGAAAACAAAACTACATCCTTGGAAAAAATCTACAAAAATATTTAACACACATATCCATGCTTGTTTTTGAGCCATCTTGTTAAGACAGATTTTTAGGCAGTTTAGAAACAGAGAAAGTGCTCACTTTGCCATCTGTTTTCAAAGCCTTAAACCCCTCCATTTTCAGATCCAATTGTTGTTTCTGAAACTTGGATTGTTGCTATTTAATGAGCATTTTGAATCATTCATTTTTGACTTTGTTTGCTTGGTGAAAACAACCTCAACTTTTGCTATCTCTGTCTGTTGCCAACACTTAAAAAAAATTCAGAAAACTGAGATCATCATTTTGGTTGACCAAGGAGGGAGAGAGGGACTAGTCTAGTTGAGTGTTTGTGAGATCATCATAGTTGGTGAAATAGTGATCTTTTGCCCATCCCTTGGCCTTTCATGTGGCCTTGCTCATATTTTTGCACGTTGGCAACCCCTAAGGCACCTCCCAGTGGCCATGCCACCCCTAGCACTCACCCAAGGGGCAAGCCCTGCCCATGCCGTGACCTGCCCGAGTGCACCGTTGCCAATCCGTGCATATAATCCACCCCAGGCCGATCCCTTGCGCCACCACCCTCTCCTCACTCCACTCACCCACCCTGAGGCAGCCCCGCTTGCCCGTTCGCTCCCAGTGAGCGAGGCGAGCTGTTCCCTTCTTCGGGCCTGAGCAGAACGAAACCGAGGTAGCGCCACGTGCACTGCCTCCCCCGTCGCCTTTTTGCTTCGTGATTGATCCCCTAGCCGTGCGCACCTCCCTGACATGCCCTTGCTCGCGATCGTTTGCAGGAACGCCGACGCCATCACCGGGAACGCCACGGGTCGCCGTCGAGCCGCCGCCGTGCCCGTGCAACCCCACCGTCCGTGACCGCGCCCCTGCACCGCCCAAGCATCCCTCTTCCACCACAGCACCACCCCTCTGCCATACGCGAGCCCTAGGTGAGCAAACCCCCGACCCCGCCAGGTGTTCGTCCGCGGTCAGAGAGAGAGAGAGAGGGAAGAGAGAGCGCGGGAGGAAGAGAGAAGGAGAACCGTCGATCTGCGCATCGACGGCCCCCTTTGAACGCGCCTGTTCGCGCGCGCGCGCATGCGCTGGCGGGCTGGCTAGCGCCGTAGCGGGCCGCTCGGTGCGAATCTGGCCCATTAGGGCTAGTTTTTATTTTTCTTTTGTTTTGACAGATCTGTGCATGTTAACTTTAGCCCTTTTTGGCCTAGCTAGAATAAACTTTTAGCTTAGCTAATTGTTTTGCTAGTAGCCACACATTTTCCAAGCCATGTCCCACTGGCAGAGTCAACTTTTGAATCTGTATGATTTTTAATTAAATCATATGCTAGAGAGGGTCTGTTTTCTTAGATCTATTGTAACTTTAGTTTTAGGTATCCAAAAGTTTCAAACTCAACTGTTTTGGAAATCCCATGTCAATACCTACCAGTAGAATTTTACCTTGTATCAAGGTGAGCTCTAGATTTAAAATGGCATGTTGTTTACTAAAAGCATCTGTCTCTGTTTGGGCATTTGTCATGCCAAATCTGTGATGGTTCTTTGAGTGAATCCAATTTTACATGTTAGTATATGGTTAGTAATATCTATATCTATCTTGGTTTGATGTTTGGATCTCTGTAGAAAATTTGGTGGACAGATCTTGTTTCATCTGTTTTCTGCCTAGAATTTTTGTGTGAATATTAAATAGTATGGTTATGTGTATGTATTGGATTCTTGTTTTCCATCAAGTTTAAGTTTTTTTATGTTAGTATAAAGTTGTTTTCTTGCAGTACTAGCATTCTAGGAGTTTATTGAGTAGTTGGAGATTAAAGGGAAATAGCTACGTGAGCATGTTAATTTTACTAGAATTATTCATGCATAGGTTTTAGCCTTGTTTTCCACTAGGGAAAAATATGAATTTTGGTAGTTGGAAATAGAGGATGAAATGTACTTGTGGCATGTTTATCTTAGTGTTTTCACCCCTTCTATTTTTCTTCTTGGTTTGTAGAAAAGCATGATTAGCACTTGGGTGACTAGAAAATATTTCTCTCACATGTGTAGCATTTTAGCCTAGTATTTTCCTTGTTTAATAGCTAGACTTTTTATTTTGTTTTGTGGGATCCAGTAGCATTTTGGTAATGATTAGAGGAGTATTTTACCTCTGTTAGTTTGCACCCTTGTGCATAAAATTAGCATGTGTAGTGTAGAATAGCTTAATATTTTTCCTAGTTTTCTACTAGTATGAGTAGGAGTTTTTGAAGCTTGTTTTCTTGATTATGAGCACTCTTCTAAGTGTGACCAGAGGCTTACTAACCTCTTTGTGAGTATTTTTCTAGTGGAACACCCACTTGTCATTTTTGCATCATGGTGGAATTTGAGTTTGGCTTATTTTTGTGCACCATTTCCACCACTTGCAAAAATTAGCATAATTTATGTGCTTGCCATAGAACTTGTTATGAGTGTTTTACCCATCGAATGGTGTTTGGTGTGACACCCTACTGCCTAGTAACTTGGGTTTTACCCCACTGGTCCATGGTGCTCTTAGCTAGAATCTTTGATTTTGGCCACACATAAACACTAGGAAAAAGAGGTTTTTCCCACTATAGTTTTTCATGCCAATTTTCCTATGGGAAAATTGTGTATTTTGGGTGATGCATTTTAATTGTTTGCTGTATGTATCACTTGTAGCATTGTTTGCCTTGGTTGGTTCTGAAAGTGTGTCTTTACTTCTATTATACGACGATAGAAAACGAGGAAGGAGTACTTGAAGAAGAGGCTCACTTTAACTCCTGTTACTACCAAGACCAGGACCACCACCTGTATCAAGGCAAGCCATCCTAATGCTTGCTGTATAAATACTTATCATTATCTATGATGCATGCCTTTCACTTCTGAAGTTTTCACAAACTATATTCTCAAAACTATTTTCGTTGTGAATACTACTACTATTAATATTATTAAGTAAATGATCATATTAATAGTCCACTTGGTATTACCAAGCCCATAGCCACCAAATGGTATATAAATACCATTCACTAAATTAAAACTTAAGTTCTTCATTGAACTATTTAAAATGTGTTTTTGTAAACAAATGCCTTATGGAAGAAAAACCCCAGTGGAAAGGTGAGACCTTGTCTACCGGGAGGACGTCATGTTGGAAACTTTGAGAAATGTTTACAAAGACACATAACCTAGTCTTCGCTGGACAACCATTATCGTACTGCCACTTTACCCCAACATGGGTACGGGGCTTGATTAGAAACTTGTTATGGTTAGTCTGTGTTCTATCTCAAGTGCTATAGGGGATTGGATCCTCTGAACCGAAATGTCGCTAGGAGTGAGGACACGGGACATACAAAGTGTGGGATTAATTTTCCCTCCGGATGCAGCAGTTGGGTCTCCTGTCTGGGCTGTGTGTGACACGGATTGCCGGGGAGGGTAAACCCAATTGAAGAGATAGTCATATACTAGCTTGTACATAGTGGATAGTCAAGATCAGCTATCTGATGTTCTCATACTTTTGTGAACAGTCCATGGTTGTCTCATGGCGGATTCTGGATCTCGTGGAAATGTGTACACCTATGCAGAGTAAAACTATTTCGAAATAGCCGCGTCCTCGGATATGGACGGTTGAATGGCCATGTAGCTAGTATTGTGTCAATTTTCAAAAGAGGTTTTGAAGGAAGGTTTTGTACCTGCGAGGTACTAAAAAGGAATGACTTGGTATATCGATTATCAGAAGTTTTGCAAAGAAAACTTTCTTTTCTCAAACCATCTTATGAAAAACTCTGAGATATGCGATATCTACGAGAGACTTTTAACAGAATTATGAACATGAAAATCAACCATGATAAATCCTTTATCTATCATGGGTAGCTGAACCTTATGTATGGCCTACCCATTCCACCAAATAAGCATGTATGCATAATTGTAAGCTCAAAAGGATGTCTTGCGGAGTACATCCAAATGTACTCACTTTGGTTTCGCCCCTGGTTATTTTTATTGGCCAGACTATGAGGAGCCACCTCAGGAAGAGTTCTATGAGGAGGAGTTCTACACTGATGACCCTGCGAATTAGGATCGTCTCCCAGTCAGAAGCCTGTAGGTTAAGGCGTGACTTGGGTTCTACTACGCTATGCTTATCGTCTTCCACTGTGTTGTTGTTATTTGCCTGTCCTGCGTGACAGTTGTCAAGAACTTGGTCATGTGACCATTTATGTAAGACTCTAATATTCGTGTATCGGATGATGTAATCTGTATGCCAACTTCGTATGTTGTTCACGACTGATTCTTCTGGGATCGTGAATGAATGCATATGAGGGGTTCTGGACTCTCCGGTCTGGGGCCTCTACAAGTGCATATGTTTACTTATGCTCCACTTTATTCTGTAATAACTCGGTTTTCCTGCAAGGTTATGCAAAGATATTTCCGGGTTACATATTTTTGCAACATCTTTGATTTGTGTTTGAAGTTTTCCATGACTTGTTTTTTCTTTGCTTTCTAGCTCAGCCGGTTTTTCGCATGACATATTCTAGTATTTACAACTCTGGTGAGTTCAGGGTCATAGTAACCCGGTTCTGCCGGGTTATGACATGATTGACTCAACCAGGTTTAAACATATAGGTCATAAATTTGCGTGTAACCACTGACTGGCAGGCAAGTATAACCAATATATTTTGGCGCATGCCATATTCTTGAGATATAGACTGTGCTCTAGCATCAGCCCCCAAGTAATCATATAAATAAAGAAGTGTAACTCTTTGGCACTATGATAATTTCGTGGAACAAGTCTCAATAACTCAGATTTTGACAAGCCTGCTTTTTATTGCCAATATAACATAGTGATTACAATGAAACTATGTATAATATGGCCTCAACTGGGCTATGTTCCATGGTCTTCTAGTTTTTTCCTCAGATGTTCGTGATATATCAACATCACGTATATCAATGAGGTAATATGACCCGTTATGTAGTTTCTTACTTACTACAAACGGCCCTTCCCATGGTGGACTTAGCTTGTGCATTCCGTCCTTTTTCTGGATCAGGCGTAACACTAAGTCCCCTTCCTGAAAACTTCGAGTTTTAACCCTGCGGCTATGATAGCGACGCAAGTCCTACTGATAGATGGCTGACCTGGATGCTGCGAGGCCGCGTGCTTCTTCTAAATCATCAAGCGAGTCTTGGCGAGCTATCTCATTCGGGTTTTCCACATAAGCAGCCACTCGTGGTGAATCGTGACAAATATCACTTGGCAAAACTGGCTCAGCCTCATAAACCAGAAAAAATGGTGTGTAACCTGGTGATCTGTTTGGGGTATTTCTTATGCTCCATAAGACAGCAGGTAACTCTTCGACCCAACATCCAGCAGTTTTTTCTAATGGAACCTGGAGCCTAGGTTTGATACCTTTAAATAATTCCTGGTTAGCCCGCTCTGCTTGTCCATTTGACTGTGGATGTGCCACCGAAGCAAGGTCAAGCCGTATATGGTTCTGTTCATAGAACTTGTGCATTGCTCCTTCTGACAAATTTGTCCCATTATCTGTTATAATGCTATGTGGGTAACCAAATCTGAAAATCAGCTTTTTAAGAACTTGACTGCTGTAACAGCGTCGCATTTACTGATTGATTCTGCTTCTACCCACTTTATAAACTTATCAACTGCCACCAATAGATGAGTCTTTTTATCAGTCGACCTTTTGAAAGGTCCTACCATGTCAAGCCCCCAGACCGCAAAAGGCCAAGTTATGGGAATCATGCGTAAATCCTGAACTGGCGTGTGATCCTGCCTTGCATATCTTTGACATCCTTCGCACGTTCTTACTATATGTTTTGCATCAGCGTTTGCAGTTAACCAGAAAAATCTATGACTGAAAGCCTTATTGACCAAAGATCTGGAACTTGCATGATGGTTGCAATCTCCTGAGTAGATTTCTCTTAAAATTTGACACCCTTCTTCCGGAGAAACACATATCTGAAAGATTCTAGCCGCACTACGCTTATATAACTCACCATTGATAATTGTATATGACTTGGACCTTCTTATAACCTGACGAGCGATAACCTCGTTCTGTGGGAGTTCGCCTCTCATAAGGTACGTCAGGTATGGTTTAGTCAACTCTGGGATTGTATGCAAGGCGGCTACCAATTCTGACTCCGGATCTGGGTTTTCCAGGTCTTCCTCTGTTGGAATTTTAACTGACGGGCTATGAATTTCATCTAGAAAAACATTTGGTGGAACTTGTTTTTTCTGGGAACCTAGACGAGCCAATGCATCATCTGCTTCATTGAGACTTTGATCAATATGATCAACTTGATATCCTTGGAAATGTCCAGCCAGCTGGGTAACCGCTCGCCTATATGCTGCCATAACTGGGTCTTTAGAGTCCCAGGTTCCTGTAACTTGTTGAGAAACAAGGTCTGAATCACCCAAACATCAAACCCGAGTTATGCTCATCTCTTTCGCGATTCGAAGCCCATGAAGCAAAGCTTCATACTCTATTGTATTATTAGTGCATTTGAATGAAATTTGTAAGACATAGCAAAACTTATCACCTCTTGGGGATGTAAATACCACACCAGCTCCTGAACCTTCCAGTTGTCGAGACCCGTCGAAATGCATATTCCAATATTTAGTATCTGGTTTATCCGGTGAAACATGTAATTGTGTCCAGTCATTTATGAACTCGATCAGGGCTTGGGACTTTATTGCAGTCCTTGGCTCATATTTGATATGATATGGCCACATCTCAATGGCCCACTTTGCAACTCTCCCCGTCGCTTCTCTGTTCTGAATAATATCGGACAAAGGTGCCGAACTGACCATAGTAATAGGGTGTTCCTGAAAATAGTGTTTCAGCTTACGACTAGCCATGAACATCCAAAAAACCAGCTTCTGCCAATGTGGGTAACGTTGTTTAGACTCTGTCAGAACCTCGCTTACATAGTAAACCGGCCGTTGGACGAGGCCTTGTTTTCCTTCCAGTTTACGTTCCACAACCACAACCGCACTAACTGCCCTATTATTTGCCACAATATATACTAACATGGGCTCTTTCTTCTCAGGCGCAGCCAATATAGGTGCGTTGGAAAGTTGTTTTTTTAGGGCCTCCAATGCCTCATCAGCTTCTTGATTCCACACAAAGGTGTCAGTTTTCTTCAAGAGTCGGTAAAAAGGTATAGCCTTTTCGTCCAGTCTGCTTATAAACCGGCTCAAGGCAGCAACGCAACCTGTTAGCTTCTGAATGTCCTTCAGGCAAACCGGTTTTTTCAGGTTATGTATGGCCTGGATTTTTTCGAGTTTGCTTCAGTTCCTCTCTCTGAAATAATGAAACCCAGTAATTTCCCAGCCGGTACTCTAAATACACATTTTGTTGGATTGAGTTTCATCTGATATCTGTGTAAACTGGCAAACGTTTCTTCCAGGTCTGAGATCAAAGTGTCACCTTTTTGGGATTTGACTACTATGTCATCCACATAAGTGTGCATGTTTCGCCCAATCTGACTTTCCAAACAATTCTGGATACACCTTTGATAAGTTGCCCCTGCATTTTTCAATCCGAAGGGCATTGACGTATAACAGAATGCTCCAAAGGGTGTAATGAATGAGGTCTTCTCTTGATCCTCTTCCTTCATTTTGATTTGATGATAACCTGAGTAAGTGTCCAGGAAACATAGCAATTCGCAACCAGTCGTAGAGTCTATAATCTGATCGATACGGGGTAAAGCGAATGGGTCTTTAGGACATGCTTTGTTTAAATCTGTGTAATCTATGCACATTCTCCAGGTTCCGTTCTTCTTGAGGACGAGAACTGGATGGGCTAACCACTTTGGGTGTAATACTTCTACTATGAACCCTGCTGTGAGTAATCTGGCTATCTCCTCTCCAATCGCTTTCCTTCTCTCATCATTAAAACGACGGAGGAAATGACGAATAGGTTTCATGTTAGGATCCACACTCAAACTGTGCTCAGCAAGTTCCCTTCGGACACCGGGCATGTCAGAAGGTTTCCATGCAAAGATTTCCCAATTCTCACAGATGAATTTGATGAGGGCACTTTCCTATTTTTCTGTCATGTGAGTCCCCCACACTGAACTGCTTAGATGAGTCACCGGGGGTAAAGTCCACCAGCTTGGTGTCTTGAGCAGACTTAAATTTTAACTTGGACTCAGCTGATGTTTTTTTTAGCGAGGTCATGTCTTTTGGATCAACTTGCAGTTTATACAATTTCAACTCCTCTTCCGCACAAGCGGTCTCTGCATATCTTGCATCACCTTCCTCACACTCCAAAGCTATGTCTCTGTCACCATTTACAGTAATGTTTCCATGGGGACCTGGCATCTTCAGCTTGAGGTAAACGTAGCAGGGTCTCACCATAAACTTGGCATAAGCTGGCCTTCTGAATAGAGCGTGGTACAGACTTTTGAACTTTACCACTTCAAATGTTAACATCTCTGTCCCGTAATTTTCAAATATCCCAAAAGTAACTTCAAGGTATATTTTTCCGATAGGTTGTGCAGACTTATCAGGTACAATCCTGTGAAACACAGTTGATGATGGCTGAAGTTGTTTGTCTTGCAGGTTCATCCTCTTGAACGTATCATAGTAAAGTATGTCTATACTGCTTCCTCCATCCATCAACACTTTGTCTAACTTATATCCTCCAACTTATGGAGCCACAACCAGAGCCACTCCTCCTGGATTATCAACTCGTGGAGGATGATCTGCCCGACTCCACGTTATGGGTTGTTCTGACCAATTGAGCCACCTAGGAACAACAGGAGCTACTGTGTTGACTGCGCATTTCTGCACCTTTCGTTCTCTCCTGCATGAACTGGTAGTGAATACATGATATTGTCCTGAGCTTAACTGCTTCGGATTTGTTTGAGAACCAGAATTTCCTCCTTGGTGACTGCCACCCGGGTTAGTTCCCTGGTTACCCTGACCATGGTGACCCGGATTATGATTTCCAGGTCCAGAATTGCCAGTTCCCGGATGACTACCTCCCATATTTCCTGGGTTGCCACCTCCATTGTTTCCTGATCCGTAGTTGTTACTTCCAATAGGTTTGAAACCCTGCATGATAAAACAATTTTCCCAAGAATGATTTGCTAACTTTCCATTTTTGCTGTGTCGAGGACATGGTCCTTTCAGAGCCTGCTGAGCCTATGCAAAGCTGTTTGGTAAAAAAAATTGATTTCCTCTGAAATTATTACCCTGACGTTGGTTTATGTAACCTGTATTTGTATTTGCTCCTAGATCCGAGGTCCCTTCCCCGTTTTTGCGCTTGTTATTACTCTGGTTTTGAGGGTTGTTGTTGCTCTGATTCGCGTTCTGGCTACCCTTGGTCCCAGTTTTCTTTCCCTTTGCAGACTTCTCATCATCCGAGTCTGCGTCCTTTGTTTTGTCAGATTCCGCATACTTGTTCATGGCATCCATCAACTCGCTCATATCACTCACGTATCGCTTGATGCGTTCCTGCTTATGCTTCAACGGGTCAAATCTGCAATTTCTTTCCAATGCTATGACTGCTTGTTGAGCGGTGAGTCCGACAGATGAATGTATAATTTCCGCGACTGGCCGAGACTAGTGCTGGGCAGACTCCCCTTCCTTCTGAACACAGTTTTCCAGGTCTGTAATATTCGTCGGTCGATTACATGTTCCTTGAATTTTTTTAATGAACTGGTCCTTCAACTCCTGCCAGCTATTAATTGAATTTGCGGGCAAGTTCTTTAACCAGGACCTCGCCGGTCCTTCTAACATCACGCTTAAGTACCGCACGCATACTTTGTCGCTTACTTCCAATATCTCCATGGCCATCTCATATCCTTCTATCCAATCTGTAGGCTCTATGTCTGGTGTATAGTTTACAACTCTGCGAGGTCCTTTAAAATCAGTCGGTATTCTCTCGTTCCTGATTGCCGGACCAAGACATTGGATGCCAATCCTGCAAGACCTAGTCAGGGTTGGGTTTGAGACTGCATTCTGGACTGGGGGTTGAACATGACCCGGATTTCTGTTTTCTGGTTCCGCAACCATGTTTCCTGTATTTATAACTCCAGACGCATAGGATACAGTCTGCCTGGGTGGGATTGGTTGCTTCCGGTTGGCGTTGCTAGAGCCAGCCAGAACCGGTGAATTTCCATGGTGACTTCTTGGCAAGGAATTCCTGCTATTGTAGGGAGTTGAGTGTATCCTGTCCTGGTTACTGTAATTCATCTGCTGAACCACCGCTGTTTGTAACATCTCGATAGCCCTCTGAGCTTCAATTCCAATAGGATCATTGGGGTTGATTGGAATCCGTGCCAGACTATTTGTTGCTACCCAAATGTTATCCATTGGATTGTTGAAATGACCCGGTGGCGTGTGGAACCTTTCCTGTCGGGGCAGTTCCGGGACCGGAGCAGGATTCAGGTTTCCATGCAGCTGGATAGGTGGCTGAAAACGCGCCGGATGAACTGGAACGGGAATGACCGGCGGGTTCATAGGGTGAACCGACAGAGCAGGGTTAGGTCCCCAAGTGTCTCCACCGGGGACGCGAATAAGTTCTAAAGGTTGGTTGGTCCTAGCCCTGTACCAAATTCATTATTCAACCGGGTATGATAACGCCTATTATGTATTGAAGCTAACTCCCTCTGTGTGAAGTTTAGATGAATTCCCTCTCTTTCCAGGCGTGTTGCTTCCTCAAAGACTTCTGACCAAGCTTTGTTTATACACATTACCTCTTTCTCGATCTCCCGACGGGCACGATTTATTTCTTGTCGAAGCCTCTCAATCTCTGCATTACGCTGCGCCAAGTTCTCCGGGGTGATCGGAGTAGCCAAGACTTCGTTCAGTGAATCCATCGCGGCTATCAGCTCGGGCCTTGGGTTATATGACGCGGGCGCTGTTAAGTCGATCACTGTCTCTGCCGGCCCAGGATTCGTCGGCCCGGGTCCTGTTGGACTCGCTTCTGTCGGTCCGACCGGGGCTACTGTTGGTCCCGTAAGTGTTGTTCCTGGGCTTCCCGGCCCCCCTAGAACCGGATTCGAAGTTGAAATAATATCTATAATTAAATTCCCCCTAGCGTCATACCTGGGTTCTGTAGGTCGTGCTGGTCCAGCCATGTAAACAGTTGCATGATGAGTTGTTTCCGTTAGACTCTGCAGATCTGGCTCAAGGTCTCCCCCCAACCTGTCTCCAAAGAGCTGGTGGATGGATCCCGTTTCGTCACGGTCATCATTGTTTCCAACTGAAGATTCACCATCAGAGTATATCATCGTAGCTTCCTCCGAGACAGAGTCTGACTGCTGGTCTGGGTCTACGCCCGTTCCTCCTACGAAGCCAACGAAAACCCTGACTCCACCGATGCGAATTCTGGACCCCACGTGTCATTGTTGTAATAGTTTCCACGTCGACTCCTCCTGAGCCAGCCTATCGCGAGCTTCTCGATCCCAGGTAAGGCTCCTTCCGGAAAGACGACGCTTCCGCGAGCAGGCCCCACGGTGGGCGCCAACTGTCGTGGTGTTGTCACGGCAAGTGTCCTCATGTGAGAACTAGATTGCGAGGCCATTTCTACCGAGAGAAACTTTGAAAGGGTTAAGATGGAAACGAGAGACGCGAGTTTACCCAGGTTCGCCCCTCGATTCAGGGTAAAACCTACTCATGCCTTCTTACTATCAGGAAATAAGGTCTCGATTACAAAGGGTGATTCCTGTCGTGGGATAATCACGGCAGACGTTACCGGGGGTAACTTGTCTTGGGGCAAATCGACTCTGGTGTTTGGGAGAGGGTTTAGCTCAAGGAAAACCATGGTGACACTCCGATCTGAATATATTATCTCAACTCTCGTGTTACAAGGGATACTCGATATCTCGCAATCTCTATCTCGTAAACTTGTGTGTCTTGTGAACTCGTCCAATCTAACCCTAGGGCCCGGCTTATATAATCCCCGGATCCCCTGGCTTACTATCCAAGGCGTACTCGGAATCCTACCCGGACACTACTTACAAAACCCTAAACTTCCTTATCGGAACCCACAGTCCGGGTTACGAGGCCTACACTCCTGGGCCTTCTAGAAGCCCTTTATTCCTTAGCCGGGTCTTGCGCAGCGTCCTTTGGGCCGAGTTACTCCTGGTCGTTAGCCTACCGGGTTATCATCCCTCCGTCAATTCCGGCTCTCGATGTCTCGAGTTACCTTGCTATTGACTTAGAACTCGTCTTTCTACGTCCCAGGGTCTCGCCTTATATAGCGGACGAGACCTCCGGGTTACAGAGGTATCCGGGTTATTCCCGTGATCGGAGTCCTAGATCACTCCGGCTCCTAGAAGCTTCATCCGGTTTATCCCCAAGGCCTTAGCGATCCGTCTGGCCTTGGGCCGCTCCTTAGGTCTTGCGCCTCCGGGTCTTCTAACCTGGCACACAGGCCGGCTCCTCAGTAATCCGGATCACGCTTAGGGTGATCCGGGTCTTCTCAGTCCAGCTGGCTACTTCATAGCCCGCTCCCTTCAACTGTAAACCGAATAGTAACCCTTGGAAAGACCGAAACATTTTCCGCTTTATGTGGGCGGTAGGTAAGGCTCCCCCTTACCCTTTCACCCAACAAGGTCCGAAACAGAAAACTCTTGTCTCTTGTGTTTCAGAGAAATAGCAAAGTTGTTCCATGAAGATGGAATCTTGGCAATAATGCCCCCGGCTACAAATTTGTCCGATAACATACACCTAAAATTCTCAAGTTCTTTAGCGAGTGACTGTATCTCATGAGCCCGTTGAACAACAGAACTCTCATCAGTCATCCGGTAGTCATAGAATTGCTCCATGACGTACAGCTCGCTGCCAGCATCCGAGACCCCAAATTTGGCCTCGAGTGCAGCCCACATGTTTTTGCCATTATCAAACGACATATATGGATCCACAATGGAATCAACAATATTGCCGAGAAGGGCACTTCTAAATATAGTGTCAGTCCTCTCAAACCCATCCAGCTGTGCAGGATTGAGATCGCCCTCGGATTTACCCTTGGTGGCCGTATATCATTGCAAGGTTTGCAACCATAGCACTGCTCTCGTGCGCCACCTCTTATAATCCACACCCTTGAAAGAGTTTGACCTTGTTAACGCAATAAAAACAGGTGCATGAAATTACTTATAATCGGGATTTTGAAATGTGGAATATATTAGCAATTCAACATATGATTTAATCCGAATTATTACCAAGTAAATTATGACAATAGCAAATACAGTAAGCATGCAAATATCAAAATCTAATACAGTAGACAAACCGATCCAATCTACGGATAGAACTAGACATAATTATTGCAGTAACATCTTGTACAGATGAAAGAGAGATACATACGGTGCAGCGGCACCGGCACCGGCTGCGTTATTGTACTAGTCCCATGTCGTCGATAAAGAGGTTGCTGAGATCTAGAAAGTAGTCGTCGTTGGGGAATTAGTCGCCGTCAGCAGTCGCGCGAGTAGGCTCCGGAAAACATGATCGCCTCTCTCCCGTACAGGATCACAAGAGGCGGGGTTCCGGAGGCCTGCTGTCCCTTCTCACGGTGCACACCGGAAGGAGGGATGGAGAAGACTTGGATGGCGGCGCAGTGGTTTGGAACAGTGCGAAATCATAAGACGAAGTGGCCGCTGGGAGAGACGTGGGAGTGACTCCACGTCCGATTCGGTTTGGTTCCACGATCCAAAATAAGGGGAAACAGTTTAGGCATTAACGGCGTCTGTTAATTATCAAATTAATGACTCGTTAAATTTTACCAACCGGTAAAATAAACGCTCTCGGCTCAGTACTGCAACCCGCGTCTTTGCGAGACGAGGCGGGCGGCGGAGGAGAATCGCGCGTGTGGCACACCTCTCATCTTGTCTCATCAACTCATAGATGAGATAGAACGGCTCACCTTATTAGGTGGTGTCATCATCTGCAAACTAGTAATGTAGAACTAAACTATAATCCCACCCACTCCACTTGTATTAATCATGAATGGGCCATTGCCACTTTCAAATTTTAGTTGGCATTTTGGGGCTAGGCAAGTAATAAAATCTATGAATGTGTATACGACCTAGTTAACAGAGCGCTTCGCGATATTAATGTGTTCTTCATATCGGAAAGAAAGTGAAGAGAGCGAGTGTTCAGACTCGAATACGGTCGAAACAAAAGAGAATTCATTCTTTAACTCTGAGTCTCGAGTAAATTTGAAGTATACTAGTAGGATACTAATGTAAAAAAAATAAAATCCTTGTATGCATGGTTTCGAATTTGATACAAGTTCCCCAGCCAAGCAAGCATATATGGAGCTAGTCTAGTGACGGAAGCACTGAGCTCACGCGACATGTTATCTTGGATCGTGGAGACGAAGATGCATCTGAGCTAGTCTCGTGATCCAAGAAACGAGGTAGGATTTATATTTGAGTGGCTAGGATAGCGCTTCCGGACGAAAGAAACGTGATTCGTTCAGTGTCTGTTAATTTCAATCGATGGCGATCCAGAACTTTGAAGCAGATTTTTGCATGTTCGTTTCCACTGGTGAGTACTCCAATAAACGGTGAGTGCTATTTCAGCGGTCTAGTAATTACTCGGCTCAGTCCGCATTTTCTAGGGCCAGCCCTACTAGTACTTGAGATTTTTTTTTTACGGGAACTACTTGCGGTTTTTTTTTTTTTGAAACCCTACTTGCGGATATTTGGTCACTTAACGACTTCATGTCCGTAAGGAAAAATAAACTAACGACTTCATGGGCTCGCTGGGCTTGCCATGATCCGTGGACGAAACAGCACTATCCTGTCTGCTTCATGCCTCTCTCTTTTCTTAATGCATGGAAAATGTACAAAACTTAGCTTAAAAAAAAAGCAAAATGTACAAACTTCCAGTTTTATGGCAATATTTTCCTACGGGTAGAACTCGTCAATTTGATAGCACAACGACTTCCTCGATATCGAGTACAAAAAATTCTATAAACAACTCTAATTGCACAACTATACTGAAAGTTGGTACACAATTTTTCAAAAGTCAAAAATAAAAAAATTCGCACTTCTACTGCATGTGCAACCAGCAACCCCATAAAAAAAAAGTAAATAAACTTGGTTTTTTACCGTTAGAAGCTTAGAAGATGTTTTTTCAGGAGATTGTGGAAGTATAGACAATTGATACCCAGAAGTGATCTGGTGACTTGTATTTAGCAAGCATAGCCTTTGCCATCTCGACAGCTCCATGGTTCTTCCTCTCAACAACCTCGTTTTGTTGAGGTGTGTGATTCATCTCACACATATCTATAATTTTTTGGTGGTCAATGCTATTATTGTATCATTGTTACATGTTTTTACTATGGTTTTATTTCCTTTTCGCATCATTGTTATTGGACTAACCAATTAATATAGTGCCCGGTGTCGCTACTTTCTACTTGTTTTTCTTCACAAAAACTACCTATTTATGGAGGCAAAAAATTACAGGAAAAAACTAAAACTCTATCTTTTCCGGAAGCTTCTGTAGGGCATAAGAGGGGCGGGTCAGTAGAGTCACACATGGGAGTTGCGGTCCTGGCTTGAAGACCAACCCTAGGTCGCAAGGTGGGGCCACGAGCCCACCTCGTTGCACCGTCCACCGCATCCCGACCCCTATATTTTTCCTTATACCTTAAAAATATTCGGGGAGGACTTTATTCTCGGAGAGCAGGGTCAGAAGCCGTGGTTCCACGCCGATAGAATCTGGAGGACTATTCTGGTACTTTGACAAAAGGGGGATCCATTGCGAGAAGCTTCTTCATCAACCTTGTTGCCTCTATGAAGATGTGTGAGTAGTTTTCCTTTGATTATGGGTTCGTAGCAGTAGCTAGATGGCACTCACTCTTATGTTTTTTCAATACAAAGATCTCATGAGCTGCCCTACATGAATTGAGATCCATCTAATGTAATAGTAGTTGTGTCTGTTGGTATATGATGAATTATCACTTCATGATCAGATTTTATTCATGTTATATATTGATGCCTATTGTTATCTTGATGCATTATTTATATTTATATATGACTTATATTTTTTTATATGTTTTGGTCAAGTTATTGATGACCCACAAGTGTAGGGGGTCTATTATAGTCCTTTCGATAAGTAAGAGTGTCCAACCCAACAAGCAGCAGAAGGTGTTTACAAGTGGTTTTGAGCAAGGTTTCGCTGCAAATGCTATGAGACATGTTTTTGTAGGTTTTAGTAACAACGAGTAAAAAAAAAGAACAAGTAAATAAAAACAAGAATAAATAATTACATCAAGTGGTCCAATCTTTTTTAGTACAATGGACACACCGGTGGTGTTTTATGACTATTAAAATGTTCCTAGGGACACACGGGAGGATTCGCCAAGTTACTTTCATCACATATCGTTGACTAAAATTCATCCTTTATATAAGTGTTGTGTGGGTGAATCTACACTAGAGTACCATCCTATCCAAGACAAATGTACACTTACGATTACACTCCTTGCAAGCATATGTAACTACAATAAAACAACTGAGATAAATCTAACGTAGCGAAAAACTTTAGGATGCTACACTCACTTGTGTAAAATCTCGCAAACTGGGTTCAGGTTTCTGTCACTCCGGCAACCCTCCATAAGCTAATCAGTACACATACATTCCCCTAGGCCCTAGAAAGGTGAAGTACCAGGTAGTCGATGTTCACACAACACCACTAGAAGAATAGCACCACAACTTAAATATCAAATCGTTAAATATTACTTAACAAAACATGACCACTAGTAACAATACTTCTCCCATGTCCTCAAGAACCAAACAAACTACTCACAAGACATCATATGGATCATGATCATAGACGATATATTGATGAATAATAATCTGGTCATAACAAGAATTCACCGATAAAACTGAATAGCATCTACTACAACATAGTAATCAATACTGATAAAGAGATCCAAATGAATAGTACAAGTTATAACCCTAATTGCTAGAGCAAGATGAGATGGGATAGAAAGGATGATGGTGGAGATGATGTTGATGATGATATCGATGATTCCCGTTGTGATGACGGTGATGATTTCCCCCTCTAGGAGGGAATTTCCCCTGCAGATTTCTGTCTGCAAGAGAGCTTTCTTCTCTGTCTCGTTTCCTCCCTGAGACGACGGCGGAAAAATTATTCGTGGGCTCTCCTCGAGGAATCAAGTAAGGTGAAAGTTGTATGCCAGAGGGGAGCCAGAGGGGGGCCATAGGGGCTTAGGAGGGTTGGGGGCACGACTAGAGGTGGACCCGCGCCCCTAGGTCGTCTGGCCACCTGGCAACTCCCCTCCAGGAAATTTTTTGGTCTCCCCGGATGATTTCTCCCGAAACTTCATTTTTCTATTTTTTCTCGAATTTTCTGTGCTCCGAAATTGAGTCCCTTGACAGATGTTTTTTCCTCCTGATTTCTGACTATGATAAATAAATCCCAGAAACTACAAAACCTGCAAAATAACATAAGTAATATATTCTAATATGAAATATATCAATGAATAAAAAAATTATGATATCAAATAGTGATGCAAAATGGACGTATCAGCTCCCCCAAGATTAGACTCCATTTGTCCCCTAGCAAAAATAGAGCTCGGTGAACATGACCACTGGTTTATGGAGTGAAGTGTCGGTAATAAAGATACTAACATGAAGCATAAATGCTTACTCAAAAAACACTAATGCATGCCAAACGGAAACCTTTTCTCATAAAACTTCTTGAAAACATGTAATAATACAATTACATGTAAAGGTAAAGCAAAGTGAAAACTTATTCAGTCATGGAATAGTGTGTTCTTGGTCAGAGAATGATACGTCCATTTTGCATCACTATTTTATATGTTAATTCTCCCTTATTCATTTATATATTTCATTTTATAGTATAATACTAATGTTATTTTTGTTGTTTTCTATGTGTTTTACAATTTCCAAAATTAATTATCAGAGCCAGATTTCAGAGGGAAAAAGCACCTGTCAAGGTGGGTATCTTCCGAATGTCAGAAAAATCAAGAAAATCATAAAAGGGAACTTCTCAAGAAATTACTAAGGGACCCCGAAGGAGACCTAGAGGGAATCCAGGGGCCCACCAGGTGACCGCCAGGTGTGGGCCCATCCTAGGTCGCGCGTGTAGGTCATCTCGTGGCCCCACGCCCCGCCTCCGGCTAGCCCTTTGGCGTACTTACTCCCCTTAACCTAAAAAATATCAAGAAGCACTTGGTAGGATTTTTTCCGCCGTCTCTTAACGACGGAAATGAGACAGAGAAGAAAAGACCTTTCTGGCGAGGAGATTCCGCCAGGGAAATTCCCTCCCGGAGGGGGAAATTGTCAACATCATCACTTCAGGATCATCATCAGCATCATCACCGCCATCATCACATCTCATCTCTGTGTAAAAATTAGGGTTATATATTGTGGTTTTTCATAGATCTATCTACTACCTCCGATCCGAATTAATGGTCGCACATTCACACAAGGCTTAGGCAATACTTTGGCTAGCACTCCGACCATTAATTCGGATCGGAGGGAGTACCAGTGTTGATTACCCCTTTTTACTTGATGCTTATGAAAATTATCAGTGACTGCATTATACGATATATCAGCATTTTTGCTAATACAAAAATCTATCAGACTTTAAGCACGTCTACATTCTCATGTAGTTAATCCTTTAATTTTGTCTAAGACAATCTTTATGACAAAATTGGCTTTAAGTCATGTTCAAGTGTAATTCCTCTCATGTAACTTTTATAGAGAAGACTAAGTAATCTCCATTACTTTATTGAGATTTAAATAACAATTATTTTGTGATCTCAAACAAAACTTTAATATACATGATTCATGACTCATAGTCATATATCGTATTTGGAATCATCGATTCTTCTTTGTAGTTCGTAGGTGCACCAAGAAAGATAATCTGTAGCTTGACAGAAAATATTCTTGAGGTCTACTTTATTTTATGAAAAGCTTTCTAATGAAATATGATTTCCATAAATAATTTCATTTCCATTGTAGAGTTTCGTATTTCGGAACGCTTCCGTTGCGCTACTCGACATATATGGATGCAAGGTCACCACCTTATTTAAGCTTACATTTTTTTCTAATAACACTTCCAGTGAAAAAATCTTTTCACTAAACACCAAACATCAGCAATACTTGTGCTTTTATTGGTATTTGGTTATGGAAGACACATTCATAAACACTTATGAATTGTGCACAAAGAATTTTTCGCTTATAGTTTCCTATTATCACATAATGCTAGAAACCACGACAATGCATTACTCATGTGCTGTCATTTTCGCAAACTTTAGATGAAATCCTTTCTAACATGAGTGTTTACTAATCTCAACCATATACTGTAAATATTATTCATTTTAGGAGAACATTTGAAATTACACTTTGTCACGACAAAGTGTTATTATAGTGCATATTCGTGTCTTCACATTGATGTGCATTATAATACATAGGATGGATTCAGAAATAATTATTTCATGCTAAAAATATAACTCAATTTGTGTCATTTTTTACCAAATCACGTAGACTCAAATTTCTTGTTAAACTTTATACATACCTTCACTCAGGAAACTATTGATCACATCAAACAATTTTATATTTAATGTTTCATACATTCTAACATTTAGAATTACCATGAAGGCAACAATAATAATTTGTTCTCACATGAAAGCTTCAACAATTCTCTTTGCACATTGTAGATTCAACATGTAGAGATTTCAACCATCTGTCTTTTTAGACTCGGTTTGAATTTATCAAAAGATCAAAAGGTCTGGTGATTTTGCACGAACCAACATGATTGAAATTTTGTAGTTGTTTCGAAAACAATATCATCATTAAAAATTTGTATAGATTGTCTACTGACATAAATGTGACATGATCGTGAAACCTTCGATCATCAATAACCTAGTGAACTAGTTTAATATAGAGGCTAAATAGGAACTTTGGTTATCTGATAACCTATGATTGTTTACACATCACACATGTATTAATGTTTCCTATTAATACAATTATATCATGATATGAAACTATTATAAACTTAATGAGTGGTGGCATAAATATATACCTATTTATTTGCCTCTAGGGCATAACTCCTTCAGATTGTAGGTGTACTGAGATTATTAATCAAGATGAAAGTATTTTCTATATCACTGAAGGTAGAGCATGGGAATGTTATAGGCTATTGCATAATTCACATTTCCTGGGTTGGAAGGAGCTTATGTCGCTCTTTTACTTCAAATTCATCCTCTTCGTGAAATACATCAAGATAGGAATTATATCTGTAGTTTTGGCCTTGTGACAGAGAAAGTATCGCTCATTCTTGGTGGATATTGAATACATTAATGCTTAAAAGCCCCAATCATAGCTTCCCAAGAAGATTATCATTAATAACTTTTTACGCAAGACTTTCACGTCATGACAAGGATCTTCTTGATGCTTAATGGTTCATTCACGAAAAAAAAGATTGATGAAAAATGGGATCTTATTAAAAGAATTCAGCGAAATACTAAAGATTGGGAGATGGATAAACGTAAATAATGAGTTAAAAATTATGAATATGATTGCATTAAGTCTTTTGTTGAAACTGAAATTTTTAATAAGCTTAGTGCTAAATATGGACTTGATTCTCAAGTAATTGCTAATCTTTGCGAAACTTTTGCCTCTCATGTTAGTATTCCTAAGGAGAAGTGGGATAAGTATCATTAACCTTATAAGGATGATAAGACAAAAGCAATTCTCTAGTAATGAAATAGTTGTTAACGCCGTTGATCCTATTTTACCCGTTGTTCACTTTGAGAAACCACCTTTTCCTTTTAGAGTAAGATAACATTATTTTTCTAATAGCATTGTGAAAAAATCTAATAGGAAAATTAATGAACTTGGAGTTCAAATAAGTGTTGAACCTCAAGTAGCTTTGGTTAAAGACCTTGTTACCGAAAACATTGATGATAGTGTTGTTTATTTTTTGGAGGATGCTTTTAATCCCGTGTCACCAAATAAGAATGCTAAACCTATCATTGGAACACTTGTTATTTCTGTTAAGATAGGTGACCAAAATTATTATAGACTTTGTGATTTGGGATCAAGTGCAAGCGCTATTCCTTTTTCTCTTTATCAAGAAGTCATGAATGAGATTACTCCATGTGGGATTGAATATATTGATGTTACTATTATACTTGCTAATAGAAAAACTATTTCTCCAGTGAGTATTGTTTGAGATGTTGAAGTTCTTTGTGTTAAGGTAAAATACCCGGCTGATTTTCTAATATTTGGTTTAGGTGAAGATAAATCTTGTCCTACTATATTTGCTAGACCTTTCCTTAATGTTTTGTGGTTTTGCTATTAATTCTAAGAAATAAAAAGTGTATGTCAAATATATTGAAAGAATTGCTTCTATTATTGTACCTCTTGATGATCCTTTGCAGCAATTTATGAAAGAACATGAGAATGATATGTATATGCTGATATGTAGGAAAGAAATGAATTGGAGGATATTTTCCTCGATCAACCTGCTATTATCAAACACAATTTGCCGGTGGAATATTTTGGGTTGCCTTTACAACCTATAGGAGCTCCCATGTTTGAGCTTAAAGTTCTTTCTAACGCGGTAAAATATGCTTATTTAGATGAAAAGAAAATATATCATGTTATTATTAATTCTAATCTTTCAGATCATGAAGAAGAACTTTTATTGGGAATACTTCGGAAACACCGTAAGGCTATTGGTTATGTTGGATGATCTCAAAGACATTAATCATATTCTATGTCAACATACAATTAATCTTGAGCCTGATGCCAAACCCGTGGTTGGCCATCAACATCGATTAAATCCCAGGATAAAATAAATGGTGAGAAATGAAATATTAAAACTTCTTGAAGCAGGTATTATTTATCCTATTTCTGATAGTAGATGGGTTAGTCATGTACATTTTGTTTCCAAGAAAGGATGTATGATTGTTTCCCTAATGATAAGAATGAGCTTGTCCTTCAAAGAACTGTAGTTGGTTATAAATTGCGTATTGACTTTAGAAAATTGAATAAAGATACTAAGAAAGACATTATCCTTTGCCTTTTATTGATCAAAGTTAGAAAGGTTTTCTAAAAATACTCACTTTTGTTACTTAGATGGTTATTCCGGTTTCTCTCAAATTCATGTTAGAACACAAGACCAATAGAAAACCACTTTCACTTGTCCTTATGGTACTTATTCTTACAGACGTATGCCTTTTGGTTTATGTAATGCACCAGTTAATTTTCAAAGATGCATGTGTGCTATTTTTCATGGCTTTTGTGAGGACATTGTGGAAGTCTTCATGGACGATTTCTCCATCTATGGAACTTCTTTTGACAATTTCCTCCATAATCATAACAAAGTTTTGCAAAGGTGTGAGGAAACAAATCTTGTATTGAGTTTGGAGAAATGACAATTTATGGTTAATGAAGGAATTGTTCTTGGTTATAAAATTTCTGAAAGAGGCATTGAAGTTGGCAAATCTAAAGTTGATGCTATTGAAAAAATGCCCTACCTTAGGGATGTCAAAGTTATTTGCAGTTTTCCTAGTCATGCTTGTTTCCATAGGAGGTTTATTAAATACTTTTCTAAGATTTCAAGACCTCTTACCAATATTCTTTAAAAATAAGTTCCTTTTGTTTGTTATGGCGATTGTAAAGAATTCTTCGAAATTCTTAAGAGAGCTTGCACCTTTTATTCAACCACCTAATTGGAATTTACCTTTTGAAATTATGTGTGATGCTAGTGATTTTGCTGTAGGAGCTGTCTTAGGACAAAGAATTGATAAGAAATTGAATGTTATTCATTATGCTTGTAGAACTCCGGATAGTTCTCAATGAAATTATGCTACTACTAAAAAAGAGTTCCTAGTTGTTGTTGTTTTTGCTTGCGATAAATTTAGGAAGCATATTGTTGATTCTAAAGTTACTATTCATACCGATCATGCCGGTTTACATATCTTATGGGGAAAAAAGATGCTAAGCCTAAGCTTATTAGATGGGTGCTCTTGTTACAGTTTTTTTTATTTGCATATTGTTGACACGAAAGGAGTTGAGAATCGTGTTGCTGATAATTTTTGTAGAATAGAAAATATTCCGGATGATCATGTTCCTATTAATTATAGCTTTCCCGATGAACAACTTGCTGAAATTAAGGTTAACTCATGTTAAAATCCTTGAGATGCTGATTATGCTAACTTCATTGTGTCTAAGTTTTATCCTCCAAGTTTTACTTATCAACGGAGGAAGAAATTATTTTACGATTTCCGGCATTATTTCTGGGATGACCTACAATTATATAAAGAAGGTTTAGCTGGAATTTTGAGATGGTGCATACCTGAACATGATCAAGAACATATATTGAAAAAAAATCATAATAGTCCTTATGGAGGGCATCACGCCGGTGAAAGAACCGCACACAAGGTTTTACAATAAGGTTTTTACCGGCCCAATCTCTTTAAATATGCTAAAAAAATATTTCGACATGTGATTAATGTCAAAGGGTTGGTAATATTAGTAGACATAATAAAATGTCTATGAATTATTCTCTTGTTATTGAAGCTTTTGATTGTTGGGGATTTCACTTTATGGGTCCTTTTCCTCCTTCGCATGGCTATACTCATATTCTTGTTGATGTTGACTATGTTACTAAATGGGTAGAAGCTATTCCCACTAAAAGTGTTGATCATAAATCCTCTATCAAAATTCTTAAAGACATAATTTTCCCATGTTTTGATGTTTCTAGATATCTTATGACTGATGAAGGTTCTCACTTTATTCATGGTGCTTTTAGAAAATCTCTTGCTAAGTATGATATTAATCATAGAGTCTCTTCACCATATCATCCTCAAACTAGTGATCAAGTAGAATTAACCAATAGAGAAATAAAATTAATTTTGCAAATCTAGAAAGAATTGGTCTAAAAAACTTAGTGATGATTTATGGACTTATAGAACTTCTTATAATAATCCTATGGGCATGTCTCCTTATAAGATGGTTTATGGGAAGGCTTGCCATTTGCCTCTTGAGCTAGAACAAAAAGCTTATTGGGCTATATGACAACTCAAATGTGATATTGCTTGATATGAGTTTTCTAGATGAATGGAGGAGTGAAGCTTACAAAAATGCCAAGTTATTAAAAGAAAAGGTTAAGAAGTGGCATGATAAAAGAATCCTCAAAAGAGAATTTAATATTGGTGATAAAGTGTTATTGTATAGGTCTCGTCTTAGATTTTGTCATTAAATCATGGAAAAAGTTTATCGTTCTTGTGTTGTCAAAATTAATAATTTAACGGACACCAACCCACAAGTGGTGAATGGCCAAAGACTCAAGCATTATTTATCCAGTGATCCATATAATGTGGAGGTCGATATTATACAGGTTGTCACCGCGGAGGATCACATAAAGGCCAAATATAATAGTAGAATTGGAATTCTAATAGGTATGTGTTCTAGTAAGAAAACTTTGGGAAACACCGCATTTTTTTTAGTATTTAGTATTTTTGGAAAATATGAAACTTTTGGACATGAAAAAGAGTCGAAACCGGGGCCCGAGGACACAAGGTGACCCCACGGCGCTGGCCCACCCTAGGCCGCGCCTGGAGGCCTCCTGGTGACCCTGGTGCCCGTCTCCTACTCTCCCCGACTCGTTACATTCCTCTCGTTGTAATTTTTTTTCCTATGTAACCCCCCGGATCGTCCCGGGATCGTATCTTATGTTTTCAATGCATTTTGTTTTTGAGTTGTTTCTGTCAGGAAGCTGGAATTCTTAGATCAAGATGTCTTCCGCCAATTCGATCAGGGAGAACTAGATTGCACGTCGTGTCCGCCAAATCCAACCAGATATCAATCAAAGAACCTTCGTGAGTTGGGCTACGGAGAAAGAGATAGTTGCCAGAAGGAAGGAAATGGATCGCAACCCAAGAGAGGAGATAAGGTGAGCTACACCATGATACGTCCATTTTGCATCACTATTTTACATCATAATTTTATGTTATTCATCGATATATTTCATGTTATGATGCATCCCTTATGTTATTTTATCTTATTTTGCATGTTTTATAACTTTTGGAGAATAAACACCGGGACCAGGAATCTGATGGAAAAAGCACCATCAGGATACCAAATTTCAGAAGATCAGAAGAAGAAGTGGGACACCGGGGGTGTCCTAAAAGTTCATAGGAGGAACCCAGCCAGAAGGAGAGCCAGAGAGGGGCCACCAGGGGCCCACACCATGAGGTGTCCCCCTGGTCGCGCCACCTAGGGGTGTGGCCACCCTGACCCACCTCTGGGGGTATTTTTCGCGTGCTTGGCCCCCAGGAAACCCTAAGCCTCATACCATCGTCGAAGAATTATTCCGCCACCGCCTCGTGGCGGAAAACACCCGAGAGAGAAAACCTCTCTCGAAGGGAGAAATTTGGCGAGGAAATTCCTCTCCGGAGAGGGGAAATCACCGCCATCGTCGCCGTCATCGCTCCGGGCATTATAAAGATCGTCATCATCATCATCATCATCATCATCATCACCACCAGCACCATCACCTTCATCATCCACCGTCGTCCCGTTGTAACAATTAGGGGCCTCTATCGTTGTTTTAATTAGATCTCTCTCCCGGTGTGGATTACTTGTTAGTAGTTGATGCTTGTGAGATTTATCGGTGTTTGCACTTTATGACCAGATTGTTATCATCCATTATATCACCTCTGATCATGATCCATATGATGTGTTGTGAGTAGTTCGTGTTGTTCTTTAGGACATGGGAGAAGTCAAGTTGTTAGTAGTGAAGTAATGTTGAGTAATATTTAATGTTTGATATTTAAGTTGTGGTGTTACTCTCCTAGTGGTGTCATGCGAACGTCGACTACATGATACTTCACCATTTATGGGCCTAGGGGGATGCATCGTGTATTTGGCTACTATCTGTGGGGTTGCCAGAGTGACAGAAACCATTACAAGTGGGAGCATAGGACCCCGGAGTTTAAAGTCGTGGTTAGATTTATCTCTTAATTACTTTCTTGTAGTTGCGGATGCTTGCAAGGGGTATAATCACAAGTATGTATTATTATTGGATGGGATGGTACATTAGCATAGGTTCACCCACACATCACTTATCAAAACACCTAACATCATTCAGCTGCATGGAACAAACACACTTGATAGAAACCTCCCGTGTGTCCTCGAGAACATTTATTAATCATAAGTAAACCCTCCGGCTTGTCCTTTGCTGAAGAAAGGATTGGGCCACTTGCTAAAATTATTAGTACTGCATTTTATTTACTTGCACTTTATTTATCTGCAATATCAAAAACCCCTACAAATCTATCTTTCAGTATTTACAGTTATTCCTTCATCGAAACTGCTTGTCAACACCTTCTGCTCCTCGTTGGGTTCGACACTCTTATTTATCAAAAGTAGTATGATACACCCTCTATACTTGTGGGTCATCAACTCTATTTTCCGGCGCCGTTGCCGGGGAGTAAAGCGCTATTGGGATGTGGAATTGATAAAGTAAGGTTATTTTGTAAGTGTTGTTTTTATTATTGTCTACTACTTCATTACACTATGTTTGGGTTTCCTTTTGAGTCCTTATTTGCGGGCACTGCTGCCACTGCCAGGGTAGTAAGTGACCCACCGCCTGATGATTTGGATCCTTATAAAATACCTATAAATATTGCTAAACATGTTAGGGATAACTGCTATTCAGGTGATGGAACTGTCCATCCTGGTGATCATTTTCTCTTTTTACATGAATTATGCGATTTGTTCAAGTGTGCAGGTATTACAATGAGCCAAGTGAAGAGGAAATTATTCTCTATATCATTGACAGGCCGAGCTGCTGAATGGTTCAAACTGCTGAAAAATAGTCACACTATTGGATGGGAGGAAATTGTGCCTATCTTTTATTCTAAATTCTATCCTCCTAGTGAAATTCATAGAGATCGGAATTATATAAATAATTGTTGGCCACATGAGGGAGAGAGTATTGCCCAATCATGGGGGAGATTGTAGTTACTAATGCTCAAATGCCCCATTCATGAGCTCACCAGTAGTATTATTATTAATAATTTCTATGCAAGGCTTTCTCTTCATGATAAGGATTTATTGGATGCTTCTTGTTCTGGATCATTTACACGTATGAAAGATGGAGCTAAATGGGACCTTCTTGACCGTATTCAAGAAAACATTGAAGGATGGGAGAATGACAAAGGTAGAAAGTCAGGTATAAATTATGACTATAAATGCATTAAAACTTTTATGTCATCCGATGATTTTCATAATGTTAGTATTGTTTATGGTCTTGATCCTAGAATTGTTGCAAATTCCTATTTCGATATTCCTAAAAAGGAATGAGACAAGTACCATGCACCTTATAAAGATACTGTTAATTGTGTTCCTGCTAGAGATATAGAAGTTCATACTGTTGATTCTATTGTGCCTGAACCCTATATTGAGAAAATGCCTTTCCCTGCGAAGGTAAAAGAACATTCTATGTTAGCTAGTGTGGTTAATAAAAGTGCAAGGAAACATGTAGAACCCGAGGAACAAATAACTGTAGAACCTACGGTAGCAATAGTAAGGGACCTTGTTTCTGAAAATGTAGAAGAGGGACACATTATATTTTGTGAAGATGCTTCTAATATTGTCTCTCATCCTAGTAAATCTAGGAAACCTAGTGTTTCTGCTATCTGTTAGGATAGGTGATCATTGCTATTATGGTTTGTGTGATATTGGTGCTAGTTCTAGTGCTATTCCTTATGAGCTTTATAAAGAATCATGCATGAACTTGGTTCTTGTGAACTTGAAGACATTGATGTGATTATTCAACTTGCTAATCGGGAAACTATTTCTCCGTTTGGTATTGTTAGAGATGTGGAGGTCTTATGTGGTAAAACTAAATATCCTGCTGATTTTCTAGTACTAGGCACTTTTTCTAGTGATACGTTTCCTATTATATTTGCTAGACCTTTCTTAAATACTTGTGGTGCTGTTATTGATTGTAAAAAGGAGAAAATACTTACAAAGTTTGATGGAGAGTCTTATGAATTTAATTTCGCCAAATTTGCTAAAGCACCTTATGAAGCTGAATTACCTAATCAGAACTATAGAGTTGAACAATTGGCTGGAATTTCTCTTGCTCCTAACAATCCTTTGCAGCAATACATGGAAGACCATGAAAGTTAGGTCTTTAGGGAAGAAAGGAATGAAATTGACGAAATTTTCTTACATCACCGAGGGATGCTGAAACATAATTTACCGGTGGAAGACTTGGACACCACTTTACCACCCAAGGAGGAACCTGTTTTTGATTTAAAACCCTTGCCTGACAATCTTAAATATGCTCATATTGATGATAAGAAATTATATCATGTTATTATTAGTTCTAAACTTTCTGGTAAAGGAGAGGAGAGATTATTGGGAATATTGAAGAAACACAAAGGTGCTATTGGTTATACTCTTGATGATTTGAAGGGAATTTCTCCTACTATATGTCAGCATGCTATTAATATTGAACCTGATGCAAAGCCAGTTGTTGAGCATCAATGTTGTTTAAATCCTAAGATGAAGGATGTGGTAAGAAACGAGGTATTAAAACTCCTTGATGTTGGCATTATTTACCCTATTGCTGATAGTAGATGGGTTAGTCATGTGTGTTGTGTACCTAAGAGAGGAGGGATGACCGTTGTGCCAAATGAAAATAATGAACTTATTCCTCAAAGAGTAGTGGTTGGTTATAGGATGTGCATTGATTTTAGGAAGGTTAACAAAGTTACTAAGAAAGATCATTATCCTTTTCCTTTTATTGATCAAATGTTAGAGAGGTTGTATAAGAAAACTCATTTCTGCTTTCTTGATGGTTATTCTGGGTTCTCTCAAATTGTTGTTAGAAAGCCTGATCAAGAGAAAACAACTTTAACTTGTCCTTTTGGAACCTATGCTTATAGACGTATGCCTTTTGGTTTATGTAATGCTCCTTCTACTTTTCAAATATGTATGTCTTCTATCTTTCATGCTTTTTGTGAAGAAATTGTGGAAGTCTTCATGGATGATTTCTCCGTCTATGGAACTTCTTTTGATAATTGTTTGAAGAATCTTGATAAAGTTTTGCAGAGATGTGAGGAGACTAATCTTTTTCTTAACTGGGAGAAATGCCATTTTATGGTTAATGAAGGAATTGTACTTGGACATAATTTTTTTGAAATAGGTATTGAAGTTGATAGAGCTAAAGTTGAAGCTATTGAGAAAATGCCCTGTCCCAGGGATGTTAAAGGTATTCGTAGTATTCTTGGTCATGCTGGTTTCTATAGAAGGTTTATTAAAGATTTATCTAAAATATCAAAACCTCTTACTAATCTTCTTCAAAAAGATTTACCTTTGTTTTGATGAATATTGTAAAGAAGCTTTTAAAATTTTAAAGAAGGCTTTAATATCTGCCCCTATTGTTCAACCCCCTAATTGGAATTTACCGTTTGAAATTATGTGTGATGCTAGTGATTATGATGTAGGTGATGTTCTTGGATAGCAGATAGATAAGAAGTTGAATGTTATTCATTATGCTAGTAAAACTCTTGATGATGCTCAAAAGAATTATGCTACCACTGAGAAAGAGTTCCTGGCTGTAGTTTTTGCTTGTGATAAATTTAGGCAGTATATTGTAGATTATAAAGTTACTATTCATACCGATCATGCTTCTATTAAGTACCTTATGGAAAAGAAAGATGCTAAGACTAGGCTTATTAGATGGGTGATTCTCTTACGAGAGTTTGATTTACATATTGTGGATAGGAAGGGTGCTGAAAATCCTGTTGCTGATAATTTGTCTAGATTAGAAAATATCTCTGATGAATCTATTCCTATTAATGATAGTTCCTAATGAACAGTTGGCTGCAATAAAAGTGAGCTCTCAAGAGAGTCCATGGTATGCTGATTATGCTAACTTTATTGTTTCCAAGTATTTGTCTCCTACCTTTACAGCTCAGCAAAGAAGAAAATTATTCTATGATTTGAGGCATTATTTTTGGGATGAAGCACACTTATATAAAGAAGGTGTTGATGGTATTATGTGAAGATGTGTTCCTGAAAATGAACAACAAGATATATTGAGAAAATGTCATAGTAGTGCTTATGGACGACATCACGCTAGAGATAGAACTGCACATAAGGTTCTACAATCAGTTTTTTATTGGTCTACTCTCTTTAAAGATGCTAGAAAGTTTGTTTTATCTTGTGATCAATGTCAAAGGGTTGGAAATATTTCTAGACGTAATGAAATGCCTATGAATTATTCTCTTGTTATTGAACCGTTTGATTGTTGGGGTTTTGACTCCATGGGTCTTTTCCCTCCTTCAAAAGGCTACACTCATATTCTTGTTGATGTTGATTATGTTACTAAATGGGTAGAAGCTATACCTACTAAAAGTGCTGATGGTGAAACCTCATTAAAAATGCTTAAAGACATCATTTTCCCTAGGTTTGGTGTACCTAGATATCTTATGACTGATGGGGGTTCTCATTTTATTCATGGTGGTTTTAGAAAAACTATTGCTAAATATGATGTTAATCATAGAATTGCCTCACCCTATCATCCTCAAACTAGTGGGAAAGTAGAATTATCAAATAGAGAAATCAAATCTATCTTGCAAAAGACTGTTAACAAATCTAGAAAAAATTGGGCTAAGAAATTAAATGATGCTTTGTGGGCTTATAGAACTGCTTACAAAAATACCATGGGCATGTCTCCTTATAAGATGGTTTATGGAAAAGCTTGTCACTTGCCCCTAGAATTAGAACACAAAGCTTATTGGACAGTGAAAGACCTAAATAGAGATTTTAAACTTGCTGGTGAGAAAAGGTTGCTTGACTTAAGTTCTTTAGATGAATGGAGGAGTGAAGCATATGAAAATTCTAAGCTCTATAAAGAGAAAGTTAAAAGGTGGCATGATAAGAGAATTATTCAAAGAGAATTTCATGTTGGTGAGAAAGTGTTATTGTATAGGTCTCGTCTAAGATTTTTTGCAGGAAAATTACTCTCGAGATGGGAAGGACCTTTTGTTATCGAAGAGGTATATCGTTCGGGGGCAATTAAAATTGTTTCCCTTGAAGACAACTCTTCACAAGTGGTGAATGGCAAAAGTCTGAAGCATTATATTTCTGGAGATCCTTATAATGAAAATGTTGATTGTATTCGAGCCATGATCCGAGAGGAATTTATTAAGAAGCATATTTCAGAGACTACATAGTCAGTTTTCGAATAGGTATCAGTTTTGGTAAGAAAACGTTCACGAAACATCTTCCAACTTTTATTTTTACTGTTTTTGGAAAATATGAAATATTATGAGTCGGAAACGAGACGGAGACGGAGCCCGGAAGCTCCACACCATGGGGGTGGCATGGGCCCACCCCTGGCCGCGCCAGCCTATGGTGTGGGCGCCCCGGAGCCCCTCTCCGACTCGTTTTTGACCTGGAATTTCCTTTCGTTATGAAACTTTTTGCTATATAATCCCCCGGACCCCTCGAGGTCCGTATATCGTTTTCTCGTCATGTTTCTATTTCGAGCTGTTTCTGGCAGATTACATCTTCAGATCTAGAGCAACAATGGCTTATCCTGGATCTCCCAAAGACAGTTTCTTTGAGAACGTCATCAACCCGTACATGAACAAGTTGAAGATGCATCCCAAGGAATTGCCGCTCAAGGACGGGAAGGTGCAGATTGAAGATGTTCGGGGCCCTAGAGGAGAAGGCAATCTGGAAGCTAGGATGGAAGAACTGGAGCAAGAAGTTTTTAGGTACAAGAATATGGTGGAGCATAAACTCGAGATCATCGACAGGATAAAGACAGAACAGATCGCTGAATACAAGAGGGAGAATTTGAAGCTTTGGGAGGAGATTTTCTCACTCACCAAGACCACTAATGATCTGCAAGCACAACTCTATGACATGCAGAACCAGAACTGTGAGTATGAGAACAGGTTTAAACTTATAAGCTCTGCTGCTAGTTTCAGGATGATGGAGACCAAGACGTCATTTGTGGATCGAGGGACTTTACCTTGGAATACCGAGGATGATAAGGATTCACCGCCACCGAAGAATTGATTCGTCATTGGTTTTGGCATCCCCTCGGCTTGTTCCAAGCTTGGGGGGAGTGCCGCGGTATCACATCACTATCTTTCATCTTTTTACTTTTTCGGTAGAGTCATATCATGAGTAGAGAAGTTATCGTATAGGATGGTTTGCGGTATGGAAGTGTCTCTCCCTAGTTGGTTATCGTTGTATCCATTGGTATGAGTTGCCGGTTTGAAATATTAATGATAAGTTTCATCATTTACTTTCTATGCACATTATTTCAGTTTTCAACTTCTGTCATATGGTTGAGCTTGTTATTAGTATTTGGTATCACTCTAGAGATCATCAAGTTAATCTAGTTGGTTTTGGCAAACTTAGCTTGGGTCAGTAAAAATAATAATTTGAGATGCTAGTATAAGAAAGAGAATTTTGCCTTTTAGCTCATAAACTTAGTATTCACAAGTTAAGATCGCTTGGGATTTCAATGAAGATTGCATGATTGGTTTTATCATATGTATATTTGTTTGTTTTCCTTCAACTCTTATGCTTGCTACCCAGCCTTGCTAGCCAAGACCCTGTACTGAGAGGGAATGCTTCTCGTGCATCCAAATCTTAAACCCCAAAACCTTGCCCTCTGTGTCCACCATACCTTCCTACATGTGGTATTTCACCGCCACTCCAAGTAAATTGCTTATGTGCTACCTTTAAAAATTTCAAATTACTCCTGTTTTGTGTTCCTGTTTTAGCTCGAGGACGCAAATAGAGAATCTTTATCTCACTTGTTGATTGGACTCACACACCTGGACTAGTGGCTTCAACCGCTTATCCAAATGCTAGAAGAGCTGGCAGCGGGGTTCCCAGCCCCAAATAATAATACACATTCTCTTCACTCTTTTTTCCCCTGATTTATCAGTCAAAGCATAATTGTGTAAACCAAATCGAAAGAGGGATGACCTTCTATACCAGTTGTGTCCTTCTATGGGAGCCGCTCTTGTGAGTCTAGTTGGCTTGTGACGTACTGTATTTTCTGTCTGCCATTCGTTGACATAAACATACACCTCTCAAAATTTAGACACTCCTCCATGGTTTGTGATTGTTGGTAGGCACCCGAGGATTCGGTTAGCCATGGTTTGTGTAAGATGGATGGAAGGAGTGTCATGCATTTTATACCTATGTTTATTAAAATAAAAGCTCTAGCACATGAGTGGTCAATGCTTCCCTCTGCGAAGGGCCTTTCTTTTACATTTATGTTGAGTCAGTAAACCAATTCCTTTATGTCTCCAGCAAGCATTTGAGTTGTTGTGATCTCATCATTTATATGTTGATTTATTCAATCATGTTTTCTATCCTTCTTTTTTTAGCACGTGCTTTATTATCTGAATGAATATTACTTTGAAAGCTATGAATCACTTTAAAAGAGTTGTTATAATTAAACATGTTAAGCTCTAGAATATAAACATTTTTATAAAGACTTCACCTAAGATAAGTATGATTTGATTAAATGTTCCTTGACCAAGAACGAAGTTTGCCATCACCAATTTTGATTCTCTCTTTTGCATCTTTGTTTGTGACCCCCTTTAATTGTTTCAAGTTAAGTTATATGAGAGGAAGTAGCTGTCTATAATGATTGGTGCACAGATAGATGTGATGCTTCTTGTCCGTATTTTATTTATCGACTCTTCACTCCATAAATCCGTGGTCATGTTTTCTGAGTTCAGTTTCGCTTGGGGACAAGCGAGGTCTAAGCTTGGGGGGAGTTGTTACGTCCATTTTGCATCACTATTTTATATCATCATTTTCTGTTATTCATCGATATATTTCATGTTATGATGCATCCCTTATGTTATTTTTGGAGAATAAACACCGGGACTAGGAATCTGGTGGAAAAAGCACCGTCGGGATAACATATTTCAGAAGATTATAAGAAGAAGTGGGACACCGGGGGTGTCCTAAAAGTTCAAAGGAGGAACCCAGCAGAAGGAGAGCCTGAGGGGGGCCCACACCATGAGGTGGCACCCCCTTGGCCGCGCCACCTAGGGGTGTGGCCACCCTGGCCCACCTCTGGGGGTATTTTTCGCGTGCTTGCCCCCCAGGAAACCCTAAGCCTCATACAATCGTCGAAGAATTATTCCTCCGCCGCCTCGGGGCGGAAAACACCCGAGAGAGAAAATCTCTCTGGCAGGGAGAAATCTGCCGGGGAAATTCCTCTCCGGAGAGGGGAAATCACCGCCATCGTCACCGACATCGCTCTGGGCATCATCAAGATCGTAATCATCATCATCATCACCACCAGCATCATCACCCTCATCATCCACCGTCATCCCGCTGTAACAATTAGGGGCCTCTATCGTTGTTTTACATTAGATCTCTCTCCCGGTGTGGATTACTTGTTAGTAGTTGATGCTTGTGAGATTTATCGGTGTTTGCACTTTATGACCAGATTGTTATCATCCATTATATCACCTCTGATCATGATCCATATGATGTCTTGTGAGTAGTTCGTGTTGTTCTTGAGGACATGGGAGACGTCAAGTTGTTAGTAGTGAAGTAATGTTGAGTAATATTTAATGTTTGATATTTAAGTTGTGGTGTTATTCTCCTAGTGGTGTCATGTGAACGTCGACTACATGATACTTCACCATTTATGGGCATAGGGGGATGCATCGTGTATTTGGCTACTAATTGTGGGGTTGCCGGAGTGACATAAATTTAAACCCCTGTTAGGAAACCATTACACAAGGGAGCGTAGGATCCCGGAGTTTAAAGCTGTGGTTAGATTTATTTCTTAATTACTTTCTTGTAGTTGTGGATGCTTGCAAGGGGTATAATCACAAGTATGTATTAGTCTTGGATGGGATGGTACATTAGCATAGGTTCACCCACACAACACTTATCAAAACACCTAACATTATTCAGTTGCATGGAACAAAATCACTTGACAGAAACCTCCCGCGTGTCCTCGAGAACGTTTGTTAATCATAAGTAAACCCTCCGGCTTGTCCTTTGCTGAAGAAAGGATTGGGCCACTTGCTGCAATTATTACTACTACATTTTATTTACTCGCACTTTATTTATCTTAAATACCAAAAACCCCTTCAAATCTATCTTTCAGTATTTACAGTTATTCCTTCATCGAAACTGCTTGTCAACACCTTCTGCTCCTCGTTGGGTTCGACACTCTTATTTATCAAAAGTACTACGATACACCCCCCTATACTTGTGGGTCATCACACCACATCAATCTGCAGGATCAAGGCCAAGCAACACCACTTTTGTGGGCTCTATGAACCCTCAAGATGTTTTCTCTCATCGTATGCCAAGAATAGTTCCCCCTCAGGAGGATCCGCATCTGGCTCCTATGCTCACTGAAGTGCATCACATCACAGGTCAATTTTGTGAAGAATTTTGCCTCCTCAAGATAGAGGTGGCATTGGAAGCAAAGAATCTGGAACTTCGTCGTCAACTCAGCACTTCTGGACCCCCTATCCATATAATTCCACCATCATCATCAAAGAACCAAGCCTAATTATCATGGGTAACGACACTCTCTCGGCTTGTTCCAAGCTTGGGGGAGTTGCCCCAGTATCTTTGGCTTTATCTTTTTGTCAATCAATGTGCAATGGCAAGGGGAAGGGAAATGGGTCGGTCTCGCGCTCGGGGAGTCACTGGGCTGGCTGAAATTGAGGATCTATGGAGGCGGACTGTTGCGGCTCGGGCGAGCAAAATTACGAGCCCTGGGGCTTGAAATGGAGGGGGTGAGGGAAAATGCGGAGGAGGCCGTGGTCTTTATATAGGGAAAAGAGGGGAGGACAACACAACCTTAATGGCGAGCAATCAGCGGGATTCAATTCGGAAATTTTATCGGGCGTGATTGGGACAGGGGTTGAAGATGACCTCATCATCAATGACGTAAGCATTTTTTTTTAGATTATTTTCTTTTATTAGTAACTTTTGATTTACAAGTCCAAATGACCTCAAACAAATTGCAATTTTTTTGTAAAATATACTCTTTAAACAGAGAGCATAATTAGAAGATTTTCAACACATTTCTAATTCAAAATTTTCAAAATTATGTGTAATTGTATAAATAGTACTTAATGCCATGCGATGAGAAAAATCATAATTAATTGGAATAGAAATTTATAAAACTCTATGATTCCAATCGGTGGGGTTTAGAACGTATTAAAGCTCTTTTGGTGACCAAATAAAATGTTGGCATTTCATTTGTATTACTTAAAGCGGTAATAAATCATTTAAAATCAGAATAATGACTTTTGGGCCTTTAAACTAATTTTAATAATCCAATAATTATCAATTGAATTATTCTCCACAAATAGAATTTGAAGTAATAATTCTAAGCATACAATTTTTAATAACCCATTTTATATTATTTTCAAGATAAAATATTTTATATTCAAAGTATTGGAATAACATTAAATCATTTGTATAAATGCTTTTATTTCTTTAAAAAAAATTGAGGATTATAAAATTATTCAAGATAATAATCCTTTGGTTTTGAAAGCTATCATTTTCAAAGTAATTATTGAACTAAAAACATTTTATATAATAAGGTTTGCTAAGAGAAAATAATCACTTTGGATTAAAATATTCATTTTGAAAAAGCATTTAGGGTTTATGATGTCAGGCATATTTGGACTTTTAATTCCAATAACATTGGAATAACAATAATATTTCCTTCTTCATTGAGTTTTATTTTGTTTTGGTGGCTTCTTTAATCAAGAAAACAAGAGTTTTAATTTTTTGTGATTTTTTAACTTTCAAATCAGGGATGTTACAGACTACCACCCTTAAAAGAAATCTCGTCCCGAGATTTGGGAAGGCTAGAAAGAAAAATAGGTTTGAGTAACTGGGTTCCATAACAACTTTGTGGGCTACCAACCTTAAAAGAAACTTTTGTGGTTAGTCTATTTCACTAGCTTTGAGTGTAGCTTGATTCCAGATTGTCTTGAGCAGAACTTTCCTTCAAGGTAGAGTTCGAAGACCAACATAGTTCTGTTGAACTACCTTTGGCACTGAGGTGTCACTCTTTGGGTCAATCAAAAGACCAAGTTGGGAGTATTTCACACATCATCTTATTTTATTTAAAACGGGACCACATTTCTCAAACATTCATTGTATTTTATTACACTAGGAGCAACTTCTAAGGGGAATTTATTTCTAAAATAAACTTCACATAAGACTCATTCTTGTTGCTCAGCATGTCTTCAAGCATGGTTGACATCCTTATGACTTCGTGCTTCTCAGACTATTCTTTCTTTGAGTTTGGTGACATGTTCCTCCTTTCTAGGGCAGTTGCTTGAATAATGCCCCATGTTCTTGCACCTATAGCATTTTATATTGCTGAGATCCTTGTTGTCTTGGCGACGATGCTGACCATTACCGTTGTCACTATTATTAGGTTGTCCATTGTTTTCCTTCATGTCTCCATTGTGGTTATGTTCATGATGGCTGTGGCCATTTCCATCATGATGATGGTTTCCATTCTTGTGAAAGACATGACCACCATTGTCTTCAGAGAAATGGTGGCTCTTGTGTATTGCTCCAGAGTGAGTCTTACTAGTACTGAATTTCCTCTTCATGGTTTCTTCCTTCCTCATGTTGCTGTCCAGAGTGATTGCTTGGTCTAGTAGAGCCTTATAGTTTGGAGCATAAGCTACAGGCAGAGGTATCTTCAGTTCTCCCTTGAGTACACTAAAGAATTTATCATTCCTCTTAGCATCAGTATCAATATCCTCTGGTGCAAACCTAGAAATCATCCATGTACACTTCTAGAGTTCTACCTCCCTGTTTCAGACTGCGGAACTCATCCCTCTTCAGATTCATTATGCCAGAGGAAATATGAGCATTGTGAAATCCCTCCTTGAATGCCTCCAAGGTCATTGCTTCTAGAGGATGAGTGACTTGATAAGTCTCCCACCACATTGCAGCAGGTCCTTCAAGCAGGTTTGCAGTGAACCTCACCTTCTCAGCTTTAGTGCACTCACAGGTCACTAAGTCATTGTTAATATAGCGTAGCCAGTCGTCTACCACTATTGGTTCTGATGCCAAGGAGAACTTGCAAGTTCAAGTTATCATTTGCATAAGCTGAGCTTGAGCAGTTATCATCTGCTGTAGAGCATCATTGTTGTTGTCAGGGTCACATCGAGGAGGCATCTATGGGGTTTTATGATGGATGAGTAGAGTTTATAAAGATCTCAAGAAGGTTCCTACCCCAACACAATATAGCAAGGCAAAACATCTTATAAACAACATCCAACAAGCATCATTCACACCAATCATCAAGGTTTAGCAATCAATATAGTATTATCATACCACACTCAATTGTATGATCAATACACTAACACGTTAACATTGTTCTAACAAATTAAATAGATTGGTGGTCTCATATATGTCTTCTTGAGTTCTTCAAATTCTTCTCTCAATGTCTTTAGGTGTTTCTGATTGTTGTGAAATCTGAGCCCTTCTCCAAGTTCTTCAATAATCTTGAGTGTAGGTATTCATGTGGTGACAATACTTATTGCACTTCATGGTATGGTCATCAACAATCATTCCTCGATGGTATTCAAGAGGTAGGTCATCTAGAACAAGAGAAGAAAATTTTGAAGGTGAATAATAGATGAGAGGATATGAGAAAGATTAAGATAAGATGTTTTGTTACTAGAAAGTTTGAACAAAGTAGATTTTCAATCCTAGGGTCTTTTCCTAGTTCTAATCCAAACTTGGGGTGACAAATCCTACAGGAAACATAACGCTCTGATACCATTTCGTAGCGTTCCCACATTTAAATAATGCAAGAACACCCGTGTTATTGTGCTAGTCCCTGGATCAATTGCTAGCACCACAGTACAAAATGAAATATCATGCAAATGCGTCAAATTGTATTACATCGCATGATCCAGTCTTTACACAATAACATTACAACTTGCATAGTATTAATAGACTGGCAGAAAACAAAGTATTACGGTAGAAACATAGAACATCATTGAGCCTCATCTTCTTCATGTGCCACACACAAAATATGTTGGCGGTAGACTTGAGATCCTAACGAAATCCTCACTCGTATTCAGATTCATCTGCATGATGGAATATGCAGCCACAACGGGTCAATACAATTTAATGTATTGGAAAGTAACACTATGGTGGATATAAGTGGCAAGACTAACTACATGAATATTTGGCTTGGTGGAGCTTGGCTAATTGCAGAAAGCCAATTTGCTCTATAACTTCTCTTAAAACAATTTTATCCTTTAGATAAGAACAATGTGGATTTCCTGTGCTACCTTATTGGTAAGCACACAAGTGTTATATCAACTACAAAATTTGTGGAGTTCCTGGGCAACCTTGTTAAATTGCATCACTACTTAAAGACACAGACATGTGGATTTCCTGTGTCAGCTCGCTGGTAAGCATCACCACTAGAGTGGGTTTCCTGTGCTACCTCGTTAAGATCACCACTTCTCCATATTTCATCATGTATTCAACCACCAAATTTTATTATGAAATTCATATGATGAGATTCTTCCGTCTTCCCTTGTCCGGCTGCTCATAGTTTTCCGTAAATGGGGACACGGTTAAGATCTTAGTTTGTTGACTCTGTAGAGTTTGTGCACTTTCACCTTCGGACTCAAATCAGCCGAAACATCCTATACACCCTGAGTGCATTGAGGAAAGGAGAAGATTGAGACGAGATCTTTCAAAAGAAATTCCACCATCGACTGGCTTGACCCGTTCCAACCTACACCTTCTACATCTTCTTGTCAAGCGCCGGTGAGTTCATTCAACTTAGTTGATCAAGACAAAGCCCATATGACTAAAGGCTGCACTCGAAGCTATCTAAGCATGGAAGACATCACAATCCCTTTGTTCCTGGGTGGCATTCCTCAAGTGAACAACTCAGGTTTTACCCCTGAGAAAACACTCAACTTTCAACAACCAAAACAACCAATCCACCTAGGTGGTTCATTAAACTTAGTAGTTTTATCCTTAACATCTAAATAAAACGATTGATTAGCATAGCTAAGCAATTCTACTAAGTTCAATGTTTTCTACACTATCAAGGCAATAAGGATAGATACACACTACTTGGGATAATAGCATAGCATAATATTTACTAAAGATTTTCCTATCATGCATGCTACTCAAAGTTCTAATACATATAGTAAATAATAGGTAGTTTATGATGTGTCACTCTCCTTGTTGAAGTTGGTGAAGAAATCACACTCTTCACAAAAGATCGTTGCTCTCCGTGCAATCTATACATTTGAAACACACACAAAAATAAACAAGCATCCTAAGAATCAAACATACAAGTGAACATACAAAGCAACAAACATAGCAAAAGGGATTTAACCAAGTTGGATAGGGCAAGGTTAAGGTTTGGGTTTGAAAGATTCATTTCTATTTGCTCCATACTTGTTAAGGGGCTCCAAGAGTTCACTAAGGATGGTCTAGATTCAGTTTGTAGTGATAAAACTTAATTGAAAACATATTTATCCAGGAAGTTCCAAGAGTTCACTTAGAGTGATCACTTCTTCAACTAATGTAGCACATAACATATGTGTAACACTTAGTCAAATTCAAATAAAGCATTAGTATAAACTAAGTTAGTATTTCCCTTTTGGGTTAAGGTAGGTCTATATTCAACTACTTCATAGCAAAAGAGAAATTTAGACATGGTCTTGGGATTTTCCATTTGGGTCAATGGTTGAACAAAGCATCTTGCTATTCCTCCACTTGTAGGTATTTTCTCCAAGTATTTACAATCTTGTTTTATTGAAGATCATCTTCATGCTTCTATTGTAATTTCCTCCTTGTTGTGGAGCCTCCCTTGAACTTGATAAATATTCATGGTTTTGAAGGGTTGATCTTGATCACATGTGAAAATACCACCAAGTAAAATAGAGAAGAAAGGAAATAAGAAGAAAGATATACCGAGAGAGGGGTGAGTCTTCTTCTTCATTCCTTCATGTACTTGCACTTGCTTGAGTTGCTTCAAGGTGTTGTGGAGTCTAAGTCTTTTGTTTAATTTTATTATATTATATCTCTTGTATCTCTTCATGTTGCCACCAAGTTGAAAATGAAGTGCCTTCTTGTGCTTGAGTCTTGATTTCTATTTTTCTAACTTGATGAATTCTTGAAGCAAGAATGGGGGAGTTGACAAGTAGATAGAAAACAATAGTACTACTGTTTTTGGGTTCACTAGTTGGAAATATATAAGTTTGAACCTCACTAAGGACTTATCCTGGGTCCAATATAGCCACAACACATAGAACTGTATATGCAAAAAAAAAATTAAGACAAGACAACATGATGTGAAACCGATGTGTGTAATTTTGGCCAAATCTTCATGGAAATAGTTCTAGGATGGTCAAGTGGTTTAAGAAATGTTTTCTATGGTTCAAGGCTACCAAATGGATCAATTTTTCTTAAGGAACTATATTAAAATTATTTATGGAATTTAAACTAAGTCAAAATTGCTCAAATGACCATATGAATTCTAAATCAATTCTAAAATTGCCAAAAATTATTTTAGGCCTAAGGGTATGTTAGTACACATCCTAAGGATCCCATATATATTTGGTTTGCACAAATTGGATTTATAGAATTTGAATTATGCAAAAATTTAGTAAACAAGCATATTTGAATTTGAACAAATTTTATATGGTCAATTTAAATTTGGCCAATGCCAAAAGTTTATGCATGTTCATAGGATTTCAAAAAGTTCAAATTTGTTAAATTTTGAGTTGTGGTTAAAAAATTATGATGAATCTAAGTTACATGGGTTTTTCTGCAAATTTGCGATTTAATTCTATTTGTGAGAAAAAAACTCAGAAAAAGGCAGGCCACGCGGTGCTCTGTGATTGGCTCGGGTTGGCTGACGTGGCACTAACGTAGCACGCTGACGTGGCTAAGTCAATTCAAATCTGGATTGTTAGATCTAGATGTAACGGTTGCTAACCCCTTCACGGTAAGTGATCTAATAAGAGCCGTTAAATTAGATCGGACGGCTATGGGGGCTAGGATTACTCACTGGCAACGCAGGTGGCCGGAGATGGCAGCGACATCGGCACTCCGACGGTCCGTGGCTCGAAATTGGACGACGGCGACGTTGTCATGGTACTCGGGGCAAGGGGAGGGCACGACGCCGCTCAGCGCAACATGGAGAGCACGGTGGAGACGTAGAGGATTCTCGGAGATGCTCGCATTGACAAAGATGCGCGGCTGGTGCTCGCCGTTGATCCGGTGACTTCGGTCGTCGTTGCTCCGGGCACTACGCTGCAGCAAAAATCAAGCACCAGTGTCAATCGATGCACAAAGGCAAGGGGAAGGGAAAAGGGGCGGTCTCACGCTCGGGGACTCACTGGGCGGGCTGGAATTAAGGATCTACGGCGGCGGAATGTTGTGGCTCAAAATTACGATCTCGGGGGCATGAAATGGAGGGGGAGGTGAGGGAAAATGAAGAGGAGGTCGTGGTCTTTATATAGGGGTAGAGAGGGGAGGCCAACACGGCCTTAATGTCGAGAAATGAGCGGGATTCAATTGGGAAAGTTTTTTGGGCGTGATTGGGGTAGAATTTGAGATGACCTCATCATCGATGACGTGAGCATTTCTTTTTCTTTTTAATTTATTTTCAGTTTTTAATAACTTTTGATTTACAAGTCCAAATGACCTCAAACCAATTGCAAAATTTTTGTAAAAAAATATATCTTTCAACAGAGAGCATAATTAGAAGGTTTTCAACATATCTCCAATTCAAAAATTTCAAAATTATGTGTAATTGTATAAATATTACTTAATGCCAAGCAATGAGAAAAAATTAATTGGAATAGAAATTTATAAAACTCTACAATTCCAATCAGTGGGGTTCAAAATGTATTAAACCTATTTTGGTGACGAACTAAAAGGTTGGCAATTCATTTGTATTGCTTAAAGCAGTAATAAATCATTTAAAATCAAAATAATGACTTTTGGGCTTTTAAAACTAATTTTAATAATCCAATAATTATCAATTGAATTATTGCCCATATATAGAAATTGAAGTAATCATTTTAAACATACAATTTGTCATAACCCATTTTATATTATAATCAAGATAAAATATTTTATATTCAAAGTATTGTAATAACATTAAATCATTTGTATAAATGCTTTTATTTCTTTTTAAAATATTTTTAGGCTTGGAAAATTATTAAAGCTAATAATCCTCTGGTTTTGAAAGTTATAAATCATTTTCAAAGTAATTATTGAACTGAAAACATTTTATATAATAATGTTTCCTAAAATAAAATAATCAATTTGGATTAAAATATTCATTTTGAAAAAGCATTTAGGGTTTATGAAGTGAGGCATATTTGGACTTTTAGTTCCAATAACATTGGAATAACAATAATATTTCCTTTGTGATTGAGTTTTATTTCTTTTTGGCGACTTCTTTAATCAAGAAAATAAAAGTTTTAATTTTTATAATTTTTGAACTTTCCAAAAATCAGGGATGTTAAAGAGATTCTACTGGGGAAATTCCCTTCCAGAGGGGGAAAGCATCAACGCCGTCATCGTCATCACTCTGGGCATCATCGGGATCATCATCATCATCGCCATCACCACCATCACCATCATCATCCCACCTCATCTTGCTGTAAAAGTTAGGGTTATATCTTGTGGTTTCTCATTAGATCCCTCTACTAGTGTTGATTACCCCTTTGTAGTTGATGCTTGTGAGAATTACCGGTGATTACTCTTTATGGCCAGATTGTTATTCATCACTATATCAGCTCTGATTATTGTCCATATGGTGTGTTGTGAGTAGTTCATTTAGTTCTTGAGGATATGGGAGAAGTCTCATTATTAGTAATCATGATTCATTAATTAATATTTACCGGTTTGATATTTAATTTATGTTGCTATTTCTCTAGCGGTGTTATGTGAACATCGACTACATAGCAATTCATCTTTATGGGCCTATAGGAATGCATTGTCTATTGTATTTCTTATAGAGGGTTGCCGGAGTGATAGAAACCCGAATCCCAGTTCGCAAGACTTTACATATGTGAGTAGTAGATACGAGTAGTTTATTGCTACGGTTAGATTTTTTCTTAATTACTATCTTGAAGTTGTGAATGCATTTAGTGTAACCATAAGTGTGCATTTGTCTTGGATGGGACGGTGCACTAGCATATGTCCACCCACATAACACTTACCAAAACGATAAAGATTAATCAACGGCGTGTGATGAAAATAACTTGACGAATCCTCCCGTGTGTCCTCAAGAACGTTTTAGTCATTATAAGAAACACCACCGACTTGTCTTTTGTGCTAAATAGGATTGGGCCATGATACGTTGCAAATGTATCTATAATTTTTTATGCTCCATGCTTGTTTTCTACCCAATACCTTTTATTTTCCACATGTTTTCTCATGTTTTCCTTCTTTGTTCGGATTTTTACATAGAAAACCTATTAACGAGATGCCCCAGGCCAATTGTTGCATTCTGCTGTTTTTTCTATTTTAGAAAAGTTCTCAAACAAATATTCTCGGAAAGGGATCAAAATCCACGGAGATCGTTTTTTACCCGGAACAAAGACGATTTCCAAACAAGAGCCAGAGGGGGGACCATGGGCCCCCAAGGGGTGACACGCACAACCCCACCCTAGGTCACGCCTGGTGGGCCCATGGCTTCCCCGACCTCCGCCTCCAGTCGCCTCTTCGCCTATAAATTTCCCCTAACCGTAAAACATTCAAGGACGGAGTTATTTTCCACGAAACATACAAAGAGGCACTGTCACCTCAAAAGTCCAATCTAGGGCTTCTGCATCCCTGTTCTGGCACCCTGTCAGAGGGGGGAATCTTCATTAGAGGCCTCTACATCGCTATGGTCGCCTCCGGACAGATGCGTGGGTAGTTTATCTCGGGACTACGGGTCCGTAGCAATAACTAGATGGTTACTGGATGGCTCCCACGTCAGCCCTCCCACCTCCGTGACCTAGCCGCCGGTGATCTCCATCTCCGGCCGCCATCTCCACTTTCCACTTCGATCAATCTCTTCCTACTACTCCTAAACCCTTGATGGCTCCCAAGGTTCCCCCTGCATGGATTTGGAAGGTGACTTATTCCACTCGCCAAGATCTTGATCGTGGGAGAACATAGTCCTCTGATGGATCCATACATTTGTGGATCAACACCCCAAAGGGCGACTGGATTTCTCTTAAAAATGCTAAAGGTACGTCGATCGCGGGTATCAACATCCTTTGGCGAAAGGATTGATGCTGACTTCTAGGTAACTCTATCCTCGTATTTTGCCCTAGTTGTCACGTGCTTTAAGGCGCCATCGGCCACGACTCCTTCAGTGTGCTCTAATTCCCGCTCAGATTTGGATACATTTAAGTCCTCAGACATTGATCTCATTGATGAATCTGATAAGCAGAAATCTTCTATTTCTCTGGATCCCGAGGCGGGTTTTAATTCAGTTGTTCATGATGATCCCGAGGAGGGTTTTAATTCGGATGTTCACGGTGCTTTGATCATGGGCCTGGATTTTTCTCATGGTTTGAAGTTTTCCAAGGAAATCAATGAAAATTTTGGATCTTGAGTGCACCCTTCACATTATTCTGGCCATTTTATAATGGTTGTCTTGTTTGCACGAGCGAATTTTCGTCTTGATGATGATTTTGTCTCAATTTCTCTTGAAGCTATTATTGGAGGATATTGTGGCAGTCTTAAGGTCTCTTTGTTCAATTATCGCACATTCTCCTTCCATGTTGCTAACAAGTCTGTTGGTTTTCATGTCTATAAGCTTCGATCTTTTTCCTGTAAGCAATTTAAATATGTTTTCAACCTTTGGGGACGTGGTGGTCCCCATTGGACAAGTGAGTTTACATCTTTTCAAGTTGAATGTAAACAAGAATGGACGCTCGTGATGGGAGCCTTAACTCCCTCATTGGTAAACCCCAAGAGAAAGGTTGTGAAGAGTGTAGCAGCAAGTTTTCCTTCAGAAAAGAAACCAAGGTTGAATCGACCAGTAGGAGGACAACCAATCTCTGAAGGTTGATGCAGCTGAGGTGGCAGGGCGCAGTACCTGTTAAGCAACAGCGTGGAACCTACACAACACAATCAAATCACTCTGTCCCAACGAAGCAGTGAGGTTGTCAATCTCACCGGTTTTGCTGAACACAAAGAGGTTAAACGTATGGTGTGGGAAACAGTAAGAACAGTATGAAACCGGTATGAAAGCAGTAGGTGTTTTATCAGTATGAGGAAAAAGGACCGGGGTCCACAGTTCACTAGTGGTGTCTCTCCGTGAAAGATAATAACATGTGTGGTGAACAAATTACAGCTGGGCAATTGATAGAAATGAAGGATGCACCGTAGTGCATATGCAAGACATAAAGATTACTATGTGATTCATGCAGGCATTACAACAAAATACATAGACCGTTATCCAACTGCATCTATGACAAAAAATCCACCCTCCGAATATCATCTGAACAAACGTTGGGTATTAAGTTGCAAGCAACAGATAATCGTAGTAAGCAAAGTGTGTAATGTAAACAATAACATCATCCTTAGACAAAGCATTGTTGTTTTCTCCCTAATGGCAACAACACATCCTCCATATGTCACGTTTCTGTCACCCGAGAACAGATGAAAACTACGCATGAACCCACTATCGAGCATAAATACTCCCTCTTGGAGTTACTAGCATCTACTTGGCCAGAGCATCTACTAATAATGGAGAGCATGCAAGATCATAAATAACATATGCATGAAGATAACATGATAGATTGATAATCAGAATACATAACATTCAACATTCATCAGATCCCAACAAACACAACATGTAGCATTACATAAAGATGATCTTGATCATGATAGGCAGCTCACAAAATCTAAACATGAGGTGAAGGGTACGTTGCATAGAAAACAAAAAAAATTCCTACGCGAGAAATACCCGAAGGGCCAAGATCTAATCTAGGAGATGAAGTGCAACGGGGAGAAAGAAAGTCTGAAGAAAACATACCCTCGAAGACTCTAAGCGTTACGAGATCGAATATCGTTGTTGGCGTAGTCGTACTCACACCAATCCCGAGAGCGAGAAGATGTGCACCGCAATCCAGCGGTGCCTCCGTGATCGGTCACACGTACGGCTTAATGACAACCTCCGTTCCCCCGATCCAGCAGGGAAGCGGAAGTAGAGGATCCCTCAGAACTCCAGCAACACGACGGCGTGGTGTGGTGGAGAAAACTTCGTCCAGGGCTTCGCTAAGCGCATGAACAAGTGGTAGAGCAACGGGAGGAGGGAGGAAGAGATGACACAAGTGTGTGTGTGTGGGAGAGGGAGCTCCCACTCCTCATTATATAGGAGGGGAATGAAACCATGAATTTTTGGGTGTCCCCACCTCTCCCTCATCATGTGAGTGGAGTCTCCACTCAACCCACTCATTATTCCATTAATTCTCACTCAAAATTCCAAGGGTTTTGTTTAATAAATAAATAAAACAATTTTATTTTTTTATTTTCATATTTGTTAATTCCATTAACAAACATTAACATATAACCCCTTGAGTTAGTTGTTAAATCTATTAGCAACCGTTTGATAAGAATCCCCTTGAACTATTTCAAAATTATCCGAAACAATTTCGGTGATGTCCAGACTTTTCTCCGATATTCTGTATCCACTTAGACGCATCATCGAACCTTAAGTGTGTCACCCTACGGTTCGTGAATAATACAGACATGATCGAGACACCTCTCCGATCAATAGACAATAGCGGGATTTGGATATCCAAAATGACTCCTACACATTCGACGATGAATCTAGTGATCATGTGAACCCTAAACATCGTAACCAATTCTCTTTGTCTCGCGATATTTTACTTGTCCAAGATCCGATCATTGGTATCAACCATACCTATTTTAATCTCGTTACCTAAGAGTACTCTTTTACTCGTTCTGTGATATGACATCCTTGTGACCTAGTCACATGCTTGCAAGCGGTGTCGATGTGATATCACCGAGAGGGCCCAGAGTATATCTCTCCGTCATGGACAAATCCCACTCTTGATCCATGAGCCTCAACTAACACTTTCCGAATACCCAATGACACCTTTATAGTCACCCTGTTATGGCATGGCATTTGATGACATCAAAGCACCCTTCCGGTATTAGTGATTGACATGATCTCATGGTCTAAGGAATAAGTTACTTCGTATGCAAGATATAACAATATTAACTAAATGAATTGATCATATTGTTATACTTAGTTTGGGTTTATGTTCATCACATCATTCTCCTAATGACATGACCTTGTTATTAACAACATCCAATGTTCATGATCAGGAAACTTTGATCATCGGTTAATCAACGAGCTAGTTAAAAGAGAGGCTTTACTAGGAACGATTGTTTGCTTATTAAACACAAATGTATCAACGTTTCCGGTTAATAAAATTCTAGCATGATAAGTAAACATTCATCATAAACAAGGAATAAGATAATAACCACTTTATTATTGCCTCTCGGGCATATTCCCTTCAGTCTCCCACTTGCACTAGAGTCAATAATCTAGTCTGTAAGCACTTAACACATATGGCGTTCCTGTGTTATTACCATGCTTCGCATATGATAAACTTCATCAAAAGATCTAAACTGTTCAGGTCCTATCGTATTTGCATGTTTTTTGCGTCTACACGCATTACTTATTCTTTAATGAGATGGCTTTGTATATATTTGGTCAACCGGTGAGACCTTAATTCCTCAGCTTAAACCAATGTTACTAACATTGTGAAAATGTAGCTTCATAGTGTCAGCATTCTTGGAAATTCACCAAGTCCAATAAAGAACTCCTTGACACAAAATAATCATATTATTTGTTGTCAACACAACAATATACTTAGCCTTTGTTGTAGTACCCGTCACAATACTTTAATTTTGAAACTCATTCAAATCCAGCATGGAACTTTCTTCCAGCCTATTGTGCTACCTTTCATCACATGTTTAAATTGAGATAAAATTACTTGAATAAATGACAAGACTATTAGTGTAACATATTACAACGAATATTTTGTCATTACTATATAGGAAAACATATCCTTTAGCATTTCTAGAAAATGGCATAAGGATCTCTCCCACTGTTGTCTAATCATCATATGAATTATCCTGCTATAACATTTTATAGCACAGAATTAATCTGGTTGTGTACATAGCATGAAACACATGACTTAGAAATCTCAATTTCAATGATACTCATCATGTGTCAAAATACTTGAATATTGCTCAATTCTTTTCCATGTGGCAAGAACTCCTTCTTGTCATTTTGATATTTACATACTTCAATATTTCATCTATGTAATTTGGCTCAACCATATCAGACGCTTCAATAAATCTCTTATAGATTTCGATGCCCAATATCTCCTAAGCCTTTCATCAATATGAAAATCTTAACCGTGTTAATTTAAAATACATATTTTCCAATCAACCATATGTCATCTACATAAAGCATTATAAATATGTCTTAGCGCTCCCACTTAATTTCTTGTAACTCTACAAGAATCTTTACCATTCATGATGGAAGCAAACTCTTTTGATAACTTCATTAAGGCAAAGATTCCAACTTCGTTATGCTCACGTCAACCATTGAAGTGTGCATACCTTTTCAACAACCTTTTGAATTTCACAAAACTCTATGACTGTGTCAAGTAAACATCCTTGATCAAACTTCCTTGAGAGGAAAGTTGGTTTTGTTATTCAACTGCCATATCATAATATGTAACTTTTGCTAGAACTATCCGCAAATACTAAAGCATCACTACGGAAGATCAAAATCTTGTAGTAGTTAACTCTTTGAACTTCGCCGAAAAAAATCTTTTCGACAAGAACAACTTTTGAAGATGTAAAAATCCACGTCTTTGTGTATGTATAGACCCGTTTTCTATGGTTAGGCATCATGCATTTCGAAAAGAATACCAAGTCACATACTTGATATTCATCCAGGAATACTATCACGGATATAATGACTCATAGCCAATTTTACGAAGCTAGGGCCCATCATTTGCTTCCTTTATAAGTTCTAGGTCCTTTGTTGTCAAAACAGCGCTTTACTCTTAAACCACAAGTTGGTCTAAGTACAAAGTTTTAGGACTTTTGTGGTTCAGTTCGCAAACTCATTCGAAGTATCTACAACATATGTAGTGTCTTCTACTTAGTCAAAATAGGAAACCTTGGAACAACTTCCAGTGTTTTGTTTTTGACATAAACAACTTCCAGTGTTGCGCTACTCTTGACATGATATCAAAGATTCTCTAATCTCATCGAGTTTCTACTGTCCTCCCACTCACTTGTTTCGCAAGAAGTACTTCCTCGAGAAATCAACCCTTTCTGACAAACAACATTTGTCTCTGGTTTGGTGATAGGAGAAATACCCAATGGTTTCTTTGGGATAACCTTATAAACATATATTTATCCTATTTTGGTTGTAAACATTTTACACATGCTATTCATACCAAAACTTGAGAAAAAGACAATTCGGGTCACTACCCAAATCATAACTTATATGGTGTTAATTTCAACGGATCATGATGGCGCTCTTTTCAGTGTAAAAGCGGTTGTCTCTAATGTATAAACTACAAAATTATAATGGCATTTTTATTAATCTTTCCATGTCCAACAAGGTTTGATTTTGTCTCTCGAACACTCCATACTTATGTGGGTTATTCGAGAAGGATAAATTGTAGAACAATTCTGCAACTCCTCAGATGTTTTGCTAAACTTGTAACTGAAACTTTATCCTTTATGATCCAATCATAAATACTTGATTATCTCATTACAATTATTTTCACTTGATGTTAACAATAGTTTGAACCAATTCAGAAATGTCAAACTCCATTCTCTTTAATTAGATATACTCATATATCTACTCATCGACGGAATTTTATGAAGGAAAAACTTAATCCACCACTCACGAGTACACATAATGGACTATATACATCAATATGTATAATATCCACTAAATTAGTCGTCCATTCTACTTTGGCCTATGCATGGAATTTTAGTCATCTTTTGGAAGCGGTCTCACAAGCGTCAATTTATTCAAAAATAAAATGACTCTGGAAGTCCATTAACATGGAGTTCCTTTCATGTTTTCCTTTTCGATATGAACTAAAAAGGCGGTGTCACAATTTAACTGAAATTATTTTACGTCTTGCAACGTTTAGCATTTAGTCTTATAGATGTTTACTTTACCAACACGATTTATGTTAACTCATCCATGAATTATGGAATGGTCATAGTTTGAACAATCTTATTTGTTCTTACAAAAGACCGAAACAAAATAACAACTTTTAAGTTCTTAAAATAAATCTTGAATGTTTGGTTTGATAGACAATGAACACAATAACACTTTATTTCAGTTCTTGTCATGATAGATCCCACATCTACTACTAGTTCCTTTTAGGCCCTTGTATTTCTTGCATTGTGTTTGTTTGTATGAAAACTCATACCAACCAATCTGGTATCAAAATACCCAAAAAATACTTTGTTAACTAGTAGTACATCTATAACTTGTATATCAAGCATATAAACATGAGCTAGACTTTTCCAGTTATCTTCTTTTCTGCCATATATCTTTTTGTAATTCTATTTTCAATATACCCTTTCCTTTACACAAGAATCATCCAACATCAAACAATGCTAGTCGTACTAGCACATTTTCCTTGGCGTGTTAGTCATATACTATCACCCATTGAGGCATACTTTGAGTTTGATTGTTCTACTAATATCACCATATTAATAGCATTCTTCCGGATTCCACTCTTAGCAATCCTCAAGCAAGGTAAACGATTTTATCCATACTTTTAATCCATCCCATCATAACAATTTTGTGATGAAGCTACTATAGCTTGAAGGAAGGAATTTAGAGGATAATATTAGCACCCAACTTCTTGGAAGATTCAAACGTCTAGTGTAACATCCCTGTTTTGCTAACAAAAGGGTGTGTGGTGTTGTGTCATCTCATACATGCATAAAAACTTTGGTTACAATTTTGCATTTGAAAATAACAAATGAAATGACCAAAAGCACTTAAAGTGGTTCCCCAAATTTTGTTAAAAATAAATTCAATTTGGGAAAAACAAAACATGGCAAGGTTGGAAATTTTGTGAGCTTTCCAAAAACTATTTTTGCCAAATTTTATCCTTTCAAAAAGGCCCTCAAAACTATGTTTCTGGTTCTGTTTTTTAAAAAGGAAAGGACCATTCTGTAATTTCCGGAGGTTCCTGGGGGTTTTTGAAAAATGGTCTTTTGTCTCTTCCACCTCCGGCCAGTAGACGAGAATCTCGCCGCGGATGCTTTGCCACCTCCTGCTTCGCCTCATGGGAGTGGATAGGACGCGAGGAGGCGTCCCGATCGAACCCTCCTCCCTCAGAACCCCCCCCTCGCGACCCTCCTCTTCCTCTCTGTTCCTCATAGCGAGCCCGAGTACCAAACCCTAACCTCGTCGTGATCTGTCGCCGCCGCCGCTATGTCGCCTCCCTCGCCTCTCTGAGAAGCCCACGAGCTCCGCCTTGGTCTTCTCCTTCACCTCGAGCGAGCGGAGCAGTGGAGATGGCCTCAGGTCCGAGAATTTCAGCGTCTTCTTCCCGGACGGCCGAACTGCGCCGGGCGCCATTACCGGCGTTGATGACCTCCTCCCACCTCCCCGTCCTCTCCGTCATGTTCAAGGTGAGCTAGGCTCCCTCCCTGCGCCTCCCGTTGAGCTCCCCATGGTCTGGTTCGCCCCGTCATCGTGCACCGCCGCGTGCGGCCGCTCCGGTGGTCGCCGGAGCTACCACGGTGACCATTCGGCCACCCTTCGCTGCCCACACGCTTGCCTCAATCCCCTGCAGCTCCCGTGTGCCTCCAATCCGCGAACGAGTAGTCAAATTCGTCGAATTCGAGCTCGGCTGTGAGATCAAGGCAGTGTTGACGTCACGGTGACGTCAGCATGACATCACCGTGCTCTTTTAATTTTAATTAGAAAAGAACACTGCCACGTGTGGTCTCTGTTTAATATTCCAGAAACATGTTTAAATTTGGATAATTAATAACTTCTGTTCTATTGATCATAAAAATATAAGAAAAATATGAAAATGTTCATAAAAATGTTCTCTACCCAAAAATGTCATTTCCACACATTTTTGAGAAAGTCCAAAAATTGCCTTTATTTAATGTTGTTTAATCATTTAAAAATAGAAAAATAAGTTTTTATTCAAGAAAATTAGAAAATTAAAAGTTATATACCATTTTGCTCCAAATGACATTTGCAACCTATTTATGATGTTTTAAAACCCATTTGAGCAATAAAAATTGTACTCACTTTTAGAATCGCCCGAAACCCCCTCCGGGGTCTACTTCGGGATAATTTCAGTAAAAATGATTAACTGACATACGAACCCTAGCAACCCAACGATCATGTTTAGGGCTTCTTCCAGTGCATTAACTTGCTCATGCATACATGTTGCGCATTGCATCGATGCCATAGTTGATTGTTCTTCTTGTTTCGGTGTTTGTTTCCCCCTCGGTAGAACGTGACTCCGAAGAGAAGGCCAACAACCCCAATGGCGAATACTTGATCCTAACCGACAAGTCAAGCACTTATTCCTGAAGACTTTATCTGGTTTTCTTATAACCAAGGCAAGCATAACCTCTTGTCTGCCCATATATGATTTTGAAAGACTTTTGATTCTCGTACAAATGCATTCGATTCCAATGTATCTTGAGTCAATAGCTAGAGTTATCCTATTTATTTGCATAACCCAGATATCATGATTCAATGCTCCTAGCAGACATAGGATTTGTTTGTGTGTATCGCCAGAGCCTCAATATGCCATGCTTAGTCATACATGCCTGTTATCTCTGCTCCATCCGGTTGATGAATCAGAGTTACCAAATAATCTAGTATGGTAGGATGTTGTGGAAAGTTAAGAGATCTTGTTTAACATGATTTAAAGGTGTGGATGACGAGACCACAGAGGGTCTGTGGTGGTTGTCTCGTTCATGCCCCTAGGAGCGAGTTCTCGTCTTCGAGCCAAGACTGAGCGTGCATCCACACGAGGGATTGGATTCCCCTCGGTCTCAACTTGCCTAGTTTGTTCCATGAGTTGCCTAGTTCAGGCTTTCCATTTGGATTTGCGGGGATGTTAAAAACGTTTACAAAACTAGGACGTGGCGGTGCAACAGCCTGTGGCGAGACAGTAGTTGAAGCACCGCTCACAACGATAGAGACCCGGCAGGAGATGGCCACTCCCTATTGGCGGACCATCTCTACTCGGAGCGACTCATGGAATAGGCGAAGCAAGGGAAAGATCGTGGTCGACCTCCATCTGCCGGCACTTCCCGGAATAGTGCTAATGATCTGGCATTAAGAGTTGGTTGATACGTGTGGTTAAAGTTGTACACCCCTGCAGGGTTTAATCTTTTCGAAAAGCCGTGTCCGCGGTTAAGGACGACTTGGTGACGGATTCTGTGATCATAGAAAACTTAAACGGAATGGTTAAAACTTGTTGATAATGAATGAAGGATGCCTCCTCGGAGATGCCGAGAGGGGTTACCTTGTAGCATGAGTTACCGGAACAACTTGAGGTGGTGATCTTTGAAGCACGAGGTGCTGAAATTGTTGGTGGATGAAAAAGATGATGATTTCAGTAGTTGAATAGCTTTCTCATCTGTTTTCAAAATACTCCATGAGACGTGCTATTCCTCCCTCAACTTGGAAAATAAAGATGGCTTTACGCAAAACAACCTTCATAACTCTTTCTAAAAGAAGCAGATATATAATAGGTTAACTAAGTCTTGTTGAGTACCTCCAGTACTCATGTTTGCTTCAACTTGGTTCAGGTGGAGTTCCTCAGTTCGGTGGTGTTTCGACGTGGACATCGACGAGTAGTTCGGGGTTCCCAGGTAGCAGCCTGGAATCTATGGGCTGGGACGTCGCCTTATGTTGCGGCCTCTTAGGCCTTTTTGGTTCTTGTTGATTAGCAACATAATTTGCCTTCCGTTGTCTGATGTAATGTTGGGTCGTGTGACCTCTGTTTGTAAGCTATACTCTAGTAACTTGTTTAATAAAGCTTCATGTTTAGAGTACTGCTTTGAGCGGTTGTTGGTTTCGAGCTCATTGTTATACAGTTTTGGCTATGCCTGCATAGTTGTCGCAGTCGAGGGGTTGTGGAGCCGATGATCCATGTCCGAGCCCGCCTGTCGATGTGATCGGCCTGGGGCGAGGTAACCCCAGTAACCCTCGATTGTTGTTGCACTTTCTGGACACATAGCAGCTCTGTATAACTTTGGTCCCGTTCCTTCAGTTTCATCCGACTCGTGGACGCTTGGGTATGCATAATTGGTTATGACTAGCATGGATACAAGGAGTAGTAGACCGGGGATCCGGACTACGTGCCGATGAATCCGGTCTGCCTGCCGTTGTTTGTTGCGGCCGGGGCTGGTAACCCTGAAGCCCTTGTGAGTCCATGGCTAGGAGCACATAACAGTATGTATATCTCTGGGTCCGGGGTCTGACATCTAGCATCTTCAATCATTGCATATATTCAAATTATACAAGCACATTGTCATGCTAAATCATACTAAGTCATGTTGCCACAAATTAGATCTAGATATAAATATATCTTTCACTTTATTATTTCTGAAAACAATTATTTTTAGTTCCTAAAATACCTTGATCAACAAAACATTCTTTCAAAGATAAGTATTATGGAAGCAATCATGACACTGGATGGAGTTAGGAAGGTTATACCGAAAATCTACAATAGGACTCAATTTAAAATTTCACTAATACGGTACCAATCTTAAATGGTTTTACCAGATCATAACAGTTATATCTCAATTAACAATCTAAGTGTAAGGTAGTTTGTGGATGCCAATGAATACTACAATTTATGCAAATTCACTTTGATTAGTTGTTCATGATAAAATAAGTTCAAGTTAATTCAAAATTACTACGTGAACTCCCACTAAAAAACAATATCCCTCTAGTTATTTTAGTGATTACACAAACCAAATTCACTACACCAAAACCGATCATCACGTGAGATGATGTAGCTGCAAAGGCAAACATCGACATGTTCATCACATCATCCATATGACTCATACTTTACCTTTCGGTTACGTGTTCTGAGTCCATGTCTGTACATGCTAGGCTCGCCATGTAGAACCGTAGTATTGCGTGTGTTCTGAGGCCATGTCTGTACATGCTAGGCTCGTCAGCACCCGTTGTACGCAAACGTTGAGTCTGTCACACCCGATCATCACCTGGTGTCTCAAAACGACAAACTTTATTAACGGTGCATACTAAGGAAGAACACATTATTATCTTGATATTAAGTGAGAGGGATCATCTTATAATGCTACCGTCGCGATCTAAGCAAAATAAGATGCATAAAAGGATTAACATCACATGCATGGATAATGTGATATGATATGGTCCTTCTTGCACTTGATCTCCATCTTGTGCATCATGGTATGATCTCCATCATTCCACTGGTGTAGCACCAAGGTCCATGGCACCTCCATCTTGATTGTCCATCAAAATTACAACATATCACATGGATATGATATATAGCACGCATGCGATAAATAATAAGACAACCATATGGCTCCTGCTGGTATATCAATAATTTATAAAATAGATCATCTCATAATCAAATTTGTAACATTGACCATATCACATCACATGCCATGCAAAGACTATTTAGACGTCTCTAATTAATTTTTCCATATTTTACGTGTCTTAGGGCTTTCGAGAATATAACCGTTCATACCTACGAACATGAACCACAACATTGATAAACATATTTTTAACAACCCTTCGTAGGTTAGATCTTAACTATAGTAGGAGAAACGGACACCCCCTCAGTCACAAGTGAGACAGGTCTCGCTTTCAAAGTACACGTAAAGTTTGTCTAGGACAGCTTCATCCTACTATGCCACTAAGATCATAAAATACTCAAGAAGGAAATAACATGATCATCAACGCCCACATACACCTATGTGTTCTACCCTTACAAATCATCTACGCATAAATCCGTCTCTGATACCACTGAAGGGTACGTTGCATAGAAAACAAAAAATTCCTACGTGAGAGATACCTGAAGGGCCAAGATCTAATCTAGGAGATGAAGTGCAACGGGGAGAAAGAGAGTCTTAAGAAAACATGCCCTCGAAGACTCTAAGCGTTACGAGCTCGAATCTCGTTGTTGGCATAGTCGTACTCACACCGATCCCGAGAGCGAGAAGATGTGCACCGCAATCCGGCGGTGCCTCCGTGATGGGTCACACGTACGGCTTGATGACGACCTTCGTTCCCCCGATCCAGCAGGGCAGCGGAAGTAGAGGATCCCTCGGAACTCCAGGAGCACGACGGCGTGGTGTGGTGGAGAAAACTTCGTCCAGGGCTTCGCTAAGCACATGAACAAGTGGTGGAGCAGCAGGAGGAGGGAGGAAGAGATGACACAAGTGTGTGTGTGTGTGGGGGAGAGGGATCTCCCATTCCTTCTTATATAGGAGGGGTAGGCAACCATGAATTTTTGGGTGTCTCCACCTCTCCCTCATCATGTGAGTGGAGTCTCTACTCAACCCACTCATTCTTCCATTAATTCCCACTCAAAATCCCAAGGGTTTTCTTTAAAAAATAAATAAAACAATTTTATATTTTTGTTTTAATATTTGTTAATTCCATTAACAGACATTAACATATAACCCTTTGATTTAGTTGTTAAATCTATTAACCCCCATTTGATAAGAATCCCCTTGAACTATTTCAAAATTACCCGAAAACAATTTCGGTGCTGTCCAGACTTTTCTCTGATATTTCGTATCCACTCAGACGCGTCATCGAACCTTAAGTGTGTCACCCTATGGTTCGTGAATAATGCATACATGATCGATACACCTCTCCGATCAATATCCAATAGCGGGATCTGGAGATCCATAATGACACCTACACATTCAACGATGAATCTAGTGATCGTGTGAACCATAAACGTCGTAACCAATTCCCTTTGTCTCGCGATATTTTACTTGTCCGAGATCCGATCATTGGTATCAACCATACCTAGTTCCATCTCGTTACCGACAAGTACTATTTTACTCGTTCTGTGATATGACATCCTTGTGACCTATTCACATGCTTGCAAGCGGTGTCGATGTGATATCACCGAGAGGGACCAGAGTATATCTCTCCGTCATTTGGATGGATAAATCCCACTCTTGATCCATGAGCCTCAACTAACACTTTACGAATACCCAACGGCACCTTTATAGTCACCCTGTTACGGCGTGACATTTGATGACATCAAAGCACCCTTCCGTTATCAGTGACGGACATGATCTCATGGTCTAAGGAATAAGTTACTTTGTATGCAAGATATAACAATATAAACTAAATGACTTGATCGTATTGTTATACTTAGTTTGGGTTTATGTACATCACATCATTCTCCTAATGACATGACCTCGTTATTAACAACATCCAATGTTCATGATCAGGAAACCTTGATCATCGGTTAATCAACGAGCTAGTTAAAAGAGAGGCTTTACTAGGAACGATTGTTTGTTTATTAAACACACATGTATCAACGTTTCCGGTTAATAAAATTATAGCATGAAAAATAAACATTCATCATAAACAAGGAATAATATAATAACCACTTTATTATTGCCTCTCGGGCATATTCCCTTCATGAGGTACAAAGTGGAGATAATAACCACCTAGCTACTTCTATGGACCCGTAGTCCAGGGATGAACTACTCACGCGTCACTTCGGCGGAGGGCATGGTGGTGTAGACCCCTCCGGTGATGATTTCCCCCTCCAGCAGGGTGCCGGGGAGAGGTCCAGAACCCTCCCGATCTCGGGATGACGGTGACGGCGGCCTCGGGTGTTTCTCGGGAAAAAGTGGTATATTTCTAGGGTTTATGTCTTGGGGGGATTAAATAGGCGAAAGGGCAGAGGCGGTGGAGGCCTAGGGGCCCACACCACCCCCCGGCACGGCCAAGGGGGGCGCGCCGCCCTATGGTGTGGGCCCCCTGAGGCCCTCCTCTGGGTCTCTTCGGGACTCCGTGGAACCTTCGGGAATTCAAAGACTTCCGGGCTTCGAATTTTCCAATTCCGAGAATATTTCGAGAACAACTTTTCTGAAACCAAAAATAGCAGAAAATAGGTAACTGGCTTGGTGGCATCGTGTCAATAGGTTAGTCCGGAAAATCGATAAAAATGACATAAAGTGTATAGCAAACATGTGGGAAACAATAAGAAAACAACATGGAACATCAGAAATTAAGGATACGTTTATGACGTATCAACATCCCCAAGATTAGTTCCTACTCGTCCTCGAGTAGGTAAACGATAAAAATACAATAATTTCTGAGGTGACATGCTACCAACATAAAATTTATCATAAATAATGTAAAAACATAAGTAAGATGAGATCATAGAATTTTAACACAAGCATGATAAATAGAACTTTAATAATAAAGCATAGCAATCACTTTGCATCATGAGAAGTAACTAAAATAAAAGATCATGAATAACAATGCAACGAAAGATATACGTTTGTTTCAAGTATAGAGAAACCATGTCAAAGTGATATTTCTCTAGTCCTTAAGAGTGTGGAAAACATATATGCTAGGACACCTTCAAAGTTCATGAGGAATACTAGAATAAATTATTAGAGAACAAGAAATAACACATCATGAATCAATTAATAATGTTTCTGGGACAAATGCACATAAAACTCAGAATGTCAGAAATGCTCTCTCAATTGTGCATAAAGTTAGAAGATGGAGACTCAACATAAAAGTAAAATAAAGGCCCTTCGCAGAGGGAAGCATGGATCAACTCATGTGCTAGAGCTTTTATTTTATTAAACAGAGGTATTGAAAACTCTTTTTAAGAGAGGTGTATGCTTATGTCAACGAATGGTAAACAGAAAATGCATTACATCACAAGCCAACTAGACTTCACAAGAGAGGCTCCCATAGAAGGACGCATCTGGGTAGAAGTTCGTCCCTCTTTCTCTTTTGTTTACAAAATTATGCTTTGACTGATAAATCAGGGGCAAAAATAATGAAGATAATTTGTTGTTATTAATTTGGGGCTGGGCACCCCGCTGCCAGCTCTTCTATCATTGGATAAGCGGATGAAGCCACTGGTCCAGGGTGTGAAAGTCCAATCAACAAGTGACAGAAATATTCTCTATTTACGTCCTCATGAGCTAAAACAGGAGCAAAAAAGAGGAGTAATTTTGAAAGTTTTAAAGGTAACACATGAGCAATTTACTTTGGAGTGGCGGTTAAATACCACATGTAGGTAGGTATGGTGGACACAATGGGAAAACTTTGGTTTTGGGGAGTTGGATGAACGAGTAGAGCTCATACTCGGTACAGGTGGAGGCTAGCAAAAGACTGGGAGCGACAAATCAAGAGAGCATAAGAGCCATAATCATGCATAGCGACATAACCATCATTAATCAAAGCATAAGTGGTACCAAACGTTCAAAAACGTAATGATCATGGAGGATATTCGTGACTGGTTCATAGTCATAAACATGGTGTGAGCATGCGCCAAGTCAACCAAATAAAACATTCAAAGGAGAACACCACAAATTTATGCTTCAATATGACAAGAACAACTCATGATTCTTTCAATGGCACATTAAACACTCTCATCTATTTGAGGATAATCATGCTACTCAATAACCACAAGTCTTTAAAACTAAAATAACATCTAGCATGATATGAAAAAGTCTAGCCACGGTCTATACAAGCTTCTACTTGCACCGTTAAAAATTCTACCTCAAGCAGCAGTTTCTTTTACAACAAGCACCATACAAAACATGCTTTAACAAAAAATATCTAAATGCTACATCAAGCAAACATAAGAGGACTCACATTACTCTACTAAAACTAACATCTCTGAATAAGAGATGCAATGAAAACGAGAGCTAAACAGGAATTTTCGCACCAACTAGAAGAAAAACTAAGAATACTAGCATAGCAAGTATTCCAACGAAAAAAGCGGAGCGTGTCTCTCTCCCAAACAAAGAATGCTAGGATCCAAATATACTATTTCATCAAGGAAAACAAAATAAAACAAATAAAAACAAACCGACGCTCCAAGTAAACTTCATATGATGTGACCGAATAAAAATATAATTTCACGAGAAGTGACCTGATAGATAGTTGACGAAGAAGGGGATGCCTTGGGCATCCCCAAGATTTGATGATTGAGTCCTCTTAAAATATTCTTGGATGAACCACGGGGGCATCCCCAAGCTTTGACCTTGCACTCTTCTTGATCACATATATCACCTCTTCTCTTGACCCTTGAAAACTTCCTTCACACCACACTCAAACAGTAATTCACATTAGAGGGCTAGTGCACCAATTAAAAATCCATTGGTTCTGTATGGTACAAGTTCTATTGATACTTTTAAACATTAGCTACAGCCACTGATGTTTCGTGAAGCAAAGAAATCCACTTGACATCGCAAAAGAGCAAATGTAAGAAAAATGACAGAATGTGTCAAAACCAGAACTGTCTGTAAAGACGAATTTGTTCGAGGCACTTAAATTGCTCAGATCGAAAAACTTAAAGAACTAAAAAGTTGCGGAATTAGCTGAGGAATAATCACAAAAAGTTTCATATCATTCTGATCTTCCAGGATTTTATACGATTTTTTACGGTGGACAACAGAAATATATTTCCTGCGCAGAAATCCGAAAACCATCTCCAACTCTCGTCAGAAACCTTACTTGGCACTACTAAAACATGAAAAGAAAGATACAAATGAGTTGCTACAGAATTATACAACCCCTTGACTCAAAGAAAACAGATAAAAACAAAGCAAAAATAAAACCATGGGTTATCTCCCAAGAAGTGCTTTTCTTTAATGCCTTTTAGCTAGGTCGAGAAAAGTGGAATCAAGTATTTTCAAAAGGAGGGGCATTCAAATCAAGATTTGGCAATTCCTTAATAATGCATTGAATTTTATCTAATTGAGTTTCAGAGGCTCCTCTCTTAGTACTTTTAGGCTTACTATCTTCATCAAATAAATTCTCAGGAACAATCCAATCAAAATTCTTTTCTTGGGCTTCATGCAGTGCTACCAATTTAAAGGGGATTGGTATTTTATCCTCTCTTTCATTATTAGATTCAGTTTTTCTAGAGCACCAACAATTTCTACACATGATCCAAGCATATTGAAATGATCAAAGACTTTTCTAGCTTCTATAGCAACATCTCCAAGTTCTTTAAGCATAGTTTCTAAGATAAAGTTTCTTTTCTCAACATCTTCAATGTTATTCAAGTTGAGGAACATACGTTGTAATATGGGATGGAGGTTAACAGACCTAGCTTCTAACATGTGAACTAATGAAGTTGCAGTAGTCTCATAGTTGGGAGAAAGTTCTACTATGGATTTTTCCTCAAAGTTATCATGCTTACTAACATGATCAAAGAATTCTTTAATAGTGTCCTTTCCAAGCATAGAACCACTTCCTACCGGTAAATATTTCAAGGTAAACTTAGGGAACAACAAGATGAAAAATAACAACAAAGTGACAAAAATAACAACTAGAATAAGAACTATTTTTTGTGTTTTCGATAAAGAGAATCAAACAAGACAAAATAAAATAAACTAAGCAAAACAAAAACAAAGTAAAGAGATTGGAAGTGAGAGACTCCCCTTGTAGAAATTCTCTTCCTCCCCAGCAACGGCGCTAGAAAACTTGATGGGAGCCTTAACGCCCTCGTTGGTAAACCCCAAGAGAAAGGTTGTGAAGAGTGTATCAGCAAGTTTTTCCTCGGAAAATAAACCAAGGTTGAATCGACCAGTAGGAGGACAAGCAATCTCTGATGGTTGATGCAGCTGAGGTAGCAGGGTGCACTACCTGTTCAGCAGCAACGTGGAACCTACACAACACAATCAAATCACTCTGTCCGAATGAAGCAGTGAGGTTGTCAATCTCACCGGTTTTGCTGAACACAAAGAGGTTAAACGTATGGTGTGGAAAACAGTAGGAACAATATGAGAGCAGTAGGTGTTTTATCATTATGAGGAAAAAGGGCCGGGGTTCACAGTTCACTAGTGGTGTGTCTCCGTGAAAGATAATAACATGTGTGGTGAACAAATGACAGTTGGGAAATTAACAGAAATGAAGGCTGCACCATAGTGCATATGCAAGACATAAAGATTACTATGTGATTCATGCGGGCATTACAACATAATACATAGACCACTATCCAACTGCATCTATGACAAAAAATCCACCCTCCGAATATCATCCTAACAAACGTTGTGTATTAGTTGCAAGCAACAGATAATCGCAATAATCAAAGTGTGTAATGTAAACAATAACATCATCCTTAGACAAAGCATTTTTGTTTTCTCCCTAATGGAAACAACACATCCTCCATCCGTCACGTTTCTGTCACTCGATCACAGATGAAAAGGAGGCATGAACCCACTATCGAGCATAAATACTCCCTCTTGGAGTTACTAGCATCTACTTGGCTAGAGAATCTACTAATAACGGAGAGCATGCAAGATCATAAATAACATATGCATGTAGATAACATGATAGATTGATAATCAGAAGACGTATCATTCAACATTCATCTGATCCCAGCAAACACAACATGTAGCATTACATAAAGATGATCTTGATCATGATAGGCAGCTCACAAGATCTAATCATGAGGTACAAAGTGGAGAGAACAACCATCTAGCTACTGCTATGGACCCGTAGTCTAGGAATGAACTACTCACGCATCACTTCGGAGGAGGGCATGGTGGTGTAGACCCCTCTGGTGATGATTTCCCCCTCTGGCAGGGTGTCGGGGAGAGCTCCAGAACCCTCATGATCTCGGGATGACGGTGAAGGCGGCCTCGGGTTTCTCGGTAAAAAGTGATATATTTCTAGGGTTTATGTCTCGCGGGGATTAATAGGCAAAAGGTTAGAGGCGGTGGAGGCCTGGGGGGCCCACACCACCCCCCGGTGCGGCCAAGGGGGGGCGTGCCGCCCTATGGTGTGGCCCCCCTGAGGCCCCCCTCCGGGTCTCTTTGAGACTCCGTGGAACCTTCGGGAATTCTAAGACTTCCGGGCTTCGAATTTTGCAATTCCGAGAATATTTCCAGAACAAGTTTTCTGAAACCAAAAACAGCAGAAAACGGGGAACTGGCTCTGTGGCATCTTGTCAATAGGTTAGTCCGGAAAATCGATAAAAATGACATAAAATGTATAGCAAACATGTGGAAACAATAAGAAAACAACATGGAACATCAGAAATTAAGGACACGTTTATGACGTATCAGCTGGTTAGTCCAACTAAAAATAGGGCTTCTATTGGTCTACAAGCACTCAAGAAGCAAGCACCAAAATCTTGTTTGAAGTCCGGTCTTATTGCTCCCAAGAAACTGGTTTTCTCGGACTCTATCAGCTACGGGGCGTGCAAAGGTTATATTGATCCATCTTTGGGACCTACTACTCCTTTGGATATTCCATCAATTAGTTTTGGTACTTTTGATCCTTCTATTTTACCAACTGTAGAGAAAATACCGGTTATTCCATCAATTGGTTCTATTTCCAATTATACTTATGAAGAAGGGTCCTCGAGTAGCACCTCTGATGGTTTCGATAAGTTAATTGATGACATGGATTTCCGTGTGTGCAAGTGTTCTCGGTGTCTTTCTCTCAAGCACAATACCATTGATTGTACTAATCAAGTTCGATGTCGTGAGTGTTTTCATTATGGACATTTAAGGCACAATTGTTTTGCGAAGAAAAAGAAAGATTCCCATATTTGGGTCCCTAAGGCAACGGTTTCGTCTTCCGACAAGGACTTCTCATTAACTTAATTGTCCCCCGGTGCCATTCCAGATTTTGATAATGTGTCCTCTTCTAGGGCCTCCCATGCTGTCTATCCCGCACCGAGCCTTCCGCCCAACACTTTGCCCTCTCACCTCCTCGATTCCATGGCGGCTTGCGAGCTTGACCCGGCGAGATGGGTACCTCAAGGGTACCAGATCCATGATGGTGGTCTAAATAGGCTGCCTCACACGTTCTACACTGTGGCCAACCCTCCAGCATGCTCCCATGAAGCTTATGGCGTCACCATTATCGAGCCACCGGAACCGCCGGAGGAAGAACACTTCTGGCGTCATCAGGTGCGTAACTATGTCGAGCAGCAACTGCAGCGCATCATGGAGGACATGCAGCCTTGTTTGTTTGGTGTTGGATTATTTCAACTACACAGCCCTGCTTCTCGTACTGCTCTGGTTCAGAATGGCATGTTTGAGTTACAAGAGAACATATTTGTTTGCTTTGTCAACCATGATGCTAGGGTTCAGATGCACAAATCGTCTATTGGGTGTCGAACTGGTTGGATTATGCTGCTAGGGGTACCCTATGATTATAGAAACGACACTGATTTGGCTAATGATGTCTCTACTTTTGGCCGTTTCCATTATTGGCATCACCTGGATGGAGCTCTGGAAAGGACTATGGTTTACGTCACTTTCAATTCTCATCAATTGGTCCCTAGAGATATTGTGTTTAATGACTACAGTTCAATTGGAGCCATCAAGCTATCATGGACTACCCCCTGTTATATCTTAACTACAGATTTTGCTGAAATTCTGCCAACTGATGAGGACCCCATGCCTTTGGATGGGAATCCACCTCCAGTTCCTGGGCATATGCAGCAAGATCTTGGTCACTTTTTGATGCCTCAGTACCCTAAGATTGGATGGAATATTCCCCCTTTTCAGTTCCAAGCTAATGATGGTCTGCCATAGAACATGGAGCCTGTTGCACCTGATCCTTCTTGGGAACAAGCTATTGAAGTTCAAGATTCTGGGTCTGTTGTGCTGGACTAATCTAATAATTCCGTGAATTGTTAATATGGTACAGTTACCACCTATCAGAATTCATCACCCTGGTCCAGTTAGCTATGAGTGGCCATGGGTTGTGCCAAACCCCTTGTCCCACTCTGCCCCCTTCTATGCATATTGAAAGATTCCTGAAGAAATGGGTCCCCCTGCAGGCCCTTAATTGTATTCCTTATACAATGATGCATCCAAGTCCCTTTGCAGCTCTGAATCTGGTGACTCTGTCTCTGATTCCTCTGTCAACTCATTGTAAGAGGTTTTGGGCCCAATTGAACCTGTGTTTTCAGTTTCCAAGCAAGCTTCTATGACTCCCACCAGGAAGAGATGCAGGCCCAAATTGATCACTCCTTCTGTTACTAGTTCTTTGAGGAGAGGTACTAGACAGGCTGCAAAGACCAATGGTTACAAGCTTGAGCCCATGATGGATAATCCTCAGCCCAAGAAGAAGCCCAAGTCCTCCAGGCCTTTTGAGGAAAAGAGCTCTGTGACTCCTCATACTCCAATACCTATTCTACAACAGATTGGAAGAGAGCTTGAGATTCCATATGATAATATAACTGAGAATAAGCTTAATGCTATTCCTGATGCTGACAAGTCGAGCAAGTCTTCAAAATGATAGAATTGTTTACTTCTTTTCATAGTTTTTGGGATTATTTTGTTTGCTGCAGACATGTTCCTATTATTATTGTAATATTTTATGAACCTTTATTTGGTCATAAAATTATTTACTGGTCTATAATGAGCTTTTGGCACTCTCTACATTTTATATATTTGGCCCACTTTCTCTATATAAGCAAGTTATTCTTGTTTTTTCTACGGATAATCTTTCTAGTTTCCAATGGATAATACAAACTTTTGGTTAATGGATTGGAAGGTTCTGGATTGGAATGTGAGGGGCCTCAATGACTCCAATAAAATGCTTTTAGTCTATAATAAAATTGAAGAAAGTCAATGTGCCATTGTCTGTCTCCAAGAAACCAAATGTGAAAGTCTTGACCACTATTTTATCAAGAGTTTTTCCGCAAGAGGTTTGATAGATTTATGGTCTATCCTTCTGTGGGTGCTTCTGGTGGAGTCATTATTCTATGGAATAGTTCTATTTTTGAGGGTGAATTACTTGAAATCCACATATCAGCTATTAGAATTTTATTCACCTCTAAGCACAATAAAACTGTCTGGACTTTAGTTATTGTTTATGGTTCTTGTAGTGGCCCTCAGAGAGACAATTGTGTGCAATGGTTACATGATCTGGATATTCCTTACCATGAAAATTGGTTGCTTCTTGGGGATTTTAATTTCATGAGATCAGTGGAAAATAGAAATAAAACAGGAGCGGACATGAATGATATTTTTATCTTCAATGAAATTATTAGTTTTATGGGCTTAATTGAATTGCCTTTAAAAGGAAGAGCTTTCACCTGGTCAAACATGCAGGATCAACCTCTACCGGAGCAAGTGGACTAGTTTTTCACTAGTCCTTCTTGGACTTCAAATTTTCCTAATTCTCTGGTTCATCCTTTATCAGAATCCACTTTTGATCATGTTCCCTGTGTTGTTAATATTTCCACTACAAGTCCAAAGGCAAAGCTTTTCAGATTTGAAAATCATTGGATTCATCAGGAAGGATTCTTTTCACTCGTGGAAAGAGTTTGGAATTGCCCTGTTAGATATGGCAATATTGCCACCAACTTAACAGCTAAATTTAAAATCTGGAGACATGAATTGAAAAGATGGGGAAGAAACTTTTCTCACTTGAAAATGCTTATTGCAAGATGTAATCAAGTGATTTTTGTTCTTGATCAATCAGAAGTTGAGAGACATCTCAACAGTCATGAATATACTTTCAGGAACATTGTCAAGGTCCATCTGAAAAAACTCCTTTTATATCAATCCAACTATTGGAAGAATAGGTGCACTCTTAGATGGGACCAATTGGGTGGTGAAAACACTAAATTCTTCCATGCAAAAGCCACCGAGAGATATAGGCATAATACTATTTGCTGAGATTATGAACGAAGATTGTGTGTCCCTAGTGGATCATCACCATAAAGTTGCTGCTTTTTGGGCTTGTTTCAAAATTAGAATGGGTGTTACCATGTACACTACTCAGTTTTCTCTTTCAAATATTATTACATCTGTGGATGATTTGGATGGTTTAGTGGCTCCCTTTTCCACTAATGAGATTGAGGATGTAGTTAAAAATTTGAAGTCTGGCAGAGCCCCTGGTCCAGATGGTTTCAATGGATTATTTGTCAAGAAGTGTTGGCCCATTGTTAAAGAAGATTTCATTAAGCTATGCCATGATTTTCACTCTGGGCATGTATAACTGCAGAGTATTAATGGATCTTATATCACATTGATTCCAAAGAATAATTCCCCTGAGACTGTTAATGATTTTAGGCCCATCTCATTAACAAATACTTGCCTGAAGTTCCTCACCAAGATTATTGCAAATAGACTCCAACAAGTTATTTGTAAAACTATTCATAATAATCAATAAGGTTTTATTAAAGGAAGGACTATCCAAGATTATTTGGCATGGTCATTTGAATTCCTTTTTCAATATCAACAGTCAAAAAGGAAAGTACCGGTTCTCAAAATAGATTTTGAAAAAAAGCCTTTGACACTTTGGATCATGATGCTATTGTCCAAATATTAAGAGCAAAATGTTTTCTAGAAATGTCTTGGACCAAAGAGATCGTGGGTTCTGGCAGTTTTGCTTTGCTTTTGAATGGAGTACCAGGTAAGAACTTTGCCTGTAAAAGAGGTGTAAGGCAAGGAGATCCTTTGTATCCTCTCCTTTTTGTGGAGAGAGCTGATCTACTGCAGATCTTGGTCAATAATGCTTATATGGATGGTTTGCTCACTGCTCCAATTCCCGGCAGAACCAATTTCCCAATTGTGTAGTATGCTGATGACACTTTAATTACTATGCCTGCCTGTAAGAAGGATTTGGGGGGTCTTGAACGAAATCCTACAGGTCTATGCTTCCTTCATTGGACTAAACATCAATTTCAATAAATCTTCCATGATTCCAATTAATCTTAATCATACTGATGCAATGGAGCTAGCTCAGTTCTTTGGTTGCCAACTAGGGGGAATGCCTTTCACTTATTTGGGTCTTCCAATGGGCACAACTAAACCTTCCATTAAGGACTTTTCTCCTCTAATTGACAGAGTTGAGAGAAGACTATCTGCCACTGCCTCATTTCTTTCATATGGTGATAGACTGGTTCTAGTTAATTCTGTGCTTTCTTCCCTCCAAATTTATTACATGCTCTCTCTTGTGATACATGTTGGTGTAATTGAAGTCATTGATAAAGCAAGAAGACATTGCTTATGGAGTAGAAAAGGCAAGTACACAGCTAATTCTTTAGCTGCTTGGTCCATGGTTTGCAAACCAAAGAAGAAAGGTGGCATGGGCATTATTAATTTGAAAATGCAAAATGAGGCTCTCCTTCTAAAGCATCTACACAAATTTTACAATCAAGCTGACACCCCTTGGGTTCAATTAGTTACTAATGCTTATTATCACCAAGTTGTACCACATGGTGTGGTTTCTTGTGGCTCCTTTTGGTGGAAAGGAATTTTCAATTTTAATGAAGATTTTAGGAACACTCACTCCTGCTCTGTGAGTTGTGGCACTACTGCCCTGGTTTGGGAAGATCTTTGGATGTATTTCAAGTTCAAAATAGAATTCCCAAGATTATTTTCTTTTGCTGTGGATAAGTTTCAATCAGTCTCTGAGTTTGTTTCCAGTGAGCACTGGCTTCAATCATTTTCACTTCCACCGTCTATACAAGCTCATGCTGAATTCGAACAACTGCAGTTTCTGTTGCAAAGCTTTCAAGTTGATCCAATTGGAAAAGATGTTTGGTCTACTTCCATTTGTAAGGGAGGTTTTAAGCCTAGTGCTTTCTACAAGTTTAATTTCTCCAACATCCCTAATGATGTCCTCTCTGGCTGGATTTGGAAGAACAAATGCCAATCCAAACATAAGTTCTTTGCTCGGCTCTTGCTGCATGATAGATTAAATACAAAGGACATGTTGATTAGGAGAAAGTGGCAGATTAATTATAATTCTCATTGTGTGCTCTGTCATTTTGGAGCTTATGAAGATTGGAGACATATGTTCTTCAATTGCCAATTCGGCACTAGAATATGGAATAATCTGCAAATTCCATGGATTCCTGGAAATAATGTTGAGGTCCTACTTTTGGCTAAAAAACACTTTGTTGGTCCCTGTTTCTCATAAGTTGTCACTATTGCTTCCTGGACCATTTGGAAATAGAGGAATGGCTGGATTTTCAAGAACATAAAACCATCTTTTAGGGGCCGAAGAGGATTTTTATTCAGGAAATCACTCTACTTAAGTATAGAGTGAAGCAAGAACTGATTCCAGTCTTGCTATGATGGATAGATAGTCTACCTTAATTGCTTCTATTTTTTATTCTTTTGAAAATTTGTAAATATTGTACAGTTCTTTGTTGCTGGTTGGTAATAAATGGGATTGTGGGGGGTTTTCCCCACAGTATTAGGTTAAAAAAAAACTAGATGGTTATTCTCTCCCTTATGCCTCCATGTTTATTGTCACGTGAGATGCCTCACATGATCGAGACCATCGTTATGTAATTATGAATGTTGTGTTTGCTGGGATCCGATGAACCATGAGATTATGATTATTTTGTTCATGTCAATCTGAGATGCTTCACTTATATTTGTAGAGAGTATTAATATTGTCTTGCAATGCTCTCTGATGTCTATGATTACCTTGGCCGCGTGGTTGTTTTAACCTCCAATATAGGGTTTATATGCTAGGTAGTGTGTGCCTCCCTAACATCTATGCTCGAGTGACAGAAACGTGACGGATGCGGGATGTGTTGTTGCTACTAGGGATAAAACAGCGGTGCTCTTGCCTATGGACGAGGACCACTTCTTACATTACATATTGTTCTTAATGCATTTGTCTATTTCCCACAAAGCAATTACTACGTTGTTGCAACTTAATACCATAGAGATTTGCTGGATAGCTTTCTTGAGGTGGACTTTTAGATATGGATGCATGTTGGATAGCGGTCCATATGTCTTAACGTAATGCCTACAATGTTAGAATCTGTGAACTATATCTCTTCATAATAGTATTGTTATAGGTTCATGATTTGTCAATTGCCCAGTTGTAATTTGTTCACCCATCATGTTTGTTTTCTTTGGAGAGACACACTAGTGAAACTATGCCCCACAGTCCTATTTTCCCCGTTATTGCAACCATATTTAAAGCACCTTCATCATTCTTTCCTTGATGTTCCGTTTTTTACTTTTATTACTTTTCAATACTATATACGTTTAATTCTCTAGTTTTCAGCAAGACGGGGATATTGAAAACCTTCTTGAAAGTTGGGGACAAGAGAGATTTTGTGTGTTATGTGCATGTTCCACGCTTGTTGACGCGCTAGACAACAAGGAAACTTCTCCAAGACTTCGAAGTCCTACCGGTCGATAAACCCTGGTTCCTTAATTGGGAGGAAATTTCCGCTAGACTACATCATACCTTCCACTTGGGGTTACACAACGAGCGTGCGATCACGTCTAGCAATCAGGCCACTTGCAACAACTATTTACTTTTATCATTATTTACTTATTAATGATTTATTTAATTACAAAATCCCTAAAAAAATGTCCCTAGTGTTTAAAGTTAAAACCTTGCTTGTCGGATATATACCGATTAGGGGTATGTCCGGCAGCATTGTCCTAAGATCCGGATTACCAGGGTGGCCCGTTGGTAATGGATCATAGTCCATTGGGTGGCCCGGTAAGCTGATGCGCAGGGAGCCGGATTCTAGAAGAACCCGGACCACGACCCAAAGTGGTGCGGCTTGGAGGAGAAGACGGATTCCTTACTTTCCAAGTTAGATAGTTTCCGTAGTCTTCTAAGTTTCCTTTCTGTAAGCCCTAATCTGGCTATCTATATAAATCCTGACGGGAGCAACGAATAGAGACACAGACAATTAGCTAGAAGCCAACTCCCCGAGAAGTTGATCCTCGCCGAGTTAGCGGAACCATACTCACATTGTACTTTGTATACTTCAGGCTTCAGCCCTGATTTAGTGAGATTGCAGGATTAGGAACGCCGCCTAGTTGCGTTGTACCGAACCTGTGTAAACTTGGTGTTCTCGTTTGTCGTACTACCACGTCCCCCCGCGGTTCTAATAGTTGGCTCATGGCAACCCCGTCTATGAAATCTACTATGATGTCTCGATAGTTGGCGCCCAACGTGGGGCCAGCGGCGTCAGGTCTTACATTTCGATCTGGAATACTCAGTGGGATCGACAGTACAATAACTGTCGGAAGCCTGAAATTCGATGGCGACGTCGGGCACTTCCTTGACAACGGATCGTACATGCCAGCATAGAATCACGTGGCAAGTGCGTGCGTTTTACCGATTAGATCTGCAAATATTTTTATCGGATTAACAGCAGAGGCAATTTGATTTTGTGGTGGAAGTAAATTTATCCCACCCGCCTTATACCCAATTGGAGGAAAACTATGATACCGAATTCTGCTCAAACTACCAAAACAGTGCCGAAATTGCCGCCTCTTCGGAGATGCCTCAATCAGGTCTCACTCTATTGGCATGGTACAGTCCGAGGTCGCGGACAACACAGAAGAAACTAATCCCGTGGAAGAAGCAGAAACACATTATCCCACAGAACAAGTGGAAGATCGGATACCCGTCAGTGAAATGACAAACTCGGAAGCCGACTCTGTACTAGCTGCCATAGAAGCAATATTGGAGTCAGAACCCGGATCTGAAGACAAAGATTCCGAAGATGAAGATGAAGACGCTTTCGAGACATAGATTTCGAAGAGAAAGATGAAGATGAAGTCCTTATGGCAAAGCCGACTAAAAACCCGGATGCCGAAGATGATGAAGACCCCAAAACACGTCCACCAGATGAGGAAAAAGAGGATGGTGGAGCTAGTCCAACTTACCCCGATGTCAAAGAATTGATAGAGGAAGAACCTGGCAAGAAACCTCCTTCTTCCAAAAAGAAAAAAAAGACTGCCAAGAAACTCGAGTATAAACTCCAGAAGAAAAAGTTGGCAGATATTGCCAACCAAAACCTGGAAGTAGGAGGAGGAAGCGGAGTCAAACCTGCGGAGAAGAAAAAGAGAGACATCCTGATACGTCATAAACGTATCCCTAATTTCTGATGCTCCATGATCATATTTTGCGAATTGGTACATGTTTTCTCCCTTATTTATAGCATTTTTATACGTTTTTCGGAATAACCTATTAACAAGATACCAAAGGTCCAGTTCCCTGTTTTTGCTGTTTTTTAGTTTCAGAAAAGTTGTTCTGGAAATATCTCGGAATTGGAAAATTCCAAGCCCGGAAGTCCTATTTTCCCCGGAAGCATCTAGAAGACCGAAGAGGAGCCGGAGAGGGGCAGCAGGGGCACACCATAGGGTGGCACGCCCCCTGGCCGCACCAGCTATGGGTGTGGGCCCCCTAAGCACCACCGCCTTCGCCCTTTCGCCTATTTAAGCCCCCCGGATAGAAAACCCTAAACACCTGATCAAAATCCCCAAAAAAGTTCCGCAGCCGCCATCACCGTCAACCCCAGATCAGGGGGGTTCTGAAGCTCTTTCCGGCACCCTGCCGGAGAGGAGATCATCACCGGAGGCTTCTTCATCACCATGCCTGCCTCCGGAGTGATGCGTGAGTAGTTCATCCCTGGACGACGGGTTCGTAGTTGTAGCTAGATGGTTGTCTTGTCCTCATATGCCTCCATGTTTAGATCTCGTGAGCTGCCTATCATGATCGAGATTGATCTTATGTAATTCTCTGTGATGTGTTTGCTAGGATCCGATGAATATTGACCTTTTGCCAAGTTGATTATAGTCTTTATTTGCATGTGTTATTTGTGATCTTGCACGCTCTCCGTTGCTAGTGGTTATTCTGGCCAAGTAATTGTTAGTGACTCCAAGAGGGAGTATTTATGCTTGATAGTGGGTTCATGCATCCTTGTTCCCTTGCTCGAGTGACAGAAACGTGAAGGGGGGATGTGATGTTGCCATTAGGGAGAAAACAACGTTGATAGTTCCCGTGTGCATAATCATTGATTACATTACACACTTTGTTTAATGCACTTATCTGTTGCTTGAAACTTAATACCTGAGGGGGTTCGGATGATAACCTGAGGGTGGATTATTAGTCATAGATGCAGATGGATGTCGGTCTATGTATATTGTCGTAATGCCTGCACTAAATAACATAGTAATCTTCATGTCATATTGTGCACTACGGTGCAACCTTTATTTTTCAATTGCCCAACTGTAATTTGTTCACCCAGCATGCTATCTTTTATAGAGAGACACCACTAGTGAAACTACGAACCCGGTCCATTTTTCCACACTGTTAAACAAACCACAAAAATGTCCTGCTTTCTTTACTTTCTGGAAGCATACACTGTTTTTCACACTATATGTCTAATCTTTTTTCCAGCAAGACCGGTGAGATTGACAACCTCACTGTACCGTTGGGGCAAAGTATTTTGATTGTGTTGTGTGTAGGTTCCATGTTGTTGCTGACACCGGTGAAGCGCCAGCACCACCATTAGTGGCATCAACCTTCCAAAGATTGTCTTTCTCCTACTGGATTGATAACCCTGGTTCTTAACTAAGGGGAAAACTTCCTACCGCTATGCTCATCACACCCTCCTCTCGGGGTATCCCAACGAGTGCAAGATCTGCACCATCAAGGACTTTTTCTGGCGCCGTTTTCGGGGAGAAGGAAGTCTTCTGGCAAGGGGAGTCTCTCACTCTCAATCTCTTTATTTTGTTTTTTGTCTTGTTTTTATTTTTGTCTTGTTTTTATTTCTCTATATCAAAAATACAAAAAAAATAGTTTATTTCTCTATATTGAAAACACAAAAAAAATTAGTTTACTTCATAGCTGTTATTTATTTGCTTGTTTTTATTCTGCTGAAATGAGTTCCTCTGAGAATACTAAGTTGTGTGACTTCACTAGCTCAAACAAAAATGATTTTATTTGCACACTTATTGCTCCACCTGCTCCTACTGGTGCTTTTTACGAGATTAAACCTGATTTATTAAATCTTGTGATGAAAGAACAATTTTATGGTATTAGTACCGATGATGCTGCTGCCCACCTTAATAATTTTGTTAAACTATGTGAGATGCAAAAATATAAAGATGTGGATGGAGATATTATTAAACTGAAATTATTTCCTTTCTCTTGGAGAGGAAGAGCTAAAGAATGGTTGATATCTTTGCCTAGAAATAGTATTGATTCATGGACTAAGTGTAAAGATGCTTTGATTGGAAAATAGTATCCTCCTACTAAGATTATATCCCTGAGAAGTGACATAATGAATTTTAAGCAATTTTATAATGAACATGTTGCTAAAGCTTGGGAAAGAATAAAAACTATGGTGAAGAATTGTCCCACTCATGGAATGACTACTTGGATGATTATACAAACCTTTTATGCAAGACTGAATTTGTCCTCAAGGAACCTATTGGATTCAGCTGCTGGAGGTACCTTTATGTCCATCACTTTGCGCAATGCAACAAAGCTTCTTGATGATATGATGATAAATTATTCAGAGTGGCACACTGAAAGAGCTCCACAAGGTAAGAAGGTAAATTTTGTTGAGGAAACCTCCTCTTTAAGTGAAAGGATTGATGCTATTATGTCTATGCTTGTTAATGGTAAAGCTCAAGTTGATCCTAATAATGTTCCTTTAGCCTCTTTGGTTGCTCAAGAAGATCATGTTGATGTAAACTTTATTAGAAATAATAATTTTAAAAACAATGCTTATAGAAATAATTTTGGAGGAAACAATTATAAGCCCTAATGGTTATGGTAATTATTATGGAAACTCCTACAATAAAAATAAAAGCTCTACCTCTGATCTTGAAAACACTCTTAGAGAATTTATTAGCACACAGACTGCTTTTAATAAATCTGTTGAGGAAAAGCTTGGTAAAATAGATGTTCTTGCCTCTAAAGTAGATAGCCTTGCTATTTATGTTGATTTTCTAAAACTGAAAGTTTTGCCACAAGATGTTAAACAAAATAAAACTTTGAATGCCATCTAGGTTCAAATAGACAATAATGTTAGATTGATGGCTGAATTACGTGCTAGGTGGGAAAGAGAAGATGAATTGGCTAAAAAGAATAATATTGCTAGAGTTTGTACTATCACAACCACTAGTAAAACTGAAGTTCCAAGTGCTAGTAAACCTCCTACTATCAATGGTAAAGTAGTTGGTGTTAATAAAGTCCCTACTCCTTTGGTGAAACGTGCTAAATTTCCTAAAACTGCTGAAACTACTCCTGATAAAAGTGCTAAATTTTTTAGAAGTGTGGGAGATAATGGTTCCATTACTTTTGATGATAATGATATTTATTTTGATGGTTGCAACATATCTGAAGTTATTATGTTTCTACAAAAGCTTTCTAGAATTCCCAATGCTAGTGCCATGAATATGGCCTTTACTAAACATATTACCAATGCTCTGATGAAAGTTAGGGAAGAAAAGTTGAAACTTGAGACATCTATCCCTAGAAAATTAGATGATGGTTGGGAGCCTATCATTAAGATAAAAGTAAATGATTTTTATTGAAATGTTTTGTGTGATCTTGGTGCTAGTATCTCTGTTATGTCTCAAAAGCTTTATGATATGCTTGATTTGCCACCGTTGGAACACTGTTATTTGGATATTCATCTTGCTGATAAGGCTAAGAAGAAACCTCTTGGTAGAATTGATGAGGTTCTTATTATGGTTAATAATAACCTTGCCCCTGTTTATTTTGTTGTCATGAACATAGAATGCAATGCTTCTTTTCCTATTGTTTTGGGAAGACATTTTCTTAGAACTGTTGGTGCTATCATTGATACGAAACAGGGGAGTATTAAATATCAACTTCCCCTCAAGAAAGGTTTGGAACACTTTCCTAGAAATAATATGAATCTATCGTTTGAATCTATTATTAGATCAAAATATTATGTTGATGCTTCTTCACTTGAAAATACTTGAGTTGATTTTCTATGCCTAGCTGAAAGGCGTTAAAGAAAACCGCTACCGGGAGACAACCCGTTTTATTTCTCTGTTTTGTTTCAGTTTTCCATTGTTTTATTTGGTGTGCTTGCACCTGGGTGTTGTATATTTCCTTAGCAACCCCTTTGTATCTCTTTTTTTTGAGTTTTTGTTGAGCCAAGTAAAGCCACTAGTGGAAAGTTGAGCCTATATTTCGGAGTTCTTCGCAGGAAATATATTTCTGCTGTCCACTGTAAATTCCGTCAAAAAATCACAGAAAATTCAAAATGACCTGAGCTTTTTTGTGCTTAATCCTGAGCTATATACGCAACGTTTTATAGAAGAACAATTTTTGATTTGAGCAACAGAAGATTTTATAAAAAAACCGATCTTTACCTTCTGTTCTGTTTTTGACAGATTTCTGCCATTTATCGCATTTGCGTCTTAATCTCTTTCTTTTGGTGTTCTTTTGAGAAAAAGAGTTTTGAAAGAAGTTGTGACAGTAGCCAATGTGTTTTTGAGTGTTATAATTGTGTTTAAACTGAACCATGTGGATTTATTATTTCGATTGCACAAACGTTGCTAATGAAGATTGTGAGAATTTTGACATGAAGGAAGTTTTCAAGGGTCAAGAGAACAGGATGATATGATGTGATCAAGAAGAGTGAAAAGACTAAGCTTGGGGATGCCTCGGTGGTACATACAAGCAAATTACAAGAAGACTCAAGCGTCTAAGCTTGGTGATGCTCAAGGCATCCCCTTCTTCATCAACAAATTATCAGGTCACTTCTAGTGAATCTATATTTTTATTCGGTCGCATCTTATGTGCTTTACTTGGAGCGTATTTTTTTTTCAGTTTGCTTTTGCTTTTTCTTTCAGTTTTTTTTTCTTTCATAATAATATTGGTTGGACCCCAGCATTCTTTTATTGGAGAATGACATGCTCCGGTTTTCCTTGAGAATACGTTGTATTCTTAGTCTCTGTCTAGCTGCTGCATTTATTCAGCTCCTGTTTTGCATGCATCTCTTATTAGAGCTGTTAGTTTTAGTAGTATTATTTTATTACTCTCATGTTTGCTTGCTGTATCATAAAGAGTATTTTTGTTCAAGCATGTTTTGTATGGTTCTTGTTGGGAGAAACAAAAGCCTTCTGCTTGTAGTAGAATTTATAACAGTGCCAGTAGAAGCTTGTATAGACTGTGGTTAGGACTTTTTCATGCCATGATAAATGTTATTTTAGTTTTAAAGCCTTGTGGTTATTGAGTAGCATGATTAGCCTCAAAGAGATGAGAGTGTTTAATATGTATTGAAAGATGCATGAGTTGTTCTTGTCATAGTAAAACATCAATATATAGTATTCTTTTTCGAATGTTTTATTTGGTTGAATTGGCGCATGCTCACACCATGTTTATGACTACAAACCAGTCACGGATAGCCTCCATGACCACTTAGTTTTTGAACTTGTGGTACCGCTTATGTTTTAATTAATGATGCTTATGTCGCTATGCATGATTATGGCTCTTATGCTCTATTGATTTGTCGCTCCCAGTCTTTTGCTAGCCTCCACCTGTACTGAGTATGAGCTCTACTCGTGCATCCAAACTCCCTTAAGCCAAAAAAAATCCCATTGTGTCCACCATACCTACCTACATGTGGTATTTAACTTCCATTCCAAAGTAAATTGCTCATATGTTACCTTTAAAACCTTCAAAATTAATCCTGCTTTATGTTCCTGTTTTTGCTCATGAGGACGTAAATAGAGAATCCTTATCTCACTTGTTGATTGGATTTCACACCCTGGACTAGTGGGTTCATCCGCTTATCCAAATGATAGAAGAGCTGGCAGCGGTGTGCCCAGCCCCAAATTAATGCATACAAATTCTCTTCACTATTTTTCCCCCTGATTTATCAGTCAAAGCATAATGGTGTAAACAAAAGAGAAAGAGGGATGACCTTCTATACCAGTTGTGTCCTTCACCACGGGAGTCGCTCTTGTGAATTCAGTTGACTTGCGACGTACTGTATTTTCTGTTTACCATTCGTTGACATTAGCTTACATCTCCCAAAATATAGACACTCCTCCACGATATGTGATTATTGGCAGACACTCGAGGATTCAGTTAGCCATGCTTTGTGAAAGATGGATGGGAGGAGTGTCAAACTTTTAATATATCTGTTTAATAAAATAAAAGCTCTAGCACATGCGTGATCCCTGCTTCCCTCTGCGAAGGGCCTTTCTTTTACTTTTAATTTGAGTCTACATTTTCTAACTTTTTGCATAGTTGAGAGAGCATTTTTGCCATTCTGAGTTCTATGTGCATTTGTCCCATAAGCATCAATAATTAATTCATGATGTGATATTATTTGTTCTTAAATTATTTGTTCTAGTCTTCCACTTGAACTTTGAAGGTGTTCTGGCATTTATGTTTTTCCCGACTCTTAAGTACTATCGAAATATCACTTTGACATGCTTTCTCTATACCTGAAACAAACGTTTACCTTTCTTTGCATTATTATTCATGATCCTTTATTTGAGTTACTCTTCGTGATGCAAAGTAATTGCTATGCTTTATTATTAAAGTTTTATTTATCATGCATGTGTTTAAAGTCTTATGATCTAAGCGTGCATATGCTTTTACATTAGATTGATCAAGTTTTTGTTAGTAGCATGTCACCTCAGAAATTATTGTTTTATCGTTTACCTACTCGAGGACGAGTAGGAACTAAGCTTGGGGATGCTAGATACGTCATAAACATATCCCTAATTTCTGATGCCCCATGATCATATTTTGCCAATTGCTACATGTTTTCTCCCTTATTTATAGCATTTTTATACGTTTTCCAGACTAACCTATTAACAAGATGCCAGAGAGCCAGTTCCCTGTTTTCTGCTATTTTTTAGTTTCAGAAAAGTTGTTCTGGAAATATTCTCGGAATTGGAAAATTCGAAGTTCGGGAGTCCTATTTTCCCCGGAAGCATCCAGAAGACCGAAGAGGAGCCGGAGAGGGGCAGTAGGGGGCCACACCATAGGGTGGCGTGGCCCCTGGCCGCGCCAGCTAGGGGTGTGGGCCCCCTGGACCGCCACCGCCTTCCCCCTTTCGCCTATTTAAGTCCCCCGGATGAAAAACCCTAAACACCTGATCAAAGTCCCCGAAAAAGTTCCACAGCCGCCGTCACTGTCAACCCCAGATCAGAGGGGTTCTGAAGCTGTTTCCGGCACCCTGCCGGAGAGGAGATCATCACCGGAGGCTTCTTCATCACCATGCCTGCCTCTGGAGTGATGTGTGAGTAGTTCATCCCTGGACTACTAATTCGTAGCTGTAGCTAGATGGTTGTCTTCTCCTCATATGCCTCCATGTTTAGATCTCATGAGCTGCCTATCATGATCGAGATTGATCTTATGTAATTCTCTATGATGTGTTTGATGGGATCCGAAGAATATTAACCTTATGCCAAGTTGGTTATAGTCTTTATTTGCATGTGTTATTTGTGATCTTGCATGCTCTCCGTTGCTAGTGGTTATTCTGGCCAAGTAATTTTTAGTGACTCCAAGAGAGAGTATTTATGCTCGATAGTGGGTTTATGCCTCCTTGTTGCCTTGCTCGAGTGACAGAAACGTGAAGGGGGAGGATGTGATGTTTCCATTAGAGAGAAAACAGCGGTGAGAGTGCCCGCATGCATAATCATTGCTTACATTACACACTTTGTTTAATGAAATTATCTGTTGCTTGCAACTTAATACCTGAGGGGGTTCGGATGATAACCTGAGGGTGGATTATTAGTCATAGATGCAGATGGATGTCGGTCTATGTATCTTGTTGTAATGCCCACACTAAATAACATAGTAATCTTCATGTCATATTGTGCACCACGGTGCAACCTTTATGTGTCAATTGCCCAGCTGTAATTTGTTCACCCAACATGCTATCTTTTATGGAGAGACACCACTAATGAAACTACGAACCCGATCCATTTTTTCACACTGTTAAACAAACCACAACAATTTCCTGCTTTCTTTACTTTCTGCAAGCATACACTGTTTTTCCACACTATACGTCTAATCTTTGTTTTCAGCAAGACCGGTGAGATTGACAACCTCACTGTACCGTTGGGGCAAAGTATTTTGATTGTGTTGTGTGTAGGTTCCATGTTGTTGCTGACACCGGTGAAGCGCCAGCACCACCGTTAGTGGCATCAACCTTCCGAAGATTCTCTTTCTCCTACTGGATTGATAACCCCGGTTCTTAACTAAGGGGAAAACTTCCTACCGCTGTGCTCATCACACCCTCCTCTTGGGGTATCCCAACGAGTGCAAGATCTACACCATCACATAACCGCTCCACAAATGTTGGAACAGGACGAAATTGATCTAATTCAAACCCCAGTGGGACGAGACGAACCCCCGGAAGTGCTGGAAGCCAGGAGACAAGCTCTACAACGGCAGCAACAATATCTATTCCGTACTCGGGAAAACCTCATGAAAACCCAAGCTAACATTAAATTGTAGCAGGAAGAAATAGAGGAATACGAAAGAAGGAATAGATATGGCATTAAACCTACACAGTTACCAGGAATTGCAAAACCGGATGAACTGCCAGTAAGAAAGAGGTTTGAAAACCCTTCTTGGCAAAGGCAGGTTAACGACACCAATGCCAAGGGCGAACACATATACAAAACCGCAGCTAAAAACGTGGACGCCGCGTTCACCATCCTTAATGATGATCTGTACTCCAACGACGAAAAACTTCAGGGAGTGTATGCTTTCCTAGGAAAGGAATTACAACAGCAACAACAAGGACATGCACGATCAAGGAAGTTTCACGATGACTCGGCCCTATGCAAAACTGCCACATGCACCGCTGGAGCACCTGAACCTGGTGAACCTGGAGATTCAGGCGACTCTAAGGAAAAGAAACGTGATCCTAATAAGGACAATAAAATACCGAGCAATAAGGATGCAGCGTCCAGAACAGGATCTCATCTGCAGGTGGAAATAATCCCAGTGATTACAAGGAACAGGAGGAACAAAACCGAAAAGACGGAAAAGTAATGCCGCCTCCGAGACGCCCAGCTGATAAAGTTGGAAGATATGACAATCCTCACAGGCGTGAGAGATCCCACACTCCTCCTAGGAACAAAGGAAGGCCAAGGAGTAGAACTCCACCTTATTCCAAAGGACATGACAACGGAAGAAGCGGGAATAATCCTGGAAGAGCGCACTCGTGCAACAATGGGCCAGAAAGGAGCATATCCCCTTCTGTCCATTCAGCCGGACGATATTCCGCTCACGTCGATAAGGCGGAAAGAGACAATTTATACTAAATTCTTCACTGACAGGATCCAAAGAATCAGTCTACATTCTGGCTTTGCCAAAGTTGGTCTAACTTATCAAAAGTATACCGGAAGCGTGGCTTTCAGATTACTATACTGCAGTTTAGATTAACAAAGGGACGGATTTAGAGGTTGTCTAGTTTCTTCCCCTAATGTTATTGGATGGAGCCAGAGATTAGATCAATGGGATACCGTCAAGGACAGTGGACAGCTGGGAAGACACGGCGAAAGTATTCACTCAGCACTTTCGGGGCACACACAAACGTCCTAAGAGTATAAACCAGCTGAACCGTTGTGTGCAATATGAGGATGAGTCGTATGTCGACTTTATCTCAAGATGGAGTGCAATGAAGAATAGTTGTTCTAGAGAAAGTGATGTACAAGCAATGCATTCATAAACGTCCTAAAACCTGGCCTCGTACTGTTCATGGTTGGTTCGAAGGAGCACAAAGATCTCGGATCTATGCTTACCACCGCCAATGAGCACGTAGAGGCTGAAGATGATATAAGAGTGAGAGGTGGAAATATTGATGCTTTGGCTCAAGCTAAAAAGACACCTCGTTCTGATAATAAGGCTACTCCAGAAGCACAGCCAAAACCCAAAGAAGTAAACCTAACCTTTGGGAAGGATAATGGCAGCAAATGGAAAGGAAGAAACACAGAGCCAAACTCCTATTCTAAAGAACAATGGGAAAAGATAAAGTCGGAAAATGGTGTCCACCATTCGCAATTTGGGAAGCCTAGCCATACGAACGCGAAGTGCCGCCTCATCAAACACATGTAAGGTACTGCAGGATCCGGGAACATAGGAAAGAATTCCAAGAGTAAGTTCAGCAAGCAAAAGCCAGAAGCTGAAAAAAAAGAAAGTGAATCGGACACTGATGATAAAATCCAGGAACAACAGCGGAAAGGCAAGCCAAAATTCCTGAGAGTTGAAGGAGAATGTAACCTAACTTTCCTGTCAACTCCCTCAGCAAAACAGGCTAAAAGAACACTTGAAGAAATCAACGTGGTTGTACCTCCAACTCCAAAGTACTTGAAGTACTCAAATACGCCAATCACCTGGGATCGTCTGATCATCCCGGAAACATCCCAGAACCCGGCACGCATGCTTTGGTTGTAAGCCCTATTGTTCAAAAAACTAGGCTCAAAAGAGTGCTGATGGATGGAGGATCTAGTATCAATATCATGTACTTGAGTACATTGAAATAAATACACATTTCTGAGAGCCAGCTCAATCACAGTAACATACATTTTCATGTATTGTTCCTGGCAGACAAGCACAATCCCTAGGAGAAATTTCCCTAGACGTAACCTTCGGAAAAAGAGAACACTTTCGCCACGAAAAGATCTCATTCGAGGTGGTGCAGTTCGAGAGTGTTTATCATGCAATACTCGGACGTCTGGCCTTCGCCAAGTTCATGGCATGATCATGTTATATCTATAACAAGTTGAAGATGCCTGTAACATCCCAGGTTTTCAAAATTCAAATAACATCATGCATACATGAGCATCATATAGTTACATGTTTTCCACCCTACATCAATTCTCAAAACAAAAGTTTAAACCAAATCTTTACCACATAAGTATAAAAGGGGGTATTCTGAAACCCCTATACCATCATATGCAAAAATTATTTTATTTTGAAAAGTAACACAGCCAAGATATTCCTAACATCAATAGCTTTTCAAAACTTATTTTTATTAATTTTTCTGGTAAAAAATTTGAGGTATATATTTATTGTTTTGTGTTGTATAAAAAAAAGAGAGGCACAGAACAAAAAAAAGAAGGAAAACTAAACCTACAGCGCTCCCTGGGCCCGGCCCACCTCTCTATTCCTCGCTCTCTCGCCCAGCGCGCAGCGCGCAACAACACATCAGCCCATTGGGCCAGCCCGAGACGCGCAGCGAACGCCAGCACGCCTCCCCCCTCTCTGACCCGCGGGACCCACGGGTGACGCGAGCCTGACGTCACGCCGTCTTCTCCCTCGCGAAGGAAACCCCGCGGTGAGCGCCCGTGATCGCCGCGGTGTTAATACGGCGACATCCCTGCGATTCTGCTCCCCGACCTTGTCCTATATATACCCCCGCCCCTCCTCTCTCCGCCGCACAAAAAACCCTAACCCTACCCCCTCTGGGCTGGTCACGGTGAGACTCCGAATCTCCCCACTGCCGCTGCCTTCATCGCTCGATTCCGGTGAGCACAAAGCCCCTCTGCCCCTCGTTTCACCTCCTCTCTTTTCCCCACATCCGTGCGCCCCTCCCTGACAAGTTTCTGCGCCTCCAAATCCCGCAGGTGGACGCCGCCAACCACGACTGTCACCGCCGGCCGCTCTGCACGACTCCGACGAGCCATTCGGGAAGAACGAGGACGCGGGAAGGTCCACGGCTGCGCCAACACGATCGCCTCGACGTCCTGAATCTCCTAGTGAGCCCCGTTTTCCCTCCTTCCCTGTGTAGACGCCGCGCGATGCTCACCGAGCCGCGTGCTCTCGTTTCCGGCGAATAGCGCCGCCCGCCCGACGTGTTCAGTCGCTGACCATTGGATCTAATCCAACGGATCAGATTAGATCACTAACCGCACCGTTTTGTTTAGATCTGGGTCGTTCCCCGTCACTTAGATCCAACGGCCCCTACGCGCGATCCGAGCGAATCGGTACGGACCAATCACAGCGCTCCATTTAGGATGACACGGATCGACTGTTTTCTGTTTTTAGGCAGAATTAATTTAAAACTTGTAAATTCAATAACGTTTGTTCTGTAAACCCAAATGCAATAATTTTGTACTTTTTGAAATCAGCAGAACCAGTAGAACACAATGGATCCATAGATCTCCACTTTTGACACGTGCACAAACATGTTATTCATAGATTCCTAAATTTCACTAATTGGTACATAACTTTAATTCTAAAATGGCTTTTTGAGCAAATCCAAATGCTATGGTTTTGTTAAGGTGTAATCCTTCCAGAAAGTAGAAAATAACAACTACTAGATCACTTTAACACCATAAGTTTTGAATCTTAGGTTTATTAGATCCATATGAGAACACTAAAAATGTTATAATTAATTTAGTATCTATTTTATTTTTTCCAAAAGATCTTAAACATGTTAGAAATCCAGAGAACCACTTTGCATAACAATTGTGGTGTTAGTGCATTTTCATCATTGCATACCATGCATACATGTTTTTGTAATGTTTTCCTTTATTGTTTGTTTATGTGTTGTTATTCTGTTTGTATAGATTGTGAGGAGGAGCAATATTACAATTGTGGTTGTTGTTCCTACTCATCCTGCTGCCAAGGCAAGTGACACCCCATGTTAGCACCTATATTTTACTAAGCATTAGTTATTTTAAAGTAGTGTGCATGATAGGACTTTTTATATAGTAGTATGCTATGCAATATCCTAGCTACCTTTATACTAAGTCTTAGAACTTAGTAGATGCTATGCTATATCATAAGATGATTTTACTAGATGTGTAGAAAAAATTCTAAGTATAACTTATGAATGAACCACCTGGGTGGAAGTGGTAAGACTGGTTTATGTTGAGTGTTGCCTCAGGGCCCTTGCCTAAGGGTTATTCCACTTGAGGTTGCCACTTGCGGATGGCCACCCAGGGACAAAGAGATTAATAAGTCCTCTAAGTCTAGTAGCTTACCGTGCAGCCCTTTGACATATGGGCTCTGTCTTGATCAACTAAGTTGTGAGAGTTCAGCCCAGGCTTGACAAGCAGATGTAGCAAAATTATAGGTGGAACGGGTCTCGCCGGTGGGTTTGGACTTTTCTTCTGAAAGATCTCGTCTCAATTCTCTCCTTTCCATGATGCACTCCGGGTGCATATGATGTTTGGGCTAATTGAAGGCAAAGGGTGAAAGTGCACAACCTCTGCAGAGTTAGAAACTATGATCATAGACGTGTCCCCGGAAATGGACGACTTCGAGCAGCTGGACAAGGATGGACAGAAGAATCTCAACACCGTTTTATTAAACTAAAATTTTTCCCAAGGAAGTAAGTCTGTGGTGCTTGTAGTTATTCCAATGTTGCCACCCCCTTTTTAAAACAAAATGGCTTTACAAATGTGTTAGGAGAAAATTGGCTTTTCTGCAAATAGCCTTAAGATCCACCTAGCCAAAGAAATCATGTAGTACTAGACTTGCCCTTTTATATCCACCATAGGTGTTATTTTCCAGTACATCATTGTACTGATCTCCCTCGGGGGCTGCATATTCCAACGTGCAGGATCTTCTGATGAAGAATGAGGATGTTTTATGGACTCGAGTCTACACCCAACATGTTTGCCCGTGGCGCATGCTTGAAGATGGAGGCTCATTGCTATATTACTTCTGTTGTTGATCTTTGAGTGTTAGCTAGCCTACAAGGCTATGCACCTTGTAATAAGATATATTTGCCTACTCTGGATTCAGTTGTAATAATTTTAACTCTTATGCAATGATACCTTTAAGTTTTGTATTGTGGTGCTAGCATTGATCCAGGGACTAGCACATAACACAGGTATTTCACTTCTGATAAAAAGTGGGATGCTACAAAATGGTATCAGAGCCAAGTGTTGCCTGTAGGTTCGAGCCCTTAGGTTTGGAAAACCCTTGTTGATCAAATTTATTGACTCATTTGAGAACTTTTAGATCCTAGCGGCATAGTGAGATTGAAGCGGCCCGGACAACTTTACGTGTCCACGGACACGAGACCGTTCCATGATTGGCTTGCGGGTGCCTGTATCTCTCACTATAGTGAATATCCAAATTTACAATATGTTGTTAATAACCCCTGATCACCTTAGAGAAAGTTTGATATTTTTCTAAGTATTTATGCACTTCTAGTACTTCTTTACCTTACACATTAAAACTTATGTTCTTTTACTCTTATGACTCAAGATGGAGAGCTTCAACCTCAACGACACCAAGGACATCATCAACACTCGCTTTGGAGGCCATCTTCTCGAGATAGTCACACTACTGGCGCTGACCACACCCTCCATCAGAGGGAAACACCTGAACAAGTTTAGCAAGGAAGGCTGCTGGGGAGTCAGAGTTCTTCAGCCAGGACGCCAAACCGAGCCCACAACCGAAGACATCACGATCAAGGTGATCAGCGACTCCATGGAGAGAGGCCTCAACCTCGTCATGCAGGAGCCGATAGGACGTCTCTGTGGGAAGCATTATCGGGAGTTGAAGAATCACTACTCTTTTTCTCTAGGAAGACGTAATGAAGATGGGGCACCTTACATTTTAGCCCCAGAAACCAAAGCTACTCCTTTACGCCAGTATCTTCAAAACTTAGAGATTCATGTCAAGGACCTCGAGGAAGAAAAGTACAATGAGCTATTGTCGAATGATGAACTACGTGGCCAACTCAAGGAGGCAGAAGAGAAGGTGAAGAATCTGGAAGAGGTGCTCAACACTCAAGATGAGAGGCTCAAGACTCAAGACAAGAAGCTATAGAGTCAAGAGAAGAGGATCAAGACGAAGAACCAAGAGATTAGAGACCTGAAGTCGAAGCTAGAAGACAATGACGTACACTTAGAGGCTGATTTTGAGGTGATAGGAAAGTTACGAGGTGAGAAGAGAGTTTTACTTGAGAAGAATGACACGCTACTGAAGGAAGTGGAGGAACTCAAGGCAATCCTCGCAGGGGAAGGTATCACAATTCAAGAAGTCGAAGAAGAAGACATCATGGTTGAAGATTAGATTAGTTTTTCCCCCATGTCGTCATTTCGATTCTTAGTAATTTTTGACCTATCAATTTGTGATAAGGCAAAACTAGTACCTTTTGAGTTGCAAACAAGTCTCTTAAATTGTTTTCCAAGCTATCTCTCTTCTGCTATGCCTTTATGTTTGCGCATGGATTCCCTTAGATCTGTCTATCTTTTACTCACCTATGCTGAAAAACCACAGATGCCTCCTCATCGTGACCCCGAGAACAACAACAATGATGCTATGCAACAAATGATGGCAGCCCAGACTCAGCTGATGCAAATGATGACCCAGATTTTGGCAGCCAACAACAACAACAACAACAACAACAACCATAACAATCCTCCACCCCCGCCCCAAGTGGATAGACTGGCCAGATTCCTAAGGCTAAAACCGAACAAGTTTTCCTTTGCCTCAGAACCGATACTGGCAGATGACTGGCTACGGTCAGTTAATAAGGACTTGGTGACTTGTGAATGCACTGATGCTGAAAAGGTGAGGTTCACTGCCCACCTGCTCGAAGGACCCGCTACAATGTGGTGGGAGACCTATCAAGTGACCCATCCTTTAGAGGGAATGACTTGGGATGCTTTCAAAGAAGGTTTTCATGATGCTCATATTTCTTCAGGAATAATGAATCTAAAGAGGGATGAGTTCCGTAGTCTGAAACAGGGAGGTAGGACTTTGAAGGAATATATGGATGATTTCTACACCTTATCAAGGTATGCACCAGAGGATATTGATACTGATGCTAAGAGGAAGGATAAATTCCTTAGTGGACTCAAGGGAGAATTGAAGATACCTCTGTCTGTAGCTTATGCTCCAAATTATCAAACTCTGCTAGACCAAGCCATCACTCTAGATAACAATATGAGGAAGGAAGAGAACAGAAACAGAAAATTTGGGGTTAGTAAGACTCACTCTGAGCCATCACACAAGAAGCAGCATTTCTCTGAAGGTAGTGGCCACAAATCCTGGAGCCACCACAACAATGGCCATGGACACAATCACAATGGTGGATACAGGGGTAACAATGGAGGATTCAAAGGAAATAATCACAGTGGACATAGCCATGGACATGGAAATCATCGTCAAAATTCTGAAGGGAAAAGAGATGCTTCCCAAGTGACTTGTTCAAGTGCAAGAAGACAGGACATTTTGCTAATGAATGCCCAGAGAGGAAGGTGGATGAGAATGCCAAGCCCAACCCATTTCAAAAGGGACATGTGAACCATGTCAATGTGGAAGAAGTAATGGATGAACCTGATGCTGTGATTGGTACGTTTCTACTTAACTCATTTACAACATTGGTTTTATTTGATACTGGAGCATCTCATTCATTCATATCAAGGGCATTTGTAAATAAAAATGGACTACCCACTGAAACCATAGGGAAAACCATTAGAGTAAGCTCCCCAGGTGGAGAAATGCTCGTTAACGCCGGATGTAGGCAGCTTACCTTGGAAATTGGAAAATACAAATTTCCAACCCATCTCGTAATTCTAGAGTCTCAAGGACTAGATGTTATTCTCGGGATGGATTGGATGACCACTTATGGAGGGGTCATAGATTGTGCAAGCAGAGCAATTACACTCACCACCCCAGAAGGAAAGAGGATTAGATTCAAATCCAACATGGAAATAAAAGGAGTTATGCTCAATTCTCTTAAGGGGGTTACCTAGATCAAGTATCCATAGTGAAGGAGTACCCCGATGTTTTTCCCGAGGAATTACCAGGAATGCCGCCTGATAGGGATGTGGAATTTCTCATTGATCTATTACCAGGCACTGGCCCCATAGCAAAAAGACCTTACCCCATGTCTACTGATGAGCTAAAGGAACTTAAGAAACAATTAGAAGAACAACTCGGGAAAGGTTTTATTCGTGAAAGTTCATCACCATGGGGAGCACCAATTCTGTTTGTGGAGAAGAAAGACAGGAGTCGGCGTTTAGTTATGGATTACCGTTCTCTGAATGAAGTGACTATCAAGAACAAGTATCCTTTGCCTAGAATCAACGACCTGTTTGATCAATTAGAGGGAGCATGTGTGTTTTCCAAGATTGATCTTCGATCTGGATATTTCCAATTGAAGATTAGGGAACATGATATATCCAAGACAGCCTTTGTTACTAGATATGGATCGTATAAGTATACGGTGATGCCATTTGGATTAACCAATGCCCCTTCATACTTCATGAATATGATGAACAAAGTGTTCATGGAATTTCTAGACAAGTTTGTCGTAGTCTTCATTGACGACATTCTGATCAATTCCAAGAGCACCAAGGAACATGAGACTCACCTCCGTTTGATTCTGGAGAAGCTTAGAGAACACAAACTTTATGCCAAGTTTAGTAAGTGTGAGTTCTGGCTAAGTGAAGTGGGTTTTCTTGGACACATAGTATCAAAAGAAGGAATTTCTGTTGATCCTTCCAAAGTAGCAGCAGTAATGGAATGGGAACCACCCAAAAATGTCGGAGAGATTCGTAGATTCCTAGGTTTGGCAGGCTACTACCGGAGGTTCATTGAGAATTTCTCCAAAATTGCCAAGCCCATGACTGAATTATTGAAGAAGGAAAATAAGTTTGAGTGGACCGATGCTTGTGAAACCAGCTTTCAAGAGTTGAAGAAACGATTAGTGACAGCCCCAGTTCTATGCCTACCAGATTTAGAGAAAGAATTCCAAGTGTATTGTGACGCCTCGCGCCAAGGACTTGGAAGTGTTCTTATGCAAGGAGGAAAGGTGGCATCATATGCCTCTAGGCAACTCAAGAAGCATGAGGTTAACTATCCAACACATGATCTAGAGTTAGCTTCAGTGGTCCATGCCTTGAAAACCTGGAGACATTATTTGATGGGGAAAAGATGTGAGGTCTTCACAGACCACAAGAGTTTAAAATACATATTCACACAGAAGGAATTGAACATGAGACAAAGAAGATGGTTAGAACTTATTAAGGATTATGACCTGAGTTTGCAATACCATCCCGGTAAGGCCAACGTAGTAGCTGATGCTCTGAGCCGCAAGGTTTACGTTAATGGCCTCACGGCGGGTGAACTACCTGAGGATTTGTGCAATGCATTCAAGGATCTTAGACTAGAAATAGTACCCGAGGGTTTCATAACATCATTGGTGGTACAACCAACTTTGATGGACAGAATACGTGAAGCCCAGAAAGGAGATAAAGATATAGAGGAAATAAAAGTCAACCTAGGCATAGGAAAAGCTAAGGGATTTCATGAGGATGAGCAAGGAACCTTATGGTTTGAGAAACGTGTTTGTGTAGCCAATGACACTGATCTTAGGGAGCTCATTTTGCAAGAAGCACATGAAACACCCTACTCGATTCATCCAGGTAATACCAAAATGTACATGGATGTAAAGGAGAGGTTCTGGTGGAATAACTTGAAGAGAGACATCGCAGAATTCATAGCAAAGTGTGATGTGTGTAGTAGAGTGAAAGCAGAACATCAAAAGCCAGCAGGACTATTACAACCATTGAAGGTGCCAGATTGGAAGTGGGAATAGATTGGTATGGATTTTATTACGGGGCTACCCTGGACTAAATCTGGTTATGATTCCATCTAGGTAGTAGTAGATCGCCTAACAAAAGTAGCTCATTTCCTACCAGTGAAGACCACCTATACTAGTGCTAAGTTAGCAGAAATTTACATGAAGAGAATTGTGTGTCTGCATGGTGTACCTAAGAGCATTGTTTCCGATAGAGGTACCCAATTTACATCGCATTTTTGGAAGCAATTACATGAGTCCTTAGGTACCAGATTAGAATTCAGTACATCATTTCACCCTCCGACCGATGGACAAACCGAGAGAGTGAACCAAATATTGGAGGATATGCTGAGAGCATGTGCACTAGACTATGGATCCAGTTGGGAGGATAACTTGCCGTACGCAGAATTCTCTTACAACAACAGTTATCAGGCAAGTATTGAGATGGCACCATTTGAAGCATTATACGGAAAAAAATGCACTACACCATTACTATGGAGTGGTGTAGGAGAACGAAGTTTCTTTGGTCCTGATATAATTCAAGAAGCAGAGGAGAAAGTTAGGTTGATTAAGGATAGACTCGAGATAGCCCAGTCAAGACAGAAGAGCTATGCGGATAACAAACGCAGAGATGTCACTTATGAAGTTGGTGATAGGACTTACCTAAGGGTATCACCTCTTCGTGGGGTCAAGAGATTTGGAATCAAAGGAAAATTAGCACCTCGATTCATTGGGCCATTCAAGATTTTATCCCGCAAAGGTGAAGTAGCTTATGAGTTAGAATTGCCTGAGATCTTGTCAGCAGTCCATAATGTATTTCATGTTAGCCAACTGAAGAAGTGTCACCCTGAGGTGTTGGAAACTTCATTAAAGAATACCGTACCCCTCGAGGAAGTACATCTGGAGAGCGATCTAACTTACGAGGAGAAGCCTATCAAGATACTGGAGACAGCAGAAAGAATTACCCGTACCAAAACTCTCAAATTTTGCAAAGTTCAGTGAGTCATCACACTATGGAAGAAGCTACATGGGAACGAGAAGATGATCTTCGAGAAGACCACCCACACCTATTTGCTGACCTTTACGAAGTTCGAGGGCGAACTTCGTCTTAAGCGGGTTAGTCTGTAACATCCCAGGTTTTCAAAATTCAAATAACATCATGCATACATGAGCATCATATAGTTACATGTTTTCCACCCTACATCAATTCTCAAAACAAAAGTTTAAACCAAATCTTTACCACATAAGTATAAAAGGGGGTATTCTGAAACCCCTATACCATCCTATGCAAAAATTATTTTATTTTGAAAAGTAACACAGCCAAGATATTCCTAACATCAATAGCTTTTCAAAACTTATTTTTATTAATTTTTCTGGTAAAAAATTTGAGGTATATATTTATTTTTTTGTGTTGTATAAAAAAAAGACAGGCACAGAACAAAAAAAAGAAGGAAACCTAAACCTACCGCGCTCCCTGGGCCCGGCCCACCTCTCTATTCCTCTCTCTCTCTCGCCCAGCACGCAGCGCGCAGCAACACATCAGCCCATTGGGCCAGCCCGAGACGCGCAGTGAACGCCAGCACGCCTCCCCCCTCTCTGACCCGCGGGACCCACGGGTGACGCGAGCCTGACGTCACGCCGTCTTCTCCCTCGCGAAGGAAACCCCGCGGTGAGCGCCCGTGATCGCCGCGGCGTTAATACGGCGACATCCCCGCGATTCTGCTCCCCGACCTTGTCCTATATATACCCCGGCCCCTCCTCTCTCCGCCGCACCAAAAACCCTAACCCTACCCCCTCTGGGCTGGTCACGGTGAGACTCCGAATCTCCCCACTGCCGCCGCCTTCATCGCTCGATTCCGGTGAGCACAAAGCCCCTCTGCCCCTTGTTTCACCTCCTCTCTTTTCCCCACATCCGTGCGCCCCTCCCTGACATGTTTCTGCGCCTCCAAATCCCGCAGGTGGACGCCGCCAACCACGACTGTCACCGCCGGCCGCTCTGCACGACTCCGACGAGCCATTCGGGAAGAACGAGGACGCGGGAAGGTCCACGGCTGCGCCAACACGATCGCCTCGACGTCCTGAATCTCCTGGTGAGCCCCGTTTTCCCTCCTTCCCTGTGTAGACGCCGCGCGATGCTCACCGAACCACGTGCTCTCGTTTCCGGCGAATAGCGCCGCCCGCCCGAGGCGTTCAGTCGCTGACCGTTGGATCTAATCCAACGGATCAGATTAGATCACTAACCGCACCGTTTTGTTTAGATCTGGGCCGTTCCCCATCACTTAGATCCAACGGCCCCTGCGCGCGATCCGAGCGAAGCGGTACGGACCAATCACAGCGCTCCATTTAGGATGACACGGATCGACTGTTTTCTGTTTTTAGACAGAATTAATTTAAAACTTGTAAATTCAATAACTTTTGTTCTGTAAACCCAAATGCAATAATTTTGTACTTTTTGAAATCAGCAGAACCAGTAGAACACAAGGGATCCATAGATCTCCACTTTTGACACGTGCACAAACATGTTATTCATAGATTCCTAAATTGCACTAATATGTACATAACTTTAATTCTAAAATGGCTTTTTGAGCAAATCCAAATGCTATGGTTTTGTTAAGGTGTAATCCTTCCAGAAAGTAGAAAATAACAACTACTAGATCACTTTAACACCATAAGTTTTGAATCTTAGGTTTATTAGATCCATATGAGAACACTAAAAATGTTATAATTAATTTAGTATCTATTTTATTTTTTCCAAAAGATCTTAAACATGTTGGAAATCCATAGAACCACTTTGCATAACAATTGTGGTGTTAGTGCATTTTCATCATTGCATACCATGCATACATATTTTTGTAATGTTTTCCTTTATTGTTTGTTTATGTGTTGTTATTCTGTTTGTATAGATTGTGAGGAGGAGCAATATTACAATTGTGGTTGTTGTTCCTACTCATCCTGCTGCCAAGGCAAGTGACACCCCATGTTAGCACCTATATTTTACTAAGCATTAGTTATTTTAAAGTAGTGTGCATGATAGGACTTTTTATATAGTAGTATGCTATGCAATATCCTAGCTACCTTTATACTTAGTCTTAGAACTTAGTAGATGCTATGCTATATCATAAGATGATTTTACTAGATGTGTAGAAAAATTCTAAGTATAACTTATGAATGAACCACCTGGGTGGAAGTGGTAAGACTGGTTTATGTTGAGTGTTGCCTCGGGGCCCTTGCCTAAGGGTTATTCCACTTGAGGTTGTCACTTGCGGATGGCCACCCAGGGACAAAGAGATTAATAAGTCCTCTAAGTCTAGTATCTTACCGTGCAACCCTTTGACATATGGGCTCTGTCTTGATCAACTAAGTTGTGAGAGTTTAGCCCAGGCTTGACAAGCAGATGTAGCAAAATTAGAGGTGGAACGGGTCTCGCCGGTGGGTTTGGACTTTTCTTCTGAAAGATCTCGTCTCAATTCTCTCCTTTCCATGATGCACTCCGGGTGCATAGGATGTTTGGGCTAATTGAAGGCAAAGGGTGAAAGTGCACAACCTCTGCAGAGTTAGAAACTATGATCATAGACGTGTCCCCGGAAATGGACGACTTCGAGCAGCTGGACAAGGATGGACAGAAGAATCTCAACACCGTTTTATTAAACTAAAATTTTGCCCAAGGAAGTAAGTATGTGGTGCTTGGAGTTATTCCAATGTTGCCACCCCCTTTTTAAAACAAAATGGCTTTACAAATGTGTTAGGAGAAAATTGGCTTTTCTGCAAATAGCCTTAAGATCCACCTAGCCAAAGAAATCATGTAGTACTAGACTTGCCCTTTTATATCCACCATAGGTGTCATTTGCCAGTACATCATTGTACTGATCTCCCTCGGGGGCTGCATATTCCAACGTGCAGGATCTTCTGATGAAGAATGAGGATGTTTTCTGGACTCGAGTCTACACCCAACATGTTTGCATGTGGCGCATGCTTGAAGATGGAGGCTCATTGCTATATTACTTATGTTGTTGATCTTTGAGTGTTAGTTAGCCTACAAGGCTATGCACCTTGTAATAAGATATATTTGCCTACTCTGGATTCAGTTGTAATAATTTTAACTCTTATGCAATGATACCTTTAAGTTTTGTACTGTGGTGCTAGCATTGATCCAGGGACTAGCACATAACACAGGTATTTCACTTTTGATAAAAAGTGGGGTGCTACAATGCCAGGGCCAAAAGGAGGAGTAGTCACCATAATCGGAGATTACAAATTGGCGAACGAGCTGGAGAAAGGAAACGCCCTTTGCGACGAACAGGTGATTCAGAAGGAAGAATTGAAGGAGCTAGCTAAAGAAGTATCGACGACAGAAATGCCGGCAGGAAAAGAAAGCCGGAAGCCGGCAGATAGTTTCAAAGCCTCGGAGAATACAAGACAGGTTATCCTAGATCCAAAAGATCCGACAAAGTTTGTCGTAGTGGGAACTGGGATGACTGACAAATAGGAAGGTGTGCTCATCAAGTTCCTACGTGAGAACTAGGACATTTTTGCCTGCTGTCTTGCTGATATGCCAGGTGTGCCCAGGGAACTTGCTGAGCACTAACTCAAAGTAATCCCAGGATCAAAACCCGTCAAACAAGGTCTCCGTCGTTTCGATGGAAGGAGACGGAAGGCTATTGGCAAGGAAATTATCCAGATTTTAGCAGCTGATTTTATCCGGTAAGTTATACATACTGATTGGTCTGCGAACCCAGTATTAGTCCCGAAGAAAGACATCATTGTTCTTAGGATGTGTATAGATTACACCGGCTTGAAAAAATTGTGTCCAAAGGATAGCTTCGCGTTACCGCGAATCGATCAAATGATAGATGCCACTGCTGGCTCTGAGCTTTTATGCTTTTTGGATGCTTATTCCGGGTACCATCAAATACATATGAAAGAGGAAGACCAAACAAAAACTTCCTTCATAACCCCGTATGGAACATACTATTACATAACCATGCCTTTTGGCTTGAAGAACGCCGGTGCAACTTACCAGCGTTGCATGCAAAGATGCTTGCATAGTCAAATCGGCAAAAACGTCCATGTTTACGTGGATGGCATTGCCGTAGTTTCCAAGGAAAAGGAGACACTCCTTGAAGATCTACGAGAAACCTTCAAAAACTTGCGCACTTATAAAATGAAGTTGAATCCATTAAAGTGAGTATTCGGGGTTCCCTCAGGAAAGCTTCTGGGTTTTATTGTTTCTCACAGAGGAATAGAAGTAAACCCGGAAAAGATCAAGGCAATCTTGAACATCACAAGGCCCACATGCCTAAAAGATGTCCAAACAATGACGGGATCTGCATCCGCTGTTAGTAGGTTTGTAAGCCGGCTAGGTGACAAAGCTCTGCCATTATACAAATTGTTGAAGAAATCCGACAAATTTGAATGGACAGAAGAGGTGGACAAAGCATTAACCCAGCTAAAATAAACTTTGATGAAAGCTCCGATTTTGGCATCCCCAAAAGAGGAAGAACCCACGTTACTGTATCTTAAAGCAACAAATAGGGTTATTAGTAGTGATAATCGTGGAAAGACGAAAAGATGAACAAAGTGTACCAAATCAACATCCGGTATATTACGTGAGTGAGGTATTCTCCGAGTCAAAGCAAAGGTATCCACATTATCAAAAACTGGCATATGGCTTATTTTTTGCATCTCGAAAACTCCGTCATTATTTCCAAGGACATTAAATAACAGTGGTAAGCAAAGCACCACTAGGGGATACCATCAACAATACGGACACAACAGGCCGAGTCGCCAAATGTGGCATCGAGCTCGCTACGTTTGATATTAAGTACCAACCCCGGACGACAATTAAATCCCAGGTGTTGGCAGATTTTGTCGCTGATTGGACAGAAGCAATGGAAAACACACCAATGCCGGAGTCGGAATATTGGATCATCCATTTTGACGGATCCAAAATGAAAGAAGACGCTGGAGCTGGTGTAGTGCTTAAATCTCCAAAAGGCGACATAATGGAATGTGTATTGCAAATACACTTCAACGCCAACAACAACGTGTCAGAATATGAAGCTTTGCTTCATGGCTTGCATATTGCAAAGGAGATAGGCGTCAAGCGTATACTTTGTTATGGTGACTCGGATCTGGTGCAGGATCAGCTAAACCAAAAATGGGATGCCAAAAGCCCCATTATGGCCGAATATCAAAGAACAGTGGACAAGTTTTCCATTTGCTTCCTAGGATTTGAAGTACTTCACATCAAAAGGGAAGAAAATTGGAACGCGTATGCTTTAGCCCGCATGGGCTCGGAAAGAGTGAAAGCCCTACCACCTGGTGTGTTTGTCCAACATTTGCATGAACCATCAATCAAAGGCGGAGATGTTGATTATCCTCTAGTTTTCGAGTCAATCGAAGTTCTCCTTGTTAACCCGGATTGGACACTTAAACTTCTTAGTTGATCAGAAGTTCCCGGATGGAGAAGATGAAGTCTTGCAAAGGAAGATACAATGCTGATGTAAAGGATACATGGTAATCAATGGTTGTATGTATAAACACAGTACTATCAGAATTTTTCAGCGATGTATTTCGCCAGAAGAAGGATGAGAAATTCTGCTGGAAATCCATGCAGGAGATTGCGGACATCATGCTCAATCAAAAAGCATAGTTAAAAAAGAATTCCGTGCAGGGTTTTTCTGGCTTACAGCCAAGGCAGACGCGGAGCACATAGTAAATACATGTGCCGGATGTCAGTATTATGCCAAGCAGACGAATATGCCATCTCAAGCACTCAAAACTATCCCCATAACATGGCCGTTTATGGTCTGGGGGCTATATATGATGGGACCATTCAAAACTGCAAGGGGCGGACTTACACATCTACTTGTTGCAGTAGATAAGTATACCAAGTGGGGGGAGGCGAAACCCATCAAAAAACTTGACGGTGTGACTGCCAGAAATTTTGTCATTGACATAGTCATGAGATATGGCGTTCCACACAGCATAATCAAGGATAACGGGACCCATTTCTCTATTGGAGAGTTGGCAAAATATTGCCGACAAACAGGAATTCGCCTAGATCTTGCATCTGTGGCACACCCACAATCCAATGGACAGATTGAACGGATGAATAGTTCTATCCTGCAGGGAACACGCCCAAGACTCGAATCCGCTCTTCATAGAGCAGCTGGTGCATGGGTAGAAGAATTACCTTCCATGATTTGGAGCATTCGAACGACGCCAAATAGATCAACAGGGCAAACGCCATTTTTCTTGGTTTATGGTGCAGAAGCAGTGCTTCCCATGGACATGATCCATGACATCCCAAGAGTGTTGGCGTACGATGACTCGGATGCCGAAAGTGCACGACAGGATGCCGTCGATTAGTTAGAAGAAGAATGAGAGCTTGTGCTACAAAGATCCGCCATTTATCAGCATGGATTGTGATGTTATCATAATCGGAAAATCAAACACCATTCTTTCAAAGAAGGTGACCTGGTGCTAAGATTGGTACAAGAAAGGAAGCACAAATTAGTCCCAGTTTGGGAGGGACCATTTGTCATCAGCAAGGCTATGAAAAATGAATCATATTACCTTGTAGATATTCGAGATATGGAAGATGATCCTAAAAAGCCGAATCACAAGAGAAAGAGAAAGATAGATGTAGAACTGGGAGAGACAAAGAGACACTGGAGCATCCAGCAGTTACGTCCCTTTTACACTTAGTTCATATTCTATGTAAACATTTTTGAGATTATGAAATAAATTTGTCGGAATTCATGCATTTTTTGTCGGTCTTGTTATTATTGTTCAAAGCATAAGACCGCCTTATCTATTTCTCAATGATCTTTCAAATTGCTTCAATGTTAACCCGAATTTTGCCTGCGTGCTTAGAGTTATAAACCTGAATGCTTTTGTAGCCTAAGGAGGCTTAAGAAACCCAGATTGTTCCTGCGTGCCTGAGTTTCATACTCTTTCAAAATTCCTTACTTTTTTCCTAAGTATTATCTGATTGTTTGTGTGTTGGATCACTAGAATTAGTAAGTAAAAATGACTAAGTACAATCCATGATTCCGAGTTTCGACTGATAGGTTTAAACCCAGTCACTTGGCATGTAGATTAAGTACTATTGAGCCATTTCAACACTAAGGACAGTTTAAACATGTAAACCAGAAAACTTAGCAGGGAAAGGAATTAAAACCCAGAAAAACTTGCAAAGACTAAAACTTTACTGCAAAAGGGATGAATACTTGTTTATACAAAAGATAGAGAGCATTACAATTGATGTTACATTTGCGAGAACAGTAATGCTTCTATTTTTTCTCAGCCAGCTGTGCAGGAATTAGGCGGCGTCCTCGGACTTCGAGTCCTCCTCGTCGCTGTCGCTAGGGTTCTCCCGAGTTGCTGGAATTTCTTCCTCCGGGTAAAACATCGAGATCGACACCATCTGAGCTATCTTGATGGCATGCCCCTTAACAGACTCAAATATACCGGCTCTTTCTGCTTCCATGTATCCTTGAGGGATATCGGTAGCAACACGCCAGGACTTTGCGGTGGTATAATGCATACGCATCAGCCCAAGGGCCATGCGCGCACCACCGCGAGCAGCAGAACGAAACCAGGACTCCCTCTGGTTCGCCACCTCTTCTATCGCCTCCGGAAGCTTGCTTACTTACGAGAAATCTTCAGCTTTGTCGGGAATGTACTTGTTCATAAGTAGCACCCCCGCAGTCTTAAGGACAGTGAAGATCTTCCCAAAAGCCCTAATTCTATCAATCCGGGTAAGCAAGGGGTTCCCTTCTATTCAAAATAACAAGGAAACGTTAGAAAATCATAGAAGTAGGAAAAGTAAGACGTGCTTTAAAAGTACAAGAAAAACCTTGGTAAAAGAGCAAAAAACTTACCCGGGATTTTATCCATATCAATGCCTTCCTCAAGGCGTTGGTTGAGGGCATTCTCCAAATCTTGGATGGTAGCCTTATCCTTCTCTGCTTGGGAGGAAGCTCGGGACTCGGCAATTCCAATAGCTAGCTGGCTAGCCTCCAGGTCTTTCTGAAGCTTTACTGTCATCTTGTAAAGCTTCGATTTTTTCTTATGGAGGTTTTTGGCATTGCTAGCGTCTTCATAAATTTGTTTGGCTTTGGCCAAATAAGCTGAAAAGAGTGGAAAGTGAAGAGTTTGAAACTCGGAAAATGACTTAGAAAAATTTCATAAAACAGCAATGCAAATGGAAAACATATTTACCTCCTGAATCTTTCAGCTGTTGCTGAACGGAGGCCAACTCCGAGTCTTTGCATTAAGAATACCAAGGAGAGATTTAACCTCCTTGTTCTTAATGGTAAGCTTGTTGAAAACTTTCATGTTTATGGTCTCGGTAGTTTGCTGAGACATAGATAATGAAAAAAGTTGCTTAGTCAAAAAATAAGCAGGCAAAAGAGAAAAGCATTAAGCCAAAAACATAAAGAATACTTTGACTTAACGCTTGGGGGCCATAGGTATTTACCTGGCTCATCCTTTTCAAGCTTGCAATGTTGCCGGAAAAATCCTTAGCATATTCTGCAAAGGTAATTCTGAAGGGAATATGCCCGAGAGGCAATAATAAAGTGTTTATTATGTCATTCCTTGTTTATGATAGATGTTTATTTCTCATGCTAGAATTGTATTAACCGGAAAAGTTGATACATGTGTGATTAATAAACAAACCGACGTTCCTAGTGAAGTCTCTCTTTTAACTAGCCCGTTGATTAAACAGATGATCAAGGTTTCCTGATCATGAACATTGGATGTTGTTGATAACGGGGTCATGTCATTAGGAGAATGACATGATGAACTTAAACCCTAACTAAGTATAACAATACGATCAAGTCATTTAGTTTTGTTGTTATGTCTTACATTCGGAGTAACATTATTCCTTAGACCATGAGATCATGTTAATCACTAATACCGAAAGAATACTTTGATGACATCAAACGTCACACCGTGAAAGGGTGACTATAAAGGTGGAATTGGATATTTGGAAAGTGTTAGTTGAAGCTCATGGATCGAGAATGGGATTTGTCCATCCAATATGATGGATAGATATACTCAAGGCCCTCTCGGTGATATCACATCGACACCCCTTGCAAGCAAGTGATATGATCACTAGGATGTTATATCACGGGAACGAGAAAAAAGTACTTGTCGGATAACGAGATCGAACAAGGTATAGTGGATACCGATGATCGGATCTCGGACAAGTAATATATCGCGAGACAAAGGGAAATCGTTGCGACGTTGAAAGGTTCACACAATCACGAGAGTCATCGTTGAATATATAGGAGTCATCACGGATTTCCAGATCCCGCTGTTTATTATTGATCGGAGAGGAGTCTCGATCATGTCTATAATATTCGCGAACCGTAGGGAGACACACTTAAGGTTCGATGAAGCGTTAGAGAGGATACAGAATGCCGAAGAATATTTTGGGCAGCTCCGGAATTGTTTCGGGGAAAATTGAAATAGTTCAAGGTTTTTTTTGTCGAATGGTTGTTAATAGAATTAACAAATGGTTCGAGGTGCTGCATGCAAATGTGTGTTAATGGAATTAACAAATATAAATAAAGAAATAAAAATGTTTGATTTATTTATTAAAAAAACCTTTGGATTTTCCAAGTGGGAAATTAAGGAATTTTGAGTGGGTTTTGAGTGGAGCTTCCACTCACATGAAGAGAGGAAGGGGTGGGGGCACCCATGGCTGGCCGCACCCCCCCTTTGGGCTGCCTCCCCCTCCCCTATAAAAGGAGGGTGAGGGCACTCCTCTTCTTACACACTTGCCCACACATTTTCCATTCCTCACCCGCCTCGCTCCATTCCATTGGCTCTCCGGCTTGGCGAAGCCCTGACCGTGGGATTGGTCACCACCACCACGCCGTCGTGCTGCTGAAATTCCGGAGGGATCCTCTACTTCCGCAACCTGCTGGAACGAGGGAACGGAAGTCTTCATCGAGCTGAACGTGTGACTGATTACGGAGGCACCGCCGGATTGCGGTGCTCTTCTTCTCGCTCGGGATCGGTGTGAGAACGACTACGCCAACAACGAGATCTTTTCTCGTACCACTTTGAGTCTTCGAGGGTATGTTATCTCAAGACTCTCTTTCTCCCCGTTTCCTTTCATCTCATAGATTAGATCTTGGCCATTCGGGTTTATCGCGCGTAGGAAATTTTTTGTTTTCTATGCTATGTTCCCCTTCAGTGGTATCAGAGCCGGATCTACGCGTAGATGAATTGTACGGGTAGAACACATAGGAGTATGTGGGCGTTGATGATCATGTTTTTGTCTCTTTGAGTATTTTATGATCTTAGTGGCATAGTAGGATGAAGCTGCCCCGGACTAAGTTTACGTGTACTATGTACACGAGAATTGTCTCACTTGTGACTGAGGGGGTGTCCGTTTCTCCTACTATAGTTAAGATATAATCTACAAAGGGTTGTTAAAAATATGTTTTATCAACGTTGTGGTTCTTGTACGTAGGTATGAACGGTTCTATCCTCGTAAGCCCAAAGCCACGTAAAACATGCAAAACTAAATTAGAGGCGTCTAACTTGTTTTTGCAGGGCATGTGATGTGATATGGTCAATGTTACAAACGTTATGTATGAGATGATATCTTTTGTAAATTATTGACATACCGGCTAGAGCCATATGGTTGTCTTATTTTTGGCCTGCGTGCTATATATATCATATCCATGTGATATGTTGTAATGGACAATCAAGATGGAGGTGCCACGGACCTTGGTGCCACGCCGGTGGAATGATGAAGATCATACCATGATGCACAAGATGGAGATCAAGTGCAAGAAGGACCATATCATATCACATTATCCATGCATGTGATGTTTATCCTTTTATGCATCTTATTTTGCTTAGATCGCGACGGTAGCATTATAAGATGATCCCTATCACTTAATATCAAGATAATAATGTGTTCTTCCTTGAGTATGCACCGTTAAGAAAGTTCGTCGTTTCGAGACACCACGTGATGATCGGGTGTGATAGACTCAACGTTCGCATACAACGGGTGTTTTCAAGCCTAGCATGTACAGACATGGCCTTGAAACACATGCAATACAACGGTTCTACTTGGCGAGCCTAGCATGTACAGACATGGCCTTGGAACACGTAACCGAAAGGTAAAGCATGAGTCATATGAATGATATGATGAACATGTTGATGTTCGCCTTTGCAACTGCACCGTCTCACGTGATGATCGGTTTCGGTGTAGTGAATTAGGTTCGTGTAATCACTAAAGACAACTAAGAGGGATGTTGTTTTTGAGTGGTAGTTCATGGGATAATTTTAAGAATTAACTTGAACTTCATTTACATAAACATAGTCTAAATTGTCTTTGCAAATATGTTGTAGATCATGGCACCACCTACCTTCAATTTCAATATGTTCATGGAGAAAGAGAAATTAGCGAACAATGGAAGCAACTTTACCAACTGGGCACTTAACCTGAGGATTCTCCTCACCGCTTGCAAGAAGCTCTATGTGCTTGATGCGCCTCTAGGTGACCAGCCTGCTGATGATGCTTCTGATGAGGATAAAAATGTTTATCTGACTCAACAAGAAGACCACAGTATAGTTCACTGCGGCATCCTCTATGGATTAGAGCCAGAGCTGCGAAAACATTTCGAGAACAGCACTGCTTATGCCACAATGGGAGAATTGAAAATGATTTTCGATACCCATGCCGCAGTTGAGAGTTATGACGCTTCAGAAAAGTTCTTTAGCTGCATGATGGAAGAGAATAGCTCCGTTAGTGAGCACGTACTCAAAATGTCTGGGTACGCTGATAAGCTCATAGCCTTGGGAATATCGATTCCCATTGAGCTAGGGATACATCGTGTTCTCCAATCTCTGCCACCTAGTTACAAGAACTTCATGATGAACTATAATATGCAGAGCATGAAGAAGTCTCTTCCTGAGCTTCTCTCGATGCTTAAAACTGCAGAAGTGGAGATCAAGAAAGAACATCAAGTGTTGATGATCAATAAGACCACTAGTTTCAAGAAAGGCAAGAAAGGCAAGCCAAGGGTAAACTTCAAGAAGGGTGGCAAATCTGTTGCTACTGCTGAGAAGAAAACCAGGCATGGCCCTAAGCCTGAGACTGAGTGTTTCTATTGCAAGGGTACTGGCCACTGGAAGCGCAATTGCCCCAAGTATCTGGCAGATAAGAAGGCCGGCAAAGTGAACAAAGGTATATATGATATACTTGTTATTGATGTGTACCTTACTAGTACTCGCAGTAGCACCTGGGTATTTGATACTGGTTCGGTTGCTCACATATGTAACTCGAAACAGGAGCTGCAGAATAAGCGACCACTAGCAAAGGATGAGGTGACGATGCGCGTCGGCAATGGATCAAGAGTTGACGTGATCGCCGTCGGGACGCTACCTCTACGTCTACCATCGGGATTAGTTATAAACCTCAATAAATGTTATTTGGTGCCTGCATTAAGCATGAATATCGTTTCTGGATCTTGCTTAATGCGGGATGGTTATTCCTTTAAGTCCGAGAACAATGGTTGTTCGATTTATATGATTAATATCTTTTATGGTCATGCACCTGAGAAGAATGGTTTATTTCTTTTGAATCTTGATAATGTTGATACACATATTCATAATGTGAATGCCAAAAGAATTAAGTTAAATGATGATATTGCTACTTATATGTGGCATTGCCGCTTAGGTCATATTGGTGTTAAACGCATGAAGAAGCTCCATTCTGATGGACTCTTAGAATCACTTGATTATGAATCATTTGAAACATGTGAACCATGCCTTATGGGCAAGATGACTAGAACCCCGTTTTCTGAATCTATGGAACGGGCGACAGACTTACTGGAAATCATACATACTGATGTATGTGGACCAATGAGTGTATCGGCGCGTGGTGGATATCGTTATTTTGTCACTTTCACAGATGATTTGAGTAGATATGGGTATATTTACTTAATGAAACACAAATCTGAAACGTTTGAAAAGTTCAAAGAATTTCAGTGTGAAGTTGAAAATCATCGTAACAGAAAGATTAAATTTTTGCGGTCTGATCGTGGAGGTGAATATCTAAGTTACGAGTTTGGCATGCATATGAAACAATGTGGAATAGTTTCACAACTCACACCTGCCGAAACACCACAGCGTAATGGTGTTTCCGAACGTCGTAATCGTACTTTATTAGATATGGTTCGATCAATGATGTCTCTTACAGATTTGCCACTATCGTTTTGGGGTTATGCACTAGAGACCGTTGCATTCACTTTAAATAGGGCACCATCTAAATCCGTTGAAACGACACCGTATGAATTTGGTTTGGAAACAAACCTAAGCTGTCATTTCTAAAAGTTTGGGGATGCGATGTTTATGTGAAGAAGCTTCAACCTGATAAACTCGAACCCAAAGCGGAAAAATGCGTCTTCATAGGATACCCTAAAGAAACAATAGGGTACACCTTCTATCATAGATCCGAAGGAAAGATTTTTGTTGCCAAGAATGGATCCTTTTTGGAGAAGGAGTTTCTCTCGAAAGGTGTGAATAGTAGGAAGGTAGAACTCGACGAGGTTATTGAACCTTCTCTTCTTGGAATGGCGAGTAGCGCAGCGCCGGAAGTTGTTCCGGAGCCGACCCCGTCAGTTGAAGAGAGAGATAATGATCAAGATCATGAAACTCCAGTAGAGGAAACTACCGCACCTCGCAGGTCAACTAAGGAGCGTACAACTCCTGAACTATACGGAGATCCCGTATTAAACTTCATGGTAGATGGAGGTGATGACCCTGCGACATATGAGGAAGCGATGATGAGCCCAGATTCCAACAAATGGCTTTAATCCATGAAATCCGAAATAGGATCCATGTACGAAAACCAAGTTTGGACTTTGGTGGATTTATGTCGCACCCTGATTTCTAGGGGATACTCACCGTACGAACTGGATAGCAGATGCTTGGATTATGGGGCATAACTGCTCCCACGTCCCAGCTTCCTGGTAGGCCTGCGCTTATGCGCGACAACACAAGCCCTGCTATTCCATCGTCGATGTAAACTATCCACTAGAGATCAAAGGCACTTCCGTCGACGTACTTCAAACCATACACACATGGTACGTCAACGGCGTTTAACAAGTGATATCACAACAGATCTCTACGACACAAAAGATTGAAATAAGTTGCAAATGGCTCTCATTAGAGCAGAGATAGCAAATACAATCATTCAGAGGGCACCTGCCCCAACAATACATCATTACAATACAGCGGAAGCATTCAACATGTCTGAGTACAGACAAGAACCAAATAGGCCTAAGAGGCCGGAAACGAAAAGACGGAGCCCATCCACGAAGTCTCGGATCCTGCCCGGGTCCGCTATCTACTCGTCAGCAGTCTCGTCGTCATACTCCACGTAGTAGCCACCATGTAGATCCTCGGAAACGTCGTCTGCGTAAACCACAGCCCCAAAGGGGTCAGTACATAAACGTACTGGCAAGCAAGACTCACAGTTCACCAAAGTGTAACCCGTCAACACCAAGCACAGATGCCTTGGGTTCAACGGAAGAAAGGGGATATAAAAGATGCTGCAACTGGCTACGCTAACCAACTACAGAGATTCTACCACTGCCGGCTAACAGAAAGGAGATAAGATCGAGGATTGTAACCAACTGAAAGATAACTTCAAACAAACCCATCCTGGATCTCGCCCCTTATCCAAAGAAGCAATCCGAGGATAACTCACACTGTTGTATTAACGGTGAATCAAGTTATTGTGTCGTCAACCTATTACTAGTCAAGTTATTAATCATTGGGTGTAACATGTTTGATCATTATGTTTAAGTTGTCCTGAGTACTTGTTAGCCAGTACTTTCACCAAGTAATCCATAACCGCGGAAAACACGGCTTCTCGAGAAGATTATCCCTGCAGGGTTGCACCAATTTGGCCGTACACTCAAGAATAACCCGCCAGACGGGAATCAAACCCACCAAGCGAGGTACTCTACACAACCAACCATTCTTCGCATCAAGCCCAAAGAACCTTGGGCGCACGGCTAATCAAGCCCCGAAGAAAAGGGACCCTCATAGCACTCTAAGACCGTGTCCCCCTATATGCCGACTACAAAAGTTCCACCCTGGCCTGGGCTCGCAAAAACATGCATGCGGCAAATGGAAAACACGAACTAAATGAGGCGATTTGGACGAGATGCGAATCAGGTCAAGTTGAGGGGGGCGCCCATACTCGCTTCCCAAATGCGGGTAGTGCGCTCATCATGGATCAGTAGACAAGACCCTTTTCCTATTAGGGTCGACACTAGCAGGCTCCAAAACCTCTCATGGGCCTCCTGCCGGTGCCTTATCATCAAATTTATTATTTAACAATAACATTAGCATGATTGATTGATTAAACATCGAGCCCCCAGAACATAATGAAATAGCAACAGAAAGTAACGGGTAACAGACTCGAGCAAAACAACCTAAGCATGCTAGTAAGACACTGGCTCAAACAATGGGTTGTAGGAAGGGAGATGAGGCAATATCAGGTTTAAGGGATTCATGTGATAGGTTCGTAACAGAACAACTACTACTAAGGCTAGCAGAAAAGAACAACGGAAAGTATCGGTAACCAATGTTGAAAGGAACACAATGGTTCATGTGAGTGATAACTTGCCTGCAAAACCCAGTAGCCTGGTACTGAGCTAACTCCTTAGAAGGGGTGTCGTAAGTATCGTCGGTCTCAACGTCGCCGTTTATCCGATAAGAAGCAAACAGACAATGCAGAAAAGGTAGACAATCAATATCATGGCATAGTGCACAATCATGGGATGATGCATGTCAGGTTAATAGATGCATCAGAATAAACTACCTGACAAGATAACACAGTTTAATTGGACCCATATGCAATGTGAATTGCATATGGATGCAAATGGTTAAGGTGGAAGCAATGATCTACATTTGATTAACAAGTGTAAGTGGTTAAACATGATGCATGCATGATGATAACAATAAAATAACAACAAATAACAAGGCTAGATGCAAGTGAAAAAGGACTGGAACAAGTTTTGGAAATCATTGATTAAGTTTGGAAAATTTGGTTACTTAAAGATGTCACACAACAATTATTGTTTTCAACAAGTTAAAGTGTTCAAAACAAATAACAAAGTTGATATTTGAAAAGGTTATCAAATTTTTGTTGGATTACATGTTTCACATTTTGAAATTGGACTTTGGATTATTTAATTATGAATTAAACAATATTAAACACTTTTTAATTGCATTAAACAAGAATTAAATGGTTTAGGCAATTTTAATTATTCAAAACAGAAAACAAAAATTATATTTGAATAGGTTATTCAAAATGGTATGGAAAACATATTTTATTTGCATTTATTGGATTAATAAATAATTAGTTATGGAATTTAAGAAATTGCATTTGAATTATTCAAATTTGAATTTTAAATGTATTTGGAAAATTCAAAACAGTGCACAAATGGAATAATTGGAAAGGTTATGAAATTTGGAGCAATAAACATATAAAGTTTGTATTTATTGGAATTATAGATTTGAAGTTATGGATTTTTGAAGTTAGGGGTTTATTCTGCCAATTTAAAAAGAATTAGAAATTAACAGATTAGTTTTTTAAACGTTTGTTACCGTGCAGGAACTATACCTACACGCTGCCAGGTAGGGCCCAGGGCCTCTCTGTGCTCACGTGGCGCACGAGGGGCTTACAGGTGGGGTCAGTGGGGTGTGTGATGGATAATAGCCAAAAAAAGTTGGCTTTGCGCCGGCCGGGACTCGAACCCGCGCGCTAGGGTTGCGCTGCACGGTGGGTAACCACTGGGCTACTGCTGCTGCGTTGTATGGATACAGAGAGCATGGGGTCTTGAGGTGGGCACCGCGCGCGGGATCGGAAACTGACGAAACTGAAGGTGTTTTCTCTGCACGTAGACACAGAACCGACGACTGACCGCTGCACCTCGGCTCGACGGCCGGCCACGCGGCGGCGGCGCATGCTGGGGCGCGCTGTGGGGGTGGCGTGGTGCAGGTGCTGGTGCGTGCCTAGGTGCGGAATCGTGAGAGGACATGAGGGCAGGGAGAGGATACCGATCGCACCTGCTGCTGCTGCTGTCGATGACGGCTGCCTGACGGCAGTGGCAGAGGTGCTCCTCTCCGGCGACGGCGCGCCTTCCACGGTGCCTCCCGGCAAGCACCGAGGGGACAGGGCGACTCCCGGGACTGCGCCGTTTCCATTCCCGGGGAGCGGAGCCCCTCGAGGTGGATGGCGACCGGCGAGGGTGACGGGGAACAGGTGGTGTTCGGTGGCTGGTTGCAGGGTTCAGACAACGAAAGGAAATAGCAGAGAGGTGATCGGGGGAAGAGGAAGAAGGGATGGCGGCTGGGGGAGAAGGGTTAGGGTTAGCTGCGATCGGAGGAGGAGGGGGATATATGGAGGGAGTAGTTCCCGTACGGCAAGCCATCGGGAGGGCATGGAGTGATCGGAGGGTTCTCCTGCAGTCGTACAGGTGACATCACGCGAGGAAGAAGACAACGTTGAAGGGGGTATCGGGCCAAAAAAAATGGATGGGCTTGGGCTGGTTGATGATGGGCTGTGCTTTCTCCCCCCTCTAAACCAGTTATTCTTTTTACAATTTCTGATTGTTTTTTTTTTTGTAGAAAACCCAAAGGAAGGAAAAGATGAGTTTTTGAGTTAGTAAAAAGGTTAGAAAAATTAGGTTAAGTTAGTTAGGTTAATAGCAAACAAAATGCTAACTTTTATTTTCCAAAGTTCAAACTTTAAAATATTGTTTGTAGTTAATTCAAATTGGGGTTAAAATTGATTATTAGGTGCTTATAAATGAAACCAACCTTCAATAGGGTGAACCCTACTTTAGCTTAGAACAAAAGGTTAGATTGTTGTGGGCAATTTTATAATTCCAATTGAGTGTTGTTTGAGATTTGAGTTTGAAAACAATTTGGGAGTTATTTGTTTGAAATAGAAGCACCATTTTAGTAATTGATAACTATGAAATAAAATGACAACAAAGGAGTTGTTTTTATTTGTTATTTTTATTCCAAAAGTTGTAACAGAGCAAGTATGAAAACAAGGCAGTTGAAATTGTTTGATTTTCATTGTGAAAACAAAGAATAACAGATGCAAAACAAAAGGAACAAATGCAACAAATAAGAAACAAATGCAAACAACATGGAAACAATATGATGACATGATGCAATACTTTAAGTAACAAGAAATCAAACATTCTAGGGGGTAGTTTTCATACTTGGGATGTTACAAAACGCCCCCCCTTGAAGGAATCGCGCCCCGAGATTCCTACTGAGAAAAGAAAAGGTCCGGAAACTTGTTGGGTAGACGTCAGGGAATTAGCAAACCACCGGAACATTTCCAAATAGAGGAAGGGATTTTTGTATGGAGGGTGTATAGCTGAATGGAACTTGATTCCTTTGGAGGATAGATTATCTGGGTAGGATGGTGGAACAGAGTTATTGGCATCAATCCAAAACCAAGAATGAGATCAATGTCAGAATCATCAACATGAGAGTAACGAGGAATATGTGGCCTCCCATTAGAATTGGATTGTTCTTACTTATCTTGGAAGTCAACATTTGAGATCCCGGGGAGTGAACAGAGATTTGATTGCTTAGTGGAACCAGAATTGGGTTGTATGTTGTGGAAAAGATTGTTGACACAAAGGAATGTGATTCTCCGGTATCAAATAGCACCTTAGCTGGACAAGAGTTTACGAGGAAGTTTTGATTAGACACCGGTAGAAGATTTGAAGTGGAAAACAACAACAAGATTTCAACGGACGAAAAGGATGTTGAGAAGAACAGGATATCAACATCGGGGAAAACGAGAACAAGATTCCTGAGGTACTACGGAAAACCCATCCGGGCTTCTAAAGGATCAATATCTACTGCTTAAGGAATAGAGGATCTGCTTCCGGGGCTTACACGCCTCCATTCTCAATCATGAGTAGGCAACATGATAAATCATGTCACAACCACCTCCATTCCTATGGTCTAGTAGATATAACCATCCTAGAGAAACCAGAATTCGTGAAATCCTAACTTGAAAGTTTAGATGAGAAGGGAAAAATCAACGTTGCACTTTCTTACCAGAAAAGGGTGGGTGGGTGGGGAAAGAAGAAAAGGAACAGAATTCCTACTCTCACGTTTCATTTTTCCTATATAGCTACAAAATAGTTTCTAGACTCAACTGCGACCAGTAAAAAGGGATCCTACAGGCAGACAGGCTCTGATACCATTTGTCGCACCCTGATTTCTAGGGGATACTCACCGTACGAACTGGATAGCAGATGCTTGGGTTATGGGGCATAACTGCTCCCACGTCCCAGCTTCCTGGTAGGCCTGCGCTTATGCGCGACAACACAAGCCCTGCTATTCCATCGTCGATGTAAACTATCCACTAGTGATCAAAGGCACTTCCGTCGACGTACTTCAAACCATACACACATGGTACGTCAACGGCGTTTAACAAGTGATATCACAACAGATCTCTACGACACAAAAGATTGAAATAAGTTGCAAATGGCTCTCATTAGAGCAGAGATAGCAAATACAATCATTCAGAGGGCACCTGCCCCAACAATACATCATTACAATACAGCGGAAGCATTCAACATGTCTGAGTACAGACAAGAACCAAATAGGACTAAGAGGCCGGAAACGAAAAGACGGAGCCCATCCACGAAGTCTCGGATCCTGCCCGGGTCCGCTATCTACTCGTCAGCAGTCTCGTCGTCATACTCCACGTAGTAGCCACCATGTAGATCCTCGGAAACGTCGTCTGCGTAAACCACAGCCCCAAAGGGGTCAGTACATAAACGTACTGGCAAGCAAGACTCACAGTTCACCAAAGTGTAACCCGTCAACACCAAGCACAGATGCCTTGGGTTCAACGGAAGAAAGGGGATATAAAAGATGCTGCAACTGGCTACGCTAACCAACTACAGAGATTCTACCACTGCCGGCTAACAGAAAGGAGATAAGATCGAGGATTGTAACCAACTGAAAGATAACTTCAAACAAACCCATCCTGGATCTCGCCCCTTATCCAAAGAAGCAATCCGAGGATAACTCACACTGTTGTATTAACGGTGAATCAAGTTATTGTGTCGTCAACCTATTACTAGTCAAGTTATTAATCATTGGGTGTAACATGTTTGATCATTATGTTTAAGTTGTCCTGAGTACTTGTTAGCCAGTACTTTCACCAAGTAATCCATAACCGCGGAAAACACGGCTTCTCGAGAAGATTATCCCTGCAGGGTTGCACCAATTTGGCCGTACACTCAAGAATAACCCGCCAGACGGGAATCAAACCCACCAAGCGAGGTACTCTACACAACCAACCATTCTTCGCATCAAGCCCAAAGAACCTTGGGCGCACGGCTAATCAAGCCCCGAAGAAAAGGGACCCTCATAGCACTCTAAGACCGTGTCCCCCTATATGCCGACTACAAAAGTTCCACCCTGGCCTGGGCTCGCAAAAACATGCATGCGGCAAATGGAAAACACGAACTAAATGAGGCGATTTGGACGAGATGCGAATCAGGTCAAGTTGAGGGGGGCGCCCATACTCGCTTCCCAAATGCGGGTAGTGCGCTCATCATGGATCAGTAGACAAGACCCTTTTCCTATTAGGGTCGACACTAGCAGGCTCCAAAACCTCTCATGGGCCTCCTGCCGGTGCCTTATCATCAAATTTATTATTTAACAATAACATTAGCATGATTGATTGATTAAACATCGAGCCCCCAGAACATAATGAAATAGCAACAGAAAGTAACGGGTAACAGACTCGAGCAAAACAACCTAAGCATGCTAGTAAGACACTGGCTCAAACAATGGGTTGTAGGAAGGGAGATGAGGCAATATCAGGTTTAAGGGATTCATGTGATAGGTTCGTAACAGAACAACTACTACTAAGGCTAGCAGAAAAGAACAACGGAAAATATCGGTAACCAATGTTGAAAGGAACACAATGGTTCATGTGAGTGATAACTTGCCTGCAAAACCCAGTAGCCTGGTACTGAGCTAACTCCTTAGAAGGGGTGTCGTAAGTATCGTCGGTCTCAACGTCGCCGTTTATCCGATAAGAAGCAAACAGACAATGCAGAAAAGGTAGACAATCAATATCATGGCATAGTGCACAATCATGGGATGATGCATGTCAGGTTAATAGATGCATCAGAATAAACTACCTGACAAGATAACACAGTTTAATTGGACCCATATGCAATGTGAATTGCATATGGATGCAAATGGTTAAGGTGGAAGCAATGATCTACATTTGATTAACAAGTGTAAGTGGTTAAACATGATGCATGCATGATGATAACAATAAAATAACAACAAATAACAAGGCTAGATGCAAGTGAAAAAGGACTGGAACAAGTTTTGGAAATCATTGATTAAGTTTGGAAAATTTGGTTACTTAAAGATGTCACACAACAATTATTGTTTTCAACAAGTTAAAGTGTTCAAAACAAATAACAAAGTTGATATTTGAAAAGGTTATCAAATTTTTGTTGGATTACATGTTTCACATTTTGAAATTGGACTTTGGATTATTTAATTATGAATTAAACAATATTAAACACTTTTTAATTGCATTAAACAAGAATTAAATGGTTTAGGCAATTTTAATTATTCAAAACAGAAAACAAAAATTATATTTGAATAGGTTATTCAAAATGGTATGGAAAACATATTTTATTTGCATTTATTGGATTAATAAATAATTAGTTATGGAATTTAAGAAATTGCATTTGAATTATTCAAATTTGAATTTTAAATGTATTTGGAAAATTCAAAACAGTGCACAAATGGAATAATTGGAAAGGTTATGAAATTTGGAGCAATAAACATATAAAGTTTGTATTTATTGGAATTATAGATTTGAAGTTATGGATTTTTGAAGTTAGGGGTTTATTCTGCCAATTTAAAAAGAATTAGAAATTAACAGATTAGTTTTTTAAACGTTTGTTACCGTGCAGGAACTATACCTACACGCTGCCAGGTAGGGCCCAGGGCCTCTCTGTGCTCACGTGGCGCACGAGGGGCTTACAGGTGGGGTCAGTGGGGTGTGTGATGGATAATAGCCAAAAAAAGTTGGCTTTGCGCCGGCCGGGACTCGAACCCGCGCGCTAGGGTTGCGCTGCACGGTGGGTAACCACTGGGCTACTGCTGCTGCGTTGTATGGATACAGAGAGCATGGGGTCTTGAGGTGGGCACCGCGCGCGGGATCGGAAACTGACGAAACTGAAGGTGTTTTCTCTGCACGTAGACACAGAACCGACGACTGACCGCTGCACCTCGGCTCGACGGCCGGCCACGCGGCGGCGGCGCATGCTGGGGCGCGCTGTGGGGGTGGCGTGGTGCAGGTGCTGGTGCGTGCCTAGGTGCGGAATCGTGAGAGGACATGAGGACAGGGAGAGGATACCGATCGCACCTGCTGCTGCTGCTGTCGATGACGGCTGCCTGACGGCAGTGGCAGAGGTGCTCCTCTCCGGCGACGGCGCGCCTTCCACGGTGCCTCCCGGCAAGCACCGAGGGGACGGGGCGACTCCCGGGACTGCGCCGTTTCCATTCCCGGGGAGCGGAGCCCCTCGAGGTGGATGGCGACCGGCGAGGGTGACGGGGAACAGGTGGTGTTCGGTGGCTGGTTGCAGGGTTCAGACAACGAAAGGAAATAGCAGAGAGGTGATCGGGGGAAGAGGAAGAAGGGATGGCGGCTGGGGGAGAAGGGTTAGGGTTAGCTGCGATCGGAGGAGGAGGGGGATATATGGAGGGAGTAGTTCCCGTACGGCAAGCCATCGGGAGGGCATGGAGTGATCGGAGGGTTCTCCTGCAGTCGTACAGGTGACATCACGCGAGGAAGAAGACAACGTTGAAGGGGGTATCGGGCCAAAAAAAATGGATGGGCTTGGGCTGGTTGATGATGGGCTGTGCTTTCTCCCCCCTCTAAACCAGTTATTCTTTTTACAATTTCTGATTGTTTTTTTTTTTTTTGTAGAAAACCCAAAGGAAGGAAAAGATGAGTTTTTGAGTTAGTAAAAAGGTTAGAAAAATTAGGTTAAGTTAGTTAGGTTAATAGCAAACAAAATGCTAACTTTTATTTTCCAAAGTTTAAACTTTAAAATATTGTTTGTAGTTAATTCAAATTGGGGTTAAAATTGATTATTAGGTGCTTATAAATGAAACCAACCTTCAATAGGGTGAACCCTACTTTAGCTTAGAACAAAAGGTTAGATTGTTGTGGGCAATTTTATAATTCCAATTGAGTGTTGTTTGAGATTTGAGTTTGAAAACAATTTGGGAGTTATTTGTTTGAAATAGAAGCACCATTTTAGTAATTGATAACTATGAAATAAAATGACAACAAAGGAGTTGTTTTTATTTGTTATTTTTATTCCAAAAGTTGTAACAGAGCAAGTATGAAAACAAGGCAGTTGAAATTGTTTGATTTTCATTGTGAAAACAAAGAATAACAGATGCAAAACAAAAGGAACAAATGCAACAAATAAGAAACAAATGCAAACAACATGGAAACAATATGATGACATGATGCAATACTTTAAGTAACAAGAAATCAAACATTCTAGGGGGTAGTTTTCATACTTGGGATGTTACAATTTACCCAATGACCGCAAGGCCGTTGAGAACAAATGGATCTTTAAAAGGAAAACTGACGCTGATGGTAATGTGACCGTCTATAAAGCTCGACTTGTCGCAAAAGGTTTCCGACAAATTCAAGGAGTTGACTATGATGAGACTTTCTCACCAGTAGCGATGCTTAAGTCAGTTAGGATTATGTTAGCAGTTGCTGCATTTTTAGATTATGAAATATGGCAGATGGATGTGAAAACGGCGTTCCTTAATGGTGACATTGAGGAAGAGTTGTATATGATGCAACCCAAAGGTTTTGTTGATCCTAAGGATGCTGACAAGGTGTGTAAGCTTCAACATTCCATTTATGGACTGAAGCAAGCATCCCGGAGTTGGAACCTCCGTTTTGATAAGGTGATCAAAGGTTTTGGATTTATCCAAACATACGGAGAAGCTTGTATTTACAAGAAAGTGAGTGGGAGCTCTGTAGCATTTCTAGTACTATATGTGGATGACATATTGTTGATTGGAAATGATATAGAACTTTTAAAAAGCGTAAAAGGTTATTTGAACAGTAGTTTTTCGATGAAAGACCTCGGTGAAGCAGCTTATATATTAGGCATCAAAATCTACAGGGATAGATCAAGACGCTTAATTGGACTTTCGCAAAGTACATACCTTGACAAGATTTTGAAGAAGTTCAAAATGAAGATAGTAGGAAAGGGTTCCTACCTATGTTGCAAGGCAAGACGTTGAGTAAGACTCAATGTCCAGCTACAGCAGAAGATAGAGAAAAGATGAATAAGACTCCCTATGCTTCAGCCATAGGTTCTATCATGTATGCTATGCTATGTACAAGACCGGATGTGGCACATGCTATTAGTTTGACTAGTAGGTACCAATCCAATCCAGGTTTTGAACACTGGACTGCGGTCAAGAATATCCTAAAGTACTTAAGAAGAACTAAGGATATGTTTCTCGTATATGGCGGTGAAGAAGAGCTCGTCGCAAGATGTTACGTCGATGCTAGCTTCGACACTGATCCGGATGACTCTAAGTCTCAGTCCGGGTACGTATTTGTTATGAATGGAGGAGCTGTAAGCTGGAGGAGTTCCAAGCAATCCGTGGTGGCGGGATCATCAACAGAAGCGGAATATGTTGCTGCCTCGGAGGCAACACATGAAGCAGTTTGGATGAAGGAGTTCATATCCGAACTAGGCGTGGTTCCGAGTGCGTTGGATCCAATGGTTATCTATTGTGACAACAATGGTGCCATAGCCAATGCTAAGGAACCAAGGTCTCACAAGAATTCCAATCATATCAAGCGCCGTTTTCACTCCATCCGTGAGCATGTCGCAGATGGGGATGTAAAGATTTGCAAAGTACATACGAATCTGAATGTGGCAGATCCGTTGACTAAAACTCTCTCAAGGGCAAAACATGATCAACACGAGAACTCAATGGGTGTTAGATTCATCACTATGTAATATAGATTATTGCCCCTAGTGCAAGTGGGAGACTGAAGGGAATATGCCCGAGAGGCAATAATAAAGTGTTTATTATGTCATTCCTTGTTTATGATAGATGTTTATTTCTCATGCTAGAATTGTATTAACCGGAAACGTTGATACATGTGTGATTAATAAACAAACCGACGTTCCTAGTGAAGCCTCTCTTTTAACTAGCCCGTTGATTAAACAGATGATCAAGGTTTCCTGATCATGAACATTGGATGTTGTTGATAACGGGGTCATGGCATTAGGAGAATGACATGATGAACTTAAACCCTAACTAAGTATAACAATACGATCAAGTCATTTAGTTTTGTTGTTATGTCTTACATTCGGAGTAACATTATTCCTTAGACCATGAGATCATGTTAATCACTAATACCGAAAGAATACTTTGATGACATCAAACGTCACACCATGAAAGGGTGACTATAAAGGTGGAATTGGATATTTGGAAAGTGTTAGTTGAAGCTCATGGATCGAGAATGGGATTTGTCCATCCAATATGACGGATAGATATACTCAGGGCCCTCTCGGTGATATCACATCGACACCCCTTGCAAGCAAGTGATATGATCACTAGGATGTTATATCACGGGAACGAGAAAAGAGTACTTGTTGGATAACGAGATCGAACAAGGTATAGTGGATACCGATGATCGGATCTCGGACAAGTAATATATCGCGAGACAAAGGGAAATCGTTACGACGTTGAAAGGTTCACACGATCACGAGAGTCATCGTTGAATATATAGGAGTCATCACGGATTTCCAGATCCCGCTGTTGATTATTGATCGGAGAGGAGTCTCGATCATGTCTATAATATTCGCGAACCGTAGGGAGACACACTTAAGGTTCGATGAAGCGTTAGAGAGGATACGGAATGCCGAAGAATATTTTGGGCAGCTCCAGAATTGTTTCGGGGAAAATTGAAATAGTTCAGGGGTTTTTTCGTTGAATGGTTGTTAATAGAATTAACAAATGGTTCGAGGTGCTGCATGCAAATGTTTGTTAATGGAATTAACAAATATAAATAAATAAATAAAAATGTTTTATTTATTTATGAAAAAAAACCTTTGGATTTTCCAAGTGGGAAATTAAGGTATTTTGAGTCGGTTTTGAGTGGAGCTTCCACTCACATGAAGAGAGGAAGGGGTGGGGGCACCCATGGCTGGCCGCACCCCCCCTTTGGGCTGCCTCCCCCTCCCCTATAAAAGGAGGGTGAGGGCACTCTCTTCTCTACACACTTGCCCACACATTTTCCCTTCCACCCGCTGCTCCATTCCATGGTCTCCGGCTTGGCGAAGCCCTGACCGTGGGATTCTTCACCACCACCACGCCGTCGTGCTGCTGAAATTCCGGAGGGATCCTCTACTTCCGCAACCCGCTAGAACGAGGGAACAGAAGTCCTCATCGAGCTGAACGTGTGACCGATTACGGAGGCACCGCCGGATTGTGGTGCTCTTCTTCTCGCTCGGGATCAGCGTGAGAACGACTACGCCAACAACGAGATCTTTTCTCGTACCACTTTGAGTCTTCGAGGGTATGTTATCTCAAGACTCTCTTTCTCCCCATTTCCTTTCATCTCATAGATTAGATCTTGTCCATTCGGGTTTATCGCGCGTAGGAAAATCTTTGTTTTCTATGCTACGTTCCCCTTCAAATTCCCACATGGTGGAGGCCGTCTTGTATGAACTGGCGAGGCGAGAATACGTAATTATTCCTAACAATAAGTCCGCCTTGTGGCCAAGGATGGATTAAGAGAGCACGAGCAAAATGTTTTTTCGCCCACAGATGAATATATCCGTGTTCGTCAAAATAGTCTTCTTGCTTTACCTTAAACTTGTTGTCAAAGTTTGGGATGGGCTCTTCCTTAGGAACATTTGAGGGCACCGCCCTTTCCCTCGCATCCGAGTCGGATGCAATGGGCTAGCAGCTGGATTGCAGGGGATATTCTCCTTCCCTGGTAGCCGAGTACTCCTCCCCAACCGCTGTTGGGGTGTCTGACGCAGCGGCGGGAGATGGCTTCACTCCTCTTTGCACAGCAATCTTATGTTTCTTCCGGCCTTTCCCATTCAAAGTGGTAGGGGCAAGGGTAGAAAATAAAAGAGAAGAAAAATTCGAGAAGTGAGATTCCGAGAAACAGCACACGTGCAACAAAAAGCATACAAATGGAAAACCTGGTTTTTTTCTACTTGGAAGTAGCGACAGCCACATCGTCAAGATCGATGACTTCTTGAGCAGAGGTTGGCTTCTTGCGCTTCTGTCCTCCGGATTGGAAGTTGGCGCGAAGTGCATCCAACTCCTCATCGGTAGAAAGTTCTGCTTCAGGAAGTTCAAGAAGCTGACAAAATAAGTAAAGTCCGGGTTAGTATCGAAAAGTATCCGAGAAAAAGAAGACAAGGATTCAAGAAATTTCCCAAAGGAGAGAAGTATATCTTTGGAGCAAGGTTTTTGGCGTGGTACATTGGTCGGCTCTCCTCGTATTGGTCATGAGTAGAAACCAGCTGATTCACGCGCTTCTCGAAGTCTTTTTTTGAAAACGCGCTTTTCGTCGCCCTCATCACGTTGTCTGGGCCCGTGTATTCACACATAAGCCGAGTTCCACGATACGCAAGGGGCCGAAGCCGCCTTCCGATCCAGCAAAGGATTGTATCCATGCCGGTTAGCAGAGGAGTAGCGGAGACGAGTTTGGTGATTCGTCTCTTGATCCTCATCAGGTCTGGAGGCAGAACCTGTACCGCGTCCACCGCCCAATTGTCTTGGGGTGTGGCTGCGTAATTGACAAAAGGCAGGATGCCTGTTTCCTTTCCAGGAAACGGAACATCCGCATGGTAAAAGAACGAGCCCGTCCAAAATTTGACAGACTCAGATGTCTTGATCTTGGGAAACCAATCCTCCCTAAACCTATGGAAGGTAAAGGAGATAGTCCCGCAAGTCGGAAGGGCGCCCTCAGAAGGGTTGCGTTTAACACTAAAGTAATACTGCCAGAAATCCATACGGGGTTCTATCCCTAGATAACCCTCGAAAAGGGCCTGGAACCCGGCTAAATAAAGAATGGAGTTGGATGGCAGATATTCTGGCTGGATCCTATGGTGATCTAGGAATTGGCAGAAGAAGGCGGAAGGTGGGAATCCCATACCTCGGTTGATATGGGAAGCTAGGAGAACCCGCCCGCCAGGTTGTGGAGACGGCTCGGTGTCGTCCTCGTTCACCCGCCATTTGCCTTTTACCATGAACCCTTCCTTCTCCAATGCCGGGAGAAGAGATGGAACCATCTTGAAGTGGCTCCAATTCCCAGCGTTCTCCTCTCCTTAGTCTTCACCTCTTGCGGTGGCAGAAGCGACGATGTCTTCACCGCCGCGAGTAGAATCCTCCTCCGTAGGCTCGGAGAAGGGAGGAGGAGGGGGGCAGAGGCCGATGGCAGGGGCGTATTTTCGGTCACGGGAGGAAGATCCCCGCTAGCCAGCTCGTTGATGATGGATTCGATGTCCACGACGGTGCCTTCCAAGTCAGAGGCGCGGGGGGAATCTCCGGTTGCCATTTTCTGGCGGCGCGGTCGCGAGCTTGTTCCTCCGATGATCATTCCGGGGAGAAGCTCGGGGGCTTGGTCTTTGCGTGCTCTCGAACTTGGGCTCTAAGCGTTGGGCTCTGTGTGCTCGAGGAGGAAGAATGAAGCGGAAGGGAAAACAGAGCCCCCGAGACGGCTATTTATAGCCAGATGCGAGGAGATTAGCCCCAACGGCTATATTATCCGTTGGATGCGCGACGCGTGTAACGCCCGAAAATTCCGGGAAATGAGGGGACAGGGTGATTATTGCTATCTCCTCGTTTCCCGCGAGAGAATCTGTCAGAGGATACGTTTCAGGGTTTGACTTAACCCAAACGTCCGTGACGTCAGCAGGATTTCATCGCTGATGTCATGAAAGTTTCTTCTCCGCGAAGGCTCGTGGAAGAAAGCCGGACCTTTGTAAAATCCGAGTTTTGAGTTAAGATATTTTTGGTAAAAGAAGAATCAAGACAAAACGCCGACATTTCTCAGAAAGAATGCTAATGGACGAAGAGCGGCAGAATGAAGTCTTAATCCTTCTTGGGGCTACTGTCGGATATGTATTGATTAGGGGTATGTCCAGCATTGGCCTACGATCCAGATTACCAGGGTGGCCCATTGGTAATGGATCATAGTCCATTGGGCGGCCCAGTAAGCTGATGCGCAGGGAGCCAGATTCTAGAAGAACCCGGACCATGGCCCAAAGTGGTGCGGCTTGGAGGAGAAGACGGATTCCTTACTTTCCAAGTTATATACTTTCCGTAGTCTTCTAGGTTTCCTTTCTATAAGCTCTAATCTGGCTATCTATATAAAGCCAGACGGGAGCAACGAACAGAGACACAGACAATTAGCTAGAAGCCAACTCCCCGAGAAGTTGATCCTCGTCGAGTTAGCAAAACCATACTCACATTGTACTCTATATACTTCAGGCTTCAACACTGATTTAGTGAGATTGCAGGAGTAGGAACGCCGCCTAGTTTCGTCATTCCGAAACTGGGTAAACTTGGTGATCTCGTTTGTTGTACTACCACGTCCCCCCGCGGTTCTACCAGTAGGCTCATCGCACCCCCGTCTATGAACTCTACCGCGATGTCTTGACATTTCTCAAAACCGTTTATCAATACCTTATGTTCATCGTTGGGTTCAACACTATTAGTTATAAAAAAGGCTACGATAGATTCCCTGCACTGTGGGTCATTAGAGAACAAATTACAAATCAATTTTATATTTACAGAAGAGTCTATGAAAGATATGTTTGCTTACAAAATATGATATGTGTCAATTATTAGTGTTTCCATGAGTTGGGAACTCTCAAAATTATATTGTTATAAATAAAATGAAAGAGTTGACACTAGAGAAAGATGCTAGTTTAGCAAAGCTCAACTTTCTACTTATTTACCATGAGGGTAATGTGAACTGCAATAAACATGATCAAACACGTTGGTGAAATATATAAGAACATATCCCAAGTCAACACTATAGGTTTTCTTGTGGAGAATAGAAGGAGTGGGTAAACTGACTCGATATAAAAGTAAAGGATAAGCCCTTTGTAGAGGGAAATCAGTGATTAATCACGTGCTAGAGCTTTTCATTTGAAAACTATGAGAGGTGCATGTTCTATGTCAGTGACTGGTAATAGATAACTCAATATTTCCCATGCTAAACAAGATTTTAAGAGTGTATCCCATAGAGAAACGAGAACGTTCATATTATCCTTTGTTTACCACAAGCAAATTTTGACTGATTCCTCAGGAACAAAGTGTGAAGGAGTGCTTATTGGTTATTGTTGTTGTTTATCTTTTGTGGACTGGGCACCTGCTTTCCTGATCTTTGTGCAATACTAAGGACAAGCACATTATGCATGCAAGTCAAAGCTAAGCTTTTTCAACATGTGTAAATAATGAACTATCTACCACTTCCTCATGAGCTAAAAATAGAGGTACAAATAAGAAGTAATAATTATAATTTTTAAAATTTAAAGGTAGCACATGACAAAAATTACTTAGAATGGCACGGAAATACCATGCATGGGTAGGTATGGTCGAAAGAAATGGCATGGATAACGGCTCAAGGATTATATGCACGAGTAGATCTCATACTAAGTACAAGGTCTATGCTAGTAAAGGATTTATAGTAAACACACATTGTTGAGAGATATGAACCAATATGGAATCTATGAAATGAGAACAAACATGAAGTATTAAGTTGTCTTCCTTGTCAGCATAACACTTCAATCATAAGAACATAATACTTGAAAACTAACAAGCATTAAAGATGTTTGTGATAATATATCTTCATGTGTATCTCTCTTCTTTGGTATAAGTCTCTAAGAATTGTTGCTATGACCAATGCTTATGGTTGCCAATATTGAGTAAACTTTCAATGCTACACAAAATATAAAGTCACTACTTCTCACAATACTAGCATATTCTAACTGACAGAATACAAAGTACAGTGCACTAAAAGGAAGATTTCTCATTAATAATCCATCATAAACGACCCCACACCAACGGATACAAAGCTCACTCATAAAGGAGTGACAACCCATACTGCAAACAACCATCCTATAAAATAACTTCTCTAATTATGATAGGACACACGACTCTAAAAACAAAAGCGATAAAAGATAAAGATACCGGGGAAGCCCCCCAACTTGAAACAAGCCAAGGGAGTGCCAAAAACCCATAATGATTAAGCTTGATCCCTTATTGGTGCTTAAATATCCTTGATAAACATATCAATAGTCTCTTTGAGATCCTTAATTTGAAATATCAGTTTACGAATTGCCTCAATGTTACTTTCAACACGACTCGTGAGTAGGTCCATAGGTGAATCCCAGCGTCTAGATCCGTTCCCCCCCCAATCTTCCTTAATCTCAGGTCCAAAGCTTCCATCTCCTACACGCTCAGAATGATCCATATTGCAAAATAAGCTAATTATCCTCTGGGAGTGTTTTCAGAGTTGATGGCTATGAAGTAAATCATTGAAGGGATTTGTGGTGTGTAAGAAAGGATTCATTTCTGTTAGGTTGCTACGAGGAACTTTACCACTTGTTGTGATCCTTGCCCCTTTTTGGAGTGAAAAAAGGTTCGTAATCACTTCAATTCTTGCTATGGTGGCGTAAGAATATTGACACGGATCCTCTTGTATCTCTTCTCCCTCCTCATAGGACATCTCCTCCATAGCTTCCTCTTTTACTCCAATACCATGGATGTTCTTATCTTCATCTCCATCACTGGCATTGTTAAAACCGGAGGAAGACATCTTGATCTCGGATTTCGGGATCCTCACAGAGACAACAAGAAAATTAAACAACATTAAAACATGAGATACGGTCCCGCGACAATCCTGGGGATCATATAGAAAAGTTGTCATAACAAAAGGAAGGTAATGATTCGAAGAGGAGTCGGAGGCGAGCTCCAGGGAGTCGGCCCGCACCCTCAGGTCGCTTGGCCTCCTAGTAGTCTGTCTCCGGCTCTCTTTTTTACTCCATTTTTTTAACCTCAGAAACGATTAATATCAACTTTTTACGACTTTTTGCACTGTTTTCCTTACCGTAGCACTCACATATTCCTTTTCTGGTTATGTATGCTTCCGGTATTCAATTTCTATATACTCTTCCAAAGTGATCAAGAGATTTCCTATGTTTGGTAGTTGTCCTCTTCTACGAACGTGGCTTCAAGAGAAATTTCACCTAAAGATGAGGTTGATTGTCTGGGAACAATGTTATGAAACTTGATATTGCTTGGATTCAATTGTCATGTTGACAACTGATTACCCATGGGTCTGGGGTGTCAGTCGTAGATTTTTTGATAAATAAGAGTGTCGAACCCAACGAGGAGCAGAAGGTATTGATAAATAGTTTTGAGCAAGGTTTCACTCTAACACAAGAAAACGAATGTTTAGGGATTTTTGGTAATAGTGAATAAAGATATAGCAAGTGGCCCAATCCTTTTTTAGCACAAAGGACAAGACGATGGTGTTTCTTATAATGACTAAAACGTTGCTGAGGACACCCGGGAGGATTCGTCACGTTATTTTTATCACACGCCGTTGATTAATCTTTATCGTTTTGGTTAGTGTTATGTGGGTAGAACTATGCTAAGGCATCTTCCCATCCAAGAAAAATGCACACTTACGATTAGACTACTTGCAAGCGTCCGAACTACAATATACCCCCTATGTCCCACTTTACATGTCGCAGACCTAGAGATGGAATAGTACAAATCTTTTCTAGAGCTTACGACAACTAAAACCGGACAGAGGTAGTAGTAATTAAGAAATAAATCTAATCGTAGCAATAAACTCTTGGTATTTACTACTCCCTTATGTAAAGTCTTGCAAACTGGGGTTCAGGTTTCTGTCACTCCGGCAACCCTCCATAAGCAATCCAATACACAATGCATTCCTCTAAGCCCATAAAGGTTAATTGCTATGTAGTCGACGTTCACATAACACCACTAGAGAAATAGAAACACAACTTAAATATCAAACCAGTAAATATTATTCAACGAATCACTACTGATAACGAGACTTCTCCCATGTCCTCAAGAACTAAATGAACTACTCACAACACATCATATGAATCTTGATCCGAGGTGATATAATTATGAATAGCAATTTGATCATAAAGAGTAAACACTGATAATTGTCACAAGCATCAACTATGAAGGGGTAATCAACACCAATAGAGAGATCTAATAAATAGTACTAGATAGAACCCTAATTTTTACAGCAAGGTGAGATGGGATGATGATGGTGCTGATGGTGGTGTTGATGTTGATGGTGATCCCGATGATACCCGGAGTGATGACGATGACGATGGTGATGATTTCCCCCTCTGGTAGAGAATTTCACGGCAGAATCTCCCCGCCGGGAAGGTCTTTTCTTCTCTGTCTTGTTTTCTTCGCGAGAGGGGGCGGGAAAGTTCTAAGAAGTGGCTCCCGGAAGTTTTTAGGTCAGGGGGATTAAGTACACCAAAGGGGAGCATGAGGCGGGGCTCGGGGCCACCACGTTGGCCCCATGCGCGGCCTAGGGAGCACACAAGCCTAGCGAGCCCCTGGTGGCTAGATGGCTCCCCTCCAGGTCTCCTACTGTTTCCCCCCTCTAACAGGTATTTCCCCCTGACTTCTGGATCTGATTTTTTTTTGGAAAACCATAAAACGCACATAAAACCATAAAATAACATAATTATAGCACTCTAATATGAAATATATCAACTAATAGAAGAGAATCAACATATAAAATAGTGATGCAAAATGGACGTATCAATTCCCCCAAGCTTAGACTTTGCTTTGTCTCCGAGCGAAAACTGAGCTCAGAAAACATGACCTCATGCTCTACGGAGTGAAGTGTCGGTAATGAAGAATACAAACATGAAGCATCATTAAATACTCAACAAATACTAACAATTATATACAACAACCTTTCTCATAATCCTTCTCGAAGAGAAGTAATGATTCAATCATATACGGGTGGAGTAAGGTGCAAATTCATTGAGCAATGGCAAACTTTGTTCTTGGTGAAATAAGAACTGACAAATAAATCTTATATTTCCAGAAGAGCCTATGGTGAGAGCTAATAATAAAATAACACATGTTTCAATTATCACAAAGTCTTTTCGTTAATAGAAAACTTTCAAGAGCTATGTTCTTATAAAGGACGCGAAAACAACTGAATCAAAGGAAGATGCTAGTCAGCAAAGCTTAACTTTCAACTTATTTACCTCGATGGTAATGTCAACTGCAATAATACATGGTTAATAACATCATGGACATATATAAGAATGCATCTCAGTTTAACATCATAAGTTTGCTTGTAGAGAATAGACGGGATGGGTAAAACCGACTCAATCCTAATTGTAAAGATAGGCCCTTCACAGAGGGAAGCAGGGATTACTCATGTGCTAGATCTTTTCAGTTTAAAAACATATGAGAGACGTCAAAATAAATTTGAGAGGTGTACATTTTTTTGTCAACGACTGATAGTGAAAATCTTATCATAACTATGTAAAGCAAAGTTATAGACTTGTGAGAGCGGTTTTCATTGGCACATTCCTTCCTTTCTTTATGAATGACACTCCCCCACCTTGTATTGCACAAACCATGGCTAGATGAATTTGCGGGTGCCTGCCAACAATCATGAATCCATGAGGGAGTGTCCTTCTTTATCATTTAAGTTCATATTATTTGGCACCGGCTCTCTTGCAATTAAAATGAGCACAAATTCCATAATCATTGGGTGAATAAGAAAAAAGAACTTTGCTTGACATAAGATATGATAAGTTCTAAACTACTTTCTCATGAGCTTAGAACAGAGGTGCAAATATAAAGTATTAATAGTTTTGAAGATTTAAAGGTAGCACACAAGACATTTATTTGGAGTGGCGGTGAAATACCACATATAGGAATGTATGGTGGACAGTTGTGGAAGGTTTTGGTTCAGGTTAGGATGCACGAGTAGTGATTATACTCAGTACAGGGTTTTAGGCTAGAAAAGGCTTTATAGGAAACAGAGAGATACAAACTGATATAAAACCATGCAATGTTATAGAACAAGAAGTATTGTAATTTTCTTCCTTGTCAGCATAACACATAAGTCAAAAGAACATATAACTTCAAAGTTTTACAGGCTTAAAAGATTTGTGGGGTAATATATCTGCATGTGAAATCTCTCTTCCTTGTTCTAAGTCTCTAAGTGTTATTGTTGTGACCAATGCTATGTTTACCAACAATCGATAAATTCCTGCCACTACACCCAACATCAGATCACTACTTTTCATGAGACAAGCATGGAAGAACAATCGCAATGAATAGACTATAAAGTGCAGCTAAGTAAAAAACAAAGACTTGTATGGATTTTTCATCATAGAAAAACTCACACCAACAAATATAAAGCTCACTTATACAGGAGTGATAGCTCAACTTGCAATAACCATACTATATGATAACTTCCCTAATCATGATATGACACACGAGTAAAATATAAAGATAAAGATACCGGGGCAACTCCCCCAAGCTTGGAACAAGCCGAGAAAGAGCCATTACCCATGATAATTAAGCTTGGTCCGTTGATAATGCTTTGAGACTTAGATAAATTTCTCGAGGACACCCAAGAGATCTTCAATTTGAAATCTTAAATTATGATTCATCTCGGTATTATATTTAACAGGAATCATAAGCTTGTCCATATGAGAATCCCAGCCCTCGGCTGAATTTCCCCATTCCTCCTTACACAATGAATATATAAAAAATTAAGGCATTTCATGAAGTTTTTCATACAAGAACACATACCTCTTCCAATCCTAGTTCTGGTCTGATCTTATATTTGGCCTTTATGTTTTCTTTCGGGGTGACTACATGTATAATATCAGCTTCCACATTGTATGGACCACCGGATAAATAATGCTTCAGTCTTTGGCCATTCACCACTTGTGGGTTGGTGCCCTTCATGCAAAAAATCTGAGACGAGACCTATATAATAACACCTTATCGCCAATATTAAATTCTCTTTTGAGATTTTTTTTATCATGCAACTTATTAACTTTTTATTTAAATATTGAGAATTTGCATAAGCTTCACTTCTTTATTCATCTAGAGAACTCATATCCAGCAGTCTTTTCTAACCAGCTAATTAAAAGTCACAGTTGAGTTGTCTAACATCCCAATAAGCTTTGTGTTCTAGGTCAAGAGGCAAATGGCAAGTCTTCCCACAAACCATCTTATCTGGAGACATGCCCATAGGATTTTTATAAGAAGTTCTATAAGCCTACAAAGCATCACTAAGTTTCTTAGACCAGTTCTTTCTAGATTTTTTACAGTATTTTGCAAAATTAATTTTATTTCTCTGTTGGTCAATTCTACTTGACAACTAGTTTTAGGATGATATGGTGAAGAAACTCTATAGTTAACATCATACTTAGCTAGAGATTTTCTAAAAGCGCCATGAATAAAGTGAGAACCTCCATCATTCATAGGATATCTAGGCACACCAAACCATGGGAAAATTTTGTCGTTAAGCATTTTCATAGAGGTTTTATGATCAACACTTTTAGTGGGAATAGTTTCTACACATTGAGTAACATAATCAACAACAACAAGAATATGAGTATAGCCATGTGAAGGAGGGAAAGGACGCATAAATTCAAATTCCCAATAATCAAAAGGTTCAATAACAAGAGAATAATTCATACGCATTTCATTACGTCTACTAATATTACCAACCTTTTGATATTCATCACAAGTTGAAATAAATTTCTTAGCATCTTTAAGAAGAGTACGCCACTAAAAACGTGATTGTAAAACCTTGTGTGCAGTTCTTTCACCAGCGTGATGTCCTCCATAAGGACTATCATGACATTTCCTGAATATATCTTCTTGCTCATGCTTAGGTACACATCTTCTAAAAGTTCCATCTACAACTTCTTTATATAAATGTGGGTCATCCCATAAATAATGCCGCGGATCATAAAATAATTTCTTCCTATGTTGATGAGTAAAGCTTATGAGGAAAAAACTTAGACAGAATGAAGTTAGCATAATAAACATACCAAGGATTTTCATTTGAGTTAACATTTATTGCAGGAAGTTGTACATCAGGAAAACTATCGTGGTGTTGTCACGGCAAGTGTCCTCGTGCGAGAACTAGATTGTGACGCTATAGCTTCTATGTGAATATCGAAATGGTTATGGTGGGAACGATAAAAGTGAGTTTACCTAGGTTTGATCCCTCTATGGAGGGTAAAACCAACTCTTGCATCTTTACTATTTGATGATTCGAGTTCTCAATTATAAGGAGTGATTCTGCCTTCCGATGTCTCGATAACTGTTTCTATGAGCTACAACTTAGTTTCTACGTCCCAGGAACTTACTTTATATAGCAGACAAGTTCTTGGGTTTACAAACGAATCTGGGTCATGCCCGCAGTCGAAGTCCTAGCGTAACCCGGCCGGACGAGCCAATGCCAGTTTATGCGGGGGACCGGGTCTCGCACAATCGGTTCTAGAATCTTCCATTGGCCCATAGACATACTGGCCCTGGCCCTGTTCTTGGTCCCTAGACCGGCTCACAGGTCGGGTCTTGATTTTTTCATCGCATTAGACTGGAATCCTGGTCTCTCCTGCTATTCTCCAATAATCATGTTTTCTTGGTATCGCCGGTTCTGGGATAAACCTGCTTGCGAATTATAAATCGGCCTTCACCTTATCCGGTTTAGGAACTCCTTGGATGGGGGACCCCTTTAGTAATTCCCCCAACATTAGCCCCTGGTTAATATGAACGCCAAATTAAAATTTTCTCGTTCATGTTAAGCTCTTGAGAGGAAAGCATAAACTTGTATAACTAGGAAATAAGCCGGGTCTTGTTGTCCGGTTTCGAATGGTAAACCGATGCTTTCCCTAACCAAATCTTGGTATGAATCAGTTAGAGATTCATCTTCCTTTTTCCCGCTCTTTACGTATCCATTTAAACAGATCCGGTTTATCTGGGTAGTTATGTTTGCGAGCCTATCTCCTTGATTCGTGGAACTGAATATTTTATGACTTATCCTGTGATTTTCTACATGCATTTAATATTGCGAATCTAGCGCATTTAATCTCCATATTTCCTTTTTCTGACCTAGGTCAACACCAAAAATGCAGTGTTTCCTGTGGTCTTTTTTGCAAAAGACCACGATAATTCTTAGGGTTTTGCCCCCGTCTATAAATAGTGGAGAGGGGGTGACCCTAGGTCATTCCGTACCACCCTCGCCCACTTCTCCTTCCTCCAGCGCCACCCAGGAGCTCGATTGAAGTTCAAGCTCCACCTCCGCCGGAACTTCACCGTCGTAAGCAGAGAAGATTATGGGAGAGAATTCCATGGAGAGCAACGGTGTGGGAACCGGCAAAAAGAAGAAAGTTGCTGACCCGGCTTGTTCCTCCACCTAGAACAAGAAGGAGATGATCCTCGACTGGTGTATGTCTGACGTCTCCCACGCCCGGCTCTAGGAGATGCAGAGAACCGACCTGCTGCCGGATAACATTTCCTCGCACACACCTGGAGACGAGATACGGCCCACTACTGGATCGGCTGAGGTGATTGTCTTATTCGATCACGTGACCTAGGGGTTCCGCCCACCCAGGTCTCGTTTCTTTCGTTGTATCTCAGCGCATTATGGTTTACGTCCCCAAGATATTCCTCCAAACTCCATTCTCAATGTTAGCAACTTTGTAGTCTTTGTGAGGACTATCTCCAGCTAGCCACGCCAAATTATGGTAGAAATCCTACTTTTACTGCAAAGATACTTCCCAAACCGGCGAGCCTCCTTTGTCAGCATTTAGTTTTCGAGGACAAGATGAAATATTTCGCTAAACCGGAAGCTCGTTCCAAAAATCACTCCTCCGCTCAAGCGCGTCAAGTCCTTGATACTTCATGGCTTGACCGCTTTAGATCTTACCCAGACTTGGGTGTCCTGGCATATTCAACCTCTCAGCATCAGGGACCGGCTCTTCCATGAGTATACCGATTTAGTCGCGGATTGAATGAGATACTCAATCAACACTCCTTCTAAAACTGAGCTAACCAAGATGTTGAAGAATATGGTTGGCTTGCACAGGGATAGAGTCCATGAGGTGGGACTTCCCGCTTTTTCTGCGCTGAACTCGGACCCTCTAGTAAGTGAACATGTTTTTTCTTGTAAACTGTTTACTCTGCTAGTTTATGAACTCAATATTGGTGCTAACCCAGCTGTTTTTTGGTTTACAACTTTCTGATGCTTTCTGGGTCACCACTAAGGAGCCAACTACGTCCCTAGAGGACAATGATGAGCAGGAGCAACACGCGAGGAGGAAGAGGTTTCTGAACTAGATTCTCTTGATTGCCTTCATAACCAGTTAGCTCACGCCGGTTCTTCGCAGGATGAACAAGGGGATGTCGGTTCTGATGCGGCTTAGGGAACATCAGCTTAGGATGCATCGGTTCAGCAGGCGCTAGATCTTGATTCTTCCACTCTAGTAACTGGCTCTACCGCAGATGTTAGAAGGACACACCATCGACGAAGAAGAGGGGCCGTCAAGCGGTAGAAAAGGACACGCAGGATGGTGTGTAGGCTAGCAAAAGGAAAAGGACCCCGAGTTATGGATCGACTGACCCATACGCAGGTTTGCCTTATAAACCTTCTCCTTGCAGAGTGGTAAGGCCTCCATAGTCTACTACAGCATCTCGGCCTTTTACGGGGAGGATCTGGCCTGAGCTAATATCATACAGATTTGCCAAATTCTGGGTCTTCTCAGTATATCGTTGGAAGTGATTTTCTATCAACTCTGGGTAAGTTCATTTCCCTTCCCCTTATCATTATGAACTTGTTTTGTTGCCACTTTCTATATATAAACTTTTTTCTCTCTTTGCAGCGCTCAAGCTGTTACCAAGGCTATCCCAATCTAAGTTGTTGATCCCACCAGCAACTTGCAGAAAGAGACTATTGATGAAGAGATGGATGAACCGACGACATCAATGCCGGTTCAAAGAGAAGTTGATGACTTTGTGCCTGATGTATAGGTGGGGGAGACCTGGCAGCTGCTGTGGGGACCCCAGACAAGATGCCCGAGACCGCCAATATGCATACACTCATGATCCCAGATCGACAGTCATGAGCAACATATTTAGAGATGGTACATCAGAGTTCACATCCATTACACGAATAACATAGTCTTACACAAATGATCCATCGACCAAGTCTGAGACAACTGTCACGCAGGACAGTGGCAACACACATAGCATAGCTGCTTTATTCTAGCGGAAGCAAACACGACGAGCGGAACCCATGTCAACGCCTTAGCACCACAGGCTGCTGACCGGGAGACGTGCCTAGTAAGCGGGATCGTCAAAGTACTCCTCCTCAAAGGTATCCTCCTGAGACGGCTCCTCGAAATCTGACCAAGACAATAGCCAGGGACGAAACCAAACCTGAGTACGTTTGAATGTACTCCTGCAAGACACCCTAAATACAGCCCAAAATGCAAGTATGGCAAGTGGTAGTAGGATAGCTATTTTATTAAAGGCTTGTACTACCCATGGTGAATGTAAGACTCAACATGGTTGAACAATTTTAACTCTTTTGAAAACAATCTTTTTGGAAGATCAACCTTTTCGAACCAACCTTTCTCCGGTACCTCATAGGTACAATTGTTCCCTTTCACGTACCTCCCAGGTACAATATCATAAACCAGTTTTCAGCTCTTTTGAAAACATTGACACAACACTAGCTACATGGCCATTCAACTGCCCGTATCCGAGGGCGCGGCTATTCTGAATAGTTTTACTCTGCAGAGGTGTACACAATCCACAAGATCCAGTACATCCGCCGTGAACAACCACGGACTGTCCGAGACAGTATGTAAACATCGGAAAACTGGTCCTAACCATCCACTATGTCCGTGCTAGTAAATGACTACCTCTTCAACTGGGTTTGTTCTCCCCGGCACCGAGTGAGTCAGCCGTATCGATCCGGTTTCCCCTGACAACACACCGCCATGGCAGGAGACCCAATTGCTGCAACCGGTAGTGAACTTAATCCCACACTGTGAATGTCCCGTTTCTCCCTCCTGGCGACAATTCGGTTCGGGGGACTCTAACCCCTATAGCACTTTGAGGTAGGCACGGACTAACACCGACAAGCAATTAGCTAGACCCCGTACCCATTTTGAGGTAGTGTGGCAGTACGTCTTGGTTGTCCGGCGAAGACTAGGTTATGTGTCATTTTTGGAAAACAAGCTGAAAACAATCCTTCTTCCCTCGGACAAGGTCCCACCTTTCCTCGGGTTCTTCCAAGACTCTTGTTGTTTCCAAAAACATCAAGTTAAGGTGTCCACTAAGGGACTTAAGTGGATTAAGTATGCCTCCAAAATTCCTAAGGGCTTGGCAACACCAAGATTATGGAGTGGCTACGACAATTTATAAGAGCGGCAAAACCATGTCTTACTTTGGAAGGGGGAACTTGAAACACTTAAGTAAAAACTTCAGAAGTAAGATATGCATGGTAAGTAAAACAGAAGCAAGCATTTAGGATGGCTTGCCTTGGTCCTGGTCTTGATCACACTCTTGAAATAAACAAGAGTTACAGAAAACCTCTTCAGGAGCAATAGTCTCTTCGTTATCTAACGTCGTAAAAAGATAAAAAGAAAACACTCAATCAGAACAAGGCAAAAACAAACACAAGCTAGTACAGCACACATACAGCAAGCATTCATCTAAAAGAAACACCACAAAATAATAATGCTACCTAACGCTAAAACTCTCAAACAATCACTAGAAACAAGCATGGCATGACATAGTCTTTCACAAGACAAGTAGCAAATTTATGGCATGAGTCCAGTGGGTGTACCACTCTCATACAAAGCCATAAAGAGTGAGATGACTCTCTGGTCATTCACCAAAATTAGTACAAATCATGGAAAAATAATCTAGAACACAAATAACTAGTAAGAGATGTGAAAACAAGCATTTCCATACACATGCAAGGCATAACCTAATAATAGAGCATAACTAAGCATGCAACCAGAGGCTGAACAAACACATAACAGAGGCATATTAAACATGCATGGCATGAAAACAATCATGGCATGAAAGTACATGTGGCAAACCACTCTAATAATCTAAGAAAATGGAAACTAGACATATATAATGACATGCATGGCAACCATGGCATTTTCATGAACAACAATCATTCCAACATGATAGATCTATAAGATAACAACCATATGGCAATGAAAACAACTCCTACACATGCTAGTGAGTTCACACAAGGCGTTCATATACTTAGCAAATTAATTAAACATGAGATTTAAAACATGGCAGAACACTATAAAACTTGTAATGCGTGCCAAAATTATTCTACAACTCAAAACATCACACAAACCTAGGATATGATAGATCTAATCATACAGAAGCTCATCCAAAAGGATTTATCTCAAAAGCATTTTAGAAAAATTCATAAAATTCATTTAGTGGCTCTCGGGTTGTTTACCATTTTGCATGCCATTTTCAATAGGAAACTCAAGTGCATGTGAGGTAAACTGCTATGGTTAGAGTTCAAAAATATCTATCCATAGAGATCAACCTCACTTCCATTGGATTCCTAAATAAAAAGTTATTGCATGTTTAAACTCTCAGATAGGCTGGATTGCAAGATTTTTCATGTTCAAACCAGGGATGCAAATGTGGATCTGCCACTTGCATGTGGTTAGGAAAACATGCAGGTACACTGGGAAAAATTGGAGTGGCCAGATTTGGGGTTTTAGTATTTTTAGCAGGATTAAAGTGATTAGGCATTTTTCAGGAATTTTGAAAAAGAATAAAAATGGCAAAGCACAGGCCTAGCGGGCCTTCGGCCACTGCGCGCCAGGGTGCGCTGCACTGGGCCGGCCCAGCTCGCTTGCGCGCGCGAGCGAACCGGTACGCTGCCGTGCGATCAAGATCTAGCGGCCAGTATTAGATCCAGGGAGATTCAAACAGAACCGTTGATCTAAAAACGGCCGGTGCAAACCGTTTCTTCTTCCTCGAGCTCGAGACAGAGCCACGGCGAGCTCGGGAGAAAGCCGCACGGGCAGAGGCTCACCTAGGGCTTGTTTGGAATCGGTGTTCGAGGACGAGGCGATGCAGTGGAGACTCCGCGACTGATTCGTGGTCGCAGCTACCCCTGATTCGTCCTGCTTTGCTCGTGCGCACCGAGCGGTCCCCGACGGCGTCGAGCACGGCGGCGGCAACTCTGCAATGCAACGGGACAGAGGAGGTGTCAGGGATGCACGCCTCGAGTAGGGGAAACAGAGGAACCAAAAATGGAGAGGGTTTAGGGAGAGACAAAGGCAGTGTTTGGGTTTCCTTTCCGCGGCCAGAACGGCGATCGCGAGGCCCTCGGGCTCTCACAGAGGAACCATATCGAGAGGGGAGCGGGTGGGGGATAGTGCGGTGGATGGGAGGAGATGTGTGGCGAGCTGAGGGAGTGCAGGTGTACTTATACAGAGGGAGTCACGGGAGGGATTGGCTCGGAAGCTTGCCACGGCTGGCAATGGAGCTTGCCACCTCGCTCGGCTCCAGGGCACGGACAGCACGTGTGCACGCATGCGGGGGATGGGTGGCAACCCTACCATGCGATCTGTAGGGGCTAGAACGAGGAGGAGACGGGGCAGAGCACGAGCATCACTGTGCTCTGATGACAAAGTGGCCCGACGGGCACCATCTTTGGCACGGAGCTGTTCTCCTTCTCTGCAGCGTCCCAGGCCAAACCAGGGGCCGGAATCGATACCTGGTGGTGAGGTTGAGTGGTTTGGCAACAGTGCTAGGCACTTGGATGATCAACAACAACGATTTCAAGAAGTTTTGGATCGGGTGCACACTGTCGTTTTTGGGTTCAGGTAATTCAGAAAATTCAGTTAAGGTTTTACTGAATTTTCCTAAGTCTGAAAACAGACAGGGAATAGAGAAAGTAGGTGCTGTTTTGGGGAAGCAAATAAATTTCAAATGGAAAAGTGGAGTTATGGTTTTAAAGAGTACATTATGTAGTTTCAGAATCACATTTTTAATTGAATTTAGAAAGTGTGGAAGTGGATGAAAACAAGGCTGAAACAGAGGTAGTTTTCTGTTTTCTTGTTTTTCCTTTTTCCTGTTTTTCAACTAGGCAGAAAAACATCCATGAAAACATTATTTCCACTGCTTCAAAAATATTTCTTTGAGCATGTTGAGCAACTCCATATCATAAACATGGATGTCAACCAAAGAAATATCCAAAAAGAATTTGGATTCAAGGAATTAAATGGGGTTGAAAAGTGTATGTGATAGCTAGAAAAAGAAAAGGAAAAATCATGTTTTTCCTTAGGGATTTCAAATTCAAATCTTGTTTTCTTCCTTGGGTGATCCAATACCAAGGTTAACAAGTTTCAAAAAGTGACAAGAACAAAAGATAACCATCCTCTCTTTATTTCTCAAAGGTGACATCAAGTTTACATCAGGAGTTTTAAAACTCAGAAAAACAACAGGATCAACTGAAAAGTTTCTGTTGGTCCCTAATTCTAGGTCTTTTTCTCTCCTTACAACCATGTCTCCAAAAGAGGATGTGACAGACCTCCCCTCCTTAAAAGAATCTCGTCCCGAGATTCGGGGGTTTAGTCATAGAGGAAATCAGGAAACTCCTTGTTGATATAATCTTCGCGTTCCCAGGTGGCTTCTTCCTCGGTGTGATTAGTCCACTGAATCTTGAGGAAATTTATTTTACGCCTCCTGGTCATACGAACATCTTTGGCAAGAACACGGAGTGGTCGGTCACGATAAGTCAAATCATGATTAATATCAATGGTCCGGTAATCGATGTCCTTATAAGAATGATCCTTATTAGGCACTTGGAGACATTTCCGGAGTAGAGACACATGAAAGACATCGTGAAATTCCGAGAGATCAGCGGGCAGCTCAAGTTGATAAGATACTTCACCACGTCGGGCTATGATCTTGAATGGCCCAATGTACCGTGGTGCAAGTTTCCCTTTAACATGAAAACGCTGCATCCCCTTGAGGGGTGTGACTCTAAGATACACGAAATCTCCTATGCGGAAGGAAACTTCGCGTCGCTTGGAGTCTGCATAGCTCTTCTGGCGAGATTGAGCAGCCTTGAGACGATCTCGAATAAGTTGAACTTGCTCTTCGGCGGCACGCAAGGTATCCACACCAAATATCTGACTGTCACCAGACTCAGACCAGTTCAAGGGTGTGCGACACTTGCGACCATACAAGGCTTCGAAAGGAGCCATTTGCAGGCTAGCTTGATAGCTATTGTTGTAAGAGAATTCCGCAAATGGTAGACAATCCTCCCACTTAGCACCATAGGACAAAACACAAGCACGAAGCATGTCCTCCAAGATTTGGTTAACACGCTCGGTTTGTCCTCCGGTTTGCGGGTGGTAAGCGGTACTGAAAGACAACTTGGTTCCCAGAGCTTCGTGTAGCTTCCTCCAGAAGCGAGATGTGAATTGAGTACCTCGATCAGAGACAATCTTCTCGGGTACACCATGTAGACTCACGATTCGGGATATATAGAGATCAGCCAATTGGTCTCCACGATGAGTGGTGCGAACAGGAATAAAGTGAGCAACTTTTGTAAGCCTGTCCACAATAACCCATATGGCATCATGTCCTCGGTTTGACTTGGGAAGTCCAGTGATGAAATCCATTCCAACTTCATCCCATTTCCACTTGGGTATTTGGAGTGGTTGCAATAGACCGGCTGGACGTTGGTGTTCTGCCTTCACACGCTGACAAATATCACACTTGGCGATGTATAAAGCGATCTCTCGCTTCATACCATGCCACCAGAACTTTTCCTTAAGGTCTTGATACATCTTTGTTCCTCCGGGATGGATGGAATAAGGAGTATCATGAGCCTCGGCGAGTATAACTTGCTTGAGCTCAGATTCGGACGGAACACAAATGCGATCTTTGTACCAGAGTATTCCTTCAGAATCGATAGAGAAACCAGGCACATGTTCCTTCTTCATTCGATTCTTAATACCCTCAATACTCTTTTGGCCCTTCTGAGATTGTTTCACTTGATCAATAAGAGTGGGTTTGAGCTCAATAGTATTCAACATCCCATGGCTGACTACTTCGATACCCAGTTGATCAAGTTCCTTCCACAACTCAGGTTGCCTGACCTTGATGATAGCATTCAAAGAGGCGGGTTCTCGACTGAGTGCATCAGCAACAACATTTGCCTTGCCAGGATGATAGTGGATACTCAGATCATAATCTTTGATGAGTTCAATCCACCGGCGTTGCCTCATATTGAGTTCACGCTGAGAGAAGATATATTTCAGGCTCTTGTGGTCGGTATAGATCTCACATCTGTTTCCCATAAGGAAATGTCGCCATGCCTTGAGAGCATGAACAACAGCTGCGAGTTCCAAGTCATGGGTCGGATAATTTTGTTCATGAGGCTTCAACTGGCGAGAGATGTAAGAGATGACCTTCCCGCCTTGCATAAGAACACTGCCGAGCCCAAGTTTTGAGGCATCACAATACACATCAAAACTCTTTGTGACATCCGGCATAGTAAGAACAGGAGCGGTCACCAACCTTCTCTTCAATTCTTGGAAACTTTCCTCACATTTGTCAGTCCACTCAAACTTCTTGTCTTTCTTGAGCAATTGAGTGAGTGGTCTGGCGATACTGGAAAATCCTTGAACAAATTTGCGGTAATATCCCGCCAAGCCAAGAAATGATCTCACTTCAGTTGGGTTGGTGGGAGCATTACGCTTCATGACGGACTGAACCAAAGCGGGATCAACAGAGATTCCACCTTCGGATACCACATGTCCAAGAAATCCCACTTCTCTAAGCCAGAATTGACACTTGCTGAATTTAGCATACAATTGATGCTTCCGAAGTGTTCCGAGCACCAATCTCAGATGTTCTTCGTGTTCAGCTTCGTCTTTGGAATAGATAAGAATGTCGTCGATGAACACCACGACGAATTTATCCAAGAAGTCCATGAATACCTTGTTCATGAGATTCATGAAATAAGCTGGAGCATTGGTTAGACCAAAGGACATTACGGCGTATTCATACAGCCCGTAACGTGTGGTGAAGGCAGTCTTCGGAATATCCGAATCCCGTATTTTCAATTGGTGATAACCAGTACGGAGATCTATCTTGGAGAAGACACGAGCTCCATTCATCTGGTCGAAGAGATCTTCAATCTTGGGCAACGGGTATTTGTTCTTGATGGTGACATCATTCAACTTCCGGTAATCCACACATAGTCGTGAGGTACCGTCCCGTTTATCCACAAAGATGACAGGTGACCCCCAAGGCGAAGCGCTTGGGCGAATCAAACCTTTTTGCAACATCTCATCCAATTGCTTCTTCAACTCCTCTAGTTCCTCCGGGTTCATCCGGTAAGGTTTCTGAGCTATGGGTCCGGTTCCAGGAACTAACTCAATAATGAATTCAATATCCCGGTCAGGAGGCATACCGGGTAGTTCTTCTGGAAAGACATCCGGATACTCACATACCACCGGAATCTGTTCAAGAGAGGGGTCGGATACACTCTTATGACAGTGAGCTTTGGAGGTGGGTTGGTATTCTGGAATTCCTTGAGCTTGGAGCGTGGACCATTTCCACCATTAGTCCCAATAGTGGCCAGATGCTCGAGAGTTTGGAGAGTCGCCGCGCGCTCAGCACGGATTGCCTCTCGGTCTTGCATGTACAAGGCCAGGACTTGAGCCACAGTTGGCTCCGGTGGTGGGGGTGGATCACGCGGCATGCTGAATGAAAGAAGATATAAGATGAAGAGCAGATAGATGTGTTCGTCTAACATCGACAAGCGAGAATTGAAGTAGATGAAAACATGGAACTTTTTAGACATGCTAGGTAATTTATTCCAGAGAAGCCAAAGCACAAACATATCATACATAGCACAAGCAGGTTCAGCATACATAGCACACCATACATCAACATCTAGCAAACAAGTGGTTTCCGAAGAACCACACTACAAAAGCAGCGAGATGGGGTCATCGCAGCCAACTAGTACTAGGTGCTTACATAGCACAGGCTAACATTACGGCCTATCACCTAGGCGTTTCCATCATCGCCGTCGAAAAGGATCTCCTCAGGGTCCTCCTCATCTTCGGCGTGATCATCGTCCTCTTGGTCACTCGGCTCACTCATATCCATGCCTTCGGAAGGGACATCGTCATCAGGAAGAAGATCCTCATTCTCCTTGCGGAGTTCGGCGATCTCTTCCTCCAACTCTTCGATGGTCGAATCCTTTGTGGCAATATCCTCCCTAGCCGTCTTCAGCCGGCCACGGAGTATGGCTTTGGCGTTCTCGAGTGACTCGGACTTCTTGAAGAAACGAGTACGGGCCAAACGGGTGGTCCGCAGCTTGTTCTCCAAGGTCCTTGTCCTGGCGATGAGGTCGGCATGAACGATCTTCAGATAATCCAAGTGATTCTGAGTGTAGTGCAGGTAAAACTCCATGTCCTTCATGTGGGAGCACACAATGTCACGGGAACACGGACAAGGGACTGGGAAGCCATCATCGTCACGCCTCCCGTGGCGCTGGAAAGGAGTATCCACCAGGCGAGCCGCATAGATGTGAGACATGCGTGCGATAGCCTGCTCGAGCACACGGACAATCGCATCTCCCCAAGAGCGGTCAATCGCGTGGAAGACATGCACCGGCTCAGATGGTGCGGTCAATGGAGAACGGAGGGTGCACTCCGCCAACCATGATAACCCCTCAACAGAGCCAGTGATCTCCCCTCCTCTAAGTTCAGGTAGTGGACGCCCAAGTATCTTGGTCATCTCCACGATCTCCTTCTCGAAATGGAACAGAGAGTCCCGAAGAAGTCCCAGCTGGAGAGACTCGGTGAAGGTGACGTCCATCTACACAAGTTTTTAAGTTAAAGACCAGTGTGCAAAATTTTAGTTTAATGCGAAAAGAAACTTAATGTAGTTAACCAGGTAAGGTAAACTATATAATCTAAGGTAGACGTCGGAGTACTAGCTAACGCCCATTCTAACTAAGGTCTCCTATGGTCAGGATGGCTCTGATACCAACTCTGTGGGGACCCCAGACAAGATGCCCGAGACCGCCAATATGCATACACTCATGATCCCAGATCGACAGTCATGAGCAACATATTTAGAGATGGTACATCAGAGTTCACATCCATTACACGAATAACATAGTCTTACACAAATGATCCATCGACCAAGTCTGAGACAACTGTCACGCAGGACAGTGGCAACACACATAGCATAGCTGCTTTATTCTAGCGGAAGCAAACACGACGAGCGGAACCCATGTCAACGCCTTAGCACCACAGGCTGCTGACCGGGAGACGTGCCTAGTAAGCGGGATCGTCAAAGTACTCCTCCTCAAAGGTATCCTCCTGAGACGGCTCCTCGAAATCTGACCAAGACAATAGCCAGGGACGAAACCAAACCTGAGTACGTTTGAATGTACTCCTGCAAGACACCCTAAATACAGCCCAAAATGCAAGTATGGCAAGTGGTAGTAGGATAGCTATTTTATTAAAGGCTTGTACTACCCATGGTGAATGTAAGACTCAACATGGTTGAACAATTTTAACTCTTTTGAAAACAATCTTTTTGGAAGATCAACCTTTTCGAACCAACCTTTCTCCGGTACCTCATAGGTACAATTGTTCCCTTTCACGTACCTCCCAGGTACAATATCATAAACCAGTTTTCAGCTCTTTTGAAAACATTGACACAACACTAGCTACATGGCCATTCAACTGCCCGTATCCGAGGGCGCGGCTATTCTGAATAGTTTTACTCTGCAGAGGTGTACACAATCCACAAGATCCAGTACATCCGCCGTGAACAACCACGGACTGTCCGAGACAGTATGTAAACATCGGAAAACTGGTCCTAACCATCCACTATGTCCGTGCTAGTAAATGACTACCTCTTCAACTGGGTTTGTTCTCCCCGGCACCGAGTGAGTCAGCCGTATCGATCCGGTTTCCCCTGACAACACACCGCCATGGCAGGAGACCCAATTGCTGCAACCGGTAGTGAACTTAATCCCACACTGTGAATGTCCCGTTTCTCCCTCCTGGCGACAATTCGGTTCGGGGGACTCTAACCCCTATAGCACTTTGAGGTAGGCACGGACTAACACCGACAAGCAATTAGCTAGACCCCGTACCCATTTTGAGGTAGTGTGGCAGTACGTCTTGGTTGTCCGGCGAAGACTAGGTTATGTGTCATTTTTGGAAAACAAGCTGAAAACAATCCTTCTTCCCTCGGACAAGGTCCCACCTTTCCTCGGGTTCTTCCAAGACTCTTGTTGTTTCCAAAAACATCAAGTTAAGGTGTCCACTAAGGGACTTAAGTGGATTAAGTATGCCTCCAAAATTCCTAAGGGCTTGGCAACACCAAGATTATGGAGTGGCTACGACAATTTATAAGAGCGGCAAAACCATGTCTTACTTTGGAAGGGGGAACTTGAAACACTTAAGTAAAAACTTCAGAAGTAAGATATGCATGGTAAGTAAAACAGAAGCAAGCATTTAGGATGGCTTGCCTTGGTCCTGGTCTTGATCACACTCTTGAAATAAACAAGAGTTACAGAAAACCTCTTCAGGAGCAATAGTCTCTTCGTTATCTAACGTCGTAAAAAGATAAAAAGAAAACACTCAATCAGAACAAGGCAAAAACAAACACAAGCTAGTACAGCACACATACAGCAAGCATTCATCTAAAAGAAACACCACAAAATAATAATGCTACCTAACGCTAAAACTCTCAAACAATCACTAGAAACAAGCATGGCATGACATAGTCTTTCACAAGACAAGTAGCAAATTTATGGCATGAGTCCAGTGGGTGTACCACTCTCATACAAAGCCATAAAGAGTGAGATGACTCTCTGGTCATTCACCAAAATTAGTACAAATCATGGAAAAATAATCTAGAACACAAATAACTAGTAAGAGATGTGAAAACAAGCATTTCCATACACATGCAAGGCATAACCTAATAATAGAGCATAACTAAGCATGCAACCAGAGGCTGAACAAACACATAACAGAGGCATATTAAACATGCATGGCATGAAAACAATCATGGCATGAAAGTACATGTGGCAAACCACTCTAATAATCTAAGAAAATGGAAACTAGACATATATAATGACATGCATGGCAACCATGGCATTTTCATGAACAACAATCATTCCAACATGATAGATCTATAAGATAACAACCATATGGCAATGAAAACAACTCCTACACATGCTAGTGAGTTCACACAAGGCGTTCATATACTTAGCAAATTAATTAAACATGAGATTTAAAACATGGCAGAACACTATAAAACTTGTAATGCGTGCCAAAATTATTCTACAACTCAAAACATCACACAAACCTAGGATATGATAGATCTAATCATACAGAAGCTCATCCAAAAGGATTTATCTCAAAAAGCATTTTAGAAAAATTCATAAAATTCATTTAGTGGCTCTCGGGTTGTTTACCATTTTGCATGCCATTTTCAATAGGAAACTCAAGTGCATGTGAGGTAAACTGCTATGGTTAGAGTTCAAAAATATCTATCCATAGAGATCAACCTCACTTCCATTGGATTCCTAAATAAAAAGTTATTGCATGTTTAAACTCTCAGATAGGCTGGATTGCAAGATTTTTCATGTTCAAACCAGGGATGCAAATGTGGATCTGCCACTTGCATGTGGTTAGGAAAACATGCAGGTACACTGGGAAAAATTGGAGTGGCCAGATTTGGGGTTTTAGTATTTTTAGCAGGATTAAAGTGATTAGGCATTTTTCAGGAATTTTGAAAAAGAATAAAAATGGCAAAGCACAGGCCTAGCGGGCCTTCGGCCACTGCGCGCCAGGGTGCGCTGCACTGGGCCGGCCCAGCTCGCTTGCGCGCGCGAGCGAACCGGTACGCTGCCGTGCGATCAAGATCTAGCGGCCAGTATTAGATCCAGGGAGATTCAAACAGAACCGTTGATCTAAAAACGGCCGGTGCAAACCGTTTCTTCTTCCTCGAGCTCGAGACAGAGCCACGGCGAGCTCGGGAGAAAGCCGCACGGGCAGAGGCTCACCTAGGGCTTGTTTGGAATCGGTGTTCGAGGACGAGGCGATGCAGTGGAGACTCCGCGACTGATTCGTGGTCGCAGCTACCCCTGATTCGTCCTGCTTTGCTCGTGCGCACCGAGCGGTCCCCGACGGCGTCGAGCACGGCGGCGGCAACTCTGCAATGCAACGGGACAGAGGAGGTGTCAGGGATGCACGCCTCGAGTAGGGGAAACAGAGGAACCAAAAATGGAGAGGGTTTAGGGAGAGACAAAGGCAGTGTTTGGGTTTCCTTTCCGCGGCCAGAACGGCGATCGCGAGGCCCTCGGGCTCTCACAGAGGAACCATATCGAGAGGGGAGCGGGTGGGGGATAGTGCGGTGGATGGGAGGAGATGTGTGGCGAGCTGAGGGAGTGCAGGTGTACTTATACAGAGGGAGTCACGGGAGGGATTGGCTCGGAAGCTTGCCACGGCTGGCAATGGAGCTTGCCACCTCGCTCGGCTCCAGGGCACGGACAGCACGTGTGCACGCATGCGGGGGATGGGTGGCAACCCTACCATGCGATCTGTAGGGGCTAGAACGAGGAGGAGACGGGGCAGAGCACGAGCATCACTGTGCTCTGATGACAAAGTGGCCCGACGGGCACCATCTTTGGCACGGAGCTGTTCTCCTTCTCTGCAGCGTCCCAGGCCAAACCAGGGGCCGGAATCGATACCTGGTGGTGAGGTTGAGTGGTTTGGCAACAGTGCTAGGCACTTGGATGATCAACAACAACGATTTCAAGAAGTTTTGGATCGGGTGCACACTGTCGTTTTTGGGTTCAGGTAATTCAGAAAATTCAGTTAAGGTTTTACTGAATTTTCCTAAGTCTGAAAACAGACAGGGAATAGAGAAAGTAGGTGCTGTTTTGGGGAAGCAAATAAATTTCAAATGGAAAAGTGGAGTTATGGTTTTAAAGAGTACATTATGTAGTTTCAGAATCACATTTTTAATTGAATTTAGAAAGTGTGGAAGTGGATGAAAACAAGGCTGAAACAGAGGTAGTTTTCTGTTTTCTTGTTTTTCCTTTTTCCTGTTTTTCAACTAGGCAGAAAAACATCCATGAAAACATTATTTCCACTGCTTCAAAAATATTTCTTTGAGCATGTTGAGCAACTCCATATCATAAACATGGATGTCAACCAAAGAAATATCCAAAAAGAATTTGGATTCAAGGAATTAAATGGGGTTGAAAAGTGTATGTGATAGCTAGAAAAAGAAAAGGAAAAATCATGTTTTTCCTTAGGGATTTCAAATTCAAATCTTGTTTTCTTCCTTGGGTGATCCAATACCAAGGTTAACAAGTTTCAAAAAGTGACAAGAACAAAAGATAACCATCCTCTCTTTATTTCTCAAAGGTGACATCAAGTTTACATCAGGAGTTTTAAAACTCAGAAAAACAACAGGATCAACTGAAAAGTTTCTGTTGGTCCCTAATTCTAGGTCTTTTTCTCTCCTTACAACCATGTCTCCAAAAGAGGATGTGACAGCTGCTCAGCCGGTTCCCTATATTGCTAAAGAAGATAAAGAACTTGAAATCACTGGTTCTGAGTATTTGGAAGTTCTGGTACTTCCAAGTTCCCATCCAAGTTCCTTGAAGATATTAAGCCAGCTTCTGGTGGTAAAACTTCAACTCCTCATTTGGGATCTCTTGAGGGCCGTGACTTTGATTCTTTGGTCCAGGAGTTTTCCCAGAACAGGTTCGAGAGGATGGTATCATATCCATGTTGAAGAAACAATACGAGGTAAACTCATCTCCAAGTATACACATAGCCTATAGCCCCCAATCTTCTACTTTATACTTAGGAAAAACTGGAAGATTTAGTACTTTGATGATAAGCTGGAAATGTTGCCCCCAAGTGCCAGTATATAAGTTTTACTATAAACCGGGACTTAGTTTGAACATCCTCCTATATGCATAGAAAAATTTGAACTTATGTAGCCCCTGAGTGCCGGCTTGCTTGCTTGTAGCTACTTGGGACTTGATGTTTTGTCATGCTAGATTACAAACAGAAAATGTGGAGCCACCAAGTGCCGGTTTATCCTTTTATACGGTAATGTGGGGCCTTTTACATATTTATAAACTGAAACTAGTGTTGCAAAGCTAAAAAGAAATCCTAGAACTGATATTTCCGTGTGCTTTACATGTTTTAAAATCCGGTTCCGAGAAAGAGATTCCCAACTTGAAGAATCTGCTCGCCCAGGAGGCTCTGAAGACTGAAGAAGCTAGAAAGCTCCACGTAGAAATGGAATAAACAGTTATGGCTGCTTCTTCTAGTCTTTCAAAGGCATATCATGAGTTCGAAGAGAGGGATAAGATTCTTGTTGCAAGAGTTGAACAAAGCAAAGGAAAACTTAAGGAAGTACAAACTGGGTTTGATAACCTGAAGAAACTGCTGAGTGATATTACCAGTAGCGCCTTTGGTAAGCCATATTTTTCCTCAGTTCATCCTTCATCTCTCATTTTTCTTTTGCATTTCTGATCTGGATTTCTCACTTATCTTTTTTGTGCTATGTAGGTAGAATGCACTCAAATAATCTGCAACTCCCGGATTTGAAGCTGAAGGCAATCTTTACTCTGGCTCGGTAGATCTATGTTGGAAGAGGGGAATGCATTAAGGCAGTTCAGAGCTGGGAAACACTCCCCAGAAGCTGCATGACTTAATAGTTGAACTATAACCGGCATTCAGTCCTATGAATGTAACCGTGGTTCGCCAAGTTCCATAGGAAAGCTGGCTCTCAGTCCAATCCACATCTTCTTCTTCTTCAGCTGCTCCTCAAACCACTGCACCGTCTGTTTCAGCTCCTCCATGCCCCTTGTATGAGCTAGATGATGTTTCTGGTGCCCTAGCTTTGCTCGAGTGGAGGTACGTTGCAGAACCGACTAGCGATGAACCAACTGGGGAAGGAGGATCCGATGATGCTGCAAAGGATGATAAAGCCGCCAAGACTCAAGATATTGAAGATCCGACTGCGAAGATCCGGCTGCCGCTGGAGGTGTCGATTTAGCAACTACAGATCCTGCGCAATAGAATAGCAAGTGTGTTGCTGATTCCTAAATAGAAAAACTTTTGGTCATGATAATACATTCAGCCTTATGGGCTTGTAATAGGCTAGATAAACTTGTTATTTCTAATCCTATTATTTTGATAGTGCGGATTTGCACTTTATGCTACACTTTGATATGTAATAAACTGGAGTTTTTGCGAATTCTGCCAAATTGTCCATATTGCGTGTATATCAAAAAAAATCTTGTTTGCAAAAAGCTTTTCTTAGCTTTTATAGCCATTTTTATTTATCTATGCAATTCTTGCACATCTCGTTTATCGCGTAACATGTTCTAGTTTGTCAAACTCCGAAAAAGTCCAGGGTCATAATAACTCCTTCTCATGATTATAAACTGATTAACTTTTTAGGCACACATCTAGGTCACAAATTTGCGTGTAACCATTGACTGGAAGGCAAGTTAAGCAAGAAGTAGACTTTGGCATATGCCAGGTTCAAGTGATATGAACTGAGCTTTGGCATCAGCTCCCAAGTAACCTTATAATCAACGATAGAAAAATAAAGACTCTTCCAAACTATAATAAGTTGGTGAAATGACAGTGATCTGAATTTCAAGGTCTGCCAGCTTTATTCCATAGATCATAATAAGAACATAATGTTTACAATGATCCTATGTATAATATAGGCGTAACAGAGCTATATTCCATGGCCTTGGAGTTTCTTCCTCAGATGCTCGTGACTTTCCAGCGTCACGCATATCAATGAGGTAATATGATCCGTTGTGCTGATTCTAACTAACCACAAATGGTCCTTCCCAAGGTGGGCTCGTTTTATACATCACATATTTTCTCAATCAGACGGAGAACTAGGTCACCCTCTTGAAAATTGCGAGTTCTAACTCTGCGGCTCTCATAGCGGCGCAGGTCTTGCTGATATATGGCTGATCTAGATGCTGCGAGTTCTTGTGCTTCTTCCAAGGCATCCACCGAGTTCTAACGAGCTATCTCATTTTCTTTTTCCACATAAGGAGCAACTCTTGGTGAATCATGACAAATACCACTTGGCAATACGACCTCTACACCATAAACCAGAAAGAACAGTATAACCTGTTGATCTGTTGGGAGTAGTATGTATGATCCATGCATCCATAATACATCAGGAAATTCTTCCACCCAGCAACCGGGAGTGCGCTCAAGAGGAACCTGGAGTCTACGTTTGATACCTCTCGGCAATTCCTGGTTACCCCTTTGTGCATGTCCATTGGATTGCGGGTGTGCAACTGAAGCAAGGTCATGTCTGATATGATTAAGTTCACAAAAATTCTGCATTGCTCCTTCAGAAAAGTTGTTCCATTGTTTGTGATGATGTTGTGTGGATAACGAAACATGTAAATCCGTTTTTGCAAGAACTTGACTGTCGTGGCCGCATCACATTTGCTAACAGGTTCTGCCTCGACCCACTTTGTGAACTTGTCAACTGCGACTAAGAGGTGAGTTTTCTATCCTCATGATATTTTGAAGGGTCCAACCATGTCAAGTCCCCAAAATACGAAAGTCCGGGTTATCGGAATCATCCTTAAATTCTGAGCTGGAATATGTTCATGTCTTGCATACTTATGGCAACCCTCACAAGTTTGTACAATCTGATATGCATCTGCCCTTATAGTAATCCAGAAAAATCCATGTCTAAATGTCTTAGCAATAAATGACCTGGAACTTGCATGATGACCACAATCTCCTGAGTGGATCTCGTTTAAGATCTTACACCCTTCTTCTAGAAAGACACATCTTTGAAAAATCTCAATTGTGATTCTTTTATACAGTTCACCATTGATGATTGTGTATGCCTTTGATTGTCTTATAATATGACGTGCGATGATATCCTCTTGTGGGATCTCGCCTCTTATGAGATAAGCCAAGTATGGTTCTATACATTCTGTTGTTGCATGAAGAGCTCCTACCAGTTCTGAATCAGGATCCGGATTTGCTAAATATTCCTCTATAGGTATTTTGACCGAGGGACTCTGAGTCTTATCCAAAAAGATATTGGGTGGAAGCTGTTTTTTTTTCCGAGAACCCATCGAGATAGTGCATTAGCTGCTTCATTAAGTCGTCGATCAGTGTGGTCAACTTGATAACCCTGAAAATGTCCTGCTAGCTAGGTAACCGCTCGTCTATAAGCTGCCATAACTGAGTCTTTAGAATCCCAGATTCCTGTGACTTGCGGAGAAACAAAGTTTGAATCACCCAGGCATCAAATCCTAGTTATACTCATTTCTTTTGCGATTCAAAGCCCATGGAGTAAAGCCTCGTACGCTGCTGCATTATTAGTGCATTTCATGAGATCTGTAAAACATATCAAAATTTATCACCTCGTGGGGACGTCAAGACTACGCCGGCTCCTGATCCTTCCAATTGTCGTGACCCGTCAAAATGCATGGTCCAATATTTGGTGTCAGGTTTCTCTTGGGAACTTGCAATTGTGTCCAGTCATTGATAAACTCGATTAGCGCCTGAGACTCGATTGCAGTTCTCGGCTCATATTTGATGTGATATGCTCTCATCTCAATTGCCCACTTAGCAACACGACCGGTTGCCTCTCTGTTTTGTATAATGTCCAACATAGGTGCAGAATTGACAACCATGAGGGGGTGTTCCTAAAAATAGTATTTCAGTTTACGACTCGCCATGAACACGTCGAAAACCAGATTCTGCCAATGTGGATATCTTTGCTTTGATTCCGTTAGGACCTCTCTAACGTAATAAACAATTCTGTGTACCATGCCTTCTTTTCATTCTTGGATTCTCTCCACAACTACAACCGCACTGACGGCTCTATTGTTTGCAGCAATGTACATTAACATAGGATATTTCTTCTCAGGTTCGGCTAGTATAGGGGCGCTTGAGAGTTGTTTTTTGAGGGCTTCCAGGGCATCATCGACTTCTTGGTTCTAGACAAACTTTTCGGTTTTCTTAAAGAGCCGGTATAAAGGTATGACTTTTGTTCCAAGTCTGCTTATAAACCGGCTTAGAGCCGCAACACACCGTGTCAGTTTCTAGACGTCCTTGAGACAAACTGGCCTTTTCAGGTTACGTATAGCCTGAATTTTTTTCTGGATTTGCTTCAATTCCTCTCTCGGAAATTATGAAACCAAGTAACTTTCCGGTTGGAACTCTAAACACACACTTTTACGACTTTAACTTCATATGATACTTGCGTAAACTCGCAAAGATATCGACCAGATAAAAATCAAAGTATCACTTTTTATAGACTTCACCAAGATATCATCCACATAAGCATATACATTACGCCCAATCTATTTTTTCCAAACAGTTCTGGATGCATCGTTGATAATTAGCTCATGTGTTTTTCACACAAAAGGTCATGGATGTGTAGCAAAATGCGCCAAACGGTGTGATGAATGAGGTCTTCTCTTGATCTTCCTCTTTCATCTTGATCCTTTCATCTTGATCTGATGATAACCTGAATAAGCATCTAAAAAACATAAAAATTCACAACCAGTTGTGGAATCAATGATCTGATCAATGCGAGGGAGGGAAAACGGGTCCTTAGGGCAAGCCTTATTCAGATATGTATAATTTATGCACATCCTCCAGGAACCGTTTTTATTTAGAACCAGAAATGGATTTTCCAACCACTTTGGATGAAGTACTTCCACGATGAACCTAACTGCCAGAAGCCAAGCTATTTCTTCTCTAGTAGCCTTTCTTCTCTCGTCATTGAAGCGACAGAGGAACTGTTGTATGGGTTTCAGTTTAGGATCCATATTTAAACTGTGCTCAGCATGTTCCCTCAGAACACCAGGCATGTTAGATGGTTTCCTTGCAAAAATGTCCCGATTCTCACGGAGAAACTTGATGAGCGCCCTTTCCTAATTATCAGTCATATGAGCCCCCACGCTAAACAGCTTTGAAGAGTCGCCTGGGGTTAAGTCTACCAATTTAGTATCCTGAGATGATTTGAATTTCAGTTTAGACTCGGTGGCTGGCTTCTTGAGCGTGGTTATACCCTCAGGATCAACCAGGAGCTTGTATAATTTCAGTTCTTCTTCCGCACATGCTGACTACGCATAAGTCGCATCTCCTTCCTCACATTTTAGAGCTATATCTCTGTCTCTGATAACTTTAATATTCCCGTTTGGACCTGACATTTTTAGTTTAAGATAAACATTGCAGGATCTTTCCATAAACTTGGCGTAAGATGGTCGCCCGAACAGGGAATGATACGAGCTCTTAAACTTGACAACTTCGAACGCTAGAATCTCAGACCTGTAATTATCCATGGTTCCAAAAGCAGGTTCAAGATAAATTCTTCCAATGGGCTGGGCCGACTTACCGGGGACAATCCCGTAAAATATAGTTGATGATGGCTGGAGTTGTTTCTCCTGCAGGTTCATCATCTTGAAGGTGTCATAATATAATATGTTTATCCGGCTTCCATTATCCATCAATACTTTATACAGTTTATACCCGCCAACCTATAGAGCTACAACCAAAGCAACACCTCCCGGATTATCAACTCGAGAAGGGTGGTCCGCTCGACTCCATGTTATAGGTTGTTCTGATCAGTTTAGCCACCTGGGCACTGCAGTTGTCACAACTCCGTTTGGCAACGGGGACGCTAACCGCCGGTTATTTATCTACCATAACCATCCACACGAAAAAATGTTCTTCCCGTCCCCATCCCTAATAACTATCATGGGGATAGGTTTCATACCATAACCACTAACCAGCGGGTAACAAATAACCGTCTGTTACCCATCTCTACTAAGTCAGCACATTGAGTAAAAAAACAGCAACAACTTCTCTGTACTAGCAAAGAAATAAAAGGATATGAGAACAACCATGGTATAGGAAAACTACAATAATATAGAGTTTTCACAAAGACACACAAACACAAATAGTTAAATGTTCGATACGCGGACATGCCATACGAAATAGTTCAAATTTAGCCATTACAAGTTTATAACACATAAATGGGCAGTTCAAAGACACACATGCCAAGAATGGTACATTCAAGTATTCAACAAAGGCACACATGCCACATAACAATCCAGAATTTGAATTGAACAAAAATTAATCATAAATTTTAGCCTTAGAAGACTCCAGACTTCACCATTCGGTGCTGGTTTCATCGTTTGCTTCTTGTAGAAGAGCTGAAGTTTAGGCCGAGACTCAACATTACGGTTTTGGGTCCTACAAAATGTTAGAAGAGCATGTGTTAGACAAATGGTTCTAGCTTGTTGCAACAGATTCCAAGACAAGAGAAATCCAAACATTAGGAGAAGATCACCTGCAGCCCCTCCTTGATGTCTCCGAGAACACTCCAAAAGCTTGCTTCCTGCCCATTATCGTCATCTACAAGAAGAAACGATAACAAAAATTTAGATATGAAAGATAACAAGTAATGTAACTAGAGAAGTTGTATAATATGCATGTACCTTTGTTTATGTTTATAATCTAGTCTTGCGAACACATTAAAGCTTCCATCAAATCAGAAGCGAGTCGACTACGGTGTTCACTTAGTACTCTACCACTCGTGGAGAAAGCTGATTATGAAGCAACTGTGCTGATAGGAATGGCATAGATATCCCTTGCTATCAATCTTAGTGTTGGGTATCTTGTTCCAGCAACCTTCCACTATCCATTTAAACATACCTATATTCTCCCAAAATTTCCAGTTTGGATTTCGGGTAGCAAGGCGGGTCTTGCGACTAGCATCGGTGGAGCTGACCGTTGGAGATGTGCAGCGTGGAGGGCATTTGGGGGTACCTAGATGACCAAAGGGAGTCATCATGTTGTCCGTATGGCGGAGCTAGTCAACGATGGAGATAGTCTGTATAAATCCAGGGCTGGTAGGGATCTTGGAGGCCGCGACACCTATGTCGTCTGGTACAGGACCTAGGTCAACGGCAAAATCAGGATCGAAGTGGAGGTAGTCCGTGTCCAGCGGCAAACCATATGCTTCGAATGAGACGACCTCGCCGGACGACGTGGTCGTTGATTTGGGCATCCGACGAGAGGATGGTGAGGTCGACATGGTGGTGCAACGAAGCCGCAGCGGTAGATGGAAGATGGTGCGTGGCGGTGGCAATGATGCGGTGGGAGTCAGATGGAAGATGGTGGGCGGCGGTGGCAGGGATGCGGTCAAGGCCTCGAGGGGATGGCGTGTTACCGATGGTGCGGGTGCGGAATGGCGGCGGATGGTTCTGCAGAACGATGGCGGGTCGCACGCTCGATCAGATCGGGGACAGCTTCGTTAGGAATTTTGGGGAGTGCGAGGTGATGCGTGTGAACACACGTTCGTTGGGAGACCCCAAGAGGAAGGTATGAAGAGTGCAGCAGCAAGTTTCCCTAAGAAAGAAACCAAAGTTGAATCGACCAGTAGGAGGAAGGAGAACCTTCAGAAGGTTGATGCAGCTAAGCTGGCAGGTGATGACCCATAAGTATAGGGGATCACAACAGTCTTCGAGGGAAGTAAAACCCAAATTTATTGATTCGACACAAGGTGAGCCAAAGAATATTTGTGAGCCTTAACAAGTGAGTTGTCAATTCACCTGCACCTGAAAGTACTTTTGTTCGTAGTGTTTTATCAGTAGTAACAGTTTTATAGTAGCAGCAGTAGTGAAATAATAGCAGCACTTGAGTGAAAACAGCAACAGTAGTAGTGTTTGAAGTAAACAACGGGATTAAATACTGTAGGCATAGGGATGGATGAATGGGTGTTGCATGGATAAGATAGTTCGTATAATGATCAATTCATGGGCATTGCAGATAAATATGATAAAGCATCCAAGCACAAAGTAACCATAGGCATGTGTTCCGTAAATAGTCATACGTGCTCGCAATGAGAACTTGCACAACATATTTTTTCCTACCCGCCCGTTTTCAGCGGGGCCTCAAGGGAACTACTGGTAATGAAGGTGTTCCTTTTAATAGAACACCAGAGCAAAGAATTAACATTATGTGAACACATGTGATCCTCACATCACAGCCATCCCCTCCGGTTGTCCCAATTTCTGTCACTTCGGGGCCTTAGGTTCCGGACAACGATATGTGTAAACAACTTGCGGGTATGATCAAGAAAAAATAATTACCATCGTGGTTCAATAACATGTTCAGATCTGGGATCATAGCACTCAGGCCCAAAGTTACAAGCATTAAGCATAACAAGTTGCAACAATGTCAATAGAACTAATAGAAGATACTAGGCACTATGCCCTATCAATCACGGCATTATTACATGAACGATCTCATCCAATCCCTACCATCCCCTTCAGCCTACAACCGTAAATTACTCACACATGGATGGGGGAACACATGGATGGTCGATGGAGAGGCGTTGGTGATGATGATGGCGATGATCTCCTCCAATTCCCCGTGCTGACAGGGTGCCAGAATGGAGTTTCTCATCCCCGAATCGAGGTTCGGGGTGGCGGCGGCGCTCTGTTGTATTTCTGTGGAATATGAGGACCCCCTCGCGTTTTAGGGTTGAAGGCTATTTGTAGTCGAAAGGGGAGTCCGAGGGGGCTATGGGTGGCCCACACCCTATGCTGGCGCGCCAGGGGTGTGTGGCCACCCTGTGGCTCTTCTCCTGGCCCCCTTCTGGCTCCCGAGGTCTTCCGGTGTGAAAACACCAATGGGGTCTTTTCTGGGAAATTTCCCGAAAGTTGATTTTTCTGCACAAAAACAAGACACCAAGGTAATTATGCTGAAAACAGCGTTAGTCCATGTTAGTTGTATTCAAACCACACAAGTTTAGAGGAAAACAATAAGAAAATTGTCCGGAAAAGGAGATACGTTTTTGACGTATCAGTAGGGCGCACTGCCGGTTCAGCAACAACGTGAAACCTACACAACACAAACAATTCACTTTGTTAATGGGGAGAGAGAAAAGGAGTCCTCGCTTTCCTAATCGGTAATAAGACCCCAACGAAGCAGTGAGGTTGTCAATCTCACCGGTTTTGCTGATAACAAAGAGGTTAAATGTATGGTGTGGAAAACAATATGAGAACAGTATGAAAACAATAGCACCAGTGTGAAAACAGTGGAATAAGTGTGTGTATTATCAGTATGAGAAAATATACCGGGGTCCACAGTTCACTAGAGGTGTATCTCCATAAAAGATAGCTAACATGGGTGGTGAAAAAATTACAGCTGGGCAATTGACAGATAAAGAACATGCATGACATAAAGATTACTAAGAGATTCATGCGGGCATTACAACAAAATACATAGATCGTCATTCAACTGCATCTATGACTAATAATCCACCCTTCGAATATAATTCGAACAAATGTTGGGTATTAAGTTGCAAGCAACAGATTATCGCAATAAGAAAAGTATGAAAGCAGTTGCAGTAGTGTGAAAACAGTGGAAGCAGTGTGAAAACAGTACATGCAGTGTGTGTATTATCAGTATGAGAAAACGGACCGGGGTCCACAGTTCACTAGAGGTGTCTCTCCATAAAAGATAAATAACATGTGTGGTGAACAAATTACAGCTGGGCAATTGACAGAAACGAAAGCTGCACCGTAGTGCATATGCAAGACATAAAGATTACTACATGATTCATGCAGGCTTTACAACAAAATACATAGACCGTCATCCAACTGCATCTATGACTAATAATCCACCCTCCGAATATCATCCGAACAAACGTTGGGTACTAAGTTGCAAGCAACAGATAATCATCGTAAGCAAAGTGTGTAATGTAAACAATGTAAACTAAGTAAACATCGTTGTTTTCTCCCTAATGGCAACAACACATCCTCCATCTGTCACGTTTCTGTCACTCAGGCACAGATGCAAAGGAGGCATGAACCCACTATCGAGCATAAATACTCCCTCTTGGAGTTACTAGCATCTACTTGGTTAGAGCATCTACTTGGTTACTAGCATCTACGGTGGGCGCCGACTGTCGTGGTGTTGTCACGACAAGTGTCCTCGTGCGAGAACTAGACTGTGAGGCCATAACTTCTAAGCGAATCATCGAAAGGGTTATGGTGGGAACAAGAAAAGCGACTTTACCCACGTTCGTCCCCTCTATGAAGCGTAAAACCTACTCTTGCTTCTTTACTATTTGATGATTCGAGTTCTTGATTACAAGGAGTGATTCCAGATTCCGATGTCTCAAGAACTATTTCTATAAGCTAGAACTTAGTTTCTACGTCCCAGGAACTTGCTTTATATAGCACACAAGTTCCTGGGTTTACAGACAAATTCGGGTCATGCCCATAGTAAGAGTCCTAGCGTAACCCGGCCAGACGAGCCAATGCCAGTTTACGCGGGGGACCAGGTCTCGCACAGCCGGTTCTGGAATCTTCCACAGTCTCGTAGCGGTATTGTAGCGTTCCCACATTTAAATAATGTAAGAACATCTGTGTTATTGTGCTAGTCCCTGGATCAATTGCTAGCACCACAGTACAAAATGAAATATCATGCAAATGCATCAAATTCTATTACATCGCATGATCCAGTCTTTACAAAATAGTATTACAACTTGCATAGTCTTAGAAGACCAGCAGAAAACAAAGATATACAGCGGAAAACATAGAACAACATTGATCCCATCTTCCTCATGTGCCACAGGCAAAACATGTTGGCGATAGTCTCGAGATCCTAAACGAAATCCTCACTCGTCTTCAGAAACATCTGCAATATGGAATATGCAGCCACAAGGGAGTCAATACAATTTAATGTATTGGCAAGTAACACTATGGTGGATATAAATGGCAAGACTAATACTACATGCTTATTTGGCTGAGTGGAGTTTAGGCTAAGTTTGCATAAAGCCAGTTTTCTCCTATCACTTTTGTAAAACAAACTTTTTTTTCAAAAGGGGTGGCAACATTGGATTAAGATCCAAGCACCACAATACTGTTCACTTGGTCAAAAATTTACTTATTGAAATTGGATGAGATTCTTCTGTCAATCCTTGTCCAGCTGCTCATAGTTGTCCATAACCGGGGACACGGCTAAGATATTAGTTTGTTGACTCTGCAGAGGTTGTGCACTTTCACCCTTTGTCTTCAATTAGCCCAAACATCCTATACACCCGGAGTGCATCATGGAAAGGAGAGAATTGAGACGAGATCTTTCAGAAGAAGAAGTCCAAACCCACCGGCAAGACCGTTCCACCTATAATTTTGCTACATCTGCTAGTCAAGCCTGGGCTGAACTCTCACAACTTAGTTGATCAAGACAGAGCCCATATGTCAAAAGGCTGCACGGGAAGCTACTAAACTTAGAAGGACATAGTTATCTCTTTGTTCCTGGGTGGCCATCCACAAGTGAAAACCTCAAGTGAAATAACCCTTAAACAAGGGCCCTGAGGAAACACTCAACATAATCCAGTCTTACCACTTCCACCCAGATGGTTCATTCATTAGTTATACTTAGGATTTTTCCTCAACATCTAGTAAAACAATTTGTAGCATTGCATAGCATCTAATAAATTATAAGGCTATCAAAATAACAAGGTAAAAGGAATGGCTACACACTACTAGGATAATAGCATAGCATAATATAACTTAGTAAAATTTCCTATCATGCATGCTACTCAAAATCAACTAATGCATATAGAAAATAATGGGTAGTTGATGGTGTGTTACTTGCCTTGTTGAAGTTGGTGAAGAATTCACACTCTTCACAAAAGATCGTTGCTCTCCGTACAATCTATTCATTGAAAACACAATAACAAAATAAACAAGCATCCTAGCAAACAAACACACAAGTGTAAAAAAAACATAGAGAGAAACTAACATATCCAAAGGGGTTGTACCAAGTTGGCTAGGGCAAGGTCAAGATTTGAGTTCAATACTTAAGGAAATTCCAAGGTTTTACTTGGGATGGACTAGGTTGAGTTTTATGTGATCTAACTTTATCATAAACATACTTGTCGAGGAAGTTCCAATAGTTCACTAAGGTGATCTAACTATTTCAACTAAAGAAGCACATAACAAGTATTACACTTAGTTGTTTTTATCAAAACATTTGAGTGATCTAAGTTTAGTCTTTCCATTTTGGTTTAAGGTAGGTCTAGGTTCAACTAACTTCATAGCAAGGTAGAAAACAAGTCTAAGTCTTGGGATTTTCCATTTGGGTCAATGGTTGGACAAAAACAACTTATTCTTCAACTTGTGTGGATTGCTCCAAGTCTTCACATGCTTGTCTTCTTGAAGATCATCATCATGCCATCTAAGTTGTTTCCTTCCTTGTTGTTAATATTCTCTTGAACTTGATAAACCTTCATGGCTTTCATTTCACTAATTGGTTTGGGTATGGGATGGGCAAAAATACCACTAAGTCAATTAGAAAGAAAATAAGAAGAAAGATAGAAAGAGAGAGGGAGATGTTTTCTTCTGGATTTCTTCACACTTGTACTTTCTGGAGTTTCTTCTAGTTGATGTGGAGTCTAAGCCCTTCCTTCATTTTCTTCAATGATATTCCTCATATCTCTACATGTTACCACCAAGTTGAAAGGAGAAGAATAGAAAAGGGAAGGAAAAAGACTTAGAGAGAAAAAAGGGGGTTAGTCTTCTGGAAGTTTCTCTGGTTTTCTTCTAAGTGCTTCCACTTCTTGGAGATGCTTCTGAAGTTTGTTTTATTTGCTAAGTCCTTCATTGGTCTTCTATCTTCATGTTGAAAAATCTCTAGATGGTTAAGTCCTCCATTGCACTTCATGGTTCTCACAAATCCCAACTTGGTGAAATCTTGAAGCAAGCATGGGGAGACAAGAAGTTGATGGAAACATTTGTACTAGTGTTTTCAGGTTCATTTGTTGGCTAATTATAAGTTGAAACTTCACTAAGGACTTAGCCTTGTTTTCATATAGCCATACACACATAGAACCACTTAAGCAAAATATTTCCTAAGTCATCTTTAATATGGTGTGAAACATGTGTGTGATAACTTTGCCTAAAATACATGGGTATGGCTCATATGTGTCCAAAATTCTATGTCACTGGTTTCTATGGATTCATGTTTCCATAAGGAGCATCATTGCTTAAGAAAACATATTAAAACTATTTATAGAATTTAAACTAAGTTAAAATAGCTCAAATGGCCATATAATTCTAAATCCATTTTAAACTTGTTCAAATAATATTTTGGGCTTATGGATCTGTTAGTACACATTATAAGGAACCCAAAACAATTTAGTTTGCAAAAATTGGATTTACAGAATTTGAATTATGCCAAAATTCATCAAACAGGCACAATTGAATTTGAACAAATTTAAGTTTCTCAAATTTGAATTTGGCCAGTGCCAAAAGTTTCTAATTGTCAAGGGATTTTCAAAAAGTCCAAGATTGCTAAATTTGGCTTCATGGATCAAAAGATATGATGGATTGAAGTTGTAGGGGCTAATTTGTAAAACTGCCAAAATAATTCCAGCAGGAGAAATTTTCAAATAAGGCTGGGCCACGTGGCTGGATCTGATTGGGTGTTGCTCCTGTCTGGACTATGACGTGGATAAGTGGATCTAGATCTGAGCCGTTAGATCCAGATCTGAGGGTGGCATACCCCTTCGGTGGGGATCTAATCCTAGACGTTCATCCAGATCGAACGGCAGAGAGAGGGGGAGGGGTCTCACCGGAGCTAGGTCTCCGGAGATGGAGGTTGCGGTGGTGCTGCTCGCGGAAGTTTGGCAGTGGCGGTGCTCCAGTTGTCCTCGGGCTCAACGGAGGCCACCTCGAGGTGCTGCGCGACGCGGGGATCACTTTGGTGCTGATGCCGTGCGCCCTGGAGGCCCTAGACGACGACGGCGCACGGTCGGAGACGGCGTAGCTCCGGCGCGCCTCGGTCGTGGATGGCGCGGTGGCATCGTTGCACAAAAAGGAGAACAGAGATGTGAGGGAGGTGCACGAAGACACAGGGAAGTTAAAGGACGAGGAACCGGGGGCGGAGGCTCACCTAGATGGCCGGAAATCGCGAAGGACGGCGGCGGACATAAGCTATTCCGGCGAGCAATACCTACGGCATACGGCCATGGATCGAGGGGGAAAGGGAGGGGAAATGGAGAGGAGTCTGTGGGCTCTTTATAGATGCCGAGAGGGGAATCAATGGTGGCGTTAATGGTGAGAAATCACGGGGCGAAATTTTCGGCCGTGATGAATTGGTTTCCAAACTGAGGAAGAGGTCACTGATGACGTAATCAAGATTTTTCTTTCATTCCTGTTTAATTGTTTTAATTGTATCTTCTGTTTTATAAATCCAATTAACATGAAACAAATTTCTAAATTCTTAAAACTTAATTGCCTTTCCAGAAAAACCATTTTCACAAACTTTTGAACATATTACATTTTTGAATTATGAAATTTGAATAATTCATTAAAAGTGACTTAATAGCATTTTTAATAGAAAATCAAATTTAATTTTGAGAAGGGGTTTTATAAAAATACAGAGACATTCTATAAGGCAAATATAATTTTTGAAAATCATTTACACTTGTTTTGCTATTTTATATTTTGAAATAGAAATGATTTCACTAATAGCATAATAATGCCATTTTAAAAAATATCAATTATATAAATGAAAATTATTGGTTGAATAAAATATCAGAGACATCAATGTGATCAAATAACATTTTCCAAAATCATATTTAATGGTTTTTATATTTTATGATTTTAAAATATGAAGAAACAATGATAGTCACTTAATAGAAAACATTAATTTTTATATGATTAAAACAATTTTTAGAAATATTTTCTATGGTTCAACTATTGTTTTCTAAGACTCTTTTAGGAACTTTCATATTTTATATTTCCAACATATTAGTGAAACTACAATTAGTATCCTTTTGTTATATTTCAAACATAGAGAATTATTTAATAAATTTGGAAATGGGGTTTAGTAAAAGCAGAAAGGTTTCCCCAAATGAATATGTTGTTTTCCCAAATGAAAACATTGTTTTATCAAAGTATCTTACTTTTTTTCATAAACAATTTATTTCTATAGCACTATATTATTTTGTTGATTGACATAACACTTGGAAAACAAGGATCCAACTTATATCTATTTGGGGGTTATCAATAATATTGAAACCCTTTTTGGAGATAAGAAGAAAATATTAGAGATAGCAACTCTCTGGTTTTTATATATCAAAAATATTTTCAAGATGATAATTGGGTTGAAAACATGTTTGGTGTAAGGGTTTGCTTAAGAAGAAATATTTTCTTTATGTAGAAATATTTATTTTGAAAGGGCTTTTAGGGTTTTAAGGAACAAGGCATAATTGGATTGGCAAACTCAACATACTTGGTATAGGACCTAATATTTCATTTGTGTTTGAGCTTTTTTTGTTTTTGGTGACTTGCATAACATGAAAACAAAAAGTTTCAATTTTTAGTGATTTTTGGACTTTGCAAAAATCAGGGATGTTACAGACTACCACCCTTAGAATAAATCTCGTCCCGAGATTTGGGAAGGCTAGAAAGAAAGATTAGATTTGGGTAACTGAGTTCAAGAATAACTGGGTGGGCTACCACCCTTAAAATAAACTTTTGTGGGTAGTCTATTTCCGTTAGATTGGAGTGTAGATTGATTTGAGATTGGCTTGAGTAGAAATTTCCTTCATGGTAGAGCTGTAGACCAACATAGGTATGTTGAACTACCTTGGACACTGAGGGGTCACTCTTTGGGTCAATCAAAAGTCTTTGGGTTCACTCTCAACTTGGTCTTTTGATGTCCTTGGAAATCTTCCATCTTCTTGTTGTCATCCTTGAAGGCAAACACCATGCTATTTCTAAAGAAACTCTCATGGTAGGCAGAATCTTCCATTGCATGATAGCTCCAAGGTTGGCTTGATCCTCATCGAAAATAGTACATTTTCACTAACATAGGGTCATTATTGTATTCTACCATTCTATGGTTTAGGCTTAACATCGTCGTCTCTCTAATAGGTATGTCACTCAGATTTAACATTCCTCATAGCAAAAGTAAATAATGTGAGTAGTCACAATGGGGGCCAATCCATGTTGCACTCAATCATTACCTTGTACTTGGATTGGTGAATCTTGTTTAACAACAATAGATCACCTCACTGGTATATAAAGTTTCCAAGCTGTAAGACAAACTTGAGCTAACTACTGGGTTGCGTAACACTCTTATGTGACACAAACTGGATAGTTGTGTTTCTTCATCATTTCTTCTCTTGGTGTAGTTGGCTCTGAAATCTTCATAGCTCATGCAACTTGGGATTCACTTGTCTTTCTTCACTTGTTGATTTGCTTGCTGCTCCTTATGATGTAGTTGGCATTGATCATGGATGTGATTGTTCCTTCACATAAAAGGATGTTGAAAATAGTGACATTCCTCAATTGTATGGCTTGCGTCTCTATAGAGAACTAGTCATGACATTCTTGGGTGAAAGTTTTGTTGTTTCACTTCATGTGGTAGCTATCTATGTTTGGTAAATGGGTATGGGATTTTGTTTGGCTTAGCATGGATGAGTAGAGATTAGGAAGAGACTAAAGAAAAGCCATATCCTAACATAGCAGATCAAGGAAACTCATCATACAAACAACACATAGCAAACATATAGCAACACATTCATCACACCAAACATCAAGGTTTTTATAAAACAACTAATATTGTCATACCACACTCATTGGCATGATCAATACACTAACACGTTAACGGTGTTCTAACTAACTAGATTGGTGGTCTCATCTATATCTTCTTGAGTTTCTCTTCAGATTCTTCTCTCAATGTCTTGAGGTGTTCTTGATTGTTGGGAAGTCTATGTTTTTCTTGAAGTTCTTCAATAATCTTGAGTGTAGGTCTTCATGTGGTGAAAATACTTCTTGCACTTCTTGGTATGGTCATCAACATTCCTGTCTTGATGGTATTGAAGAGGTAGGTCATCTAAATTTTTTTGAAGGTGAATAATAGATGAGATGATAGGAGAAGAATTAAGATGGTTGTTTTGTTTCTAGAAAGTTTGAACATAGAAAATTTTCTATCCTAGGGTCTTCTCCAAACTTAGGGTCTCGAATTCTACAGGAAACACAATGCTCTGATACCATTTTGTAGCGTTCCCACATTTAAATAATGTACGAACATCTTTGTTATTGTGCTAGTCCCTGGATCAATTGCTAGCACCACAGTACAAAATGAAATATCATGCAAATGCATCAAATTCTATTACATCGCATGATCCAGTCTTTACAAAATAGTATTACAACTTGCATAGTCTTAGAAGACCAGCAGAAAACAAAGATATACAGCGGAAAATATAGAACAACATTGAGCCCATCTTCCTCATGTGCCACAGGCAAAACATGTTGGCGATAGTCTCGAGATCCTAAACGAAATCCTCACTCGTCTTCAGAAACATCTGCAATATGGAATATGCAGCCACAAGGGAGTCAATACAGTTTAATGTATTGGCAAGTAACACTATGGTGGATATAAATGGCAAGACTAATACTACATGCTTATTTGGCTGAGTGGAGTTTAGGCTAAGTTTGCATAAAGCCAGTTTTCTCCTATCACTTTTGTAAAACAAACTTTTCTTTTCAAAAGGGGTGGCAACATTGGATTAAGATCCAAGCACCACAATACTGTTCACTTGGTCAAAATTTTACTTATTGAAATTGATGATGAGATTCTTCCGTCAATCCTTGTCCAGCTGCTCATAGTTGTCCATAACTGGGGACACGGCTAAGATCTTAGTTTGTTGACTCTGCAGAGTTTGTGCACTTTCACCCTTTGTCTTCAATTAGCCCAAACATCCTATACACCCAGAGTGCATCATGGAAAGGAGAGAATTGAGACGATATCTTTCAGAAGAAGAAGTCCAAACCCACCGGCAAGATCGTTCCACCTATAATTTTGCTACATCTGCTAGTCAAGCCTGGGCTGAACTCTCACAACTTAGTTGATCAAGACAGAGCCCATATGTCAAAAGGCTGCACGGGAAGCTACTAAACATAGAAGGACATAGTAATCTCTTTGTTCCTGGGTGGCCATCCACAAGTGACAACCTCAAGTGAAATAACCCTTAAACAAGGGCCCTAAGGAAACACTCAACATAATCCAGTCTTGCAACTTCCACCCAGATGGTTCATTCATTAGTTATACTTAGGATTTTTGCTCAACATCTAGTAAAACAATTTGTAGCATTGCATAGCATCTAATAAATTCTAAGGCTATCAAAATAACAAGGTAAAATGAATGGCTACACACTACTAGGATAATAGCATAACATAATATAACTTAGTAAAATTTCCTATCATGCATTCTACTCAACATCAACTAATGCATATAGAAAATAATGGGTAGTTGATGGTGTGTTACTTGCCTTGTTGAAGTTGGTGAAGAATTCACACTCTTCACAAAAGATCGTTGCTCTCCGTACAATCTATTCATTGAAAACACAATAACAAAATAAACAAGCATCCTAGCAAACAAACACACAAGTGTAAAAAAAACATACAGAGCAACTAACATATCCAAAGGGGTAGTACCAAGTTGGCTAGGGCAAGGTCAAGATTTGAGTTCAATACTTAAGGAAATTCCATGGTTTTACTTGGGATGGACTAGGTTGAGTTTTATGTGATCTAACTTTATCATAAACATACTTGTCAAGGAAGTTCCAAGAGTTCACTAAGGTGATCTAACTATTTCAACTAAAGAAGCACATAACAAGTATTACACTTAGTTGTTTTTATCAAAACATTTGAGTGATCTAAGTTTAGTCTTTCCATTTTGGTTTAAGGTAGGTCTAGGTTCAACTAACTTCATAGAAAGATAGAAAACAAGTCTAAGTCTTGGTATTTTCCATTTGGGTCAATGGTTGGACAAAAACAACTTATTCTTCAACTTGTGTGGATTGCTCCAAGTCTTCACATGCTTGTCTTCTTGAAGATCATCATCATGCCATCTAAGTTGTTTCCTTCCTTGTTGTTAATCTTCTCTTGAACTTGATAAACCTTCATGGCTTTCATTTCACTAATTGGTTTGGGTATGGAATGGGCAAAAATACCACTAAGTCAATTAGAAAGAAAATAAGAAGAAAGGTAGAAAGAGAGAGGGAGATGTTTTCTTATGGATTTCTTCACACTTGTACTTTCTGGAGTTTCTTCTAGTTGATGTGGAGTCTAAGCCCTTCCTTCATTTTATTCAATGATATTCCTCATATCTTTACATGTTGCCACCAAGTTGAAAGGAGAAGAATAGAAAAGGGAAGGAAAAAGACTTAGAGAGAAAAAAAGGGGGTTAGTCTTCTAGAAGTTTCTCTGGTTTTCTTCTAAGTGCTTCCACTTATTGGAGATGCTTCTGAAGTTTGTTTTATTTGCTAAGTCCTTCATTGGTATTCTATCTTCATGTTGAAAAATCTCTAGATCTTAAGTCTTCCATTGCACTTCATGGTTCTCACAAATCCCAACTTGGTAAAATCTTGAAGCAAGCATGGGGAGACAAGAAGTTGATGGAAACATTTGTACTAGTGTTTTTAAGTTCATTTGTTGGCTAATTATAAGTTGAAACTTCACTAAGGACTTAGCCTTGGTTTCATATAGCCATACACACATAGAACCACTTAAGCAAAATATTTCCTAAGTCATCTTTAATATGGTGTGAAACATGTGTGTGATAACTTGGCCTAAAATACATGGGTATGGCTCATATGTGTCCAAAATTCTATGTCACTGGTTTCTATGGATTCATGTTTCCATAAGGAGCATCATTGCTTAAGAAAACATATTAAAACTATTTATAGAATTTAAACTAAGTTAAAATACCTCAAATGGCCATATAATTCTAAATCCATTTTAAACTTGTTCAAATAATATTTTGGGCTTATGGATCTGTTAGTACACATTATAAGGAACCCAAAACAATTTATTTTGCAAAAATTAAATTTACAGAATTTGAATTATGCCAAAATTCATCAAACAAGCACAATTGAATTTGAACAAATTTAAGTTTCTCAAATTTTAATTTGTCCAGTGCCAAAAGTTTCTAATTGTCAAGGGCTTTTCAAAAAGTCCAAGATTTCTAAATTTGGCTTCATGGATCAAAATATATGATGGATTGAAGTTGCAGGGGCTAATTTGTAAAATTGCCAAAATAATTCCAGCGGGAGAAATTTTCAAATAAGGCTGGGCCACGTGGCTGGATCTGATTGGGTGCTGCTACTGACTGGACTATGACGTGGATAAGTGGATCCAGATCTGAGCCGTCAGATCCTGATATGAGGGTGGCATACCCCTTCGGTGGGGATCTAATCCTAGACGTTCATCCAGATCGAACGGCAGAGACAGGGGGAGGGGTCTCACCGGAGCTAGGTCTCTGGAGATGGAGGTTGCGGTGGTGCTGCTCGCGGAAGTTTGGCGGTGGCGGCGCTCCAGTTGTCCTCGGGCTCAACGGAGGCCACCTCGAGGTGCTGCGCGACGCGGGGAGCACTTTGGTGCTGATGTCGTGCGCCCTGGAGGCCCTAGACGACGACGGCGCACGGTCGGAGACGGCGTAGCTCCGGCGCGCCTTGGTCGTGGATGGCGCGGTGGCATCGTTGCACAAAAAGGAGAACAGAGATGTGAGGGAGGTGCGCGAAGACACAGGGAAGTTAAAGGACGAGGAACCCGGGGCGGAGGCTCACCTAGATGGTCGGAATCGCGAAGGACGGCGGCGGACAGAAGCTATTCCGGCGAGCAATACCTACGGCATACGGCCATGGATCGAGGGGGAAAGGGAGGGGAAATGGAGAGGAGTCCGTGGGCTCTTTATAGATGCCGAGAGGGGAATCAATGGTGGCGTTAATGGTGAGAAATCACGGGGCGAAAATTTCGGCCGTGATGAATTGGTTTCCAAACTGAGGAAGACGACGATGACGTCACTGATGACGTCATCAAGATTTTTCTTTTATTCCTGTTTAATTGTTTTAATTATATCTTCTGTTTTATAAATCCAATTAACATGAAACAAATTTCTAAATTCTTAAAATTTAATTGCCTTTCCAGAAAAACCATTTTCACAAACTTTTGAACATATTACATTTTTGAATTATGAAATTTGAATAATTCATTAAAAGTGACTTAATAGCATTTTTAATAGAAAATCAAATTTAATTTTGAGAAAGGGTTTTATAAAAATACAGAGACATTATATAAGGCAAATATAATTTTTGAAAATCATTTACACTTATTTTTCTATTTTATATTTTGAAATAGAAATTATTTCACTAATAGCATATTAATGCCATTTAAAAAATATCAATTATATAAATGAAAATTATTGGTTGAATAAAATATCAGAGACATCAATGTGATCAAATAACATTTTCCAAAATCATATTTAATGGTTTTCATATTTTATGATTTTAAAATATGAAGAAACAATGATAGTCACTTAATAGAAAACATTAATTTTTATATGATTAAAACAATTTTTAGAAATATTTTCTATGGTTCAACTATTGTTTTCTAAGACTCTTTTAGGAACTTTCATATTTTATATTTCCGACATATTAGTGAAACTACAATTAGTATCCTTTTGTTATATTTCAAACATAGAGAATTATTTAATAAATTTGGAAATGGGGTTTAGTAAAAGCAGAAAGGTTTCCACAAATGAATATGTTGTTTTCCCAAATGAAAACATTGTTTTATCCAAGTATCTTACTTGTTTCATAAACAATTTGAAGGGAATATTCCCGAGAGGCAATAGTAAAATGGTTATTATCTTATTCCTTGTTTATGATGAATGTTTATTTCTCATGCTAGAATTGTATTAACCGGAAACGTTGATACATGTGTGCTTAATAAACAAACAATGGTTCCTAGTAAAGCCTCTCTTTTAACTAGCTCGTTGATTAATAGATGATCAAGGTTTCCTGATCATGAACATTGGATGTTATTAATAACGGGGTCATGCCATTAGAAGAATGATGTGATGAACATATACCCAAAGAGAATATAGCAATGCGATCAAGTCATTTAGTTTACATTGAGTTATATCAAACATACGAAGTAACTTATTCCTTAGACCATGAGATCATGTCAATCGTTGATACCGGAAGAGTGCTTTGATGGCATCAAACGTCACACCATAACAGGGTGACTATAAAGGTGTCGTTAAGTATTCGGAAAGTATTAGTTGAGGATCATGGATCAAGAGTGGGATTTGTCCATCCAAATGACGGAGAGATATACTCTGGGCCCTCTCGGTGATATCACATCGAAACCTCTTGCAAGCACGTGATATGATCACAAAGGATGTTATATCACGGGAACGAGAAAAGAGTACTTGTTGGTAACGATATTGAACAAGGTATGGTTGATACCAATGATCGAATCTCGGACAAGTAAAATATGGCGAGAAAAAGGGAATAGTTCACGGCGTTGTTGGTTCACACGATCACGAGAGTCATCGTTGAATATATAGGAGTCATCACGGATCTCCAGATCCTGCTGTTGATTATTGATCGGAGAGGAGTCTCGATCATGTCTATCTTATTCGCGGACCGTAGGGTGACACACTTAAGGTTCGATGACGCGTTTGAGAGGATACGGAATATCGAAGAATATTTTGGGCAGCACCGAAATTGTTTCGGGGAAAATTGAAATAGTTCAAGGGGTTTTTCGTCGAATGGTTGTTAATAGAATTAACAAATGATTCGAGGTGCTATATGCAAATGTTTGTTAATGGAATTAACAAATATAAATAAAGAAATAAAACTGTTTTATTTATTTATTAAAAGAAAACCTTTGGATTTTCCAAGTGGAAAATTAAGGGAGTATGAGTGGGTGTGAGTGGAGCTTCCACTCAAACGAAGAGGGAAGAGGTAGGGGCACACCATGGCTGGCCGCACCCCCCTCTTGGGCTGCCTGTCCTTCCCCTATAAAAGGAGGGTGAGAGCTCCTCTTCTCCACACACTTGGCCACTTCCCTTTCCCTCCACCCGCTGCTCCATTTCATGGTCTCCGGCTTGGCGAAGCCCTGACCGTGGGATTCTTCACCACCACCATGTCGTCGTGTTGCTGGAGTTCCGAGGGATCCTCTACTTCCGCGCCCCGCTGGAACGAGGGAACGGAGGTCGTCATCAACCGTACGTGTGACCGATCACGGATGCACCGCCGGATTGCGGTGCCCATCTTCTCGCTATCGGGATCGGTGTGAGTACGACTACGCCAACAACGAGATTTGATCTCGTACCACTTTGAGTCTTCGAGGGTATGTGTTATCCTTAACCCTCTTGTTGCCCGTTACACTTCGTCTCCTAGATTAGATCTTGGCCTTTCGGGTGTCTCTCGCGTAGGAAAATTTTTGTTTTCTATGCAACGAACCCTTCAGTGGTATCAGAGCCGGATCTATGCGTAGATGTTTTGTACGGGTAGAACACATATGAGTATGTGGGCGTTGATGATCATGTTATTTCCTCCTTGAGTATTTTATGATCTTAGTGGCATAGTAGGATGAAGCTGCCCGAGACTAAGTTTACGTGTACTATGTACGCGAGAGTTGTCTCACTTGTGGCTAAGGGGGTGTCCATTTCTCCTACTATAGTTAAGATCTAATCTACGAAGGGTTGTTAAAAATGTGTTTATCAACGTTGTGGTTGATGTTCGTAGGTATGAACGGTTCTATCATCGAAAGCCCTAAGCCACGTAAAATATGCAAAAATAAATTAGAGGCGTCTAACTAGTTTTTGCTGGGCATGTGATGTGATATGGTCAATATTACAAATTTGATTATGAGATGATCTATTTTGTAAATTATTGATATACCGGAAGGTATCCATATGATTGTCTTCTTATTGATGGACAATCAAGATTGGGGTGCCATGGTACTTGGTACCACGCCGGTGGAATAATGAAGATCATACCATAATGCACATGATGGAGATCAAGTGCAAGGAGGACCATATCATATCACGTTATCCTTACATGTGATGTTTGTGATGTTAATCCTTTTATGCATCTTGTTTTTCTTAGATAGCGACGGTAGCATTATAAGATGATCCCTCTCACTTAATATCAAGATAATAATGTGTTCTTCCTTAAGTATGCACCGTTAAGAAAGTTCGTCGTTTCGAGACACCACGTGATGATCGGGTGTGATAGACTCAACGTTCGCATACAACAGGTGTTTTCAAGCCTAGCATGTACAGACATGGCCTTGAAACACACGCAATACTACGGTTCTACTTGGCGAGCCTAGCATGTACAGACATGGTCTCGGAACACGTAACCGAAAGGTAAAGCATGAGTCATATGGATGATATGATGAACATGTCGATGTTCGCCTTTGAAACTACATCATCTCACGTGATGATCGGTTTTGGTGTAGTGAATTTGGTTCGTGTAATCACTAAAGACGACTAAGAGGGATGTTGTTTTTGAGTGGGAGTTCATGGTTTAATTTTTGAATTAACTTGAACTTATTTATCATGAACAACAAATCAAAGTGAATTTGCAGAAATTGTAGTATTCATTGGCATCCACATAACTACCTTACACTTAGATTGTTAATTGAGATATAACTGTTATGATCTGGTAAATACCATTTAAGATTGGTACCGTATTAGTGAAATTTAAAATTGAGTCCTATTGTAGATTTTTGGTATTTCCTACCTAGCTCCATATGGTTAATGATTGATTAATCTAGAGAGCAAATAATTCCTACTTAGAATCCAGAGTCATGGTTGCTTTCGTATTACTTTATCTTCAAAAGAATGTTTTGTTGATCAAGGTGATTTTGGAACTGAAAAGAGTTGTTTTCAGAAACAATCAAGTGAAAGATATATTGATATCTAGAAACTTATTTGTAGCAACATGACTGAGTATAATTTAGCGTGACAATGTTTGCTTATATTATCTGAATATATGAAAATTTAGCGTGACAATGTTTGCTTATATTATCTGAATATATGCAATGATTGAAGACGTTAGGCGTTTGAATATTCCAAGAAATTGGATGCTAAAAAATATCCTCTAAATTCCTTCCTTCGAGCTATAGTATCTTAATCATAAAATTGTTATGATGGGATGGATTAAAAGTATGTGTAAAGTCGTTTACCTTACTTGGAGATTGCTAAGAGTGGAATCTAGAAGAATTCTATTAATATGGTGATATTAGTAGAACAATCAAACTCAAAGTATGACTCAATGGGTGATAGTATATGACTAACACGCCAAAGAAAATGAGCTAGTACGGCTAGCATTGTTTGATATTGAATGATTCTTCTGTAAAGGAAAGGGAATATTGAAAATAGAATTGCAAATAGATATATGGCAGAAAAGAAGATAACTGGAAAAGTCCAGCTCAGGAGTATATGCTTGATATACAAGTTATAGATGTATTACTAGTTAACAAAGTATTTTTGGGTATTTTGATACCACATTGGTTGGTATGAGTTGTCATACAAAGCAACGCAATGCAAGAAATACAAGGGCCTAAAAGGAACTAGTAATAGATGTGGAATCGATTATGACAAGAACATAAATAAAGTGTTATTGTGTTCATTGTAGTATCGAACCAAACATTCAAGATTTATTTTAAGAACTTAATAAGTTGTTATTTTGTTCTAGTCTTTTGTGAGAACAAATGAGATTGTTCAAACGATGACCATATTCCATAATTTATGGATATGTTAATATAAATCATGTTGGTAAAGTAAACATCTATAAGACTGAATGCTAAATGTTGCAAGACGTAAAAGATTTTCACTTAAATTGTGACACCACCATTTTAGTTCATATCGGAAAGGAAAACATGAAGGAACTCCATATTGATGGACTTCCGGAGTCATTTTGTTTTGAATAAATTGACGCCTGTGAGACCTCTTCCAAAAGATGACTAGAATTCCGTTCATAGGCCAAAGTAGAATGGACGACTAATTTAGTGGAGATTATACATATTGATGTATATAGTCCATTATGTGTAGTCATGTATGGTGGATTAATTTTTCCTTCATAAAATTCTGACAGTGATTTAAGTAGATATGTGAGTATATCTATTTAAAGGGAACAGAGTTTTACATTTTGAATTGGTTCAAAAGGTTGTTAATATGAAGTTAAAATCAATGTAACAAGATAATCAAGTATTTATGATTGGATCATAAAGGATAAAGTTTGAGTTACAAGTTTAGCAAAGCATCTGAGAAGTTGCAGAATTGTTCTACAACTTATACTTCTCGAATACCCCACATTAGATTGGAGTATTCAAAAGACAAAATCAAACCCTGTTTGACATGGTAAGATTAATAAAATTGCCATTATAATTTTGTAGTTTATACATTAAGGACAACCGCTTTTACACTGAAAAGAGCACCATCATGATCCGTTGAAATTGACAACATATAAGATATGGTTTGGGTAATGACCCGAATTGTCATTTTTCTTAAGTTTTGGTATGCATAGCATGTGTAGAATGTTTACAACCAAAATAGGATAAATATATGTTTATAAGGTTATCCCAAATAAAACATTGGGTATTTCTCCTATCACCGAACCAAAAGACAAATGTTGTTTGTCAGAAAGGGTTGATTTCTCGAGAAAGTAGTTCTTGCGAAACAAGTGAGTGGGAGCACAGTACAAACTCAACGAGATTAGAGAATATTCGTTATCATGTCAAGAGTAGCGCAGCACTGGAAGTTGTTCCGGGGTTTACTATTTTGACTAAGTAGAAGACACTACAAATGTTGTAGATACTTCAAATGAGTTTACGAACTGTACCAGTAAAGTCCAAAAACTTTGTACTTAGAACAACTTGTGGTTTAAGTGTAAAGTGTTGTTTTGACAACAAAAAGACCTGGACCTTATAAAGGAAGCAAATGATGGGCCCTGACTTCGTAAAATTGACTATGAGTCATTATATCCGCCATAGTATCCTTGTATGAATATCAAGTATGTGACTTGGTAGTCCTTTCAATAGGCATGATGCCTAACGATAGCAAAAGGGTCTATATAGCGACAAAGACATGGATACTTATCGAAAAGTTGTTTTCGACGAAGTTCAAAGAGTTGACTACTACAAGATTTCGATCTTCCGTAGTGATGCTTTAGTCTTTGCGGATAGTTCTAGCAAAAAGTTACATATTATGATATGGCAGTTGAATAACAAAACCAACTCTCCTCTCGAGGAAGTTTGATCAAGGATGTGTACTTGACACAGTGAGAGTTTTGTAAAATTCAAAAGATTGCTAGAAAGGTATGCACACTTCAATGGTTGAAGTGAGCATAGCGAAGTTGAAATCTTTAGTTTAATGAAGTTATCAAAAGAGTTTGATTCCATCATGAATGATAAAGATGCTTGTAGAGTTACAAGAAATTAAGTGGGAGCGCTAAGACATATTTCCAATGCTTTATGTAGATGACGTATGGTTGATTGGAAGATATGTATTTTAAATTAACACGGTTAATATTTTCGATTTCATATTGATGAAAGGCTTAGAAGATATTGGGCATCGATATCTATAAAAGATGGATTGACGCACCTGATATGATTGAAGCCAAATTACATAGATGAAATATTGAAGTAAGTCAATATGAAAATGACAAGAAGGAGTTCTTGTCACATGGAAAATAATTGAGCAAGATTCATGTGCTTTGACACATGATGAGCATCATTGAAATTGAGATTTCTAAATCATGTTTCCATGCTATGTACACAACCAGATGAATCCTATGCTATAAAATGTTATAGTAGGATAATTCATATGATGATTAGACAACAGTGGGAGAGATCCTTGTGTCATTTTAGAAATGCTAAGGATATGTTTTCGTATATAGTAATGACAAAATATTAGTTGTAATATGTTACACTAATAGTCTTGTCATTTATTCAAGTAATTTTATCTCAATTAAAATATGTGATGAAGGGTAGCACAATAGGATGGAAGAAAGTTCCATGCTGGATTTGAAAGAGTTTCAAAATTAAAATATTATGACAGATACTACAACAAAGGCTAAAGTATATCGTTGTGTTAACAACTGATTATAAGTGTATTTTGTGTCAAGGAGTTCTTTATTGAACTTGGTGAATTTCCAAGAATGCTGAAACTATGAAGCTACATTTTCACAATGTTAGTAACATCAGTTTAAGCTGAGGAATTAAGGTATCACCGGAACTTGGTGAGTTTCCAAGAATGCTAACACTATGAAGCTACATTTTCACAATGTTAGTGACATCAGTTTAAGCTGAGGAATTAAGTTTTCACCAATTGACCATATATATACAAAGCCATCTCATTAGAGAATGAGTGATGCGTGTAGACGCAAAGAACATGCAAATACAATAGGACCTGAACAGTTCAGATCTTCTTGATGATGTTGACCACATGCGAAGCATGGTAATAACACTGGTACGCCATATGTGTTAAAGTGCTTACAGACTAGATTATTGACTCTAGTGCAAGTGGGAGACTGAAGGGAATATGCCCGAGAGGCAATAATAAAATGGTTATTATCTTATTCCTTGTTTATGATGAATGTTTATTTCTCATGCTAGAATTGTATTAACCGGAAACGTTGATACATGTGTGCTTAATAAACAAACAATGGTTCCTAGTAAAGCCTCTCTTTTAACTAGCTCGTTGATTAATAGATGATCAAGGTTTCCTGATCATGAACATTGGATGTTATTAATAACGGGGTCATGTCATTAGAAGAATGATGTGATGAACATATACCCAAAGAGAATATAGCAATGTGATCAAGTCACTTCCCTTTCCCTCCACCCGCTGCTCCATTTCATGGTCTCCGGCTTGGCGAAGCCCTGACCGTGGGATTCTTCACCACCACCACGTCGTCGTGCTGCTGGAGTTCCGAGGGATCCTCTACTTCCGCGCCCCGCTGGAACGAGGGAACGGAGGTCGTCATCAACCGTACGTGTGACCGATCACGGATGCACCGCCGGATTGCGGTGCCCATCTTCTCGCTATCGGGATCGGTGTGAGTACGACTACACCAACAACGAGATTTGATCTCGTACCACTTTGAGTCTTCGAGGGTATGTGTTCTCCTTAACCCTCTTGTTGCCCGTTACACTTCGTCTCCTAGATTAGATCTTGGCCTTTCGGGTGTCTCTCGCGTAGGAAATTTTTTGTTTTCTATGCAACGAACCCTTCACAGTTTATTTCTATAGCACTATATTATTTTGTTGATTGACATAACACTTGGAAAACAAGGATCCAACTTATATCTATTTGGGGGTTATCAATAATAGTGAAACCCTTTTTGGAGATAAGAAGATAATATTAGAGATAGCAACTCTCTGGTTTTTATATATCAAAAATATTTTCAAGATGATAATTGGGTTGAAAACATGTTTGGTGTAAGGGTTTGCTTAAGAAGAAATATTTTCTTTATGTAGAAATATTTATTTTGAAAGGGCTTTTAGGGTTTTAAGGAACAAGGCATAATTGGATTGGCAAACTCAACATACTTGGTATAGGACCTAATATTTCATTTGTGTTTGAGTTTTTTTTTGTTTTTGGTGACTTGCATAACATGAAAACAAAAAGTTCCAATTTTTAGTGATTTTTGGACTTTGCAAAAATCAGGGATGTTACAGGTATTGAGCCTGGCCCTATTCTTGGGCCCTAGACCAGCTCACGGGATGGGTCTTGAGTCTTCCATCGCCTTGGACTGGAATCCCGGTCTCTCTTGCTATTCTCCGATAAGACTGTTTTCCTGGTCTGGCCGGTTCTGGGATAAACCGGCTTGCAAATTAGAAACCGATCTTCACCTAAGACGGTTTAGGAACTCCTTGGCTGGGAGATCTCCTTAATCATTCCCCCAACAAAAACTATCATTAACAAGAATATGATCATTTGGAATATTTTGTATTCTAGACAAATTATCAGCAACGGGATTATCAACTCCTTTCCTATCAACCATATGCAAATCAAACACTTGTAACAAGAGCCACCATCTAATAAGCCTAGGCTTAGCATATTTATTTTCCATAATATATTTTATAGCGGAATTATCATTGTGAATAGTAACTCTAGAATCAACAGTATACTACCTAAATTTGTCGCTAGCAAAAACAACAGCTATGAACTCTTTCTTAGTAGTAGCATAATTTTTTGAGCACAAACGAGATTTTTACTAGCATAATGAATAAAATTCAACTTCCTATCAACTCTTTGTCCTAACACAACTCCTACAATAAAATCTTTAGCGTCACACATAATTTCAAAAGGAAATTCCAATCAGGTGGTTGAAGAATAGGTGCAGTTATTAAAGCTTTCTTAATAATATCAAAGGCTTCTTTACAATCTTCATAAAAACAAAAGGGGCTTCTTTTTGAAGAAGATTGGTAAGAGGTCTTGAAGTCTTAGAAAAGTATTTAATAAACCTATTATAGAAACCAACATGACCAAGAAAACTATGAATACCTCTAACGTCCCTATGATAGGGCATTTTTTCAATAGCATCAGCTTCAGCTTTGTCAACTTCACGCCTCTTTCAGAAATTTATGTCCAAAAACAATTCCTTCATTAACCATAAAGTGGCATTTCTCCCAATTCAACACAAGATTAGTTTTTGCACACCTCTTCAAAACTTTGTTAAGATTATGGAGTCAATTGTCAAAAGAAGTTCCATAGACGTAGAAATCGTCCATGAAGACTTCCACAATATTCTCACAAAAGCCGTGAAAAATAGCAGACATGCATCTTTGAAAAGTTCCTGGTGCATTACATAAACCAAGAGGCATGCGTCTATAAGCATACGTACCAAAAGGACATGTGAAAGTGGTTTTCTTCTGGTCTTCTTTTCTAACATGGATTTGAGAGAAACCAGAATACCCATCTAGGTAGCAGAAGTGAGTATCTTTATACAACCTTTTCAACTTAGAGGATAATGTTCCTTCTTAGTAGCTTTATTCAATTTTATAAAATCAATGCACATTCTATAACCAACTACAGTTCTTTTCGGAATAAATTAATTCTTATCATTAGATACAACATGCGTACCTCCTTTCTTGGGAACACAATGGACATGACTAACCCACCTACTATCAGCAATAGTATAAATATTACCTGCTTTAAGAAGTTTTAATACTTAACTTCTCACCAGTTCTTTCATCTTGGGATTCAATCGGCATTGATGATCAACCACAGGCTTGGCATCATGCTCAATATTAATTTTATGCTCACATAGAAAGGACTAGTGCCTTTTATATCATCCAAAGTATAACCAATAGCTTTAAGGTGTTTTCGGAGTATTTCAAATAAACGCTGTGATACGTCTCCAACGTATCTATAATTTCTAATGCTCCATGATAATATTATGCCAATTGCTACATGTTTTCTACCTTCTTTATGTCATTTTTACATGTTTTCTGGGACTAACCTATTAACAAGACGCCAAGTGCCAATTCCCTGTTTTCTGCTGTTTTTTATTTCAGAAAAGTTGTTCTGGAAATATTCTCAGAATTGGACCCCACAAAGCCCGAAGTGCCCATTTTCCCTGGAAGCATCCAGAAGACCAAAGAGGAGACGAAGAGGGGCATCATGGGGCCCACACCATGGGGTGGCACGCCCCCCCTTGGCCACGCCAGGGGGTGGTGTGGGCCCCCTAGGGCTCCACCGCCTCTGCCCTTTCGCCTATTTATTCCCCCTGGATGGAAAACCCTAGACACCTGATCAAATATCCCTGAAAAGTTCCGCAACCGCCGTCACCGTCAACCCTAGATCAGGGGGGTTCTGAAGCTGTCTCCGACACCCTGCTGGAGTGGAAATCATCACCGGAGGCTTCTTCATCACCATGCATGCCTCCGGAGTGATGCGTGAGTAGTTCATCCTTGGACTACGGGTCCATAGCAGTAGCTAGATGGTTGTCTTCTCCTCATATGACTCCATGTTTAGATCTCGTGAGCTGCCTAACATGATCGAGATTGATCTTATGTGACTCTATGTGTTGTGTTTTCTGATCCGATGAATATTGAACTTATGCCAAGTTGATTATAGTCTTTATTGCATATGTTATTTGTGAGCTTGCATGCTTTCCGTTGCAAGTGGTTGCTCTTGCCAAGTAGTTGCTAGTGCCTCCAAGAGGGAGTATATATGCTCGATAGTGGGTTCATGCCACCTTTTCGCCTTGCTCGAGTGACAGAAACGTGAAGGGGGAGAATGTGCTATTGCCACTAGGGAGAAAACATCGGTGAGAGTGCCCGCGTGTACAATCATTGCTTACATTACACACATTGTTTAATGCAGTTATCTGTTGCTTGCAACTTAATACCTAAGGGGGTTCGGATGATAACCTGAGGGTGGATTATTAGTCATAGATGCAGTTGGATTACGTTCTACGTATATTGTTGTAGTGCCCGCACTAAATATCATAGTAGTCATCATGTCATGAATGTGCACTACGGTGCAACCTTTATTTCTCAATTGCGCAGCTGTAATTTGTTCACCTAGCATGCTATCTTTTATGGAGAGACACCACTAGTGAACCTATGAACCCCGGTCCATTTTCTTACATTGTTAAACAAACGACCACAATTTCCTGCTTTCTTTACTTACTGCAAACATACACCATTTTTTCCACACTATACGTCTAATCTTTGTTTTCAGCAAGACCGGTGAGATTGACAATCTCACTGTACCGTTGGGAAATATATTTTGGTTGTGTTGTGTGCAGGTTCCACGTTGTTGCTGACAGCGGTGAGCCATCACCACCGTCAGTGGCATCAACCTTCCGAAGGTCCTCTTTCTCCTACTGGATTGATAAACTTGGTTCTTAACTAAGGGGAAAACTCCTACCGATGTGCTCATCACACCCTCCTCTTGGGGTATCCCAACGAGTGCAAGATCTGCACCATCAAGGACTTTTGATGGCGCCGTTGCCGAGGATAAAGAAGTCTTCTGGCAAGGGGAGGCTCTCACTCTCAACCTCTTTTTTTTGTCTTGTTTTTATTTTTTGTTTTGTTTTGCTTCTCTTTATCAAAAACACAAAAAAAAATCCTATTCTAGTTGTTATTTTTGTCACTACGTTGTTATTCTTCATCATGTTGTTCCCTAAGTTAACCCTGAAAGATTTTCCGGTAGGAAGTGGTTCTATACTTGGAAAGGACACTATTAGAGAATTCTTTGATCATGTTTGTAAGCATGATAACTTTGAGGAAAAATCCATAGTAGAACTTGCCCCCAATTACGAGACTGATGCAACTTCTTTAGTTCACATGCCAGAAGCTAGGTTTGATAAACTCCATCCCATATTACAAAATATGTTCCTCAACTTGAATAACATTGAAGATGTTGAGAAAAGAAACTTCATCTTAGAAACTATGCTTAAAGAATTTGGAGATGTTGCTATAGAAGGTAGAAAAGTCTTTGATCGTTTCAATATGCTTGGCTCATGTGTAGACATTGTTGGTGCTCTAGAAAAAAAAACTGAATCTAATAATGAAAACGAGGATAAAATATCAATCCCCTTTAAATTAGTGGCACTGAATGAAGCGCAAGAAAAGAATTTTGATTGGATTGTTCCTGAGAATTTATTTGATGAAGATAGTAAGCATAAAAGTACTAAGAGAGGAGCCTCTGAAACTCACTTACATAAAATACAATGCATTATTAAAGAATTGACAAATATTGATTTGAATGCCTACTTGAAAATACTTGAGTTGCTTTCATTGCCTAGCTGAAAGGCGTTAAAGAAAAGCGCTACCTGGAGACAACCCGTTTTATTTCTCTGTTTTTTCAACTCGTTTTTTTTTGTTTTCTTTTGTATGCTTCGCACCTGGGTGTTGTATATTTCCTTAGCAACCCCGATGTATCTTTTTTTTCGAGTTTTTGTTTAGCCAAGTAAAGCCTCTAGTGGAAAGTTGAGGCTATATTTCGGATTTCTGCGCAGGAAACAAATTTCTGCTGTCCACTGTTTATTCCGTATAAAATAATAGAAAATTCAAAATGATCTGATTTTTTTTGTACGTAATCCTGGGCTGTATACGCAATTTTTCTTAGTTGACCACTTCTTGATTTGAGCAACATAAGATTTTCTAAAAATATCATCTTTACCTGATGTCCTGTTTTGACATATTTCTGCCAATAATTGCATTTGCATCTTAGTCGCTTTCTTTTGGTGTTCTTTTGAGAAAAAGAGTTTTAAAAGAAGTTGTGACAGTAGCTAATGTGTTTTTGAGTGTTAGACATGTGTTGAAACTGAACCATGTCAATTTATTATTTTGATTGCACTAACGTTGCTAATGAAGATTGTGAGAAGTTTGGTGTGAAGGAAGTTTTCAAGGGTCAAGAGAACCGGATGATATGATGTGATCAAGAAGAGTGAAAAGCCTAAGATTGGGGATGACCCTATGGTACATCCCAGCAAATTCAAAGAAGACTCAAGCTTCTAAGCCTGGGGATGCCCAAGGCATCCCCTTCTTCATCGACAAATTATCAGGTCACTTCTAGTGAAACTATATTTTTATTCGGTCACATCTTATGTGCTTTACTTGGAGCGTCTTTTATTGTTGCTTTCAGTTTGATTTTGTTTTTTGCTTTCAGTTTGTTTTTTACTTTTGAAATAAACTTGGTTGGACCCCAACATTCTTTTATTGGAGAGTTACACGCTCCGCTTTTTCATGGGAATACTTTGTATTCTTAATCTTTGTCTGGCTGCTGCATTTATTTAGCTCCTGTTTTGCATGCATCTCTTATCAGAGTTGTTAGTTTTAGTAGTGTTATGTGAGTACTCTCATGTTTGCTTGTTGTATCATAAAGAGTATTTTTGTTAAAACATATCTTTTATGGTGCTTGTTGGCAGAATAAACTACTGTTTAAAGTAGAATTTATAACGGTGCAAGTAGAAGCTCTTATAGACTGTTACTAGAACTTTTTCACGCCATGATAAATGTTATTTTAGTTCTAAAGCCTTTTGATGCTGAGTAACATGAATAGCCTCAAATAGCTGAGAGTGTTTAATATGTCATTGAAAGATTCATGAGTTGTTCTTGTCATAAGGAAGCATAAATTTTTGGTATTCTCTTTCGAATGTTTTATTTGGTTGACTTGGCTCATGCTCACACCATGTTTATTACTATGAACCAGTCACGAATAGCCTCCATGAACATTTAGTTTTTGAACTATGATACTGCTTATGCTTTAATTAATGATGTTTATGTCGCTATGCATGATTATGGCTCTTATGCTCTCTTGATTTGTCGCTCCCAGTCTTTTTCTAGCCTCCACCTGTACTGAGTATGAGCTCTACTCGTGCATCCAACTCACCTAAACCAAAGTTTTTCCCATTGTGTCCACCATACCTACCTACATGTGGTATTTAACTGCCACTCCAAGTAAATTGCTCATGTGTTACCTTTGAAAACTTCAAAATTACTCCTGCTTTATGTTCCTGTTTTTGCTCATGAGGACGTCAATAGAGAATATTTATCTCACTTGTTGATTGGATTTCACACCCTAGACTAGTGGCTTCATCCGCTTATCCAAATGATAGAAGATCTGGCAGCGGGTGCCGAGCCCCAAATTAATACACACAAAATCTCTTCACTATTTTTGCCCCTGATTTATCAGTCAAAGCATAATTGTGTGAACAAAAGAGAAAGAGGGATGACCTTCTACCCAGATGCGTCCTTCACATGGGAGCCGCTCTTATTAATTTAGTTGGCTTGTGACGTATTGTATTTTCTGTTTACCATTCATTGACATTAGCATACATCTCCCAAAATATAGACACTCCTCCACGATATGTGATTGTTGGCAGGCACCCGAGGATTCGGTTAGCCATGGTTTGTGAAATATGGATGGGAGGAGTGTCAAACTTTTAATACCTCTGTTTAATAAAATAAAAAGCTCTAGCACATGAGTGATCCCTGCTTCCCTCTACGAAGGGCCTTTCTTTTACTTATATGTTGAGTCTCCATCTTATAACCTTATGCACAGTTGAGAGAGCATTTTTGCCATTCTTAGTTCTACGTGCACGGTCCCATAAACATCAATATTTACTTCATGATGTGATATCATTTGTTCTTAAATTATTTTCCCTAGTCTTCCTCATGAACTTTGAAGGTGTCCTGGCATTTATGTTTTGCCCCACTCTTAAGGACTAGCGAAATATCACTTTGTCATGCTTTCTCTATACCTGAAATAGACATTTATCTTTCCTTGCATTATTTCTCATGATCCTTTATTTGAGATACTCTTCATGATGAAAAGTGATTGCTTTGCTTTGTTATTAAAGTTCTATTTATCATGTTTATGTTTGAAGTTCTATGATCTCAGCTTGTGTAGCGTTCCCACATTTAAATAATGTAAGAACACATGTGTTATTGTGCTAGTCCCTGGATCAATTGCTAGCACCACAGTACAAAATGAAATATCATGCAAATGCATCAAAATCTATTACATCGCATGATCCAGTCTTTACAAAATAGTATTACAACTTGCATAGTCTTAGAAGACTAGCGGAAAACTAAGATATACAACGGAAGACATAGTACACATTGAGCCCATCTTCTTCATGTGCCACAGGCAAAACATGTTGGCGATAGTCTCGAGATCCTAAATGAAATCCTCACTCGTCTTCAGAAACATCTGCAATATGGAATATGCATCCACAAGGGAGTCAACACAATTTAATGTATTGGCAAGTAACACTATGGTGGATATAAATGGCAAGACTAATACTACATGCTTATTTGGCTGAGTGGAGTTTAGGCTAAGTTTGCATAAAGCCAGTTTTGTCCTATCTCTTTTGTAAAGAAAACTTTTCTTTTCAAAAGAGTGGCAACATTGGATTTAGATCCAAGAACCACAATACTGTTCACTTGGTCAAAATTTTACTTATTGAAATTGATGATGAGATTCTTCCGTCAATCCTTGTCCAGCTACTCATAGTTGTCCATAACCGGGGACACGTCTAAGATCTTAGTTTGTTGACTCTGCAGTGTTTGTGCACTTTCACCCTTTGTCTTCAATTAGCCCAAACATCCTATACACCCGGATTGCATCATGGAAAGGAGAGAATTGAGACGAGATCTTTCAGAAGAAGAAGTCCAAACCCACCAGCAAGACCGTTCCACCTATAATTTTGCTACATCTGCTAGTCAAGCCTGGGCTGAACTCTCACAACTTAGTTGATCAAGACAGAGCCCATATGTCAAAAGGCTACACGGGAAGCTACTAAACTTAGAAGGACATAGTAATCTCTTTGTTCCTGGGTGGCCATCCGCAAGTGACAACCTCAAGTGGAATAACCTTTAGATAGGGGCCCTGAGGCAACACTCAACATAAACCAGTCTTACCACTTCCACCCAGGTGGTTTATTTATTATTTATACTTAGAATTTTTCCTCAACATCTAGTAAAACAATTTGTAACATTGCATAGCATCTAGTAAGTTCTAAGGCTATCAAAATAACAAGGGTAAAAGAGATGGCTACACACTACTAGGATAATAGCATAGCATAACATAACTTAGTAAAATTTCCTATCATGCATACTACTCAAAAATCAACTAATGCATATAGAAAATAATGGTTAATTGATGGTGTGTTACTTGCCTTGTTGAAGTTGGTGAAGAAATCACACCGTATTCACAAAAGATTGTTGCTCTCCGTACAATCTATTCATTGAAAACACAATAACAAAATAAACAAACATGCTAGCAAGCAAACAAACAAGTGAAAAGAACATACAAAATAACATAGCCAAAGGAGTTTAACTTAGTTGGCTAGGACAAAGGTCTAGGTTCAACTAACTTCATAACAAAGGAGATAACAAGTTCTAGTCTTGGTATTTTCCATTTGGGTCAAGGGCTGGACAAAAACAACTTGTTATTCTTCAACTTGTGTGGATGGCTCCAAGTCTTCACATGATTGTCTTCTTGAAGTTCATCTTCATGCTTCTATTGTAGTTTCCTCCTTGTTGTTAAGCTTCTCTTGTACTTGATAAATCTTCATGGTCTTCACTTCACTACTTGGTTTAGGTATGGGATGGGCACAAATACCACTAAGTCAACTTGGAAAGAATATAAGGAGAAAGGTAGAAAGAGAGAGGGAGATGTCTTCTTCTTCATTCCTTCATACACTTGTACTTCATTGAATTGCTTCTAGCTGTGGAGTCCAACTCTTCTCTTCAAAATTTCTTCTATGATATTCCTTGTAACTCTTCATGTTGCCACCAAGTTGGTAATGAAGTTCCTTCTTGTGCTTGAGTCTTCATTTCCATTTTGCTAACTTGATGAATTCTTGAAGCAAGAATAGGGGACAAGAGGAGTAGATAGAAAGCAAAGGTACTAGTGTCTAAGGTTTACCACTTGGTCTTGTATGTTATTTACACATACTAGGTACTTGGTATTGGCTCCAAGTAGCCATAACAACAAAGGTAAACAATGATAGAAACAACTATAATACTTAACCAACTAGGTGGACTACTATGATGGAAGTTTGGCTAAAATTACATGTTCATGGTCCAAGGGTGTCCAAAATGGTTCGGCAAGGTTGTTTCTGGTCCAAGGTTATCAAATGGAGCAATTTTGCAAAAGGAACTATATTGAAATTGTTTACAGAATTAAATCTATGTCAAAATTACTCAAATATTCCAATTAATTCTAAATTCAATTTTAATTTGATAAAAAAATATTTTGGGACAGAGGATATGAAAGTACACGTCCTAAGGTTTCCAAATATATTTTATTTATAATTTTTGGATTTGTAGAATTTGAATTATGCCAAAATTCATCAAACAAGCATATTTAAATTTGAACCAATTTAAGTTTGTCAACTTTAAATTTGGCTAGTTCCAAAAGTTTCTAAATGTCAAGGGCTTTTCAAAAAGTCCAAGATTGCTAAATTTGGCCTCATGGATCAAAAGATATGATGTATTGAAGTTGCAGGGGCTAATCTGTAAAACTGTCAAATTAATTCCAGCGGGAGGAATTTTCAAAAAAGGCTGGGCCACGTGGCTGGATCTGATTGGGTGATGCTGATGACTGTGCTGCTGACTAGACTATGACGTGGATAAGTGGATCCAGATATGAGCCACTAGATCTGGATCTAACGGCAGAGTACTAGTTCGCTTTGGATCTAATCTAGGTCGTTAAAAACAGATCGTACGGCTGAGAGAATGGGGGAGCTCACCTGGCCGGGGGGGTCGCCGGAAATGGAGGTGACGGCGGCGCGCTGCTCGGAAAAAGACGGGGACGATGCTCTGGTGGTCCTTGAGCTCAACGAAGAGCACTACGACGCTCAACTCGTCACGATGAGGACGATGGTGCCCACGACGGTGCTTCTCTCTTCCCGGGGTGACGGCGCAAAGAGACAGGGGCGGTGAACGCTCCGGTGAGCCTCGGGTATGCGCAACGACGGTGATCCTGCTGCGAACAAATTTGGAAACGAGGTCAGGGGGTTGCGCACGGTTAATAGAAAAAAGATAGGGGTGGTCTCGGGCTCTTATTTGGGCTCACCTGGCCGGAATTCGCGAAGCACAGCGGCGGCAAAGAAGAACTCCGACGAGGGATTTCTTTGTCTTCGGGGCGAGAATTGGGGAGAGGGGAAAGGGGAAATGGAGAGGGGTCTGTGGGAGTTTTATAGAGGTAAAGAGGGAAGGGGATTATGGCCATAATGGCGTGGGATCGAGGGGCGAAGATTTTGGCCGTAACGGCCGTGATTTTGCTTCCGTGAGGAAGATGACGGTGACGTCATCGGTGATGTAGACGCGGGGTCCACCTGGAAGCGAGAGAGCTGAGGGAGAGGGGCGCGGACTGGTTGTTGGGCTGCTGGCGGGCTTTCGCCCGTTGCACGTGCGCGATGGATTAGGAGACGGGAGATGGGCTGGCCCGGGCTACTAGCCTATTTCTTTTCTTTTTTTGTTTTCTTGTTCTTTTCTTTTTCTGTTTTATTTAATAAAACATAACAATTTATTTATAAGTCCAAATAAGCTTAAATTTGTTTCTAAAATTTTATAAAAATAAACTCTTTTAACCGAAAACATTTATATGTTGTTTTAAACATTAATAAAAATATAAAAAATGTATTTTCAAAATATGATTAAATGGTTAATAGTAACTTAATGCCATTTTTAAATAGAAAAACAAATAAATATAAATAAAGGCCAATTAAACTTTTATTGGCATCTTATAAGATAAATATTATTTTTGAATTTCATTTCATCTTTTTCACAATTTTATATTTTGAAAATAGGGGTACACCCTAATAGCAACTTGTGTTATTTTCTAAAAAGAAAATAATTAATTATAATAAGGCCAAGTATTTTCTTAAGGACATATCACATGTGAAAACATGTTTTCTCTAGGTCCTTCTTTCATAAATAGATTGGTGGAAAACATCTTGTTGTTTCATACTTCATATTGTAGTTGAATGGTGGTATAACTAATTTTTGGTTTGCAATTATAACCAGTTATCAAATAGTTGGAATATGATAATTATTATCAGATAGAAGTTGAAAACAACCATTTGGGAAACATATGTCTAGTGAAACAATCTTATACTATTAGGGGTTGATAAGGCATTATGTGGTCACATAACAAAACTCAAGTTCAATTAAAAAATAAAGATGGTGAAAACAAATCCTAGGGTTTTGGAAAACACTAGTAAAATTGGATTATAAAATCCAGTAGCATTTGGAAAACAAATAATATAACCTTTGTGTTTGAGTTTCATTTGTTTTTGGTGCCTTGCTTTAAAAGAAAAAAAGTTTAAAATTTTTGTGATTTTTGCATTTTCAAAAAATCAGGGATGTTACAGACTACCACCCTTAAAAGAAATCTCGTTCCGAGATTTGGGAAGGTTAGAAAGAAAGATTGGGTAACTGGGTTCTAGAACGAACTTGGTGGGCTACCACCTTTAAAAGAAATTTTCGTGGGTAGTCTATTTTCATTAGATTGTAGTGTAGATTGGTTTGGGATTGGCTTGAGTAGAACTTCCCATCGAGGTAGAGCTGTAAACCAACATAGGTATGTTGAACTACCTTTGAGACTGAGGGGTCACTCTTTGGGTCAAACAAAGGTCTTTTGGGTCCCTCTCAACTTGGTCTTTTGATATCCTTCGCAATCTTCCATCATGTTGTTGTCATCCTTGAAGGCAAACACCATGCTATTTCTAAAGAAACTCTCATGGTAGGCAAAATATTCCATTGCTTGATATCTCCAAGGTTGGCTTGATCCTCACCGAAAATAGTACGTTTTCAGTAACACTAACATAGGGTCATTATTGTATTCTACCTTTCTATGGTTCAGGTTTAACATCGTCGTCTCTCTAATAGGTATGTCACTCAGATTTAACATTCCTCATAGCAAAAGTAAATAATGTGAGTAGTCACCATGGGGGCCAATCCATGTTGCACTAAATCATTACCTTGTACTTGGATTGATGAATCTTGTTAATAACACTAGGTTACCTCACTTTTCTAACGGAAAGTTTCCAATCTATAAGACAAACTTGAGCTAAACTATCATTTCTCAACTAGTGGGTTGCGCAAAACTCTTATGTAACACAAACTGGATAGTTGTGTTTCTTCATTATTTATTCTCTTGGTGTAGTTGACTCTGAAATCTTCATAGTTCATGCAACTTGGGGTGCACTTGTCTTTCTTCACTTGTTGATTGGCTTGCTGCTCCTTATGATGTAGTTGGCATTGATCATGGATGTGATTGTTCCTTCACACACAAGAAAAACAATTTTGGGCTAACCTTCCTTAAATAGGATGGCTTATGTCTCTATAGTGAACTGGTCATGACATTCTTGGGTGAAAGGGTTGTTGTTGCACTTCATATGGTAGCTCAATATGGTTGGTAAATGAGTATAGGTTTTGGTTTGGCTTAGCATGGATGAACAGAGATTTATAAACAGACTTAAGGAGTTCCTACTCCAACACAGTAGATCAAGGAAACTCATCTTGCAAACAACACATAACAAACATAAAACAACTTTCAACACACCAAGCAACAAAGTTTTAGAAAACAAACTAATATTGTCATACCCCACTCATTGGTATGATCAATACACTAACATGTTAACGTTGTTCTAACAAAGAAACTAGATTGGTGGTCGCATCTATATCTTCTTGAGTTTTCTTCAAATTCTTCTCTCAATGTCTTGAGGTGTTGTTGAATGTTGTGAAGTCTGAGTATATCTCCAAGTTTCTTCAATTGTCTTGAGTGTAGATCTTCATGTGGTGAAAACACTTCTTGCACTTCTTGGTATGATCATCAACATTCATGTCTTGATGGTATTGAAGAGGTAGGTCATCTAGAAAATTTTGAAGGTGAATAATAGATGAGATGATATGAGAAGAATTAAGATGATTGTTTTGTTTCTAGAGAGTTTGAACATAGTAAATTTTCCAATCCTAGGGTCTTCTCCAAACATAGGGTCTCGAATTCTATGGGCAACACAATGCTCTGATACCATTTTGTAGCGTTCCCACATTTAAATAATGTAAGAACACATGTGTTATTGTGCTAGTCCCTGGATCAATTGCTAGCACCACAGTACAAAATGAAATATCATGCAAATGCATCAAAATCTATTACATCGCATGATCCAGTCTTTACAAAATAGTATTACAACCTGCATAGTCTTAGAAGACTAGCGGAAAACTAAGATATACAACGGAAGACATATTACACATTGAGCCCATCTTCTTCATGTGCCACGGGCAAAACATGTTGGCGATAGTCTCGAGATCCTAAACGAAATCCTCACTCGTCTTCAGAAACATCTGCAATATGAAATATGCAGCCACAAGGGAGTCAATACAATTTAATGTATTGGCAAGTAACACTATGGTGGATATAAATGGCAAGACTAATACTACATGCTTATTTGGCTGAGTGGAGTTTAGGCTAAGTTTGCATAAAGCCAGTTTTGTCCAATCTCTTTTGTAAAACAAACTTTTCTTTTCAAAAGAGTGGCAACATTGGATTTAGATCCAAGCACCACAATACTGTTCACTTGGTCAAAATTTTACTTATTGAAATTGATTTTTTTTTAAATGGGAACTTAGCCCCAGCCTCTGCATCACGTGGATGCACACAGCTGATGCTTTTATATTAAAAAGGTAAAAGGTAATATCCCAAAGATTACAACTCACGCATCATCCAAATTTGATAACAAAATCAACCACAAAAATAGTATCAAAAATTGATAAAAACTCATAGGATCCTTCTAATGTGCAGCCAACCACCCTGGCTGTAGATAGCCTGAACGACCGCCATCAAGCGAGTACATCCAGTATCCATAAGACCCCGTTGCTCCAACGGCAGAAGGAAAGACCACATGTGGATCCAGTATGTGGCCTGGTGAGTAACCTGCAAAAAATGAGCACCCTTTGATTTGTCAAAAACCACATCGTTCCTACAATTCCAAAGCGCCCACACAAAAGCACAGGTTCCAATTTGAATTCGTGCTTTAGTTTTTTTATCAATTCCATTAAGCCAATCTCCAAACATATGATCAATGCTAGCTGGTTGGGGTATGCTAAAGGTAAAATGAAGCAATCTCCAAATATGTTTAGCAAAAGAGCAATGTATAAATAAGTGATCCACTGATTCATCACTATCACAAAACATACATTTTTTAGACCCAACCCAATTTCTCTTAATCAAATTATCCTTAGTCAAAATTACTTTGCGTTGCAAGAACCACATAAACACCTTGATTTTCAATGGAACCTTCAACTTCCATAAATCTTTATGTAAGTAAGGTGTATTCCCATGCATATAATCCAGATACATGGATTTAACCGTGAATACCCCAGACATAGAGAGACCCCAAACAAATTCATCCTGGTCATTGTTTAGAGTAATTCCCATCACACTACGTACTAAGCTTAACCACTTTTCCCACCTCTCTCCAACCAAGTTTCTACGGAATTGAATATTGAGCGGAATATGTGATAACACATCTGATACCAACACATTCTTATCCCGCACAATATTATAAAGCCCCATGTATTGAACTGCCAAAGGAGTATTCCCCAACCAAGTATCTTCCCAGAAGCGAGTTGATAGGCCATTACCTATCTTAAAAGACCCCTTTTTGAAAAAATCTTTTTTAACTGACATAATCCCTTTCCAAAAGGGAGAGTCCGTCGGTTTAGGTTCCACCTGAGACAAAGACTTGTCAAACAAATATTTGTTACAGAGTAACTCCTGCCAAATACCTCTCTCATGAAGTAATTTAAAAAGCCACTTAGACAAAAGACTTTTGTTCTTAACTTCAAGTACCTCAATGCCTAAACCTCCCTGGTCCTTAGGACGGCACACAATATTCCATTTGGATAAACGATACTTCCTCTTATGTGAGTCACTCTGCCAGAAAAATCTACTACGGAAAAAATCTAATCGTTTCCGGACCCCAACAGGTATCGGAAAGAAAGATAAAAGGAACATAGGTAAGCTAGTGAGGACAGAGTTAATCAACACCAGTCTATCCCCATAAGAAAGAATCTTACCAGCCCAAGATCCTAATTTATTCTCAAAGCGGTCTTCCACCGGTTTCCACTCCTTATTGAGCAGTTTTCGGTAGTGAATCGGTATACCAAGGTATTTAAACGGTAGAGACCCAATCTCACAGCCAAAAATTGACCTATATTCATCCTCCCTCTCAGCAGCTCTCCCAAAACAATAAAGTTCACTCTTATGAAAATTAATTTTTAACCCCGACAATTGTTCAAATAGGGCAAGAATCAATTTTATATTTACTGCTTTATCTACATCATCTTCTAGAAAAAGTATTGTGTCATCCGCATATTGCAAAATAGAAATCCCCCCATCTACCAGATGAGGTATCAAAGATCCTATTTGCCCATCATCTTTAGCTCTATCTATTAGTATGGCCAACATATCAGCCACAATATTGAATAGGATAGGTGATAACGGATCCCCTTGTCTAAGTCCCTTAAGTGTCTGGAAATAATGACCAATGTCATCATTTACTCGAACTCCAACACTCCCTCCCTGAACAAAATTACGAACCCACTCACACCAAATCGGATGGAACCCCTTCATCCTAAGAGCCTGTTGCAAAAAATCCCATTTCACTTTGTCATATGCTTTTTCAAAATCAATTTTGAAAATAACACCATCTAACTTCTTAGTCTTGAGCTCATGAATAGTTTCATGCAAAATAACTACCCCTTCTAGAATATTACGACCCGGGATAAAAGCAGATTGGGATGGTCTAATGACATTGTGAGCAATAGACGAAACACGATTCGCCCCCACTTTGGTAAATATCTTAAAGCTCACATTAAGCATTCAATTCTACTCGCATCTTCTTTCTTGGGTAACAGGATAATGACCCCAAAATTCAACTTAAAAAGAGGTAATTCACCCTGTTGTAGTTGTGTGAACATAGCCATCAAGTCAACCTTGATGACCTCCCAAAAAACCTGATAAAACTCCGCAGGGAAACCATCAGGTCCCGAGGCCTTGTTATGTTCCATCTCAAAAATCGCTTCTGACACCTCCTTTTCAGTAAAGTGGGATGTCAGGGCTGCATTTTCATGCATAGAAACTTGAGCCATGTCCCCATTCATATTTTCAACCATACTAAAGGTATTCTTATCCGGTGGACCAAATAACTTTTTATAGTACTCGGAGATGAATACTTTCAAATTATTCTCCCCTACTATCGTTCCTTCATCCTGTTCAAGCTGAAAAATCTTCTTTTTCCTATGCTTACCATTAGCAATCAAAATTGATGATGAGATTCTTCCGTCAATCCTTGTCCAGCTGCTCATAGTTGTCCATAACCGGGGACACGGCTAAGATCTTAGTTTGTTGACTCTGCAGAGTTTGTGCACTTTCACCCTTTGTCTTCAATTAGCCCAAACATCCTATACACCCGGAGTGCATCATGGAAAGGAGAGAATTGAGACGAGATCTTTCAGAAGAAGAAGTCCAAACCCACCGACAAGACCGTTCCACCTATAATTTTGCTACATCTGCTAGTCAAGCCTAGGCTGAACTCTCACAACTTAGTTGATCAAGACAGAGCCCATATGTCAAAAGGCTGCACGGGAAGCTACTAAACTGAGAGGGACATAGTAATCTCTTTGTTCCTGGGTGGCCATCCGCAAGTGACAACCTCAAGTGGAATAACCCTTAGATAAGGGCCCTGAGGCAACACTCAACATAAACCAGTCTTACCACTTCCACCCAGGTGGTTTATTTATTATTTATACTTAGAATTGTTCCTCAACATCTAGTAAAACAATTTGTAACATTGCATAGCATCTAGTAAGTTCTAAAGCTATAAAAATAACAAGGGTAAAAGAGATGGCTACACACTACTAGGATAATAGCATAGCATAACATAATATAACTTAGTAAAATTTCCTATCATGCATACTACTCAAAAATCAACTAATGCATATAGAAAATAATGGGTAGTTGATGGTGTGTTACTTGCCTTGTTGAAGTTGGTGAAGAAATCACACCCTCTTCATAAAAGATCGTTGCTCTCCATACAATCTATTCATTGAAAACACAAAAAAAAATAAACAAACATGCTAGCAAGCAAACAAACAAGTGAAAAGAACATACAAAATAACATAGCCAAAGGAGTTTAACTTAGTTGGCTAGGACAAAGGTCTAGGTTCAAATAACTTCATAACAAAGGAGATAACAAGTTCAAGTCTTGGTATTTTCCATTTGGGTCAAGGGCTGGACAAAAACAACTTGTTATTCTTCAACTTGTGTGGATGGCTCCAAGTCTTCACATGATTGTCTTCTTGAAGTTCATCTTCATGCTTCTATTGTAGTTTCCTCCTTGTTGTGAAGCTTCTCTTGTACTTGATAAATCTTCATGATCTTCACTTCGGTACTTGGTTTAGGCATGTGTCGTGGTGGTATCACGGCAGATGCCATGGGATGGCTAATGTTTAGGGCCGATGGACGCTGGAGGTGCTCGGGGAGGGATCACACGGCGAGTAGCCGCGTGTGAGATGTCTCTAGCACTGCAAACAACACAATCTTACCCAGGTTCAGGGCCCTCGTGTGGAGGTAACACCCCTACTCCTGCCTTTCTCTCTATATGTGTGTTTACCGAGTAGCCACAGTACAAATCAGGCCTTTACCCGAGTAGCCACTCTAGCTCTCTAGTTCTCTCTAGTGCTCTCTCTGGAATGTGCGGCTATCTAGAGTGTCGACCCTCGCACAGGAGGAGGCAGGGCACCTTATATACTGATGCCCAGCCGAATAGAATAAGACTAAAAGGTACAACTGATAGGACAGGAGCACTGCAGAACAGAGCATGCTTCCAGCTTCTCGCTGACGCGGGCGCCGTAAGTCGTCGCGCCGTTCGGAGATGGGACCTGTCCACCCTTGTTAGTGAGATAGGGTAGGCCCCTAGCCCTGTCCTGTCCCCTCTGTCAGTGACAGGACTTGACAGGCGCCTACCGCACTGTAGCCACGCCGTAGCGCGGATAATCACGCGCTCCGTAAGTTGAACCGCATGCCGGTATGGACGAAGGATACGCGGGATCCTGTGTCAGAACGGCTCCATTGACTTCTTGCCCGAGTAGGAACTCGCTCCGTCTACTCGGACCAACTTGTTTACTCGGACAAATGCAACTTCCTTGATTTCTTCTTTTGGTCTTCGATGGATATGTCCGGATAGAAACCTACCGGGTAGCAAGTACCCGGGTAGCCGTCTACCCAGTCAAACATCCCCTTGACCTTGCCTTTCAGTACTTGCCTTACCCCTACTCGGGGGTAACCCCCCGACATTAGTCCCCGAAGCTGGTAGAGTCCTGCGAACTTGTTCACTGGGCCCTGCCAGCTTAAAAAACAAACTTTGTCTTCATACTGTAAGAGACCGAGTAGCATTTCCATGTAGCCCTTTCATGCTTGCTTGAATCTCTTCTTCTCCGAGTAGCACCGTCTTTCTTCTCTGATGCCGAGTAAAAAGACTTAGAGAAATTTCGAACTCACTCCCGCTGAATCTGAGCGAATCCACCTCTCCGTGTCGCTACAGGGCACGTGTCACGCCCCTGTGCCCCCGACGCCTCGGTGCCTGGGATGCAGCAGGCCACGCGCCCATAACTGCAACCCTGGCCCACTAGCCTGTTAAGTCACTTCAACCGTACTCAAGTGCCCACGATCTCGACGTGGGATTAACTGCGCCCGTTACGCGCGCGATATGCGCTGTGTGCGTTTCTAACGGTTGCGCAACCCACGCCGCACGATCTCAGCGCACGATCAATCCACGATTAACTCACCAGTAACTGCAACTCGAGGGAACGGGATAAATACCCCCTCGACGCTCCCCTTTCCTCTTTCCTGCTCTTTCCCATCTCGTGCCTCCTCGCCTCTCCGCCGCCGTCGAGCACACCGCCACCGCAACCGCTTGCTGCGCCGCTGCTCCACGCGCCGCCGGAGAAATAGAGAGAGATTCCTTTGCCTCCAAACTCCGATTCGCATCTCCCACTAGCGCCTCCGCTTCCAATCTCCCCCGCGCATCTCCGTCGCCATGGCTGCCCACGGAGACGACGATGCCGCCGCCCGCGCCGGCTGGGAAGGATCAGACGTCACGACAGAAGACTGCCAGTGGCTTGTCAACACACGCCGCGTGCCTCCCGGCGTCGTGTGCAGGCATCCAGGTACGGAGATCGTACCCAAACCAGAGAAAGATGAATATGTTGTCTTCCTTGCGCACTTCAAGCGCGGCTTTGGCCTCCCAATTTCCGAGTTCTTCTCCAAGTTTCTCGCTCATTTTGGCCTCCAGCCACATCATCTTCCACCCAATTCTCTCATTATGCTTTCTACCCACGCCGTGGTGTGCGAAGCCTTTCTGGGCGTGTACCCAACTATCCACACTTGGGCTCGGTACTTCTTCCTCCGCAAACAGAGTATCCCCAATCCGGGAAAGACCGATAGCGCCCGCGCCATGACCCAGACGGGATGCGCCATGATGCTGCAGCGCTCCACTGGCCATCACCCAAGAGCTAAGGGACTGGAAACTGTGCGCAAGTGGCAGCGCAGTTTCCTCTACGTGAAGAATGTCACCACGGAAGATGGGAAGCCGATCCAGGACCGGATAGGGCTTCCAAAGTTCAAGAATGCCCTGCCAACTCAGCAGAACTGGGGCTACCACCCGAGGACCACCATCGAGGATGTTGTCCAGGTTGAGCGACGCCTGGCCGAGTTGCGCGAGGAGGGGCTTCGCCCGGACGATCCAATCGCATGCTGGATCTCACGCCGAGTACTCCCGCTCCAGCGCCGCTCGCACAAGATGTGCTACATGGGAGGAGCCCGTGACTGCACAAGGACCACAACTTTCGAGCTCACCAAGGCCGAGGTGGCTGTCTGGGCCAGGTCCATCATGCAGACCACGCTTACAGACGATTGGTTGTATGGCTTCGAGCCGTATAGCCGCACCAAGCCTATCGGACAGGTTAGTACTTTGTGTTTTACTTCTGCACTTTGATACCGAGTAGATGGCTTCTCAGCTTTGTATGCTTAGTATTTGCATGCTGCACCAAGTAGAATACCACAAACATCATGTCGCCTTTTTATGCTTTGTGTTTGCATGCCATGTCGAATAGAAATCCTTAGCTGAATATGCTTTGTGTTTGCATGTTATCCCGAGTAGAACTCCTCAGCTCTATATGCTTTACGTTTGTAGTCGTGCCGGGTAGAAATACTTAGCCAAATATGCTTTGTGTTTGCATGCTGCTCTGAGTAGGACCCCATAGCTGAGAACTCAACCCACAGTGCTATCTTGCTTGCCTTCACAGCACATTGATCGTCAGCGAGAAGAGGATGATGAGGTCCTCGACAACAACTGGGATGCTGACCGAGAAGAGGATGATGTGAAGGCCTACGACACCCAGGACACTCTCTATATCCCTCACGCCACTCAGCCTGGTAAGCACCGAGTTGATGCGTCTATCCAGGACTGGTCCGAGGATGACGAAGGTGACCAAGATCACCTATCTTCTTACCAGCAACACAGTTTGATTTCCTTCTCTGCCTCTCAATCTCTTCTTTCATATACTCTGCAGAGGATCCCGAGCAGGAGGATGACAACGGGGCCTTGGAGGTTAACCCTCTGTTCGTGGCTGCTCCCCCAACTCGGAAGAGGGTGGGCAGCGGTGCCCAAGAACCTGCTCCGAAGAAGCCCAAGAAGGCGAAGAAGGTCACCACCGGCAGAAGACAACCTCCCACCGTCAAAGGGTAAATTACTCCATCCGAGTACCACTCTGTTGTTGCTTCTCGCTATGCTCTTCCTCTTTTCTCTTTCTGAATTGATTCCTTCTTCCAGCGCCCCTCTGGACGCTGACGCTGCCGCGGCCCCCACTCGCACCAAGAGGAAGGCCGTCGTGGACCTTGATGCACTCGTCGATCTCTCAGACGAGGATGATGAACCAGCCCAGCAGGATAGGACACGTGCGTCCTCTCCTGTCAAGCTAGAAGAAGACGTTGGCGCCGAGAACACGAGCGCTGGTGAAGAAGATCTAGCCACCGAGCAGCAGGAGCCTGACGCGCAGCAGACCGCGCAGGATACCGCTCGTGACGAGATGCCCCCTCTTCCCCAGCTGCATCAGCTGGGGAGAATGCTGAAGAAGATGCCGAGATCCAAGACCGTGTCGCCCTGGAGCAGCCAGATGACAATCCCGAGCAGCAGGACGAACAAGCTGCAGCTCAAGATGACCCCGCGGCCAGGCCGCGGGTAGAAGAAGTGATGGATACCACACCAGATCCCGCTGCCGAGCAGCGGGTACAGAAGACAGTGGTGGAGCCAGCCCTCCAGAGCCAAGCGCAGCTAGACGCTGCGCAGGGTAGCCGGCCCCCTGTGCCGCCTACCAAGCAGGCGACTCCACCGACTGTGCCAAGCCCTCCACCAAAGCAGAGTACCTCCAAGATTGCTTCTCAGCTTATGCCTCCACCCGCTTCGCGCCAAGTGCCTCCGTCCGCTTCTCGGGCGGACACTGCTCCCAAGAAGGCCGCCAAACCTGACGCTGCGACTACCCGGAAGAATCCAGCACGCAAGGCTGCACCGGCTAGAGATTTGATGCCACCACCCAAGCTACCACTTGTGCCAGCCGGGAAGCCGGCACCAAAGAGCAAACAGCTAACCATTGGCGGGCCCACCTCTAGCAGCAAGACGGCTGCTGCTGGCTCTGCTGGCCCTGGCGAAGGGTCAAGTGCTGGAGGTGTTGCCCGCGCACCAGCTAGCTGGCCGCAATACCTGTTGGAGGTCTCGAAGCAGCATGAGATCTCGCTGTCCAAGGGCGAGAAGAAGCTTTCTTCTTTGAAGGGAGGCCAGGTGAAGGCTGTGGACGTCAAGTCCAAGGGCAAGGAAGAAAAACCAGTTCCTGAGCTCCACTCGCGCGAAGCCGACGAGGACGAGATCGAGTTAGAAGGCCTGACCGCGGTCCTGGACCGGGTAGCCTTCGTGGACAAGGTTTGGGAGAGCGACGCCCATGGCGTCCCTCAATGGAATGGCTTCACGCTGGGTCCAGTTGATCATTACCGGATTGACTGGAACAAGGCTGATGTCGGCTCCGTGCCAATGACTATCGCTTCCCCAACCTGCACTTTGGCCGGGAAGCTGTTCTGCCTCCGCAAAGCTGCCGAGGACGTCGAGCAAGCATATGCTGTAAGTTTTTCTTGCTTTTCTTGTTTTTCCGAGTTGCGGTTTCTCTTTTCTTCTTCTCTTCTTTTCCTCTTAGTCACTCCCCAGTCCCCGAGATTCGGGCCGAGTAGACGGTTACTCAACCGAGTTGCCGTCTTCTCGGGCCAAATCTTCCAAAATTTTCTAACTCCTTTTCTTCTCTTCTACAGAATAGCCTCATGAAGAGGACCAAAGTGTTCCGCCGGCTGCTGTGGAACCATCGCATGGCCAAGGACCGCATCGCGGCTCTTGAAGCCGAACGAAAGGATGATGTCGCGATGGAGCAGGCGGCACTGGACCGCGCTCTCCAAATCTCTGAGATAGAAAGTAAGCCTTTAGCTATTCGGTTTGTGCGTTTCATGTTTACGCCCGCGTTTGCTTTTTGCTATAACCCTGTTTACTCTGCAGACAAATTCAACGAACTGAAGGAGCAGCATGAACACTGCCACGTCTTCTCTTCCTCTGCCGAAAGCAAAATCAAGCATCTGGAAGGTGAGTTGCTGGCCACTCTGCACTTGTGCTTCTTCCTTTACTTGGTTACTCTGCTAACACTGTTGTTCTTCTCGCAGAAGAATACAAGACATTCCGGGAGCAGCATCTCAACTGCTTGATGCCTGCCGAGGTGCAGCAGCAGCTGGCCACCCGAGATGCGGAGCTCAAGAAGGAACGCGACGCAGAGCGCGCCGAGTTCGAGCAGATGCAAGTCCAGCTCAAGACTGCCCTCCAGGATGCCTTGGATCAAGCTGCCGAGAAGGAGGAGATCAAGAAGACTGCTGCCGCCAGAGAAAAGACACTCGAGATGGAGCTCTCGGTGGTGAAGCAGCACAACGAGCAGCTCATCCTCCAAATCTCCAACGCACGCAAGATTGAAGACAGGCATATTGCTGACGAGAGGATTGAAGATCAAGCTGGATGCGCTGCTGGTGGATCTCCAACGTAAGTTTTCTCTTCTCTGCACCTGGCTGTTTCTCTTCTCTGCTACTTGGCTTGCTTTTCCTCTCAGTCTTTCTTCTTGGTTTCATCTCTTCTCTGCCTCCGTTTCTAACTCCTATTTGTTTCTTCTTAGATATCTTCCCTGATCTTCGCGCCGCTAGCACGCCTGCTCTGGCTAAAGCACAAGAACTCCGAGCTGCATCCGGATTGCCTGTCAACACCAAGTCCACTATCAACGACAACCTCACGAGCATCAAGACTCAACTTCGCAAACTCAGGGGCTTGGGCACCACCATGGTGTCCACCGCATATAAGCTGCATGATCTGTGCTGGCCGGATCAATCTGCGCCAGACAGATTAGTCGACATCGCCGAGAAGCTGGACGGCGTGAAGGCCGAGTTGAAGAAGTGGCGCGCTTCGGCAGCTCGGGCAGGAGCGGATGAGTTGCTTCATTTTATCTGCAGCTGGTATGAGAACCTTAACCTCGACAGGATCCTCGAGATGCGCCAAGACTCCAAATGGACCAAGGATCCCGATTGCGTTGCTCGCCGGAAGGCAGTAGCCTACGAGATAGCCTCCTACGCGGACACCGCCACCTACATCGACGGCCTCCCCGAGCCAGACACTGAAGTTGAAAGTGAGGGCGACGATGAAGATGAGGACACCGAGTCGGAGGACTTGAGCGTGTTTAAAGAGGATGCAGCGAAGGGAGCTGCCGAGAAGGGGAAGGCCAAGGTTGATGCAGAAGCCGAGAAGCCGGAAGCCAGCGCCCAGGAGGCCACCATCACCACCGAGATGGTGATCAGCAAGCGGCTCCCGAGTTGGGCTCGACTGCTGGTGCGGCACCTGATGCCGCGGCGCTACTCAGGACCCAGTCCACTGCATCCACCTCGGCCACCGATCCCATCTCGGTTGCCACTGCAACTTCAGAAGCTGCCAACGCCAACTCTGAGGCTGATGCTGCCAATGCCAACACCGCTACCTCCAACGAGTGAATCCTGAAACACTTCTATCCTGAACTTTTTATTAGATCCCCGGGATGCCGGGTGCAAATGTATCCAAACTATTAAGTCTTTGTTGCTACTCAGTTTTATTCCCTTTGAAGTTTGATATTTTAGTAATTCTGGCTCAATGCCGGGTTGCGTTATTATGCAAGTCCCCGAGTTGCATTTTTTATCCACTTTCTCTTTTCGTCTCAGCTCTTACCTGCCACTTGTGGCTTTTTTGGTAGTCGAGTCACAAGATATCAAAGATTGAGTTTCAAATACTTAGCCACTTAGAAAAATTCATAGTAACGCTGCCCACCACTTAGCCGAAAAAATACAGCGAAAAACAGTAAAGAACACTCTACTTCGGTTGCCACACGTTTCCTTTCCTTAGCAGCTTTTGTGTGTTCATTGACCTTTGGCTTGTTCTCTGGCTTGCCATGAAGCCGGGTTGCGGACAGCAGCAGAGTCGCAGAGTTGGCCCGTGAGTTTGAACACACTACTTTACGTGCTTTTGAAATTCTAAGTGGTTCAACCGAATAGACAAGATAATAACAAAAAAGACATAAGTAGCAATTTGGACGAGGGCAGTCCCCGAGTTCAATTTCAGATTGCCGAATAGAAGTTTAACTCGGATAAGAGAGTACATACACAGTTTGCTCACGAATGAAAACGTCGGAGTAGAGCTACATTCCAGGGGCGCTTAGATTCCTCTCCGGCTCTATCCGGCCTGTTCTTCTGGGGTGGCTGTACGTCAACAAGATAGTAGGCATCATTGTGCAAAGCCTTGCTCACAATGAACGGCCCTTCCCACGGAGGGGATAGCTTGTGCATCCCGGCCGTGCGCTGCACGAGCCTAAGGACCATGTCTCCTTCTCGGAAAACCCTTGGGTTCACTTTCCGGCTATGATAACGCCTCAAGTTTTGCTGGTAAACAGCTGAACGTGACAGAGTTAGCTCTCTTGCTTCTTCTAGCAGGTCAACGTCATTTTCTCGAGCTTCTCTCGCCTCAGCCTCAGTGTAGAGGGTTACTCGGGGCGAGTCATGCTCTAGGTCAGTGGGCAACACGGCCTCAGCTCCATATACCAGGAAGAATGGTGTGTAGCCGGTTGACCGGTTAGGGGTAGTCCTTAGACTCCACAACACCGCTGGCAACTCGTCTAGCCAACACCCAGGTGTTTGTAGCAGCGGCTCAATCAGCCTTGGCTTTATGCCCGATAGCACCATGCCATTTGCTCTTTCAACTTGCCCATTGGAGGCAGGATGCGCAACAGATGCAACATCTAGCCTGATCCGCTTCTCTCTGCAGAATCTCGCAAAAGCACCCTCAGCAAAGTTTGTGCCATTGTCAGTGATGATGCTGTGCGGGTAGCCGTATCTCAGGATTATATCCTTCAGGAAACTCACAGCTGTGGCTCCATCGCACTTCCGAATAGGCTTCACCTCAATCCACTTGGTGAACTTGTCAACCATGACCAGGATGTGAGTCATGTTGCCTCTAGCCGGCTTGAAAGGACCCACCATATCCAAACACCAAACATAAACGGCCAAGTAATGGGAATGGTCTTCAACTCGGAAGCAGGCATATGAATCTTACTTGCAAACCTTTGGCAGCCGTTGCACTTTCTCACAATATCTTCAGCTTGCTTCAAGGCAGTGAGCCAAAAGAAACCATGCCAAAAAGCCTTGTTGACCAGAGCCCGAGAAGAGGCGTGATGCCCGCATTCCCCTTGATGTATCTCCACCAAAATTTCTTCTCCTTCTTCCGGCTCTACACAGCGCTGCAGCACGCCAGTAGGACTCCTTCTATGCAGCATATCTCTGAAGATTGTATAGCCCTTGGATCTTCTCTGAATTTGCCTCGCGGTAACCTCATCACTTGGCAAGGTGCCGTCCTTTAGAAAGGATAATATGGGCATAGCCCAACTCGGCGTCTCCCGGATGGGAAACACTGGTTCGTCCAGTTCCATTGGAACAGCCACCACTGCCTCTTCAGAGTTGAGGACGAGATCACGAGTCCCCGAGCACTCAGCAAGGACCCCCTCGATGAAAGCGACAGTCCCCGAGTTAAGAGGGGCAGTCCCCGAGTAAGGAGGGACAGTCCCCGGGATGGAGACGGCAGTCCCCGGGTTCTCTTTTGCAGCCTCCCAATCAATCTCTGTGGGAACAGCTTCCTCACCAGGCAGAGAAGGAACAAATATAGACTCCGAGTTGGGGGATGGCTTGATAGACGGCTTTCTCAAATGCTCCAAGGCAATCCCAGCTGGGATGAACTGCCGAGAAGACCCCAACTTGGACAGCTCATCAGCTGCGTCATTCTCTGCTCGGTGTATGTGTTGGAACTCGCATCCTTCAAAGAATCCAGTCATGGTCTTGCACCAGAAACCGATATGATGCCATGTTTGCATCCAGAGCATCCCAGGTGCCTGATACTTGCTGCACCACCAGATCCGAGTCGCCATAACAGATGATGCGTTGCACGCCAACCTCCTTGGCTACCTTCAAGCCGTGTACCACGGCCTCGTACTCTGCTACATTGTTGGATGCCTTGAAATGAATCTGCAGCACGTACTTGAGTTGATCCCGCTTGGGTGACGTGAGCACCACGCCAGCACCAAGGCCTTCCTTCACTTTGGAGCCATCAAAATGCATCTTCCAGTAGTTGGCTACTGGCGAAGGAGGCTCATACTGCACCTCAGCCCAATCCACCAGAAATTCCGCCAGAATTTGTGACTTGATGGCTTCTCTTCTCGCGTACGTAGGAGCGTATGCGGCCAGCTCAATCGCCCACTTGGCTACTCTGCCACTTGCTTCCTTGTTGCCCATGATGTCCGAGATGGGAGCAGAACTCACCACAGTGATGGGATGCTCTTGGAAATAGTGCTTCAGCTTCTTGGCGCCCAGGTACACGCCGTAAGTCATCTTCTGGTAATGCGGGTAGTTCTGCTTGGAGCTGGACAGCACTTCGCTGAGATAATATACTGGCCGCTGCACAGTCTTGCCTTCCTCTTCTCTTTCCACCACAATCACAACACTGACCACTCGGTTAGTTGCAGCAATGTACAGCAGCATTGGCTCTTTGGGTAGCGGACTAGCCAAGATGGGAGCGCTACCCAGCATGGCTTTCAGCTCCTTGAATGCTACATCAGCTTGCGGTGTCCAGACAAACTTGTCACTCTTCTTCATTAATTGATACAGAGGCAAGGCCTTCTCGCCCATTCTGCCCAGGAAGCGGCTCAGAGAAGCCAAGCAACCAGTGAATTTCTGCACATCCTTCAGTGATCTCGGCAAAGACATGCTCTCTATAGCTTTTATCTTTGAAGGATTGGCCTCAATGCCCCGACTGGATACCAAGAAGCCGAGTAGCTTGCCAGCCGGGACGCCAAAGGTGCATTTAGTCGGATTCAACTTCATCTTGTACTTGCGCAAGTTGGCAAATGTTTCCTCAATGTCACTAAGCAGAGTATGTGTTTTATTCGTTTTGATGACAATGTCATCTACGTACACCTGCACATTTTTGCCAATTTGATCATGCATGCATTTCTGCATGCATCTCTGATAGGTAGCCCCAGCATTCCGCAACCCAAAGCACATGACACGATAGCAATAAGCCCCGTACGGGGTAATGAAAGCAGTCTTTATTTGATCAGCAGGGTTGAGAGCTATCTGATGAAAACCAGAGTAGGCATCTATGAAAGACAAAAGCTCACAACCAGCAGTGGAATCGATCACCTGATCTATGCGGGGTAGCGGAAAGGGATCCTTGGGGCAGGCCTTGTTCAAGTCGGTGTAGTCGACGCACATGCGCCATGCGGTGTCGGCCTTGGGGTCCTCCTTCTTCTTCTCAACCATAACCGGGTTGGCAAGCCAGTCCGGATGCAATACCTCCATGATAAAGTTGCTTATCAGCAACTTGGTGATCTGATCACCGATAGCTTTCCTCCTTTCCTCTCCAAAGCGGCGCATCGCCTGCTTAACCGGCTTGGCATCATGCCGCACATGTAGCGAGTGCTCAACCAACTCCCTCGGGACACCCGGCAAATCCTCATTCGACCAGGCAAAGACGTCCCGATTCTCACGGAGGAAGTGGATGAGCTCGCTTTCCTATTTCTCTCCCAACCCAGCGCCAATGATGGCAACACGGTCTGGGAACTCAGGGTCAACCTGGACCTTCTTTGTCTCCTGGGACGCCTGGAACGCAGTCCCGTACTGGGAACTCGGCATGCCAGGCGCACCAACTCGCGCTGCTCGCGCCATAGCCACTACCTCATGTATCTTCCTCTTCTCGGCAGCAATGACCATGGACTCCGCCAACTGAGAACCAGCGGAGGCACACTCCAAAGACCTCTTGTAATCACCCGAGATGGTGATCACTCCATTGGGACCAGGGATCTTCATCTTTAGGTAGGAAGCATGGGTAGAAGCCATGAACTTGCTGAGAGCAGGCCTACCGAATAGAGCATGGTAGGGGCTCTGATGATCAACTACCTCAAATGACAGGCTCTCAGTGCGGCAGTTCTCCCTGGTGCCGAATAGAACGTCTATACAGACGCGGCCGGTTGGAGAGCAAGAAACTCCCGGCACAATGCCATGGAAAGTGGTCCTGCTGGGTAGCAACATGTTCTCGGCCATTCCGAGTTTCTCAAGCGTGTCGCGGTACACGATGTTGATGCTGCTGCCGTTGTCGATCAGGACCTTGTTGAACCTGACATTCTTCTGAGTACCCAAGAAGGTGGGATCCACCACCAAAGCATAGCTACCCGGGTTGGGCATCACCCTAGGATGATCAGCTCTGGACCACGTGATCTCTTGGTTGCACCAGTGCAGGTAATGAGGCACTGCAGGGATCACAACATTGACCTCCATCGCGCGCCTGTGTAGTGACTGCTTGTCGGTGGGCTCAGAGGTGAAGATCATGTAGCTCTCATGGTGTTCCTGGTACTGGTTGCGATCTCCACCACCATTGTTGTCGTTGTTGTTGTTGCCTTGGTTGTTGTTGTTGTTGTTGTTGTTATTGTTGTTGTTGTTGTTGTTGTTGTTGTTGTTGTTGCCTCTATTGTTGCGGGTGTAGAAGTTGCGGTTGCGGTTGTTGTTGATGTTGTTGTAGTTGTAGTTGCGGTTTCCGTTGTTGTTGAAGTTGCGGTTGGCTCCTAAAGCCACCTGGTTCACATTCTCTCTTCTCGGAAACACTGCAGGCCTGGGAGCAGCTGCCCGGATAGGCTGCACGTTGGCATTCACAGCTGGCAGAGGAGGAGGAGGGGGTAGGCCCTCATTCTTGATCTGTTCCCACCAGCTGCACTGCCGAGTAGCGTGGTTGGCTGGTCTACCTGGATGCCGAGTATGGAAACTGCATGGCCCATCCTTCATGTCCGTAAAGATGAAGTTCGGAGCAGGACCTGATTTGCCGCTACCCTGGTGGGGAGCATTGTACGGCTTCTTGATGCCTTGGCCCTGATTCTGGTTCTGCCCGTACTGGACTCCGGCAGTTTTTTGCCTTTGGCTACTCCCAGCAGCCGTAGTCACAGCATTCACTTCCTCAGGATCGTACCGAGTATCAATCCGATCACCTCTGCGCTTTTTGCGGAAATCATTGCGCTTGTTGTTGTTGTAGTTCCTTCTCGGCTCAGGAGAGTCAACCAGAGGCTGAGTAGGATCGCCGAGTGCATACATATCTGCAATCTTGATTGTCTCGGCGAGAGTACTCGGCATCTCTCGCTGCAACTTCTGCCACAACATGCTGCCATGCTTGCAGCCCTGAGCAAACCAAGTAATGGCCTGGGCCTCATTCACACCCTCACAGGTCTTTCTCAAAGTGCTTCACCGAGTAAGATACTCGCGGTCAGTCTCCTCTTCCCGCTGCTTGCAGGCGGACAGTTGCTGCGGCCTATTCGGTCTCTGGTAGGTGTTGGTGAAGTTGCTGACGAAGGCTTCCGAGAAGTCCAGCCAACAGTTGATACTGTGCTTGGGAAAGTTGTTAAGCCAAGTTCTTGCAGGACCTTCTAGCATCTGCGGCACATACCCCACAGCCCATCTCCGGTTGCCGCCTGCAATATGCACGGCCGTGACGTAGTCATTCAGCCAGTCTTCTGGCTTGGTACTCCCATTGTAGCACTTGGTCCCCCTGGCCAGCTGAAAGTGGCTCACAGATGGCTCATCCATGATGCGATGACCAAAGCACTCGGAGCCAGGTGGTCCCTTGTTCTCGAGCTGCGTGGACATGTTGATCCGGTCCAACTTGTATCTTGCATCACTGGGCTCCAACACGCATTCACCCACGCGATCAGCAATGTTTCTTGGGTCTGCATAGCCGGCTAGCCCCATCGCCGAGTAGCCGTCATCATATCTGTTCTCCTGCACAACAGCGGGTTGCACCACCGGGTTGGCTGCTGGCGCAGCCGCACGTGGCTGTGCTGCAGCTGGCTGCTGCGGCCTCTGCCGAGTAGGCTGAGCGGCAGGATGCCGAGAAGGGCCCGCACGATCTCCATCTTGCCTCTTGCTGTGAGCTTTATGGGCTTGATAGCCTGCTCCTGCAGTGTTGTGTTTCTGACCGGACTCTCGCGGCACATCGTGCTGTTTTGCAGCGAGAGACGGGTCGTACACCTGCATCTGTCTACTCTTACCAGAGTGCACACTCTGGTCCCTCTCGCAGTTGGGAAGGGGTGATGAGGCCTGATCCGTAGATCTGACCGCATGCGAGTGCACAACCTGAGAAGCACCAGCACCCGGATTGGTTTTCCGGAACTCCTCATTCTTCCTAGCAGCTTCTAGCACTAACTCATTGAGCCTCTCCTGTTGCCTAGCGCGCGCGCCGCTGGTAAGATTCGGCAACTCAGCAGCTACAGCCTCTGCAGCTCTAAGTGTTTTGGCGGGGGTGCTGTACTTGGGCCTAGTAGCAGTGTTTACAGTGGCAGATTGAAGGGAATATGCCCGAGAGGCAATAATAAAATGGTTATTATCTTATTCCTTGTTTATGATGAATTTTTATTTCTCATGCTAGAATTGTATTAACCGGAAACGTTGATACATGTGTGCTTAATAAACAAACAATGGTTCCTAGTAAAGCCTCTCTTTTAACTAGCTCGTTGATTAATAGATGATCAAGGTTTCCTGATCATGAACATTGGATGTTATTAATAACGGGGTCATGTCATTAGAAGAATGATGTGATGAACATATACCCAAAGAGAATATAGCAATGCGATCAAGTCATTTAGTTTACATTGTTATATCAAACATACGAAGTAACTTATTCCTTAGACCTTGAGATCATGTCAATCACTGATACCGGAAGAGTGCTTTGATGGCATCAAACGTCACACCGTAACAGGGTGACTATAAAGGTGTCGTTAAGTATTCGGAAAGTATTAGTTGAGGATCATGGATCAAGAGTGGGATTTGTCCATCCAAATGACGGAGAGATATACTCTGGGCCCTCTCGGTGATATCACATCGAAACCGCTTGCAAGCACGTGATATGATCACAAGGATGTTATATCACGGGAACGAGAAAAGAGTACTTGTCGGAACGAGATTGAACAAGGTATGGTTGATACCAATGATCGAATCTCGGACAAGTAAAATATCGCGAGACAAAGGGAATAGTTCACGGCGTTGTTGGTTCACACGATCACGAGAGTCATCGTTGAATATATAGGAGTCATCACGGATCTCCAGATCCCGCTGTTGATTATTGATCGGAGAGGAGTCTCGATCATGTCTATCTTATTCGCGAACCGTAGGGTGACACACTTAAGGTTCGATGACGCATTTGAGAGGATACGGAATATCGGAGAAAAGTTTGGACAGCACCGAAATTGTTTCGGGGAATATTGAAATAGTCACCGAAATTGTTTCGAGTAATTTTGAAATAGTTCAAGGGGATTCTTATCAAATGGTTGTTAATAGATTTAACAACTAACTCAAGGGGTTATATGTTAATGTTTGTTAATGGAATTAACAAATATTAAAATAAAGAAATAAAATTGTTTTATTTATTTATTAAAGAAAACCCTTGGGATTTTGAGTGGGAATTAATGGAAGAATGAGTGGGTTGAGTGGAGACTCCACTCACATGATGAGGGAGAGGTGGAGGCAGCCAAAAATTCGTGGCTGCCATCCCCTCCTATAAAAGGAGGGGTGAGAGCTCCCTCTTCCACACACACACACTTGTGTCATCTCTTCCTCCCTCCTGCCGCTGCTCCACCACTTGTTCGTGCGCTTGGCGAAGCCCTGAGCAATGTTTTTCTCCACCACACCACGCCGTCGTGCTGCTGGAGTTCCGAGGGATCCTCTACTTCCGCGCCCCGCTGGAACGAGGGAACGGAGGTCGTCATCAACCGTACGTGTGACCGATCACGGATGCACCGCCGGATTGCGGTGCCATCTTCTCGCTATCGGGATCGGTGTGAGTACGACTACGCCAACAACGAGATTTGATCTCGTACCACTTTGAGTCTTCGAGGGTATGTGTTCTCCTTAACCCTCTTGTTGCCCGTTACACTTCGTCTCCTAGATTAGATCTTGGCCTTTCGGGTGTCTCTCGCGTAGGAAAATTTTTGTTTTCTATGCTACGTTCCCCTTCAGTGGTATCAGAGCCGGATCTATGCGTAGATGTTTTGTACGGGTAGAACACATATGAGTATGTGGGCGTTGATGATCATGTTATTACCTCCTTGATTATTTTATGATCTTAGTGGCATAGTGGGATGAAGCGGCCCGGACTAACCTTACATGTCCACGTACATGAGACTTGTTCCACAACTGACATGCAACTTGTATTGCATAAGTGGCTTGCGGGTGTCTGTTTCTCCTACTATAGTTAAGATCTAATCTACGAAGGGTTGTTAAAAATGTGTTTATCAACGTTGTGGTTGATGTTCGTAGGTATGAACGGTTCTATCCTCGAAAGCCCTAAGCCACGTAAAGTATGCAAAAATAAATTAGAGGCGTCTAACTAGTTTTTTGCTGGGCATGTGATGTGACATGGTCAATATTACAAATTTGATTATGAGATGATCTACTTTGTAAATTATTGATATACCGGAAGGTATCCATATGGTTGTCTTCTTATTTATGGACAATCAAGTTTGGGGTACCGTGGTACTTGGTACCACGCCGGTGGAATGATTGAGATCATACCATAATGCACATGATGGAGATCAAGTGCAAGGAGGACCATATCATATCACGTTATCCTTACATGTGATGTTTGTGATGTTAATCCTTTTATGCATCTTGTTTTGCTTAGATAACGTTGGTAGCATTATAAGATGATCCCTCTCACTTAATATCAAGATAATAATGTGTTCTTCCTTAAAGTATGCACCGTTAAGAAAGTTCGTCGTTTCGAGACACCACGTGATGATCGGGTGTGACAGACTCAACGTTCGCATACAACGGGTGTTTTCAAGCCTAGCATGTACAGACATGGCCTTGAAACACACGCAATACTACGGTTCTACTTGGCGAGCCTAGCATGTACAGACATGGCCTCGGAACACGTAACCGAAAGGTAAAGCATGAGTCATATGGATGATACGATGAACATGTCGATGTTCGCCTTTGAAGCTACATCATCTCACGTGATGATCGGTTTTGGTGTAGTGAATTTGGTTCATGTAATCACTAAAGACGACTAAGAGGGATGTTGTTTTTGAGTGGGAGTTCATGGCTTAATTTGAATTAACTTGAACTTATTTATCATGAACAACAAATCAAAGTGAATTTGCACAACTTGTAGTAGTCATTGGCATCCACATAACTACCTTACACTTAGATTGTTAATTGAGATATAACTGTTATGATCTGGTAAATACCATTCTAAGATTGGTACCGTATTAGTGAAATTTAAAATTGAGTCCTATTGTAGATTTTTGGTATTTCCTACCTAGCTCCATATGGTTAATGATTGATTGATCTAGAGAGCAAATAATTCCTACTTAGAATCTAGAGTCATGGTTGCTTCCATATTACTTTATCTTCAAAAGAATGTTTTGTTGATCAAGGTGATTTTGGAACTGAAAAGAGTTGTTTTCAGAAACAATCAAGTGAAAGATATATTGATATCTGGAAACTTATTTGTAGCAACATGACTGAGTATAATTTAGCGTGACAATGTTTGCTTATATTATCTGAATATATGCAATGATTGAAGACGCTAGGCGTTTGAATATTCCAAGAAATTGGATGCTAAAAATTATCCTCTAAATCCCTTCCTTCGAGCTATAATAGCTTAATCATAAAAATTGTTATGATGGGATGGATTAAAAGTATGGGTAAAACCGTTTACCTTACTTGGAGATTGCTAAGAGTGGAATCTAGAAGAATGCTATTAATATGGTGATATTAGTAGAACAATCAAACTCAAAGTATGACTCAATGGGTGATAGTATATGACTAACACGCCAAAGAAAATGAGCTAGTTAGACTAGCATTGTTTGATGTTGAATGATTCTTCTATAAAGGGAAGGGAATATTGAAAATAGAATTACAAAAAGATATATGGCAGAAAAGGAAGATAACTGGAAAGTCCAGCTCAGGAATATATGCTTGATATACAAGTTATAGATGTATTACTAGTTAAGAAAGTATTTTTGGTATTTTGATACCACATTGGTTGGTATGAGTTGTCATACAAAGCAACGCAATGCAAGAAATACAAGGGCCTAAAAGGAACTAGTAATAGATGTGGAATCGATTATGACAAGAACATAAATAAAGTGTTATTGTGTTCATTGTCATATCGAACCAAACAGTCAAGATTTATTTGAAGAACTCAATAATTTGTTATTTTGTTCTAGTCTTTTGTGAGAACAAATGAGATTGTTCAAACTATGACCATATTTCATAATTGATGGATATGTTAATATAAATCATGTTGGTAAAGTAAACATCTATAAGACGAAATGCTAAACGTTGCAAGACGTAAAAGAGTTTCACTTAAATTGTGACAACACCATTTTAGTTCATATTGAAAAGGAAAACATGAAGGAACTCCATATTGATGGACTTCCGGAGTCATTTTATTTTGAATAAATTGACGCCTGTAAGACCTCTTCCAAAAGATGACTAGAATTCCGTTCTTAGGCCAAAGTAGAATGGACGACTAATTTAGTGGAGATTATACATATTGATGTATATAGTCCATTATGTGTAGTCATGTATGGTGGATTAATTTTTCCTTCATAAAATTCTGTCGATGACTTGAGTAGATATGTGAGTATATCTATTTAAAGGGAACGGAGTTTGACATTTTGAATTGGTTCAAAAGGTTGTTAATATGAAGTAAAAATCATTGTAACAAGATAATCAAGTATTTATGATTCGATCATAAAGAATAAATTTTGAGTTACAAGTTTAGCAAAACATCTGAGAAGTTGCAGAATTGTTCTACAACTTATACTTCTCGAATACCCCACATTAGATTGGAGTATTCAAGAGACAAAAATCAAACCTTGTTTGACATGGTAAGATTAATAAAAATGCCATTATAATTTGTAGTTTATACATTAGTGACAACCGTTTTTTCCACTGAAAAGAGCACCATCATGATCCGCTGAAATTGACAACATATAAGATATGGTTTGGGTAGTGACCCGAATTGTCACTTTCTTAAGTTTTGGTATGCATAGCATGTGTAAAATGTTTACAACCAAAATAGGATAAATATATGTTTATAAGGTTATCCCAAATAAAACATTGGGTATTTCTCCTATCACCGAACCAAAAGACAAATGTTGTTTGTCAGAAAGGGTTGATTTCTCGAGAAAGTAGTTCTTGCGAAACAAGTGAGTGGGAGCACAGTACAAACTCAACGAGGTTAGAGAATCTTCGTTATCATGTCAAGAGTAGCGCAGCACTGGAAGTTGTTCCGGGGTTTACTATTTTGACTAAGTAGAAGACACTACAAATGTTGTAGATACTTCAAATGAGTTTGCGAACTGTACCAGTAAAGTCCAAAAACTTTGTACTTAGAACAACTTGTGGTTTAAGTGTAAAGTATTGTTTTGACAACAAAAGGACCTGAACCTTATAAAGGAAGCAAATGATGGGCCCTGGCTTCGTAAAATTGACTATGAGTCATTATATCCGCCATAGTATCCTTGTATGAATATCAAGTATGTGACTTGGTAGTCCTTTCGATAGGCATGATGCCTAACGATAGCAAAAGGGTCTATATAGCGACAAAGACATGGATTTTACATCCTTTGAAAGTTTTACTTATCGAAAAGTTGTTTTCGACGAAGTTCAAAGAGTTCACTACTACAAGATTTTGATCTTCCGTAGTGATGCTTAGTCTTTGCAGATAGTTCTAGCAAAGTTACATATTATGATATGGTAGTTGAATAACAAAACCAACTCTCCTCTCAAGGAAGTTTTATCAAGGATGTGTACTTGACACAGTCTGAGAGTTTTGTAAAATTCAAAAAGGTTGCTAGAAAGGTATGCACGCTTCAATGGTTGAAGTGAGCATAACGAAGTTGAAATCTTTACCTTAATGAAGTTATCAAAAGAGTTTGATTCCATCATGAACGATAAAGATGCTTGTAAAGTTACAAGAAATTAAGTGGGAGCGCTATGACATATTTCCAATACTTTATGTAGATGACATATGGTTGATTGGAAAATATGTATTTTAAATTAACACGGTTAAGATTTTCATATTGATGAAAGGCTTAGAAGATATTGGGCATCGATATCTATAAAAGATGGATTGAAGCGCCTAATATGATTGAAGCCAAATTACATAGATGAAATATTGAAGTAAGTCAATATACAATTGATAAGAAGGAGTTCTTGTCACATGGAAAATAATTGAGCAAGATTCATGTGTTTTGACACATGATGAGCATCATTGAAATTGAGATTTCTAAGTCATGTTTCCATGCTATGTATACAACCAGATGAGTCCTATGCTATAAAATGTTATAGCAGGATAATTCATATGATTATTAGACAACAGTGGGAGAGATCCTTGTGTCATTTTAGAAATGCTAAGGATATGTTTTCCTATGTAGTAATGACAAAATATTAGTTGTAATATGTTACACTAATAGTCTTGTCATTTATTCAAGAAATTTTATCTCAATTAAAATATGTGATGAAGGGTAGCACAATAGGATGGAAGAAAGTTCCATGCTGGATTTGAAAGAGTTTCAAAATTAAAATATTGTGACAGATACTACAACAAAGGCTAAAGTATATCGTTGTGTTGACAACTGATAATAAGCGTATTTTGTGTCAAGGAGTTCTTTATTGAACTTGGTGAATTTCCAAGAATGCTGAAACTATGAAGCTACATTTTCACAATGTTAGTAACATCAGTTTAAGCTGAGGAATTAAGGTATCACCGGAACTTGGTGAGTTTCCAAGAATGCTAACACTATGAAGCTACATTTTCACAATGTTAGTGACATCAGTTTAAGCTGAGGAATTAAGTTTTCACCAATTGACCATATATATACAAAGCCATCTCATTAGAGAATGAGTGATGCGTGTAGACGCAAAGAACATGCAAATACAATAGGACCTGAACAGTTCAGATCTTTTTGATAATGTTTACCACATGCGAATCATGGTAATAACACTGGTACGCCATATGTGTTAAGTGCTTACAGACTAGATTATTGACTCTAGTGCAAGTGGGAGACTGAAGGGAATATGCCCGAGAGGCAATAATAAAATGGTTATTATCTTATTCCTTGTTTATGATGAATTTTTATTTCTCATGCTAGAATTGTATTAACCGGAAACGTTGATACATGTGTGCTTAATAAACAAACAATGGTTCCTAGTAAAGCCTCTCTTTTAACTAGCTCGTTGATTAATAGATGATCAAGGTTTCCTGATCATGAACATTGGATGTTATTAATAACGGGGTCATGTCATTAGAAGAATGATGTGATGAACATATACCCAAAGAGAATATAGCAATGCGATCAAGTCATTTAGTTTACATTGTTATATCAAACATACGAAGTAACTTATTCCTTAGACCTTGAGATCATGTCAATCACTGATACCGGAAGAGTGCTTTGATGGCATCAAACGTCACACCGTAACAGGGTGACTATAAAGGTGTCGTTAAGTATTCGGAAAGTATTAGTTGAGGATCATGGATCAAGAGTGGGATTTGTCCATCCAAATGACGGAGAGATATACTCTGGGCCCTCTCGGTGATATCACATCGAAACCGCTTGCAAGCACGTGATATGATCACAAGGATGTTATATCACGGGAACGAGAAAAGAGTACTTGTCGGAACGAGATTGAACAAGGTATGGTTGATACCAATGATCGAATCTCGGACAAGTAAAATATCGCGAGACAAAGGGAATAGTTCACAGCGTTGTTGGTTCACACGATCACGAGAGTCATCGTTGAATATATAGGAGTCATCACGGATCTCCAGATCCCGCTGTTGATTATTGATCGGAGAGGAGTCTCGATCATGTCTATCTTATTCGCGAACCGTAGGGTGACACACTTAAGGTTCGATGACGCATTTGAGAGGATACGGAATATCGGAGAAAAGTTTGGACAGCACCGAAATTGTTTCGGGGAATATTGAAATAGTCACCGAAATTGTTTCGAGTAATTTTGAAATAGTTCAAGGGGATTCTTATCAAATGGTTGTTAATAGATTTAACAACTAACTCAAGGGGTTATATGTTAATGTTTGTTAATGGAATTAACAAATATTAAAATAAAGAAATAAAATTGTTTTATTTATTTATTAAAGAAAACCCTTGGGATTTTGAGTGGGAATTAATGGAAGAATGAGTGGGTTGAGTGGAGACTCCACTCACATGATGAGGGAGAGGTGGAGGCAGCCAAAAATTCGTGGCTGCCATCCCCTCCTATAAAAGGAGGGGTGAGAGCTCCCTCTTCCACACACACACACTTGTGTCATCTCTTCCTCCCTCCTGCCGCTGCTCCACCACTTGTTCGTGCGCTTGGCGAAGCCCTGAGCAATGTTTTTCTCCACCACACCACGCCGTCGTGCTGCTGGAGTTCCGAGGGATCCTCTACTTCCGCGCCCCGCTGGAACGAGGGAACGGAGGTCGTCATCAACCGTACGTGTGACCGATCACGGATGCACCGCCGGATTGCGGTGCCATCTTCTCGCTATCGGGATCGGTGTGAGTACGACTACGCCAACAACGAGATTTGATCTCGTACCACTTTGAGTCTTCGAGGGTATGTGTTCTCCTTAACCCTCTTGTTGCCCGTTACACTTCGTCTCCTAGATTAGATCTTGGCCTTTCGGGTGTCTCTCGCGTAGGAAAATTTTTGTTTTCTATGCTACGTTCCCCTTCACAGATTGGCTAGGAGCCTCACCAACTACTGCCATCTCGGCGCCTAAATTGCGACGAGTAGCGCCTAGCTTAATAGGCTTCCTAACAACAGGAGTAAAGTCGTGGGCTTTGTTGTACTCGTTTTGGTCTAGGCTGAGCTCAAGCCTAACCTTTTCTAGCTCCAGATGCTCAGCGAGTAGCGCTTGACGCTGCTGGTCGAGCTGCGCCTTCATGGCCATGAGCTCAAGCTCGATGGGTGGTGGCATGCCCATCCGCACGGCGGATGCCAGTATCGTCGATGTCGTGGAAGGAGGAACGTAACCCGGGATGTTCTGGGGTAGCTCATAGGGCTTGTGAACCCTCTGTGCACCACTCGGGCCAGCAGGTTCCTCGATGACTCCCGCGGAAGCGGCTGCACCCTTCCCGGCATCGGTAGCCGGGCCAGTCATCATCACCTCCACGATGTCCGTAGAACAGCCGGTTTGCTTCCCGCGGGCAGCGAGGACAGCAGGAGGATCTTCCGCGACGAGCACCACCTCTGGGTACTCGCGGATGATGGTGGTGGCGACGTAGACCAGGTGCGAGCCGAAGGAGAGCACCGAGCCGCCTGCCGGCATGGGTCTACCGCCGAAATCTCCGGTGTTGTCGGTGACGAAGTCGAAGGAGCCGAATCTGTGGACAAGGCCACAGACCACGCGCTCCCCAGTAGCAGAAATGAGTCCCGTCCGAACATGGACTCCAGTCAGCGCCGCTGGTAGCCCCACGGTGGGCGCCAACTGTCGTGGTGGTATCACGGCAAATGCCATGGGATGAGTAATGTTTGGGGCCGATGGACGCTGGAGGTGCTCGGGGAGGGATCACACGGCGAGTAGCCGCGTGTGAGATGTCTCTAGCACTGCAAACAACACAATCTTACCCAGGTTCAGGGCCCTCGTGTGGAGATAACACCCCTACTCCTGCCTTTCTCTCTATATGTGTGTTTACCGAGTAGCCACAGTACAAATCAGGCCTTTAGCCGAGTAGCCACTCTAGCTCTCTAGTTCTCTCTAGTGCTCTCTCTGGAATGTGCGGCGATCCAGAGTGTCGACCCTCGCACAGGAGGAGGCAGGGCACCTTATATACTGATGCCCAGCCGAAAAGAATAAGACTAAAAGGTACAGCTGATAGGACAGGAGCACTGCAGAACAGAGCAAGCTTCCGGCTTCTCGCTGACGCGGGCACCGTAAGTCGTCGCGTCGTTCAGAGATGGGACCTTTTCACCCTTGTCAGTGAGATAGGGTAGGCCCCTAGCCCTGTCCCGTCCCCTCTGTTAGTGACAGGACTTGACAGGCGCCTACCACACTGTAGCCACGCCGTAGCGCGGATAATCACGCGCTCCGTAAGTTGAACCGCATGCAGGTACGGACACAGGATACACGGGATCCTGTGTCAGAACGGCTGCATTGACTTCTTGCCCGAGTAGGAACTCACTCCCTCTACTCGGACAAACTTGTTTACTCGGACAAATGCAACTTCCTTGATTTCTTCTTTTGGTCTTCGATGGATATGTCCGAATAGAAACCTACCGGGTAGCAAGTACCCGGGTAGCCGTCTACCCGGTCAAACATCCCCTTGACCTGGCCTTTCAGTACTTGCCTTACCCCTACTCGGGCAGTCTACCCCCGACAGTATGGGATGGGCACAAATACCACTAAGTCAACTTGGAAAGAATATAAGGAGAAAGATAGAAAGAGAGAGGGAGATGTCTTCTTCTTCATTCCTTCATACACTTGTACTTCATTGAATTGCTTCTAGCTGTGGTTTCCAACTCTTCTCTTCAAAATTTCTTCTATGATATTCCTTGTAACTCTTCATGTTGCCACCAAGTTGATAATGAAGTTCCTTCTTGTGCTTGAGTCTTCATTTCCATTTTGCTAACTTGATGAATTCTTGAAGCAAGAATAGGGGACTAGATGAGTAGATAGAAAGCAAAGGTACTAGTGTCTAAGGTTTACCACTTGGTCTTGTATGTGATTTACACATACTAGGTACTTGGTATTGGCTCCAAGTAGCCATAACAACAAAGGTAAACAATGATAGAAACAACTCTAATACTTAACCAACTAGGTGGACTACTATGCTGGAAGTTTGGCTAAAATTACATGGTCATGGTCCAAGGGTGTCCAAAATGGTTGGGCAAGGTTGTTTCTGGTCCAAGGTTATCAAATGGAGCAATTTTGCAAAAGGAACTATATTGAAATTATTTACAGAATTAAATCTATGTCAAAATTACTCAAATATTCCAATTAATTCTAAATTCAATTTTAATTTGATAAAACAAATATTTTGGGACAGAGGATATGAAAGTACACGTCGTAAGGTTTCCAAATATATTTTATTTATAATTTTTGGATTTGTAGAATTTGAATTATGCCAAAATTCATCAAACAAGCGTATTTAAATTTGAACCAATTTAAGTTTGTCAACTTTAAATTTGGCCAGTTCCAAAAGTTTCTAAATGTCAAGGGCTTTTCAAAAAGTCCAATATTGCTAAATTTGGCCTCATGGATCAAAAGATATGATGTATTGAAGTTGCAGGGGCTAATCAGTAAAACTGTCAAATTAATTCCAGCGGGAGGAATTTTCAAAAAAGGCTGGGCCACGTGGCTGGATCTGATTGGGTGATGCTGATGACTGTGCTGCTGACTAGACTATGACGTGGATAAGTGGATCCAGATATGAGCCATTAGATCTGGATCTAACGGCAGAGTACCAGTTCGCTTTGGATCTAATCTAGGCCGTTAAAAACAGATCGTACGGTTGAGAGAATGGGGGAGCTCACCTGGTCGGGGGGTCGCCGGAAATGGAGGTGACGGCGGCGCGCTGCTCGGAAAAACACGGGGACGATGCTCTGGTGGTCCTTGAGCTCAACGAAGAGCACTACGGCGCTCAACTCGTCACGATGAGGACGATGGTGCCCACGATGGTGCTTCTCTCTTCCCGGGGTGACGGCGCAAAGAGGCAGGGGCGGTGAACGCTCCGGTGAGCCTCGGGTATGCGCAACGACGGTGATCTCGCTGCAAACAAATTCGGAAACGAGGTTAGGGGGCTGCGCACGGTTAATAGAAAAAGGATAGGGGTGGTCTCGGGCTCTCATTTGGGATCACCTGGCCGGAATTCGCGAAGCACGTCGGCGGCAAAGAAGAACTCCGGCGAGGGATTTCTTTGTCTTCGGGGCGAGAATCGGGGAGAGGGGAAAGGGGAAATGGAGAGGGGTCTGTGGGAGTTTTATAGAGGCAAAGAGGGAAGGGGATTATGGCCATAATGGCGCGGGGTCGAGGGGCGAAGATTTCGGCCGTGACGGCCGCGATTTTCCTTCCGTGAGGAAGATGACGGTGACGTCATCGGTGATGTAGACGTGGGGTCCACCTGGAAGCGAGAGAGCTGAGGGAGAGGGGCGCGGACTGGTTGTTGGGCTGCTGGCGGGCTTTGGCCCGTTGCACGTGCGCGATGGATTAGGAGACGGGGAGATGGGCTGGCCCGGGCTACTAGCCTATTTCTTTTTTTTTGTTCTTTTCTTTTTCTGTTTTCTTTAATAAAACATAACAATTTATTTATAAGTCCAAATAAGCTGAAACTTGTTTCTAAAATTTTATAAAAATAAACTCTTTTAATCAAAAACATTTATATGTTGTTTTAAACATTAATAAAAATATAAAAAAATGTATTTTCAAAATATGATTAAATGGTTAATAGTAACTTAATGCCATTTTTAAATAGAAAAACAAATAAATATAAATAAAGGCCAATTAAACTTTTATTGGCATCTTATAAGATAAATATTATTTTTGAATTTCATTTCAACTTTTTCACAATTTTATATTTTGAAAATAGGGGTACACCCTAATAGCAACTTGTGTTATTTTCTAAAAAGAAAATAATTAATTATAATAAGGCCAAGTATTTTCTTAAGGACATATCACATGTGAAAACATGTTTTCTCTAGGTCCTTTTTTCATAAATAGATTGGTGGAAAACATCTCGTTATTTCATTCTTCATATTGTAGTTGAATGGTGGTATAATTAATTTTTGGTTTGCAATTATAACCAGTTATCAAATAGTTGGAAGATGATAATTATTATTAGATAGAAGTTGAAAACAACCATTTGGGAAACATATGTCTAGTGAAACAATCTTATACTATTAGGGGTTGATAAGGCATTATGTGGTCACATAACAAAACTAAGTTCAATTAAAAAATAAAGATGGTGAAAACAAATCCTAGGGTTTTGGAAAACACTAGTAAAATTGGATTATAAAATCCAGTAGCATTTGGAAAACAAATAATATAACCTTTGTGTTTGAGTTTTATTTGTTTTTGGTGCCTTGCTTTAAAAGAAAAAAAAGTTTCAATTTTTTGTGAATTTTGCATTTTCCAAAAATCAGGCATGTTACATCTTGCATATGCCTTTACATTTTTATGATCAAGATTATGTTAGTAGCATATCACCTCGGAAATTATTGTTTTATCGTTTACCTACTCGAGGACGAGTAGGAACTAAGCTTGGGGATGCTTGATACGTCTCCAATGTATCTATAATTTATGATGCTCCATTATAATATTATGCCAATTGCTACATGTTTTCTCCCTTCTTTATGTCATTTTTACATGTTTTCTGGGACTAAACTATTAACAAGATGCCAAGTGCAAGTTCCCTGTTTTCTGCTGTTTTTGATTTCAGAAAATTTGTTCTCGAAATATTCTCGGAATTGGACCCCACAAAGCCCGAAGTGCCTATTTTCCCAGGAAGCATCCAGAAGACCGAAGAGGAGTAGAAGAGGGGCATCAGGGGCCCATACCATGGGGTGGCGTGCCCCCCCTTGGCCGTGCCAGGGGTGGTGTGGGCCCCCCAGGGCTCCATCGCCTCTGCCATTTTGCCTATTTATTTCCCCCAGGATGGAAAACCCTAGACACCTGATCAAATATCCCCAAAAAGTTCCGCAGCCGCCGTCACCGTCAACCCCAGATCAGGAGGTGTCGGATATATACTGAATAGGGGTATAGAAGATGATAGACAAAGAGCCGGACTACCAGGGTGGCCTACATGGTAATGGGCTTAGGTCCATTGGGCGGCCCAGTAGTCCGACGCGTAGAAGCCGGATTCTAGAAGAACCCGGATCACGGCCCGCGTGATCTGGCTTGGAGGAGAAGACGGATTCTTTACTTTCCAAGTTACAAGTTAAACGTAGTCTTCTAGGTTTCCTGCTCTGTAAGCCCTAATCCGGCTATTATATAAAGCCGGACGGGAGATAGATTAAACAAGCACAAGTTAGACACAAGTTCAAGCTCTACGCAACTCGCCGAGAAGTTCATCCTCGTCGAGTAGCTAGATCTATTCCCTCACATTGTAACCCTGTTATACGGGCTTTAGTCCCAATTAGTGAGAAGTGCAGGAGTAGGTACGCCGTACTGTCGCGATGTACCGAACCTGGGTAAAATCCCGTGTTCTGTGTTACTACGCTATCCCGTTACCCCACGTCTCTACCGTAGTCTCATGGCACCCCCGTCTATGAAAACTACTACGATGTCTCGACAGTTGGCGCCCACCGTGGGGCAAACGACGTCAGGCGTGAAATTCCGATCTGGGATACTCGGCGGAATTGGAAGATCGATCACTGTCGGAAGCTTGGAATTCGACGACGACGTCGGGCGCTTCCTCGACAACGGATCCTACATACCGGCGCAAAACCACCTGGTAAGTGCCTGCGTGTTACCGATTGGATCTGCTAACATCTTTATCGGACTAACTGCAGAAGCAATAGGGTTTTGCGGTGGAAGTAAATTTATCCCACCCGCCCTATACCCAGTCGAAGACGACTATGATCTCGGATTCTGCTTAGATCGCCGACAAAACAGTGATACACACTTTATCGGCATGGTGCAATCCGAAATCGCTGAAAACACGGATGACGGAAATCCCGTGCAAGAGGCAGATAACAACCTACCCGTCATAGAGACGGAAGAACAAATACCCGTCACAGAGACGGAAGATCCGACACCCGTCAACCAGACGATGAACTCGGAAGCAGAGTCCGTGCTTGCCGCCATTGAGGCGAGATTGGAGTCGGATACCGGATCGGATAACTTCGACTCCGAAGACGAAGACGAGGATGCCTTCGTAAGAAAGGTTAAGTCCTTTCAAGAGGGATTCCATGAAGTGCTAATGGCAAAACCAGCTGATACAACGGGTGCCGACAGCCAAGAAAGCCCTAAAACCCCTCCGCCAGTGGAAGAGAGAGAAGACGGAGAAACTTCTCCGATATTCCCCAATGTTAAGGAGATGACAGAAGATGAGCCTGTCAAGAAACCTCCCTCTTCCAAGAAAAAGCATCGTGCTTCTAAAAAACTCCAATACAAACTCCGGAAGAAAAAATCAGCCGATCCCGCTGATGAAAACCTGGAAGCTGGAGATATTAGCGGCACAAAGCCCGCGGAAAAGAAATCTAAGGAAATCACTGCTCCGCCAATGACAGAACTGGAAGAGCAAGAGCTATTACAAACACCAGTGGGACCAGATGAACCCCCTGAGATGCTGGAAGCCAGGAGACAAGCTTTCCAACGGCAACATCAACATCTGCTTAGATCTCGGCAACATCTTCAACAAACCCATAATGACATCAAAGTCATGAAGGAAGAAATAGAGGAGTACGAGAGAAAGAATAGATCTGCCTTAAAACCTACAAGGTTACCCGGAATCGCAAGACCGGAAGAACTGCCGCCAAAAGAAAGGTTCTATAACCCATCTTGGCAAAAGCAGTTAAACGGCAAAGATGCCAAGGGTGAACCAATATACAAAACCGCAGCAGAAAACGCGGAAGCAGCGTTCGCCATCCTAAACAATGATCTGTACTCCAACGGGGAAAAACTCCAGGGGGTGTATGCTTTCTTAGGAAAAGCATTACAGCAGCAGCAGCGAGGCCAAGAACGATCAGGGAGGCTGCATGATAATTCCGCTCTCTGCAAAACAGCTACTTGCGCTGCTGGAGCACCTGGACCGGAAGAACCCGGAGATTCGGATAAAAAAGAGGATCCGAGAAAGGACAAGAAAAACCCCGACAACCGGGACGCAGCGTCTAGAACCGGACCTCATCTCCCGAAAGATGGATACAAACCACACGATCGGGAAGACAAACACCGGAATGATGGCAAAATAATGCCGCCTCCGAGAAACCCAGTTGAAAAAACTGGAAGATATGATATACCTCACAGACGTGAAAGATCCCGGACACCTCCTAAGGACAAGGAAAGGCATAGAAGCAGAACTCCGCCTAAAGGACGTGAACACGGAAGAGATAGAGACAACCTCGGAAAAGCGCGTCCGCGCAACAATGGAAAAGAAAGGAGCAGATCCCCTTCTTTCCATTCAGCCGGGAGATATTCTGCTCACATTGATAGAGCAGAAAAGGATGATCTATACTTTGGTCCTAAATGTTTTACTGACAGGATCCGAAGGATAACCCTGCATTCTGGCTTCGCCAAAGTTGGTCCAACTTACCAAAAGTATACCGGCAGTACAAACCCGGATACCTGGCTCTCAGATTATTATACAGCCGTCCAAATCAACAATGGGACAGACCTGGAAGCTGTCAAGTTTCTTCCCCTAATGTTGCTAGACGGAGCCAGAGATTGGATCAATGGTTTACCATCAAGAACTGTCGACAGTTGGGATGATATGGCGAGAGTATTCACTCAGCATTTTCGGGGAACATACAAACGCCCAAACAGCATCAACCAGCTGAACCGTTGCACCCAATTTGAGGACGAACCATACGTGGATTTCATCTCCAGATGGACTGCAATGAAGAATAGTTGCTCTGGAGTAACTGACGTACAAGCAATGCATGCTTTCGTCAATGGCCTAAAACCCGGACTTGTACCGTTCATGGTTGGTTCTAAACAGCACAAAGATCTCGGATCTATGCTTACAACCGCCAATGAGCATGCTGCAGCCGAAGATGATATCAGAGCAAGAGGAGGCAATATCGAGTCACTAATACTCGCCAAGAAAACCCCTCGTTCTGACAAAAAAGGAACTCCAGAGTCAACGACAAAGCCCAAGGAGGTCAACATAGACTTTGGAGGAGAAAAGGTGAATAAGTGGAAAGGCCGCAGTCCAGATCCAATCAATTACACTCCCGAAGAATGGGAGAGAATTAAGTCGGAACCCTGCGTCCACCACTCGCAATTTGGGAAACCAACCCACACAAACGCGCAATGCCGGCTAAACAAGCATATGAAAGGCAATGCAGGATCCGGAAATAAGGGGAAGGGTTCCAAAAGGAAACCTGCCAAACAAAAGCCAGAAGCTGAAAAAGAAGACAGTGAATCGGACACTGATGACAAAATCCAGGAACAACAGCGAAAAGGCGAACCCAAATTTCCGAGAGTTGACGGAGAATCAATGTTAACTTTTTAGCAACCCCGTCAGCAAAGGTGGCCAAAAGAACACTTCGGGAGATAAACGCAGTTGTTCCTGCGACCCCGAAATTCTTGAAGTACTCCAACACACCGATAATCTGGGATCAGTCTGATCATCCCGGAAATATCCCTGAACCCGGCACACAAGCTCTCGTTGTAAGCCCTATTGTTCAAAACACTAGGCTAAGAAGAGTGCTGATGGATGGAGGATCCAGCATCAATATAATGTATCTGGATACACTGAAGCACTTGAAGATCTCCGAGTCCCAGCTCAACTACAGCAATATACGCTTCCATGGCATTGTTCCTGGCAGGCAAGCACGATCCCTAGGAGAAATTTCCCTAGATGTCACCTTCGGAGATAAAGATCACTTCCGGCAGGAAAAAGTATCCTTCGAAGTAGTGTCGTTCGAGAGCGTGTATCACGCAATACTCGGACGTCCGGCTTTCGCCAAATTTATGGCAAGATCTTGCTATATCTACAACAAGCTGAAGATGCCAGGACCCAAAGGAGGAGTAATCACCATTGCCGGTGATTTCAAGCTGGCAAACGAGTTGGAAAAAGAAAACGCCCTTTGCGCTCAGAGAGTTATAGCGAAGGAGGAACTGAAGGAATTAGCCAAGGAGGTATCGCCGAAAGAGATGCCGGCAGGAAAAGAAACTCGGAAGCCAACAGATAGCTTCAAGGAGTCCGAGAATACAAGACGGGTAATCCTAGATCCCAAAGATCCGACAAAATTCGTCGTCGTAGGGACTGGGATGACTGACAAATAGGAAGGCGAGCTCATCAAGTTCCTCCGTGAGAACTGGGATATTTTTGCCTGGTATCCAGCTGACATGCCAGGCGTACCCAGGGAACTTGCTGAGCACCAACTCAAGGTTATTCCCGGATCAAAACCCGTCAAACAAGGTCTCCGCCGATTTGACGGAAGAAGACGGAAGGCTATTGGCAAGGAAATTATCCGGCTTTTAGCAGCGGATTTCATCAAGGAAGTAATCCATACTGATTGGTCCGCAAATCCGGTATTAGTGCCGAAGAAAGACACCACTGCTCTTAGAATGTGTATAGATTACACAGGATTGAACAAGTTGTGTCCGAAAGATAGGTTCGCGTTACCACGAATCGATCAAATAATAGATGCCACTGCAGGCTCCGAGCTTTTATGCTTTTTGGATGCATACTCCGGGTACCACCAAATACGCATGAAAAAGGAAGATCAAATCAAGACTTCTTTTATAACCCCGTATGGGACGTACTATTACATAACCATGCCTTTTGGCCTGAAGAACGCAGGTGCAACCTACCAGCGTTGCATGCAACGCTGTTTGCATAGTCAAATTGGCAGAAACGTTCATGTTTACGTGGACGATATCGCTGTCGTAACCAAGGAAAAAGATACACTCCTTGAGGATTTGCGAGAAACTTTCGAAAACTTGCGCACTTACAAGATGAAGTTGAATCCATCTAAGTGCGTATTCGGGGTTCCCTCAGGAAAACTTCTGGGTTTCATTGTTTCCCACAGAGGAATAGAAGTTAACCCGGAAAAGATCAAGGCAATCTTGAACATCTCAAAACCTACATGTGTAAAAGATGTCCAAAGATTGACGGGTTCCGCTGCAGCCGTCAGCAGATTTATCAGTTGGCTGGGGGCTAAAACCTTACCACTCTACAAGCTGCTGAAAAAGTTCGACAAAGTCAAGTGGATTGCGGAAGCCTGGGAACGTCTAGAAAGTTATGTACCTTTCCGTACTAAGTTCAATTCTATGTAAACATCTTTTGAGATCATGAAATAAAGTTGTCGGAATGCTGTCATCCATATTCTTTATAAGTGTAAAGTGTTTCCGCCTCATCTATTTCCCAATGATCTTACAAATTGCTCAACGTTAACCCGAATTGTGCTTGCGTACTCGGCGTTACAAAACTGAATGATTTTTCAGCCTATTAACGGCTAAGGGAAACTTGAATTGCCTGTGTGCCCAAGTTTCACTTAAAACTTTCCTTGAATTCTCTAAGTCTTATCTGATTGTGTGTGTGTTGGGTTACTGGAACTAGTTAGTAAAAATGCCTTTAGCATGATCCATGTTTCCGAGTTTCAAAACTGCTTGGTTCGTCCCCAGTTACTCGGCATGAAGATTCATATTGCTATTTGAGCCATTTCAAACACTAAGGACAGTTAAAACATACACACCAGAGAACTTAGAAGATAAAGGAATGATCAAAACCCAAAAAACTTGCAAAGAATTTCATAATTTAAACTGCAACAGACGGAAGTTTCATTCATACAAAAGAAGCATTACATTTTGGATTACATTAAAAGAACAGTAATGCTCCTATTGTCTATTTTTTCTATCCAGGTTCCAGGTAACCCTTCAAGCATCCGACTCCTCCTCGCTGCTTTCGTCTTCGGGGATTGGAGGGATCTCCGCTTCTGGATAGTTGACGGAGATATTTACCATGGAGGCAATCTGGGTGGCGTGGCCTTTGACTTCACCAAAGATGGTGTTTCGCTGCGTATCCGTGTATCCTTGAGGGACACCGGACGCCGCGCGCCAGGATTTAGCACTAGGGTAGTGCATGCGCATGAGGCCAAGAGCCATGCGCGCACCACCCCGTGCAGCGGAGCGAAGGAGAGATTCCTTAGACTCCGCCACCTCCATGATGGCACCCGGAAGTTTTTTAACCTCCGAGCACTCCCCAGATTTTTCGGGAAGAAACTTGTCCACCAGCTGCGTTGCAGCAGCCTTGATCAAATTCCATGTCTCCCCGAAAGCTCGGATGCCTGCAATCCGAGTGCCATCTGGGGTATCGCCTGTTTTTTCCAGTAAAATACCTAAAAAAGTTAGATGGAAAAACAGAGCAAGTAAAACTTGGAAAGACGACAAATGAATAAGAGATTTACTGATGAGCTTGTCGATCTCGGAAACTTCCTCCAGGCGAAGGTTCAGAGCGTCGGTCAAATCCCGAATGGTGGATTTGTCCTTCTCCGCCTGCTCGGAAGCCTTGGAATTAGAAACTCCAAGGGCCAGATTACTGGCTACCAAGTCTTGTTGTGCTTTCACAAGGTTCTCGTGAAGCTCAACATTCTCATTGCGGAGAATTTCGGCATTGCCAGAATCTTCTGCTGCTTGTTTAGCCTCAGCTAATGCAGCTGAAAAGCAAGGGAAAAATCCGAGTTAGCCAGCTCCTCGGAAAAAACTTAGGCAAATAATTGAATTGGAAATTTCAGGAGGAAAATGTTTACCTTGTGTTTCCGACAATGCGAGCTTAGCTGATTCCAGCTCTGCTTCCCTTTCTTCAAGAATAGAGAGAAGACTTCTAAGTTCTTTATTCTTGATGGTAAGCTTCCTGAAAACTTCCCTGTTGATGGCTTCGGAGGTTTGCTGAAACATAGCAAGGAGAAGAATGAGTACAAAAAGCATCAAAGCAAAAAGCACGCATTTTAATTAATGCTTGGGGGCTAGAGTTATATACCTGGCTCATGCGCTGCAAACCTGCCAAGTTTTCTTTGAACTCTTTCGCGTATTCCGCGAAGAGATTCCTGGCTGCGTCCAAGCCGTCATTGATAGCTTTGAAATCCTTGTCAAAGGTGGGAATTTCCTCGTCGAAAGTCCGAGTTAATTTTTCCACCTCTGGGGCCGCCCTTTCCCTCGTGTCCGGGTCGGACACAATGGGCTGGCTGGGCTCTGGGGGCTTGGTGGTGGGGGCTGCAGTAGGCTCTTCCGCCATCGTGCTTGGCGTGTCCGGGGCGACGGCGGGAGAAGGTTGGCTGCCTCGGCTGGAAGAAACCTTGTGTTTGTTCAGCTTCTTCGGCTTCAGGGCGGAAGGTGGCAGGCTAAAAACATAAAAACCCGGAAAAGGTCAAAACACCGAAGGTGGATGAAAAAAGTTCCCATAAAAGAAATTTCCAGAAGAAAGAACCTGGAGGTGGCGACGGGGATTCCGTCAAGATCGATAATTTCGTCTGAGGAAGTTATCTTCTTGCGCTTGCGTCCACCTGTAGCGGCGGTGCGCAGCGCGTCCAGCTCAGCCTCAGACACCAAGTCTGAATCTGAAAGATCCTCGAACTGTCGAACAAGTAAGATCAAAATCAGGAGCTAGGAAATCCGAGATAAAATAGACTTGTACCCAAATGACTGAAAAATTACCTTGGGAACCGGATTTTCGGCCGTGTACATTGGCCGACTCTCTGTGTACTGGTCGCGCGATGCGACCAACTGGTTGATGCGCCGCCTAAGTTCCTTTGCGGGCCAATCCTTGGCGGATGTCCGCATCGGATCGTTGACTCCCGTGTATTCACACAGGAAACGGCCGCTGTGGTTGGCTAGTGGCTGGATCCGCCTAATCAGCCAGCATAGAACCGTGTCCATGCCGGTTAGAGGCGGATCCATGGAGGTGAGCTTGGCGATGCGCCGCTTGATCTTTAGCAGATCTGGCGGCAGAACTTGGACGGCTTCTGTTCCCCAGTTATCCTGGGGAACGGCGGCGGAGTTCACAAAAGGTGGAACCCCGACGGCCTTTTTAGGAAAAGGCACGTCGGGATGATAGAAGAAAGAACCCGTCCAAAATTTGACGGATTCTGAAGTTTTGATCTTGGGGAACCAATCCTCTCGGAATCTCCGAAGAGTGAAGGATATAGTTCCGCAAGTTGGGAGTGCGCCCTCCGAAGAGTTTCGCTTAACTCCAAAACAGTACATCCAGAAATCTAACCTAGGTTCTAGCCCTAAGTAGCCTTCGAACAAGGCCTAAAAGCCGGCCATGTACAGAATGGAATTGGGGGGAAGATTGTGGGGTTGGATGTTGTAATGAGAGAGAACCTGGAGGAAGAAAGAAGATGGTGGAAGTCCCATACCTCGCAAAAGGTGGGAAGAAAGGAGTACCCTTTCGCCATCTCGTGGCGCGGGTTCGGTTTCTTCTTCTGGCAGCCGCCATTTCTTCTTGAGAACCAGGCCCTCCTTTTCCAAGTTTGGAAGGAGAACCGGGGGAATACTGCAGGCACTCCAGTTGCCTGCAGATTCCGCTTCCTCGTCCGCTCCGGTGGCGGCGGCGGCGGCGGCCTCCGCGGCGGCGAGTTCGTCGCCGAGGAGCTCGATCTTTTCCTCCGCCGTTTCAGGTGCAAACGGCGGGGTTGTCGCGGCGCTTGATGGCGCAATGTCCGCGGCGGTGGAAGTGTTTTCTCCACCCGCCGCGGAAGCAGCAGTCTTCTCCGGCTTGTCGCCGGCGTGCGTCTGCGATCCCGGCTGCGGATCCAGATCACTGACGAGCTCGTCGATGGCGGCGCGGGTCGGTGACGGCGGCGAGGAGGCCATCTTTTGGTGGCGCGTTTCGGTGCGTTTGATGCTAAGTGCGCCTGGGACAAGGACTTGCTCTCGAGCTCGCGTGCGCAGCAATGGCGTAGGCAGTGAGGGAGTGAGGAAAGTTTCGGAGGAGGACGATGACGGCTATTTATAGCCAGAAATCCGTTTAGATACGTGCCAACGGCTCTTTCGACCGTTGGATGTTCAACGCGTGTTGCTCGCCGGAAACTACGGGAAATATAACGACATGGGAATGATGGCTATCTCCTCGTTTCCCGTGAGAATCTGTCAGAGATACGTTGCAGGGTTTCCCGCGTGAAACCAAGCGTCGCCTGCGTCAGCATGATTAAAGCGCTGACGTTAGAAGTTCCTTTTCCGCGAAGGATCGCGAGAAGAAAAGCCGGACTTTCATAGTTCCGATTTTTGTGTTACCATCTCCTTCAAAAGGAAAGTAGAAAGAATCAAGACTGCTGAATCAAGATTTCCCGGACAAAAAGTATTTGACGAAAGACGGAGAATCAGAGTTTTGATCCTTCCTGGGGGCTACTGTCGGATATATACTGAATAGGGGTATAGAAGATGGTAGACAAAGAGCCGGACTACCAGGGTGGCCTACATGGTAATGGGCTTAGGTCCATTGGGCGGCCCAGTAGTCTGACGCGTAGAAGCCGGATTCTAGAAGAACCCGGATCACGGCCCGCGTGATCTGGCTTGGAGGAGAAGACGGATTCTTTACTTTCCAAGTTACAAGTTAAACGTAGTCTTCTAGGTTTCCTGCTCGGTAAGCCCTAATCCGGCTATTATATAAAGCCGGACGGGAGATAGATTAAACAAGCACAAGTTAGACACAAGTTCAAGCTCTACGCAACTCGCCGAGAAGTTCATCCTCGTCGAGTAGCTAGATCTATTCCCTCACATTGTAACCCTGTTATACGGGCTTTAGTCCCAATTAGTGAGAAGTGCAGGAGTAGGTACGCCGTACTGCCGCGACGTACCGAACCTGGGTAAAATCCCGTGTTCTGTGTTACTACGCTATCCCGTTACCCCACGTCTCTACCGTAGTCTCATGGCACCCCCGTCTATGAAAACTACTACGATGTCTCGACAGGAGGGTTTCTGAAGCTGTCTCCGGCACCCTGTCGGAGAGGAAATCATCACCGGAGGCTTCTTCATCACCATGACTGCCTCCAGAGTGATCCGTGAGTAGTTCATCCTTGGACTCGGGTCCATAGAAGTAGCTAGATGGTTGTCTTCTCCTCATATGCCTCCATGTTTAGATCTCGTGGGCTGCCTAACATGATCGAGATTGATCTTATGTAACTCTATGTGTTGTGTTTGCTGCGATCCGGTGAATATTGAACTTATGCCAAGTTGATTATAGTCTTTATTGCATATGTTATTTGTGATCTTGCACGCTTTTCATTGCTAGTGGTTGCTCTGGCCAAGTAGTTGTTAGTGACTCCAAGAGGGAGTATTTATGCTCGATAGTGGGTTCATGCCTCCTTTTCGCCTTGCTCGAGTGACAGAAACGTGAAGGGGGAGGATGTGCTGTTGCCACTAGGGAGAAAACATCGGTGAGAGTGTCCGCGTGTACAATCATTGCTTACATTACACACATTGTTTAATGCAGTTATCTGTTGCTTGCAACTTAATACCTAAGGGGGTTCCGATGATAACCTGATGGTGGATTATTAGTCATAGATGCAGTTAGATTACGGTCTATGTATATTGTTGTAATGCCCGCACTAAATATCATAGTAGTCATCATGTCATGAATGTGCACTACGGTGCAACCTTTATTTGTCAATTGCCTAGTTGTAATTTGTTCACCTAAAATGCTATCTTTTATAGAGAGACACCACTAGTGAACCGATGAACCCCAGTCCATTTTCTTACACTGTTAAACAAACCACCACAATTTCCTGCATTCTTTACTTACTGCAAGCATACAACATTTTTCCACACTATACGTCTAATCTTTGTTTTCAGCAAGACCGGTGAGATTGACAACCTCACTGTACCGTTGGGACAAAGTATTTTGGTTGTGTTGTGTGCAGGTTCCACGTTGTTGCTGAAACCGGTGAGCCATCACCACCGTAAGTGGCATCAACCTTCCGAAGGTCCTCTTTCTCCTACTAGATTTATAACCTTGGTTCTTAACTAAGGGGAAAACTCGTACCGCTGTGCTCATCACACCCTCCTCTTGGGGTATCCCAACAAGTGCAAGATCTGCACCATCAAGGACTTTTTATGGCGCTATTGCCGGGGAGAAAGAAATCTTCTGGCAAGGGGAGGGTCTCACTCTCAACCTCTTTATTTTGTTTATTTGTCTTGTTTTTATTTTTTGTCTTGTTTTGCTTCTCTCTATCAAAAATACAAAAAAATTATTTCCTATTCTAGTTTTATTTTTGTCACTACGTTGTTATTTTTCATCATGTTGTTCCCTAAGTTTACCTTGAAAGATTTGCCGGTAGGAAGTGGTTCTATACTTGGAAAGGACACTATTAAAGAATTCTTTGATCATGTTAGTAAGCATGATAACTTTGAGGAAAAATCCATAGTAGAACTTGCTCCCAATTACGAGAATGCTGCAACTTCTTTAGTTTACATGCTAGAACCTAGGTTTGTTAACCTCCATCCCATATTACAACATATGTTCCTCAACTTGAATAACATTGAATATGTTGAGAAAAGAAACTTCATTTTAGAAACTATGCTTAAAGAATTTAGAGATGTTGCTATAGAAGCTAGAAAAGTCTTTGATCGTTTCAATATGCTTGGCTCATGTGTAGACACTGTTGGTGCTCTAACAAAAAATGAATCTAATAATGAAAACGATGATAAAATACCAATCCCCTTTAAATTAGTGGCACTGCACGAAGCCCAAGAAAAGAATTTTGATTGGATTGTTCCTGAGAATTTATTTGATGAAGATAGTAAGCCTAAAAGTACTAAGAGAGGATCCTCTGAAACTCACTTAGGTAAAATACAATGCATTATTAAAGAATTGCCAAATATTGATTTGAATGCCTCACTTGAAAATACTTGAGTTGCTTTCATTGCCTAGCTGAAAGGCGTTAAAGAAAAGCGCTACCGGGAGACAACCCGTTTTATTTCTCTGTTTTCAACCCGTTTTCCTTTGTTTTCTTTTGTGTGCTTTGCACCTGGGTGTTGTCTATTTCCTTAGAAACCCCGGTTGTTTTTTTTTTTGAGTTTTTGTTGAGCCAAGTAAAGCCTCTAGTGGAAAGTTGAGGCTATATTTCGGATTTCTGCGCGGGAAACAGAATTCTGCTGTCCACTGTTTATTCTGTATAAAATCACAGAAAATTCAAAATGACCTGAGTTTTTTTTGTGCGTAATCCTGGGTTGTATACGCAACCATTCTTAGTTGACCACTTTTTGATTTCAGCAACAGAAAAGTTTCGAAAAATATTCTTTACCTATTGTCCTGTTTTGACAGATTTCTGCCAATAATTGCATTTGCATCTTAATCGCTTTATTTTGGTGTTCTTTTGAGAAAAAGAGTTTTAAAAGAAGTTGTGAAAGTAGCTAATGTGTTTTTGATTGTTAGACATGTGTTGAAACTGAACCATGTGAATTCATTATTTCAATTGCACTAACCTTGCTAATGAAGATTGTGAGAAGTTTGGTTTGAAGGAAGTTTTCAAGGGTCAAGAGAACAAGATGATATGATGTTATCAAGAAGAGTGAAAAGCCTAAGCTTGGGGATGCCCCAGTGGTACATCCCAGAAAATTCAAAGAACACTCAAGCGTCTAAGCTTGGGGATGGCCAAGGCATCCCCTTCTTCATCGACAAATTATCAGGTCACTTCTAGTGAAACTATATTTTTATTCGGTCACATCTTATGTGCTTTACTTGGAGCGTCTTTTTTTTTTGCTTTCAGTTTTTTTTTTTTTGCTTTCAGTTTGTTTTTTCTTTTGCAATAAACTTGGTTGGACCCCAGCATTCTTTTATTGGAGATTGACACGCTCCGCTTTTTCATGGGAATACTTTGTATTCTTAATGTTTGTCTGGTTGCTGCATTTATTTAGCTCCTGTTTTGCATGCATCTGTTATCAGAGCTGTTAGTTTTAGTAGTGTTATGTGAGTACTCTCATGTTTTCTTGTTGTATCATAAAGAGTATTTTTGTTAAAACATATCTTGTATGGTGCTTGTTGGGAGAAGAAACTACTATTTAAAAGAATTTATAACGGTGCAAGTAGAAGCTCGTATAGACTGTTGCTAGAACTTTTTCATGCCATGCTAAATGTTATTTTAGTTCTAAAGCCTTTTGATGTTGAGTAGCATGAATAGCCTCAAATAGCTGAGAGTGTTTAATATTTCATTGAAAGATTCATGAGTTGTTCTTGTCATAAGGAAGCATAAATTTTTGGTATTCTCTTTCGAATGTTTTTATTTGGTTCACTTGGCGCATGCTCACACCATGTTTATGACTATGAACCAGTCACGAATAGCCTCCATGAACACTTAGTGTTTGAACTATGATACTGCTTATGCTTTAATTAATGATGTTTATGTCGCTATGCATGATTATGGCTCTTATGCACTCTTGATTTGTCGCTCCCAGTCTTTTGCTAGCCTCCACCTATACTGAGTATGAGCTCTACTTGTGCATCCAACTCCCCTAAACCTAAGTTTTTTCCATTGTGTCCACCATACCTACCTACATGTGGTATTTAACTGTCACTCCAAGTAAATTGCTCATGTGTTACCTTTAAAACCTTCAAAATTACTCCTGCTTTATGTTCCTGTTTTTGCTCATGAGGATGTCAATAGAGAATCTTTATCTCACTTGCGGATTGGATTTCACACCCTGGACTAGTGGCTTCATCCGCTTATCCAAATAATAGAAGAGCTGGCAGCGGGGTGCCCAGCCCCAAATTAATACACACAAAATCTCTTCACTATTTTTTCCCTGATTTATCAGTCAAAGCATAATTGTGTAAACAAAAGAGAAAGAGGGATGACCTTCTACCCAGATGCTTCCTTCACATGGGAGCCGCTCTTGTTAATTTAGTTGGCTTGTGACGTACTATATTTTCTATTTACCATTCGTTGACATTAGCATACATCTCCCAAAATATAGACACTCCTCCACGATATGTGATTGTTGGAAGGCACCCGAGGATTCGGTTAGCCATGGTTGTGAAAGATGTATGGGAGGAGTGTCAAACTTTTAATACCTTTGTTTAATAAAATAAAAATCTCTACCACATGAGTGATCCCTGCTTCCCTCTGCGAAGGGCCTTTCTTTTACTTATATGTTGAGTCTCCATCTTCTAACTTTATGCACGGTTGAGAGAGAATTTTTGCCATTCTTAGTTCTGTGAGCACTGTCCCATAAACATCAATAGTTACTTCATGATGTGATATCATTTGTTCTTAAATTATTTTCCCTAGTCTTCCTCATGAACTTTGAAGATGTCCTAGCATTTATGTTTTGCCCCGCTCTTAAGGACTAGCGAAATATCACTTTGCCATGCTTTCTCTATACCTGAAACAGACGTTTATCTTTCCTTGCATTATTTCTCATGATCCTTTATTTGAGATACTCTTCATGATGAAAAGTGATTGCTTTGCTTTATTATTAAAGTTCTATTTATCATGTTTGTGTTTGAAGTTCTATGATCTCAGCTTGCATATGCCTTTACATTTTTATGATCAAGATTATGTTAGTAGCATGTCACCTCAGAAATTATTGTTTTATCGTTTACCTACTCGAGGACGAGTAGGAACTAAGCTTGGGGATGCTTGATACGTCTCCAACGTATCTATAATTTCTGATGCTCCATGATAATATTATGCCAACTGCTACATGGTTTCTCCCTTCTTTCTGTCATTTTTACATGTTTTCCGGGACTAACCTATTAACAAGATGCCAAGTGCCAGTTCCCTGTTTTCTGCTGTTTTTTATTTCAAAAAAGTTGTTCTGGAAATATTCTCGGAATTGAACCCCACAAATCCCGAAGTGCCTATTTTCCCCGGAAGCATCCAGAAGACCGAAGAGGAGACATAGAGGGGCATCAGGGGGCCCACACCATGGGGTGGAGCCCCCCTTGGCCGCGCCAGGGGGTGGTGTGGGGCCCCCAAGGCTCCTCCGCCTCTGCCCTTTCGCCTATTTATTCCCCCGGATGGAAAACCCTAGACACCTGACCAAATATCCCCTAAAAGTTCCGCAGCCGCCGTCACCATCAACCCTAGGTCAGGGGGTTCTGAAGCTGTCTTCGGCACCCTGCCGGAGAGGAAATCATCACCGGAGGGTTCTTCATCACCATGCCTGCCTCCGGAGTGATGCGTGAGTAGTTCATCCTTGGACTACGGGTCCATAGCAGTAGCTATATGGTTGTCTTCTCCTCATATGCCTCCATGTTTAGATCTTGTGAGCTGCCTAACATGATCGAGATTGATCTTATGTAACTCTATGTGATGTGTTTGTTGGGATCTGATGAATATTGAACTTATGCCAAGTTTATTATAGTCTTTATTGCATATGTTATTTGTGATCTTGCATGTTTTTCGTTGCTAGTGGTTGCTCTGGCCAAGTAGTTGCTAGTGACTCCAAGAGGGAGTATTTATGCTCGATAGTGGGTTCATGCCTCCTTTTCGCCTTGCTCGAGTGACAGAAACATTAAGGGGGAGGATGTGTTGTTGCCACTAGGGAGAAAACATCGGTGAGAGTGCCCACGTGTACAATCATTGCTTACATTACACACATTGTTTAATGCAGTTATCTGCTGCTTGCAACTTAATACCTAAAGGGGTTCAGATGATAACCTGAGGGTGGATTATTAGTCATAGATGAAGTTGGATTACGGTCTATGTATATTGTTGTAATGCCCACATTAAATATCATAGTAGTCATCATGTCATGAATGTGCACTACGGTGCAACCTTTATTTGTCAATTGCCCAGCTGTAATTTGTTCACCCAGCATGCTAGCTTTTATGGAGAGACACCACTAGTGAACCTATGAACCCCCGGTCCATTTTCTTACACTGTTAAACAAACCACCACAATTTCCTGCTTTCTTTACTTACTGCAAGCATACACCATTTTTCCACACTATACGTCTAATCTTTGTTTTCAGCAAGACCGATGAGATTGACAACCTCACTGTACCGTTGGGACAAAGTATTTTGGTTGTGTTGTGTGCAGGTTCCACGTTGTTGCTGACACCGGTGAGCCATCACCACTGTTCGTGGCATCAACCTTCCGAAGGTCCTCTTTCTCCTACTGGATTGATAACCTTGGTTCTTAACTAAGGGGAAAACTCCTACCACTGTGCTCATCACACCCTCCTCTTGGGGTATCCCAACGAGTGCAAGATCTGCATCATCACGCTCCTCTTCATGATTTGAAAGATTAGAATTGATAATAACATGATACATTTTCTTTTCATCTAAATAAGCTAATTTTAGCATGCCAGGAAGAACTTTAAGCTCAAACACGACATATACCTTAGGTGGTAAGGTCGCCCTCAAAGATTCCACTCGCAAATTGTGTTTGATAATAGGAGGTTGAGCACAGAAAATATCTTCCAATTCATTTCTTTCCTGCATATACATGTCATTCTCATGGTTTTCCATAAATTTTTGCAAAGGATCATCAGGAGGTATAACAATAGAAGAAATTATTTCAATATCTAAATCTTCATTAGGAAATTCTGTATCATGAGGTTTTCTAGCAAACTCACCAAAATTAAACTCATAATGATCGCAACTAAATTTGACACACACTTTCTCCTTCTTAAAATCAATAACAGCACCACAAGTATTAAGGACAAATCTACCAAATATAATAGGGAAAGATTTATCTTCAACTAAACCAAGTATTAGAAAATCATTAGGGTTTTACCTTACCACAAAGAACTTCAGCATCTCGAACAATACCCACTAGAGAAATAATTTTTCTATTAGCGAGAAAAAAAGTAGTACCAACATCTTCAATCTCACATAGAGTAATCTCATTCATGACTTCGTGATAAAGAGAAAAAGGAATAGTACTTTCGCTTGATCCCAAATCACAAAGTCCATAATAATTGCGATCACTTATCTTGACAAAAACAATAGGTTTGACAACGATAGGTTTGGCATGCTCATTTGGTGACACAAGATTAGAAGCATCCTCACAAAAGTAAATATCACTATCATCAATGTTCTCACTAATAAGGTCATTAACCAAAGCTACTTGAGGTTCACCAGTTATTTGATCTTCAGATTCATCACTTTTCCTATCAATTTTTCTCGTGATGCTCTTAACAAAAAAATGTTCTCTTATTCTAACAGGAAAAGGTGGTTTCTCAAAGTGAACAACAGGTAAAATAGGATCAACATCGTTAACAAGTATCTCACTATTAGAGAATTGATTCTCTTTATTATCATCCTTTAAGGTTCATGATACTTATCCAACTTCTCCTTTAGATTACTAACATGAGAGGCAAAAGTTTTGCAAAGATCAACAATCACTTGAAAATGAAGTCCATATTTAGAACTAAGCTTATTAAAAATTTCAGTTCTAACAAAAGACTTAATGGAATCATACTCATAATTTATACCTTATTTTTTACTGTTATCCATCTCCCAATCTTTAGTATTACGCTGAATTATTTCAATAAGGTCCCATTTATCATCAATAATCTTATTCGTGAATGAACCATTAGAAGAAGCATCAAGAAGATTCTGATTGGTGAAAGTCTTGCATAAAAGTTATTAATAATAATCTTCTTAGGAAGCTTATGATTGGGGAATTTAAGCATTAGTTTCTTCAATCTCCCCCAAGATTGAGCAATACTTTCTCCGTCATGAAGATATAATTCCTATCTTCATGACAATTTCAAAAGGGACAATTTCAGTATGTGAGGAACTTCTCTCTACCACATGAGTGGTCGAGGAGACATTCCCAAACATCCAACCAACAGTGTGGGATTCCTTAATGAAGTAAAATAACAGATAGAAATAAGAACAACACTTACACTAAAAGGTTTCCTTACCAATTCCCCGACAATGGTGCTAGAAAATAGTATTGATGACCCACAAGTGTAGGGGCTCGATCGTTGCTTTTTCGATAAATAAGAGTATCAAATCCAATGAGGAGAGGAGGGTATTGATAAACAGTTTTTAGCAATGTTTCACTATAAACACGAGAAAATGAATGTTTAGGGCTTTTTGTAATAGTGAATAAAGCAATAAAAAGTAAATAAAAAATAAAAGTAATTAGTTGCTGCAAGTGGCCACATCCTTTTTAGCACAAAGGACAAGCTCGTGGTGTTTCTTATAATGACTAAACGTTTCTCAGGACACACGGGAGGATTGTCAAGTTATTTTCATCAACGCCGTTGATTAATCTTTATCGTTCGGGTAATTTTTATGTGGGTATACCTATGCTAATGCACTATCCCATCCAAGACAAATGCGCACTTACGATTAAACTACTTGCAAGCATCCGCAACTACAAGATAGTAATTAAGAAATAAATCTAACCATAGGAATAAACTCCTGGTATATACTACTCCCTGATGTAAAGTCTTGCGAACTTGAGTTCTGGTTTCTGTCACTCCGGCAACCCTGCATAAGCAATCTAATACACAATGCATTCCTCTAGGCCCATAAATCTGAAGTGCTATGTAGTCGACGTTCACATAACACCACTAGAGAAATAGAAATATAACTTAAATATAAAACCGGTAAATATTATTCAACGAATCATGACTACTAATAGCAAGACTTCTCCCATCTCCTCAAGAAATAAATGAACTACTCACAACACATCATATGGATCATGATCAGAGGTGATATAATGATGAATAACAATCTGGTCATAAAGAGTAAACACCGATAATTCTCACAAGCATCAACTACGAAGGGGTAATCAACACCGGTAGAGAGATCTAATGAAATACTACAAGATAGAACCCTAATTGTTATAGAAAGGTGAGATGGGATGATGATGGTGATGGTGGTGATGATGTTGATGATGATCCCAATGATGCCCGGAGTGATCACGATGACGGGGTGTGACAATTTCCCATCTGGGAGGGAATTTTCCCAGCGGAATCTCCCTGCTAGGAAGTTCTTTTCTTCTCTGTCTCGTTTCCGTCGCGGAAAAACTCTACGAAGTGGCTCCTCGAAGTTTTTAGGTCAGGGGGAGTAAGTACGCCAAAGGGGAGCCAGAGGTGGGGCTCAGGGCCACCACGTGGGCCCCAGGCGTGACTCTAGGGGGCACCCGTGCCTAGTGGGCCCCTGGTGGCCACTTGGCTCCCCTCCGGGTCTCCTTCGGGCTCCCCTCGGTGATTTTTGGAGAAAACTCCTTTTCTGGCTTTTTTTTTGAATTTTCTGACGTCCGGAAGATACCCGTCTGACATGTGTTTTTTCCCTCTGAATACTGGCTCTGATAAATAATTTTAAAAAACAACAAAACACATAAAACCCATAAAGTAACATAAGTATTGCACTCTAATATTAAATATATCAATGTATATAAGATAATTAACAGATTAAATAGTGATGCAAAATGGACGTATCAACAACCTCATCCGCTTTAATGTACTAAGGTATAGGATGTTGATGCTGACACCACCATCCATCAGCACCTTCCTGAGCTGGAAATCCTCCACAATTGGAGATACCACCAGGGCGTGACATCCAGGATTGGGTATATGAGCCGGATGGTCCCTTCGATCCGGGGTTATTTGCGCCTCTATCCACTTCAGATATTGTGGTAATGCCGGGACAATTGCATTGATTTATTGAAAGGAATGCTTGATCTTTCGAGCCGAAGGTGTGGCTAGGAACGTGAGGTGTATTGTGTCTTGGATTTTCTGGTACTTAGATCCGCTCTTATGCTGCTGAGTATGCGTCTGCTATCGCTGGAGCGTCTCATCTGTTTCTCACTCAGTAGACTCCTCTTCGTCTTCTTTCTTCTTGTTGTTGAACATGCGTTTAGACGATTCCGCTTTGTTTCCAGTGTTTCTGGGGTTGGCTTCTTGCATGATGTGTCTGTTGAGGCGGCATGGGGCGCTAGTGTGCGACGGTGTGCCGAAACACGAGTGGTGGGCGCACTGATCATTTATCTGCTTTTCCCAGTTTTGCCGAAGATGGTTCATCTTGGAGTCACCGTCGTATTTTTTTTTTTTGCCACTTGCCCCCATTGCCTTGTCCATCTTTCCCTAAGGCAACGATTACCTCTACTGGTCCCTCTTTATTAGGATTCTTGTAGGACCGTCCTCTACGGGCACTCAACCCATAGTAAACGATGTCAAGGGCTATCTCCTTAGCCCTCGAGTCATCGCCGGCAGTAGGAAATGTATTTGGCACTTCCAACATGTGACCCAGGTCTCTTGATTTGGCTGACTAGATCATTACATGTACCATGCCTAGTCTCATCCCTTCCAAGAATGCGTGCATGGCCCGTGCTTCTCCAACGCCTTGTCAAGTGTTCTTAGGTGACACCCATCTTCTGATGAAATCTTGGGTAGATTCATTCGGCTCTTGCCGCTAACGCTTAAGCTCATTTATACCCTTTGATCGCTTATACATTCCTCGGAAGTGTTGAACAAACATATCTGCCATTTCTTCCCAACCGTGAATGCTTCTTTCCGGCAATCCATCGATCCAGGTTCTAACTCCGTCTAGTAGCATGAGCGGGAGGAACCGTACTGCTTTAAGGTTCGATCCGTCGTTGATCTGAACGACAGTATGGCAATCGGCCAGCCACAGGTCTGGTGCAGATGAACCATCGTATTTGCCGTATGTTCCATTCAATTTTCCGAATCCAACCGTCAAAATGATGTGCCATATGTTGTCGGCAGAGCAAGGTGGGCCAAAGTATAATGTGTCCTTCGCTTCTTTAATCTCATTCAGTCAAGACCTTGCGTCCTTGTTCGCCGATCATGGCCTTTTGACATTGTGGTGGCTTGCATTTCGATGTGAGCCTTCATGCCTTTCTTTGGCTTTGTGTCGCCGTATTCCACCTCCATGTGGCCGTGGTGGTGTTCTCCCTCGTGGGACATTGTTGGCTCCACGGGAACGGCGAGGCGAACATGATCTATGCTGGCTATTTGGGTTCTCGTACCTCTCGCGATTTTCTGCTGGTGGCTTAGGAGGTGGCATGTTTTTGCCGTCCTCCCTTGCATGCTCTCTGTCATCTTGGTGTCTGCCGCCATCATGGCGTTCCTCTCGTCATGTTCTTTGGCGGCGGCCTTGTGCTACTGCCGTGGTCGCCGTGTGCGCGCTTTTTTCCGTCTTTTCAGCGACTGGAGCCTGCTTGTTACATGGCATCGTGGTCCTTCGGCTTTTTCTTAGGATCATCGGCTTCACTTTTATGTGAGCCAGAATCTCCTGGTTCCTCTAGCAGGCCGCCACGACCAGCGGCCGTTCAATAAGCTTTCAAATTTTCACCTCTGTCTTGCATTTAATTTTTTTTTAAGTCATGATATATGCTATCTAGCAGCACATTTAATTTATTTTTTGGTCAGTTATGATCTGTCCAAAGTGAATTATAATAAGGCACCATTTTTTATTACCAGTTGTCCAAATCAGTATGACATATATTTTATTTTGGCATGCATTGAAAGTGCATATATCAAATTTAGGGGCATAACCGTCATCTCGCAGCTCATCACATCAAATAAGCCAAAACTGTATAAGCCCCCAAAAAAAAAGTCTCCCCTCAATTTCTCGGAGCTTCTACCCACCGAGTTTCTCCCAGCCGGAATCTATAAGGAGGCTTATGCATAAGAATAAGGCTATATTTGGATGTACGAATTGGACCCTCTAAACGGACAACGACGTCGCCTAGAGGGGGGTGAATAGGCGATTAAAACTTTTCCGGTTAAGGCTTGCTAAATGCGGAAATAAACTAGGTGTTTAAATTAACAAGCATACAACCTAAATATTCTATGGTCAACTAGGTGCACCAACAACTTATTCTAAGCAAGACAAGTAACAAGGTGATAGTAAGATATATAACTTCAAGCTCGAAGGCTATCACAATGTAAATTGCATAAGTAAAAAGCTCGAGTATAGAAATAACCGAGGCACACGGAGATGATGATGTATTCCCGAGTTCCTCTCACAAAGGGGAGTACGTCTCGTTGGAGGGGTGTGAGCTCGCCAAAAAGGCCTAAAGTGAATATCCGGTCCAACAGGAATATCCGGTCTAAAGTGAATAATCCGGTACCAATAATCCAAATAATCCAGTTCACATCTGTCAGTTTTGACTCCGGTCCTTAGCCGTTTTCGAGCAAAATCTCCACACCCGGAATATCGGTATGAGATGAATAATCCGGTACCAAATAATCCGGCTCATCTCTGTCCCGAATATGGACCCAAACTATCCTAACCGGAATATCCGGTTGCCCAGAATAATCCGGTTAGAATAATCCGGTTGACTTCTGAACAAAGAGGCTGAACTAGAAACTTCATAACTTTTGCAAATGAACTCCGAATGAGGTAAAATCCAATTGCGTTGGAAAGATAACAGCAAGGAGTATCAAAATATTGATACCTCAAAGTATGGATAAGTTACCACACATGGAAGGTGTGGGAACATTCTCAAAGACGAACGGAATATTTTCACCACCGAAAACGCAACAAGTTTTTCTTACGAAATCCGTTTTCAAGAAACCAAGGCTTGTCATGAAGATCACGACAAGCAATAAAACCCAAAGGATACAAAAGCCAAATAAGAACCAATAAAGATGATATGCAAAGTATGCAAAGGTTTGAGCTCTCCATAATGATTCGATCAAGTTACTCACTTGAGAGCCCCTCTTGATAGTACGACTATCTATCCTATAACCCGGTCTCCCAAAGACACGAGACCGGTAAAATAGAAAACCTATCAAGATTATACCTTTGCCTTGAGCATTCCACTTGAGCTAGATGATGACGATCTTGACTCTCTCAAGTTGGATCTTCTTTCTTGATTGCGCTTGCTAGCACAAGCTCTGCTTGATGAAGACTTGCAAGTTGCTCCCCCATACACCATTATAGGAGAGACTAGCTCCCCCATACACCATTATGGGAGAGACACTTCTCGGCAAATCTTCACAAGGCCACAATCTCCAAAAGGGTGGCAAGCATCAAGCATAGGATATCTTCTAGATGCTTCACTTGAGCTTCCACGTCAAGCTAGATGACAAACACCGCTTGACAACGACATAGACCATGGGCTTAATGAAATCTTCCTTTTGGTTCATTCCCATGGAAAGATAACTAAACACACATAGAGATGCCACACACACACATATCATGGGTTAGCTCAGAAAGCTATATTTACAATTGCTTACCATACCATGAGATACACAATCCCACTTGGTACAACTTGTAGCTTTGTGTGTTGATCACTAGCTTGATCAACCTTGTATCTTTGCTTCTCACTTCAAATGATGATGTCTTGAAGATGATAATGAAAGATCACCTAATCCTTTTCTTCAAGACACACTAGCAATAAGCTCAACTCAAACCATGACCATTCTTCATATAAATCCTTGAATGTAACAATGGCCATCAAGGAAGCTAATAGAGTTCAACACATGAACTCCATTATTTCCTATGGACAATATCTACAAGGATAACTCAATGCAAACATTAGTCCATAAGGATTGTCATTAATTACCAAAACCACATATGGGGGCACCATGCGCTTTCAATCTCCCCCATTTTGGTAATTGATGACAATCCCTTTTTACGAGGGTTTATATGATGAATTAAGCATCCATGCAAAACAAAGAGCAAGGATGCAAAAGCATGGAAGGCAAATTCTTAAGAACGAAACTAAAGCATAGAACCAAATTCCATTAAACCCTCTAAACTTCTCCCGCATTGGCATCCATTGCTGAAATGGGAAAAAAGATTAAAAGGCCAATATAATAAGAGCTCCCCCATAGTGTATGCATTCCTCATGATATGAGTGAAATCAAGAGCATATATCCAACTATGAATATATGGAGGGAGATCAAACTATATTGAGGATCCAAAGATTTACAAGCAATGTCAAATTGAAGGATACTTTCACAAAGAAGCAACCAACCAACGGATCTGAAAAACCGATTGACCAAAATCAATATTATGATAAGATAAACCAAGTGTTATAGAAAATCAAGAGGGAACTCCCCAAGGTACATGCACAATGTTAGATTTGAATTACTATATAATGTGCACAACATGGAATCATCACTCCATTCTAGATAATTTTGAACACAAACAAGAGCAAGAGAATAGATTGGAAATGGAGCAAAGCAACTTGCAAAAAAACAAAAAAGTTGAGCAATTAAGATCAAGAAGTGACAACTAAACACTTGCTCAACAGAAATAGATTGGTGTGACAAGGAAAAACATTTTTAGGAGACTAATAGGATGATAAAATCATCAACATAGTCTTTTAATAAAGGAGGCACATAGTGCATATCATGTCTTTCCCATACACACAAACCATCAAAGGATAAAACACATAGGTCCACAAGCTTATTAAGATGCAAAAGGAATACCAAAAGAAAAGCAAAGCTTGTGCCTTTTAGGAAACACCAAGGAATATAGAGCAATAAAAGGTGGTCACTAAAGAAAAATAATATCAATTAAATAGGTAACTATTTCCGTGTGTATAAGTTTATAAGTGGACACCAATCACAAAGATATATATCCACAAAGAAACATGCACACACAAAATAGGTACAAAGGTGAAGAACATGATATCCAAGAGAGGTTCATAAATATACCAATAAGATTTTTGCTTGAAAGCAAAGCACTAAGCTTAGTTTAATCTTAAGGGGATATAGATGAACAATCAATAAACTCATCAAAGCATCACAAATATCACAAGGGAAAAGTGATAGTTGGAATGCTTCGAGAAATGTAACGCATATCTCAAAAGATTCAAATGGTTTTTGAGAATTCATCAATATTGCATATGATAGAATTCAAGTAGAAGTTGCTAGATCAATATACTTGGGATTGGTGAATCATGAAAATGATTATAAATATCCCCTTAGTATGTAATCATCCCGGCTTACTCACAGTTGCAATAAAGATGCTTTTGATAAGACATTTGCAAGAACCAAATGAAATGCAACAAAGGGAAATCATGCCAAGAAGAAACCTACACAAGGTTGAAATCTAGAAATGTATGCATGAGATAGTTACTTGTTACCAAGACGACATTGGTGATGAAGAGGATGCGAGTTTGATAATCATCGTAGCTTGACTCCTATAATACCATGGTGAGAACACATTCCTTATGAATGCAGCAAGCAACCAATGTATCTCCATTGTACCTAAAAACAAAAATCAAGTACAAAATGGTACCCAAACTCATTGGGTCCAAAGTAGTTAGAACAACTACACTACATAGGACAAACTCCACATAAATATGTGCATATTAATATGAATTTGAATTTCATGCACATCTTAGCCATTTAGGATTTGATGGAGTTTATCCTATATATTGGATCGACGAAAGTAAGCATGCCAAAATATATACATAGTAAATATGCATGCACAAAACTTTCAAGAACCAAAACAAGATACAAATTGTACAAAGAACCAATTAAACCAAGAAGCCACTCACAAGAGTGAAAAGAAAGATAATTGTCCAAATTATATCAAGACCCAAATCAACACATGATTGAGGAAACCAAATAGAGAAGATAAAAAACAACAAAGAATAAACAAACCCTCTACACTTTTCATGATAGCACACAAGGTACCAAGATGAAAAATGTTCGTCTTCCAAAGAGACAAGTCATTGGGATAAAATGCAAATTTAAAGACAACAAGTGTTCAAATGCATATAGGATAGTTCTTCCAATAATAGTGCATTATTTATGATCTTGCATTTGAATACAAAATGCACACAATGGAATTATTACTCTCCATATATATTATTCAAACACTAGTCATGTTTAAATAAAATCAATTAGATGCAATACCAATTTAAAGAACGGTGATCTACTCAATGTAGGATAGCTTCCCCAAGAATAGTGCAACCGAAAGATGTATGACTTTGACCATAAGTGCACAAGTATGGGAGCATTGCTTTTCCTAACTCAAAAAAGCATAAAATAAATTTTGAGTAGATCAAGGAAGACACAAAGGAGTTTGAACCAAACAAATCCTTGGCAAGAAACAAGGAAATTTTAGAGCAAAGGCCAAAGTAAATATGATCAATAAACTTACCACAAATTATTATAACTTGTCAAAGACAAGAGATGTATGGATATATTTCTCGGTGGTAGATTTGTTCACAATCATATTCACAAAACATAAGCATGTGGTAAAAGATAGGAATAATAAAAAACATGCTTAGAAAGAGATTCTTGAAGGCTTCAAATAAAACCCAAAAATGCAAGGCAACAAGAGACTCTCTTACAAACAAGATACCAAATAATAGAGACACAAGATATTTTAAGCAAACATGGAACTTGTTTGAGCAACATGCCACAAAGGAACAAGATAACTAACAATATCAACTCTAGGTGGAAATACCTCAAATGTTCACATTTTCTAGGCTTGTAATATGCGCATAGCTTATTACTCCCCCATAATGTGATAATCCATTGAAATCAACAAGAGGCAAAAAAATCCAACTAGAGAAAGTTAATGGACATTTAGAAATTGAATTTCTCATCAAAAAGACATACCACATAGAGACTAGATAATATTTATATATCAACACGAAGTGGTATTCCTCATGTACACACATTTTAGGATAGTAAAGTGCAAAGCATATTACTCCCCCAAAATGGGATAGTCCATTAATCTCCCAAAGAGCCAACTAAAATAAGCAAGAATGGCAATGGAGGCTCAACACAAAACACACAAGTACATGGAGTGCAAACCAACAAACATAGCTAGATTACTCAAGATAGGTAAGTAGTAAGCACAATATATACAAACACATGCTAGAAACAAAACTAACATATGCAAGGGAGCAAGCAACTTTCAATGTATATATGATTTAAATACAAGTTACCGCATGGAGGAACATTGGGTAATAGATATATAAAATCCAAGTGACTTGGCTTGAGGAAATAAAATTGATGAAGATCCCTTAATTCTTCAATAAATAGCCAAGTCTCCAATGCCCTCCAACAACACCTATTGATAAAGTTTGAGCTTGTTGGTCCCCAACCAAGTTGGGTCCTAAGAGGTTAGTCACAATAGGTTTGGCAACCCAAATGGTTCTTTTCTTGACACCACTTGGAGTACCAACATACTTGGCAAACACATTGCCCACATTATCCTTCCTAATGGAATAAACATCATCAACAAGGATAGGGTTGGATAATGTACCATTAGTGCATGAAGAAGCAAAGTGTCCCTTCTTGCGACAAAGGTAGCAACATCGACTCTTTTCTTTCTTCTCAATAGGCTTCTCAACAAGAGGAGCATTGTCCTGAGTCTTCTTAGGAGGTTGCCGTTGTTCAACTCGTGGTTGAGCATGAGATTGAACAAGAGGCCGCTTCCCTAGCTGCTTCTCACTAAGAGGCTTCTTCTTCAAAGGGCAAGATCTAACATGGTGCCCTTCAATCTTGCACTTGAAGCAAATGATCTTGGCCGAATCTTTTTCTTGTTCTTGGCCCTTCTTCTTGTCAATAGTGGACTTCTTATTGATATTGGAGTTAAATCCAAGTCCACTCTTGTCATTGGGAAGTCTTCGCACTCTCAACATCTTGTCAAGGGTGGAACTCCCTTCATGACACTTTTCCAAGTCTTTCTTCAAAGAAGTGACTTGGGCCTTGAGCTCTTTAATTTCCTCTACATGGTTAGAATCAACACAAGATCTAGAGGAAGTAGATGCCTCATTGTTAGAGCAACAAGGCAAGGAAAGCAACTCATCACAAGATGTAGAAACATTATGAGAGGATGAGTTACTAATACTAGAACAAGGCAATATAGCATTAATAGAAGAGATTGTTCTAGTAACCACATGAGGCTCACTAGATGTTACCTTTGTAGTGATAGCCTCAAGAGCTAATTTTAGCTTGGTATGGGATGCTAGAAGATCCTCATGAGAGCTAGATAGCTTTTCATGACTTTCTTCCAATTTCCCACACTTGCTAGTCATTAACTCAAGTTGAGCCTTTAGCTCAACATTATCCTTCAAAATAGATGCTTCACAAGATGTGGAGTTAGTAGCACAAGCATCATTAGAAATAGAAGAAGACAACTTGGCAAGCTCATTAATCAACTTAGAGTTTTCCTCAATTAGATTAGCATTGCCAACAACAAATTCAACCTTTTAATTTTTAAGCACTTTATATTTAGCATTAGTATGGTCACGTGCTTTAGTGAGATAGGCTATTTGTTCATTATAGAGCTCCTCAATAGATTCAAGTTTATCCTCAAGAGTAACTCAGAGCTCATACTCTTCCTCAAGAGACGTAGTAAGGGATGCCTTTTCATCGGCATCACTTCTTTCGATCTCACCTTTATTTTCAATGATTTTAGCGCTATAAATAGCAAAAGCCAATATTTCACCCAAAGGAGTGATAGCTTTACTACCTTTAGGGAGATCAAGAAGAACCAACTCACCCTTCTCCATTAAGGAGACCTCATCCTCATACTCTCCACAAGATAAATCCTCATCCTCATCATCACAAGATGTAGTGGGTTCCAAAGGTGGAGATACCTTTGAATCCCTAGCCATAAGGCACAAGTGAGGATAGGAAGGTGATGAAGAGAGAATGCATGAAGCTCCATTGAGGTCCATGTCTTGTTCCAACAAAAGTTGAGTTTCCTCTACATTGTTAGCCACACAAGTACTAGAGGAAATGGAAGCATTGTTTTTATGAAAACAAGACATAGGAAGCATATCATCATGAGATTTAGTTAAACAACGATTATATGATATGCAAGGACTATCAATACTAGCATGTATGGAAATTTGAGTGCTAGAAGATATTAGGTCCAAAGATAGATCATTGCAATGGGATAGAGATGAAGTATAGTCAATAGCAAATTCACTATCCATAATGCAATTTCTATCACCACTCACCATATCATTACCTTGTGACAAATCACATGTTGGTGGAGTGGAGAAATATGTGAACTCATCACGGCCGGAAGTGGATGGAGAACAGTCATCCCCAATAATGTTGGACACATCATATATATCTTGAAGTTTTTTCCATAGCTCATGAGCGTTCCGAAAAGGCATGATTGATTCAATAACTACATCGCTAAAAACGCACAAGAGACCATTAGATACAAGAGTATCGATATAAGAGTTTTCCTCATCCTCTAAAGATAAATCTTGAGAATCCTTTAGAGGAGGAAAATCCATATCTACAATTCTCTTAACATACTTTGGACCCATGTCCGTAAGAAAATTAAGAATGCGAATTTTCCAAACATCATAATTTCTACCATAGAATATAAAAGCGGGATCGTGCTCTATTTCTCTAAACGACATTGTACTCTCTAGGATGCAAAGCCTAATAAGAGAGCCCAGGATCTGATACCAATTGAACGGACAACGACGTCGCTTAGAGGGGGGGTGAATAGGCGATTAAAACTTTTCCGGTTAAGGCTTGCTAAATGCGGAAATAAACTAGGTGTTTAAATTAACAAGCATACAACCTAAATATTCTATGGTCAACTAGGTGCACCAACAACTTATGCTAAGCAAGACAAGTAACAAGGTGATAGCAAGATATATAACTTCAAGCTCGAAGGCTATCACAATGTAAATTGCATAAGTAAAAAGCTCGGGTATAGAAATAACCGAGGCACACGGAGACGATGATGTATTCCCGAGTTCCTCCCACAAAGGGGAGTACGTCTCGTTGGAGGGGTGTGAGCTCGCCAAAAAGGCATACTCAACGCCACAAAGGCCTCACCCTATTCTCCGATGAACCCCGCCACAAAGGCCTAGTTCACCTTCCACTATTGGCAACTTTCAAACCTGAGGCACGCATCCACAACTTAATTGGAGCCTATCGGTGTCACCACAATCTTGGGGCACACATCCACAACTCAATTGGAGGCTCCCAAGAACACCACAAGTCGTCTAGGGTCCAACACCCAAGAGTAACAAGCTCACAATCTTTCAACTTCCACGAATCCTCGTGGAGAGAGCAAACCGATGCAACCAATGCAAATGGCAAGAACACAAGTTCTCAAATCCTTCACTCTCAAATTCCAACAAAGAAACAAATGCTTATGAGGGAATAAGAGAGGAATAACAAAGGAGGAGAAACACCAAGAACTCCAAGATCAAGATCTACTAAGTTTCCCTCACTAAGAAGGAAGATGGATTGGTGGAAATGTAGATCTAGATTTCCCCTCTCTTTTCCCTCAAAGATATGCAAGAACCATAGGAGGGATTGGGAGAGGGGCAAGCTTTCCAAGGTCAACAATGGTGGGGGAGAGGGGATATTTAGTGCTTGGAGGCTTGGGGACCAATGGGGAAGAAAGCCCCCTTAAATAGGTCCCCAAAAAACTAGTCGTTTTGTGTGCAGACTGAGCAGGATATTCCGGTCCAAAACTGGACCAAGTAATCCGGTCCAACAGGAATATTCGGTATAAAGTGAATAATCCGGTACCAATAATCCAAATAATCCGGTTCACTTCTGTCAGTTTTGACTCCGGTCCTTAGCCGTTTTCGAGCAAAATCTCCACACCCGAAATATCCGGTCTGAGATGAATAATCCGGTACCAAATAATCCGGCTCATCTCTGTCCCGAATATGGACCAAAACTATCCTAACCGAAATATCCGTTTGCCCAGAATAATCCGGTTAGAATAATCCGGTTGACTTCTGAACAAAGAGGCTGAACTAGAAACTTCATAACTTTTGCAAATGAACTCCGAATGAGATAAATCCAATTGCATTGGAAAGATAACATCAAGGAGTATCCAAATATTGATACCTCAAAGTATGGAGAATGTAACATCCCAAGTATGAAAAATAGTCATTAGAATGTTTGCTATCTGTTATTTTATGTTTTGCATCATGACATCATGTTCATTGCATTTGTTTTGCTTTGTTTTCCATTTGTTTTCCACTATTTTCCTTTGTTTTCCTTTGTTTTCTATTTGAATTTCAAACCAAATTGCAAACCTTTTGTTTCATACTTGTGATGTTACAATTTCCAAAATGATATTTCAAATCAAAACAATCAATTGTTTCCATAAAAGTTGTGATTCCAAAACTATTGTTTTGTTTCTATCAAAAATTCATGTAATACCAAACCCTTTGCAAATTCAATTACAATTTCTTCCAAACAGCAACCCCTTTTGAAAATTATGAAAATGACAAAACACTTCCATCATTTGTTTCCATTAAACTATAAATTTCAAACCATCAAATTGTTTAAGTTCTAATACTTCATTTAATAGCAAATTCCCTTAATTCAAATTCCTTTTCAAATTCAATTAACTTTTCCAAACAGCAACCTTTTTGAACTTTATGAAAATTACCAAAACAAATCAATCTATTGTTTCAAATAAGCTTAAGGGTTCACACTGTTTAACTGGGTCTTTTTAATAACTCAGTTAATAGCAAATTTCATTCATTTTCAAACAAATGGCAAATATCAAATAATTTCAAATCTTTTGGAAAAATAAAAGTTACACACTGTTGTTGTAACCCTAAATAACCTATAACAAATTTTTCTAAAATTTTCCTAACCCCAAACCCTAGCTTTTTTCTTCCTTTTCAAATCAGCAAAAAAAACAATTGGAACAAAATAATAAATAAAAACCAGCAGGGAGAGAGGGGCACCAGGCCCAGCCCAATTTTTTCCCCTAGGCCCATACCCCCCACCTCGCTTTCTTCTTCCTCGTACGGCGCCATCTGAAGCTCCCACGTCGACAGGTGCAGACAGCGAACGGCTGCGACCACCTCCTCTCCCTCCATAAGACCTAGGCCGAGCCCTAGCTCCCTAACCCTAATTTCTCTCCCCCCTCCTCTCTCCCCGCCTCCATTTTCTCTCTTCCTCTCCCTCTGCTCTCTTCTCTCTGTATCTCTGTACCTGTACCACAACCAGAACCCACCTCTGTTCCCTTCGGCGATCATCGGAGCCAGGATCCCCTCCGGCCATGGCGAGGGCGGGAATGGAACCTCCCCGGCGCCCTCGCCCTCCTCCACCACTCGGCGCGGGCGGGGACGGCCCGAGGCGCCGCCGCCGTCGCCGCCAAGTCGCTGTCGCCTCCCTGCTGCCCCGACGTCCGCCTGCCTCTCCTCTGCCTTCCCCGAGGTGAATCCCTCCCCTCTCGCTACCCCTCCTCCTCTCCCTTCCGTCCGCGAGTCCACACCGCACACGAGCACCACACCCACCGCGCACGGCAGCAGCCGCGGCACGGCCCTCGCCGGCAGCGGGCGATCCCGTCCTGTCATCGCCAGGTTCAGGTTACTGAACCCTTGTGCAGTTTCAGTTTCAGGAAAAGAACATCGTTTCTGAACATTAACCTCCCGAGTTCCCCCCTCCTATCACAAGTTCAGCAGCTACCGCACTGGTGCTGTTCCTTTGCGCGCAGCAGCAGGTCTGGGGTTCGAATCCCCCCACCCGCAGATAAACCAAACTTTTTTATTTCTTTTGTTTGGTTACAGCAACTTCCCAGAAATCACACACAGGTCCCTGCAATTAACTTCTAGGCCCTGTAAACTATTTTTCTAAGTCCCTGTATATTAATTTAATGGCAGATTAACACCAAAAACCTAAAAATGCATAACTAAATCATCCTAACTCCAAATTCAACTTTTTAAATATGTTTTCAATACCAAATTAAATTCTCTACCCAAATATAAAATTTGTTTACTGTTTTGAATATTTTAAATTGGTGAAATATTTGAAAACTTGCTTAATTCATTTAATTTTGCAAAATTCATAACTTGGGCATAAAAATTCCAAATCCAACAAACTAAATATGTTTTCCAGTCAATTTTTCATATACTTCGCAAATATCAACTTTGTTTGCTGTTTTGAATAATTTAAATTGCTGAAAACAACTGTTTCTTAATTAATGCATTTAAAATTGCCAAAATAATAACTTGCTCATTTTAAATCCATTTTCAACAAATAAAATATGTTTTCCATGCTAAATTAAACCAACTTTCCAAATATAAATTTTGTTTCATGTTTTGAATAATTAAAATTGGTTAAATGATTTAAACCTTGTTTAAATCATTTAATATTGTTAAGTTCATAACTTGATCAAATTAAATTATTTTTGAACTTATAAAATACGTTTTCAAACCATAAAAGTATAAGCTTTTCGATTATGAATCTCACTTAATGTTTTGCACAAATAAAAATTCAAATAAGTTCATGTTTGAATTAAATTCATTTAATTCTTGCTTAAACTTGTTTAATTCATAAATAATTTATTTGAAATCCTTTTTCAACAAGTGAAACATGTAAACCTCCCAAAATTGTGTGTTCTTTTCAAATATGAACTTTGTTATCTATTATGAACAACTAAAATTGGTGAAAACAACAAATGCTTGTGTAACACCTTTAAGAAACCAAAATTTCATAACTTAATAAATAAAATTCCAAAATTGGTAAACCTTATTTCCAATTGATTCTATTGTTGTTATTTTGCTGTTTTCCTTATCCATGCATCATGCTAATCCACTTTCATCTATTGGTTAGTTGTAAAACAATTATTTCAACCATAATTCATGGACCTTTTCCATATGCAATCCAAGTTGCATATGGGTCCATTTAAACCTGATTATGTTATCTTGTCAACTAGTTTATTTTGATGCATCAATTAAATGGTAATGCATCATCCCATGTTTGTGCAATATGCCATGTTATTGATTGTTTGTCTCTCTGCGTTGTTTGTTTGCTTCTTCTCGGATATACGACGACGTTGAGATCGACGATACTTACGACACCCCTTCTGAGGATCTAGCTCAGTACCAGGCTGCTGAGTTTGCAGGCAATTATTCATTCACATGAACCGTTGTGTTCCTTTCAACATTGGATACCGATACTTTCCGTTGTCTATTCTGCTATCCCTATGTATCGTTGCTTCTATTCGATCCTATCACATGTTGTCCTTAAACCCTGATATAGCCTCACCTCCACACCTATAACCTTTTGCTTGTTGCCCGTGTCTTACTAGAATGCTTAGGGTTGTTTTTGCTCGAGTCTGTTGTCCGTTACTTTCTGTTACTATATTTCATTATGTTCTGGGGCTCGATATTTAAACAATCAACCTGATAATGTTTGAGGTAATAATAATTTGCTGATAAGGCACCGGCAGGAGGCCCGGCGTGGTTTTGAGGCCTGCTAGTGTCGACCCTAATTAGGAAAAGGGTCTTGTCTACTGATCCATGATGAGCGCACTAACCGCATGTGGGAAGCGTGTATGGGCGCCCCCCTCAATTTGATTCGATTCGCATCTCGTCCAAATCGCCTCATTTAGTTCGGGTTTTCCATTTGCCGCATGCATATTGCAGGTGCGAACCCTTGGCGCCAGGGTGGAACTTTTGTAGTCGGCATTTAGGGAGACACGTTCTTAGAGTGCTATGAGGGTCCCCTTTTCTTCGTGGGGCTTGATTAGCCGTGCGCTCAATTGCACGAGGTTCTTTGGGCTTGATGCGAAGAAGAGTTGAGTTGTGTTGAGTGCCCCGCTTGGTGGAAAGGCCATTCCATCTGGCGGGTTATTCTTACGTGTACGGCCAAATTGGTGCATCCCTGCAGGGTAAATCTTCTCGAGAAGCCGTGTTTTCCGCGGTTATGGATGACTTGGTGAAAGTACTGGCTAACAAGTACTCAGAACAACTTACACCTAACTAATGATAACTTGACTAGTAATAGTCTTATTGCCACAATAACTTGATCCATCATTAATCCAACTGTGTGAGTTATCCTCGGATTGCTTCTTTGGATAAGGGGCGAGATCTAGGATGGGTTTGTTTGGTGGTTAGTTATAGTTGGTTACGATACGCTATCTTATCCCTTTTCTGATAGCCGGAAGTTGTAGCATGTTTCTGTAGTTGGTTAGCGCAGCCAGTTGCAGCACCTTTTATATCACCCTTTCTTCCGTTGAACCCAAAGCATCTGTGCTTGGTGTTGACGGGTTACATTTTGGTGAATTGTGAGTCTTGCTTGCCAGTACGTTTATGTACTGACCCCTTTGGGGCTGTGGTTTCCGCAGACTTCGTTTCCGAGGATCCCCTTGGTGGCTACTACGTGGAGTATGACGAGGCTGCTGACAAGTAGATAGCGGACCCGGGCAGGATCCGAGACTTCGTGGATGGGCTCCGTCTTTTCGTTTCCGGCTTCTTAAGCCTATTTGGATTTTGTCTGCACTCAGACCCTTGAATGCTTCCGCTGTGTTGTAATTATGAATTGTTGGGACATGTGTCCTCTGGATGATTGTATTTGCTATCTCTGCTCTAATGAGAGCTATTTGCAACTTATTTTAATCTTTTGTGTCTTAGAGATCTGTTGTGATATCAATTTTTCAAATGCCGTTGACGTACCATGTGTGTATGTTTTGAAGTACGTCAATGGAAGTATCTGGATTTCTATGGGATGGTTTGCGCAGACGATGAATAGTACGAGAATGGTTGTCACACGTTTACGTGTTGGCCTACTCATATTGAGATGCGGGTGCCGGTATGCCCCGTAAGCCATTTCTCTACTGTTTAGCGGACTGTGAGTATCCCCTAGAAGTCCGGGTGCGACAGAGAAGTTACCACACATGGAAGGTCTGGGAACATTCTCAAAGACGAACGGAACATTTTCACCACCGAAAACGCAACAAGTTTTTCTTACGAAATCCGTTTTCAAGAAACCAAGGCTTGTCATGAAGATCACGACAAGCAGTAAAACCCAAAGGAGACAAAAGCCAAATAAGAACCAAGAAAGATGATATGCAAAGTATGCAAAGGTTTGAGCTCTCCATAACGATTCGATCAAGTTACTCACTTAAGAGCCCCTCTTGATAGTACGACTATCTATCCTATAACCCGGTCTCCCAAAGATACGAGACCGGTAAAATATAAAATCTATGAAGATTATACCTTTTCCTTGAGCATTCCACTTGAGCTAGATGATGACGATCTTGACTCTCTCAAGTTGGATCTTCTTTCTTGATTGCGCTTGCTAGCACAAGCTCCGCTTGATGAAGACTTGCAAGTTGCTCCCCCATACACCATTATGGGAGAGACTAGCTCCCCCATACACCATTATGGGAGAGACCCTTCTCGGAAAATATTCACAAGTCCACAATCTCCAAAAGGGTGGCAAGCATCAAGCATAGGATATCTTCTAGATGCTTCACTTGAGTTTCCACGTCAAACTAGATGACAAACACCACTTGACGACGACATAGACCATGGGCTTAATGAGATCTTCCTTTTGGTTCATTCCCATGAAAATATACCTAACCACACATAGAGATGCCACACACACACATATCATGGGTTAGCTCAGAAAGCTATATTTACAATTGCTTACCATACCATGAGATACACAATCCCACTTGGTACAACTTGTAGCTTTGTGTGTTGATCACTAGCTTGATCAACCTTGTATCTTTGCTTCTCACTTCAAATGATGATGTCTTGAAGATGGTAATGAAAGATCACCTAATCCTTTTCTTCAAGACACACTAGCAATAAGCTCAACTCAAACCATGACCATTCTTCATATAAATCCTTGAATGTAACAATGGCCATAAAGGAAGCTAATAGAGTTCAACACATGAACTCCATTATTTCCTATGGACAAGATCTACAAGGATAACTCAATGCAAACATTAGTCCATAAGGATTGTCATTAATTACCAAAACCACATATGGGGGCACCATGCGCTTTCACCCTCGAATTGGCTACCCGAATTCTGGTGTTTGGTTGGTCTGGTATTCAGTCCTGGAAACGACCCGGAATACCAAGCCGACCCCTGCGTCTGTGTCCGTCCACATTAGCTAATACGGAGCCCCCGACCTCCGTATCGCTTGGAATTTGGCAACCCCTCCTACCCCTTTGTCCTCGAGCTTCCCCAAGAGGCGAGCAGCCCGCGCCGCACCAAGCTCACCCCGTCGCCTCCTCCGCCGTCCTCCTCCTCCATGGCGTCTCCTCTCTGCTCTGTGCCTCCCCTCCTTAGCCCCGCCTCGTTTCTATTCCTCACGAGGACTGCACCCTATACAATATCTGCAGTAGGTGGTGGTGTTCATGGATCTCATCACTAAACGACGAGCGGTGGAGACATGTTGGGAATATGCCCTAGAGGCAATCATGTATGATGTAATTCCCACTGTATTCATAAAGTTATTAAGTTGTCCTTGTTTTGAACATCTGATATATGTCATTGAATATGTGATTCGATTGTGGAACTATATATTCATGTTGTTCATACTAGATTGTCCTTGGTCATTTAGGTTGTGCTGGACACACACCCTAGACTAATGTGAGTGTTGACTAATGACACGGTTCCACTTGTCATGGGCATGGTGATGCCATTCCAACGTTCACGGACTTGGCTAAAGATTTTAGCAAGTCGGACTGACCCACATTGAGATGCAACGATCAAGTCGTCATTTGCATGTCTCAATCAATGTAATCCTTAGACCTGAGGTTATCGCACAATCCGAGTTGTGGCTCACCGACTTAGGTTCTGTCAAACGTTGTTCTATGACAAGGCAACTATAAAGGCAGAGTTCGGGTCGAATGAGAAGCAAGCTGCGTGATGTGGATAATCAAGATGGGATTTTGCCCCTCCGAATGGAGAGATATTCTCTGGGCCCTCTCGAGTGATATGATTCAAGAAGCATGGCCATGCGCGACTCAGTTAAGTGTTAACTGTGTCGGTTGACTAAGAGTTAGTCAGATGAATCACATATCACGGATCGAGAAGAGGGTTGAACTATTAAAGGGATGACGATAAATCGCCTATAGTTCGACAAGGTATATCGTGAGGCAAAAAGGACTAAGATGAATATCACATTGAAAGGTATGTCGTCATGACTCAATGGGACTTGGGAGTCGGCACGTTCTGCTAGGAGCCGCTACCGATTGATCGATTGGGAGTCGGACTCCAATCGTGTCCAAGTCGCCATGAGGCTGCAGGGTCACACACTTAAGAGCGGGAGCAAGTATTGGTCGGGTTGGACCCGAACCGGAAATGGACTGGTTTTGTGAGTCGGACTCACAGAGGGAATGTGCCACAAGTGTTGTGAAGCCCATTACGATACGCTATATAAAGAGGGGCACAGGTTGCCCAGCGGGGACGTTAGTCCACTCTCCCATGCGTTGGGAACCCTAGCTCCACTCAGTCCAGCCGCCGCACCGGACCTAGCAGTCCGCCGTCAGAGCTCCTCCTCGTACGTGTGGATACCGGCAGATGTGCTGTACGTTCAGCACTTCGACGTTCGAGGGATTGGATCGGCCGGACCGGATCGTGGGACTGCACTACCCCGGCGCGCTGCATCGATAATCTGCACCTGCGCGTCTAGTGGTAATACTCGTGGCCTTCTACCTCGGCTAGATATTGGAAGCATCGCGTAGGAATTTTTTTTCGTTTATCTCTACGCGTTCCAACAAGACAGAGTTGAGAAGGGTCAGGAGATCTCTTCCCCTTCTCCGGCTGCCGCAACCATCTCCATTGATTCCCCCTCCTCTTCATGTTCTTCTTCAAATCCGGCCTACTCCTTGCCTGTTCTTCTTCAACTCCGACACACTGGACAGGAGCGACGACAGGAATTTCGCAAGGCGGGCCGGTGCACGAGGATGAGGGCTAGGGGCGAAGAGGAAGGAGGAGTGTGCTCCATGATTATTTTTCTTTGAGATGTGCGATGATCGAATTCAACCAGATAGACACCCAAAGAGAAACTTGAAACTGAGTGCTCTATGTGATTCTAAATAGCAATATTTTGCACAGCCAAACACTCAAATTGTTATTGGAACTCATTTCATTACGGAGACTGATTTGGTATTGTTCTCAATTCAATTCCATACCCTCCAATACATATACATCGAAACACAGCTATCCCAAACGTGTGGTATTATATCCCCGCTGTGAGTAGTCTAATACATCCACTTTTGTTCAACTTTGAGACAGTTATTTTGAGACGGAGGAAACAGACAGTCAACGCGGAATTTTACTTATTCTGATTCAAGCAAACAAACAACACATGCCACGGTACACTAGTCAGCAGCTCAGTTCAGGTGTCACTTGGTCTTCCCAGCAAGCATGAATGCCTTGAACACAAGCTTCCGAGGCACCGTCGGCTGAACCCCCCACTCCCCCTCCACCTCCTTCATGACATTCTTCACCAGCGCCTCCAGATCAACCCCCTTCTCCTTGGCCGTCGTCGCGACGGAGCCGGTCATCACAAAACCCGCCAGGTCTTCCAGCGTCATCTCCACCTCCATGTCGACATCGGCCGGCTCGCCCTCGCGACCCACCCCGACGGGCTCGAACGGGAACGGAAGCTCGCGGTACCGCTGCATGGCCAGCCTCGTCCTCGGGTCCATGTGCGGCCGCATGGCCGCGTACAGCGTCCCCTGCAGCTTGTCCCCGAACGGGTGGATGTCGTAGTTGTACCCCCAGACGGCGAGGACGCCGCCGGGCTTCTTGAGGACGCGGTTCACCACGGCGTAGAAGAGCGGGACGTCGAACCAGTGGATCGAGGTCGCGACGATGACGAGGTCCAGCGAGCCCTCGCCGCCGACCAGGGCGACGAGCTCGTCCTCGGAGAGGTCCACCGGGGTGTGCAGGTACCGGACCTTGGGGTGGGCGATGGCGTGGCGGAGCTGGCCCTCGCTCACGTCCGTCGCGACCACGCTCTCGTAGTGCTCCGTGATCTGAAGAGGGAGAGAGACGCGACGGCTTATTCGTTTTCAGTTTCAGGTGCTCGCTCGATTCAGAGCTCAGATCAGAACAAGACGACGTGGATGGAACGGTTGGGACTTGGGAGGCTTACGCTGACGGAGGCTTGGCCGCTGCCGCAGCCGGCGTCCCAGGCGCGCTGGTGGCCGGCGGTGAGGGAGGCGAGCATGGAGAACCACTCCTTGGGGTACCGCGGCCGCTTCTTGGCGTATGTCTCCGACGGTTTCTCATACAGTCCCGCCATTCTTGTGCTCTGCAATCAACTGCCAGGTGCGAATTGCGGTTGCAGGGCTGGATCTGGATGCAATTTATAGGTGATAGACCACCGTGGAAGGTCAGAGCCAAAGTCAAAGTGGTCACACGATCATTGGCGAAAAGGAATTTTGCATTATCCACTAGGATTCAGGTCTAAAGTGTAAACTGCACTGTACCGGCCCCTACCAGATGCAAGAAACTCATGCATGAGACTATGCAGGGGTGAGATGGTTTTCAACTTGAAATCAGGAGAAGGCGCAAGAGGGAAAATTGTACAGGAGTAAAAAAAAACATGGAGTGCATCAAAGCTGAAACATGCAGATGATGGAAAGATGGGTTAAAAGCATGAAAATCATCAAATCTGAAACCTGTTGATTGTGGTATAAAGCAAGTCAAACAGACGTTGGAGACTTGCTTACGTTAACTTGTCTGAGGCACCTCATTTTTTACCAAGATAGAAAAACACAACTTCACAGTGACACCGAACTGAACTGTGTGAACACCACAAGATGCTCCAGTAGTCATAAGTGGGAACACTTCAAGATGCTGAAACATCGCAATAACAGATGTATTGACTATTTAGTTATCTGTACAAGATAATGGCTCGGGGACGCTGATTACATGTTTGCAACAGAGGATGATGATTCAGCGTATGCCTCTTCGGATGGACAGCTTTTATCACATCTAGTGGGGGAAGTGACTGAGGTGGGATTGGATGAGGACGGGCTTGGATCTTTATTTGATCTATATGCATCCGGCCGGAAATCCAAAACCGCTAAGCAAAAGAGGAAAAACTCACCGCGAAACATCGCGAGACCGCCTAAAAATCCATGTGTTTCCCGATGAATGGCTTATTCACTAATAGCAGAGGTCTTGGAGACTTGGCTAAACATTTGAATATTGCACAATACGTCAGGGATCACGATTTGGAGTTTCTGGCTATCTCCGAAACAGGGAGGCGAGATTTCCAAGTGAGTGTTTTGAACCGCCTTTCAGGTGGTATCGACTTTACTTGGCATTCTATCCCTCCTCGCGGTAGGTCGGGTGGCATCTTACTAGGCGTTAAAACTGATTCCTTTGATGTGTTAGCAAGGTCGGATGGTGATTTTCATATAAAATTACACCTCCGTAACTGTGCTGACAATTTCGTATGGAGTTTAGTCGCTGTGTATGGTGCTGCCAGGAAGAGTTCAAAGAGGCTTTTCTTCGTGAGTTGGTTAACCTGGCTAATACTAATCCACATCCAATTTTAATTGGTGGTGATTTTAATATGCTAAGGTTTCCATACGAGAAAAGCCGGGGACGGTTTGATGGTCATTGGCCTTTCTTGTTCAACGCTGTCATTGATAGCTTGGACTTGAGAGAGGTTTACATGTCCGGAAGACAGTTCACCTGGGCAAATAGTCTGCCGGAGCCTACATACGAAAAGCTAGATCGCGTATTAATGAGTACCGATTGGGAAGATAAGTTCCCATTGGTAACGGTACGTGCTCTAGAACGTATTGAGTCTCTGTCAGACCACGCTCCTCTGCTTCTTTCAACTGGTACATCAAAACCAAAAGGCCATACACAGTTCAAGTTTGAACTAGGTTGGTTTTTGAGAGAAGGTTTCGATGAACTAGTAAAGAAAGTATGGCATAAACCGGTTTTAGGTGATAACCCAATACGGAGATGGAATAATAAAATGCGCAATTTGCGTAAATATCTCCGTGGATGGGCGAGACATACGACCGGGATGCTAAAGAAGGAGAAAGAACGTCTTTGTTCCATTATTGATGAGTTGGACCGGCTCGCAGAAACTAGGTTGCTATCTATGCAAGAGATTGAACTAAAAAGTCAATCCAATGCGAAAGTAGCACATATGTTGCGGGAAGAGGAACTCAAATGGTATCAAAGATCGAAGGCTCAATTCATTCTCGAAGGAGATTCGAATACTCGTTATTTCCATAATGTTGCTAATGGCAGACATAGGAAAAAACGGATTCAAAGTCTCCAACAAGATGAAGGTCTCATTGAGGGACAAGAGTTTCTCAAGACTTATATCACAAAGTTCTATAAAGATCTGTTTGGGCCTCCTGAAGTAGGTAATATTACCATGGATGAGAGCCGCACAGATGATATTCCCCAAGTTTCAATGGAAGAAAACGCTTTTCTTACTGCTCCCTTCTCTGAAGAGGAGATAAAGAAGGCGATATTTCAGATGGAACATAATAAGGCACCTGGTCCAGATGGTTGTCCGGCGGAGTTCTATCAGCATTTTTGGGAAATCATTAAACATGATCTCCTAGAAATGTTCGACAGCTTACAGAGTGGACATCTCGAGTTATATCGCCTTAATTTTGGGGAAATCGTTTTGTTACCTAAGGTTTTGAACGCAGAACGGATACAACAGTACCGTCCAATCTGCCTTCTTAACGTTAGTTTCAAAATCTTTACTAAGGTTGCAACTATTAGGCTGAATTCGGTGGCAGACCATGTGGTAAAACCTACACAGACTGCTTTTATGCAGGGTAGGAATATCCTAGATGGGGTCGTGACTTTACACGAAACCGTACATGAGTTGCACACAAAAAAGCTTAATGGGGTAATCCTTAAAATAGACTTTGAAAAGGCCTATGATAAAGTGAATTGGGAGTTTCTACAACAGACTCTAAGAATGAAAGGATTTTCAGAGGAGTGTTGTACTCTAGTTCGCAGTTTCGTAGCTGGAGGTAGTGTGGCTATCAAAGTCAATGACGATGTTGGCCGATACTTCCAAACTAAGAAAGGCTTGAGACAAGGTGATCCGCTATCGCCCGTATTGTTTAATATTGTGGCAGATATGTTAGCAATCATGATCGATCGAGCCAAAGAAAATGGCCTAATTGAGGGAATAATCCCACATCTTGTCGATGGGGGATTGTCGATCCTTCAATATGCAGATGATACAATTCTCTTCATGGAGCATGATTTGGAGAAAGCGGCGAATCTGAAACTAATACTTTCAGCGTTCGAGCGATTATCCGGATTAAAAATTAATTTTCATAAAAGCGAATTGTTCTGCTTTGGCGAGGCCCATGATGCAGTTGCACAGTATACCGAATTATTCGGATGCGAGCAAGGCCAGTTTCCTATTAAGTATTTGGGAATACCAATACATTACAGGAGATTGACTAATGCAGAATGGGGTCAAGTCGAAGAGCGTCTGCAGAAAAGGCTAGCTAGTTGGAAAGGAAAATTGTTGTCACTTGGTGGACGACTGGTACTCATTAATTCAGTCCTTACTAATATGGTACTGTATATGATATCATTCTTCCAGTTACCCAAAGGAGTCTTAAAAAAATTGGATTACTTCCGATCTAGATTCTTTTGGCAAGGTGACAATGAGAAAAAGAAATATCGATTGGCTAGATGAGATGTAGTTTGTCGTCCACGAGATCAAGGGGGGCTTGGTATTCATGATCTTCAAGTCAAGAATTCAGCCCTACTTGGTAAATGGATTTTTAAACTACTAACTGAAGACGGCGTTTGGCAGACTATCCTGAAACGTAAATACATAGGCTCGAAAGCAATATCACAGGTCACATGGAGACCAGGTGATTCACACTTTTGGGCTGGACTCATGGCGAACAAAAATAAGTTTTTTCGCTATGGGGTATTTAAGATTAAGGATGGATCACAGATACGGTTCTGGGAGGACAAGTGGTTAGGCAATACCACACTCAGAGAACAGTATCCGGCCTTCTACACCATTGCGCGACATAAGGAGGATACGCTGGCTACGGTCATGCAAACATCACCTCCTAATGTTACGTTCAGGCGAGATTTACTCGGGCCTAGACTAGTGTCTTGGCAAAACCTGGTTGATAGATTAACTACGGTTACTCTTACACCAGGCGCTGATGAATTTCGATGGAAGATCACTAAGAATGGGCAGTTCTCGGTAGACTCCATGTACAGAGCTATGATCCAGTCGGACATGCCAGTCGATATATTCAAAAATGTATGGCGTATGAAAGTGCCGCTGAAGATTAAGATCTTCGCGTGGTACCTTCGTAAGGGGGTCATACTCACAAAGGATAATCTTGTCAAACGTAATTGGCATGGAAGCTCTAAGTGTGTTTCTTGTTCTCACGATGAGACAATTAAGCACTTATTCTTTGATTGCTCATTTGCGCGTTCTATATGGTCCGCTATCCAAATGGCTTCGAATCTATATCAACCCACTTCCGTTGCAAATATATTCGGCAATTGGTTAAATGGGGTGGATAGACGATTTAAGACTATTATTAGGGTAGGAGCGCTTGCTGTTATTTGGTCGCTCTGGCTATGTAGAAATGACAAGATTTTCAATGATAAATTTTTTTCTCGTATGCAGGTTCTATTCAGGAGCACAGGTATTCTCCGTTCGTGGTCCACATTACAGCGAGGGGAGTTACGAGGCCTTTTTATGGAGGCATGTGCACGACTGGAGCAGGTGGCGAGGGATATTTTTATCCCACATGGATGGCCGCTTGATCTACGGATTGAGGCTCCATAGCTTTGACAGTCTACAGAGGATTTTGTAGCATTGTCACTCTTGTTTATTTTCAGTTTCGGATTGCGGCTGTGTGCATCTCACGATGCAGAGGCCGGGTGTAATGCTTGAATTTTTGAGTAATAAAGCCCTTTATCAAAAAAAAAAAACATGTTCGCAACAGAGCAGTTATCTACGATTTTAATCAACAAACACATTAACATTACAACAACAAATGTCATAATCTACCATCACATACAAGTTCTATGTGCAATGTTTACTGCACCAAGATAACTGTACAGCAACCGAAACGGAGCACCGGCAGACTTGAGCAGACACACTATTGTTTCGGACAGTGGGGCTGGCACGGCATATGCAGGATACAGGCCTCTGTCCTGCTATGTGGGAGCATCATGATTTACACAAGTGATGAACATGTACGTTGGTCGTTGCATGAAATATCAACCTGTCATGATGAAGAAAAGCAGAGAAATTGCAGTAAGAGTGTTTTTACTGAACAATCTTGTATTCAACTCTATTACTTCCTCTGTCATACTCCCTCCGTTCAATAATACTCCCTCCGTCCCAAATTAAATGTCATGGATTTGACAAAATATGAATGTATCTATACACTAAAATATGTCTAGATGCATCCACATTTTGATAAATCTATGACAAATAATTTGGGACAGAGGGAGTACTTGACTTCCTTTTGTCTAAATATGAATGTATCTATACACTAAAATATGTCTAGATACATTCATATTTGGGCAAATAGCAGTCAAGTATTGTTGAACGGAGAGAGTATATTATAAGATGTTACTAAAACCAATATACTCGTATATTGGTTGCAATAACATCTTTATATTTTGGGGCAGTGGGAGTATTTGTTAAGCTGGACGCTCTGTATCCAGTTGTTAAGAATTAGCACGATGATGGAAGGAACAAAAGTGAGGTATTACACAACACGAGAATAAGAAAATATACCTACCAGTTACAAATAAGCTCCATTCGGCAACAGCTGCCTGTCATTCTTTACATCTTTGTAATTAGAGGTGCATGAGTACATGAGTTGGGAAAGGAGATTGCCCCTTTCATGCTGTTTGAACATACCATCATATTCTCTGCATAATACCAGATTCGTTTCCTGGAGCAATCTGGTAATGCAGCCGGGAACCTTCCGGCGTTCCCAAAGGAGCACCCATGCAGGAGCAGTTATCAACCATATAAAGCTCCCATTTCTTAATACCACACTCCTCTAAAGCAGAATCCAGTCTTGGGTTGTCCCCATCAGGATAAGAGCCATCAGGGGTAACAAGAACTGCTCCAGTGTATGACTGTCCAGCAGCCTGAGCAGCTCCATGATAATGGAACAGACCCCAGCTGAAATCATCCGAAACATCAACAATTGTCCAAAACTCTTTTGAAACCACACCATTATCCAGCACACTGAAATAAAATGTACCAGGGATGCTAGCTCTTCTCACTCGGTACTTTCTGCGCCTCCAAACCAGCTTACCGTCCAGGGTTTTGACTTGGAAAATTGGCTCATACCAAAATGAACCTTTGGCTTTTCCTCTGTAGAATAATTGGTACTGGCATGGGAATTGATCATATGCTGGATTTTGCCCGGCTACAACTCTCCAGCTCCATTCCAAATTGTCCAGCCAACCGACAAACAGGTCTTCCGCAACTTCATGGCTAAGCTTTTGTTCTCTGAACATGGATAGCGGGGTTACAGAGGGCTTACTTGGGATTTCAGCATTTAGCTCAAGACAGTTGTGCTTTTGCAAAACACATAGAGAAAAGGCCTCCAGATGCGGACTCTCGTAAGACGCAATACAGCGGTAGTTGCAGACTTGATCGGTTGGAGAGCAAGAATTCAAACACTGAATGGCTTTCCTACAGTCGGGATCAAACAGACAATTTAGAATTTGAGGGCCACAGTTTGTTATCATACAGCTTAGGGTAGATAGACCTTTTGCCCTTAGATTTTGCAGCATATCAACCGGTTTTATGTACGCATTAACCACAACGAGTAGGCAAAATCTGATGTCATCTGAGTTGTGCCTTTCCCAGGCATTGGATATGGTTTTGAGGACTTCTGTTGATTCCTCTGCGCCACTTGGTTTTCCAACACTAGCTAGTTTGCCAAAGAAGTCCTGTTCTCCGGTATATTGAACATATCTGCCTCCTAGCTTGTTTACTAAAGATGGAGATGACTGAAAGCAAAGTACATTCGAAATGTTCTTACTGTTTTGTGTGAGCCACTGGACGGACTCTTGGCCCATTATTGCAACATTGACTAGCAAATCACAGCGAGACAGCTCTTCCCTGAAACCATCATGACCAATGGATTTTTCTGTGAAGACAAGCATTTCAAATCCTTCGTCAACCCACTTTAGCCTATCAGCCTACATGAAGCAAAACAATTCGATACAGTAAACTCATATTTTGAGGCTCTAGATATGAAAGATTTATTCAGTGAACAGCAGATGAAAATAGAGCAACACAGATTCATATGTTATATGTACAAGATTTAGTCATAGCTAGCATAATTAATTTCTCATAAGCACGAATGCATTGCACTAAAACTACTCCGTATTAAACAGAAGCAAACACTCCATGGGTCATTGTGACAACTAAATAAATGGATTAACAAGTGGCCTAACAACCCTAGCACTACATATAATAGTTAGAGCCTCTGAACCGAGGAAATCACAGTCATAATGTGGTTAAGGATCCAGGGAGTAATAATTCAGGCCAAGACAACTAGCATACAATTAGCAGTGTAAAAAATGCAGTTGACGTTTGTGTCCTCATACTAGTTAAAATGGAGTAGATACAGATACAGGTGGTACTAAATGTAACCGGATATGCAAAATTATGACCTAAGCGCACTACACAATAGAGTAAGTAGGACCATTCTACCAGTAAAATCACTTTGATTTCAAAATTTATCTTTTTCCTCGGGAGCGTTTCCGAAAGGTCAGGGGACGAACTGATGGGTTCAGAAGTGACGATGGGTTCAGAGAGGGGTCGTACCGTATGTCGCATAACTTCCTCCCAGGGTGTATCCTTCAGCGGGCTGATGCTCCCCTCGCCGACGATAGCCACGATGCGGACGGTGTCCTCCCGGGACGTGGCTTGGCCGGCGACGCCGCCAATTCCGGGAGAGCAGGCGACGCCGGGGAAGTGGCGAGTCGCGGAGCGGGAGGAAGCAAGCACGGCAGAGGTTTTAGAGAAGTGGCATCGGGTCGGTTGGAAGATGCGAGCGGCGGCAGTGGCAGTGGCGGCGGCGGCGGCGGAAGCGGAGGCTAGAAGAGTGGTCGCCATGGGAGGACGTGGAGGAAACGGCGGCACGTCGTCGAGGGCTCGAGCCTTCCGGTACCTTGTCCTCGTGACTGGACTCGTCCGATGCCCCGAACCCCTCCCGTCCGTTCGATCGACCATCGACGGTCCATATTAATAAAAAGACACAGGGGATGACGCAAAATGAAAACAGTAATCCGAAACAAAAACCCGCCGCATCAGGACCTTCATTAGAGCGGGAGAATCGCAAAAATTCCCCAACCTGTTCCCCCTCTCCACATTCCAAACCCTGAGTCGGTTCGCCCTCCCACCGCACTCGAGATTCGAGACCCCGAGTTCGCCATGGCGATGCTCTTCCTCGCCCTGCAGTGCGTGCAGTGCTCCACCATGCAGGTGCGCGCCTCAACCCCCATAAATTCCGCTCCTATTTGTCTGACGATTGATCCGACCTTTTGTTTCTGTGTTTCCCCTCAACGCCAGGTGAAGCAGCAGAAGAAGAGCAGCAACAAGTGGGTCTGCGTGGTGTGCAACCAGCGCCAGTCCGTGCTCCGCGTGTACGCCCGCGGCTACCGCGCCGCCGACCTCCGCCGCTTCGTCCAGGATGCTAACCTCGCACGCGGCCGCGGCGCGCCCGCGCCCGTACCCGAGGCGGACTGGGATCTTCCGGCGGCCGGTTATCAGCTGGACGAGCCTCCGAGGGAGAAGAGGAGGATGGACTGGTCCGAGTACCTCGACGACACCGGGGAGCATCACGGCGGCCTTGACGTTGCCGATTCTCAAGATCATGGTATGCTTAAATCATGTTCGATGTAATGCATGACTAGGTATAGCAGCATTTGCTACCTGTGGATGCACCGGTTCATTTGGGCCAAATATGAATTGATTAGGGTGAGGTTAGTACTTCTATGTTGACTTGTATGCCACATTGCTACGTGTGGGATCAGTATTACTCCTATCTACTCCGCAAGCTTGTATACTGGCGAATGTATGCTTCATCTTTTAAGTTTGATGATTTAACAGAGGCCTTGCCGGACTGAAATTCTGTAACCTGTAGCTCCTCAAGGGCTCCAACCTGAATTGCTATGAATTTAGGTGCCACTGGATCAAGTCATACAACATTAAATAAGCCAGGACTAGAATAGCCATCTCACAAATTCCTTGCACAATGACCTGCATTTAAATGCTTGATTGTTTGTTTTTGTTTGTCCTGGAGCTGGAACCAGATGGTTTTACCTTGCATTTTGTATTCAAGATGAGGCTATACATACTATGGTTCTAGGTCTTAAATTTACTTCCGTTCATCTTTATTCACTACTAGTGAGTTGCACTTTCCTCTATCAAGTTCAATATCGTTTGCGCAAAATATTTGGGTCTGGTTCTCCTTGCACATAACGTGAGTCGACTATGTGTTGCACTTTGCACCAGTTTTTTTGAGTCTGACCTGATAATACCTTTTCCTGATATGTTGTGCCCGGCTGCAGATGCAACGTAAGCTCTGGTTCAAAAAAAAATGTTGTTGATGGAATCACAATTATGTGGTGCTGGAATTGTGTTTTGTGTAGGGGTGGTCCAATTAGGAAGTGAAAAGTGCAATTTACTCTCCTCGGATTTGATTAGCATTGAGTGGCGACTGGGCATGGAATGGCCACATTTACAATGCATGATGAATTGTTTTTAATGGTAGTTGCCTAATCATTCTCTTGCCGCAATTAACAAGGTATAGGAATTGAAGTGACAACTGAGTTACCTGAGGAAAGACCTAAAGTTCATTCCTTGAAGAGGCCTCCCAAAGCCCAATCGGGTGCAGCTGTCAAAAGGTCCCAAGCCTCCAATCAATCCCTCTTTATCCAAGATGCCGCAAATGGAACAAGGACCAAATCGCTCAATTCTCAGCTCTGCAACTTCTACTGCTGAAGGCAATATATGAAAAATCGTACTCACATGTTTTTACACTTGTCATGGCCAAAATAGTAAATTTAAAACGACCATATATAATTTTCTTGTGCAGCTCAAAGATCAAAGTTCAGCAAGTATTTGGATGATAGCTTCTTTGAAGATACAAGGCAAGAGGGCTCTGGGCTCCATTGGACTGACCTTGATGAAAGTGCGCCCACTACTGAGGTAGTGGTGGATGATGAGGTACACCCAGATTTCATGTGAAACTGATCTCGTCTGAGATTGCTGTAGCACTATTTTACATAGCATGTTGTTAGATAAGATCAAATGTGCTATTGGCAAAATGTTATTCTGTTTGATGGCACTATGGATTGGAGTACATTGAGCTGTATGGAAAAGAAGAACTGAAAGAAAATTAGGGTACATACTAACTTCTCTACGCAATGGTGTTAACAGTGTATTTTCTCAACCTCTTACTTCGCACCCACCTTCATCATATGAGTTTCAGTTTTTCAGATACATGTGTTAATAAGATATTCTATGTTAAGATACGGAATGTAAATGTGTCATACTAGTTTAAGTGACAGGAGCCGATTTGCTTGAGTGTGTGAGTGCATCAACCTTTTATTTCAGTTAATAAAGTATTATCACCCATTTGTTTGAGTTCTCAATAACATGCTAACATGAAAAAGGATGGGTTAGCTTGAAGATGTTGGCCAACAATTTTTTAGTTAGCTAGCCACTTAATAATTGTTAAAAGAGAAAAAACTGAAAGTTTAGTTTGCTAAAAAGGCTTACATTGTGGAACAGAGGGAGTAGGAAACTCCAGAATCAATTGGTAATGTATTTGCATAGGCAAATTGCTGCAAACTCCTTTGTGTTGCATGGGGAGGATGAATGAATCTGTAACATCTTCACTGAGTAAGAGGTTCAAGTAATAGTATTCTGGAAAATAATGTTAGCATATATGACATGCATTATTGGCTGTCAGTCTTTACTCTCTAGTTAACTGACCACCAAACAATTCAATGAAGATGTTATTCTAGCTCTAGCTGATTTATTCTATAACTTTCTAAGTTCATTTCTCTCAAGTCTCGATACCTTTTCTAATACTCCCTCCGATCCATATTAATAGGTGCTGAAATGGATGTATCTAGACATGTTTTATTGCTAGATACATCTATTTCAGCACCTATTAATATGGATCGGAGGGAGTATTATAAGAGTGAGGTAATTGATCATTATGGTGTGGTAGGACCCTCTGAAGGCTACATAAATACAAACTATGCTCCTCTACCCGATTCCATTGTAAAAAGCAAAAGGGTGTTCTTACTCTACGTTCAGTCCAGTTCCATTTTCCTTTCATCATGTACCCTCTTTTGGCATAGCATAATTTATAATCTTGTGAAATGCATTGTAGTCTCACTTGATTCGGCCACATCGTGCTTTTCTCGAGCCCTAGCAGGTCATTCACAGCAGCCGGACAAATGATTGTTGCTCTTTTCTTTTGTGGCGATAGACCTGTCAGTTTATGTCTCAGTATTCAATTAATTAATTAATATCTTTCTCAGTAGTTCCATATTTAGAATGTATAATCAGTATCTATAACTAATCTACTTCCTCCGTTCCAAATTATGAGGTGTTCTAACTTTTTTCTGAATCGCATGTGTATACACACATTTCAGTCTGTATGTAGTCCTCATATTGAAATATCCAAAGCACATCTTATAATTTGGAACGGAGGGATTATTTGGTTAGTAAGTGAACTGCCATTAACTTAGATTATTCCCTTGAAAGTCATTGACTATATACTCCCTTCATCACAGTTTACAGGGCACGCACGTAGTTTATGAACACACTTTGACCATTAATTTAGTCAACAAAATGTACATTATTTGTCACAAAATTGACTAAATAGTTTTGTGACAAATAATTTATATTTGTTGCCAAATGTAATGGTCAAACTTTTTTTTTAACCGCGTGCGTGTCCTGTGAACTGTGATGGAGTACCGCTCCTTGTTTTATTGTTCTGAACTTGACATTATAGGTATCACAGTTGTGATGAAGTTGAGACAATTATATTTGTTATATTCTAGGGAAGGATACCGTTCCATTTCTCATTCCTGGTAGCACATGCATGTAGATGTAGTCATACATCCGCTAAATTTCGCACCAGTAGAACTACTAGATTTGGTTACCTCTCCTGCATCTTCACCGTGCGTTCACTCATAACACTGGCAAGCACAGAGTTGTGCCTGTCTGTGAGGTGGCGTGCTTTCTAGTGCACCTTTAAGGCGAGCAATGGCCGACAGCTCTGCGCGCCGTGACATATATTTCTCGTCTGGTACCAAACAGCTAGGCACGATACCCAGTTCTGCACAGCTTGCCTTAGGCAGCAGGACAACATCGTCTCAGCTACACTTCTTCGTTCACCATGCGTTTGCGTTAAAGCCTCCCAAGCAGAAACTGTCGCAGCAGCAGTAGTAGTTCACTGTTCATGTGATCTGGGTTCGTCTTAGAGTGTCTACAGTAGTTTATATTTAAAAGCTGTTGTAGTAGTCTAGTAGTACCATCCCTGTCAACAGTTAATAGTATTGCAACCACTTAATAGTTATATCCTGTTATTAATGCACACCACCAACATCTCTGCAATCAATCAAACTGCCCGATGTAGATGCAAGCTACTCATCTCCAATGCATTTTGGTTTGCATCCCAAACTTGTAATTCTTCACCTCAATTAAAAAACTGTTGCGACTATGTTTAAGCATTGTAACAACTTATCAAGTGAGGCAGACTATGATAGACGCCCTGACGATGAATTTCGAAATAGTACCGTACCATAGTAGTACCGGTGCCACGCCGTGGCGCGTGCTAGAGCATTTGGTTTGGCAATCGAGTACTGCGCTTTCCTGTGGTTGCCTTCGTTGAATGCGAAGCTCTTGAGTTGACAGTATGTCCACTCTGCAACTTTGGCCATGTGGCATCAATTAGGTCATCTCCAGCGGGGCTGCTCAAATGCGGACCAGTTTGGTCCGCATTTTGTCTGTTTGAGCAGCCGTCCGCTGTCCTCGGACACGGCCCGGACCAGGTGCCCCCAGTGGGGCTGCTCATACCAAAAGAGGACATTCGATAGATTTAGTAGGGCCCACAGGGGCCCATAGATTTACAACCTAAAAAAAATAAAAAAAACATAAAATAAACGTCTAGCTAGGGCTAGACGGCCACTGGCCAGTGGCATGGCGGCGCCGGAGTTGGCCCCGGAGCTCCTAGTCATCCAGGATGACGTAGTCGGGAGTCTCGGGGGCGAGGTGGGTTGGCAGCGGGGCGGCCCTGGCCGCCTGCGGCGTGGGAGGCTGGGTCCGCGGTGGCGGCGTGGCAGGCCGGGGCGGCGGCACGAGGTGCTCTGGTGGTGGCGCCTCCCACCTCCAGCGCATGCCCACAAGGGGCTCGAACCAGGCCGGCACCGGGGCGTTCTCATCGCGCCCGTCGTCGTCTACCTCCTCGTCGTAGGGGTAGTCGTCGACCTGCTGGGCGTGGATGGCCGCCACGGCCTCGTCCACAGCCCGCGCGCCGGCTGCGCGGGCCTCTGCCGCCTCCGCCGCCTGCTGCGCGGCCACCGCCGCGAGGGCGTCCTCCAGCGCGCGGGCCTCCGCCTCGGCCGCTGCTTCCGCCTCCCTCCTGGAGGCCTCGATGGCCATGGCCAGCTGGAGCTCCTCGTTGGGCTCGGGCTCGGCCATGGGGACGTCCTCGTCGTCCTCCTCCTCGTACCATTGGGGGGGGGGTTCTCCTCCGGTTCCTCCTTGACGACCGGGGCCCGGCCGCCGATACGGAGGGGGCGTTGGGGCGGTGGCGGGGCGGCGCCACGCCTCGCCTGGCGTGGAGGCGACGGTGGCGGGAGCTGGGCCTCCCCGCGGGCGCGGCGCGCACCGAAGTACGACCTGCGGCGCAGGTCGTGTTCGTCGGTGAACCAAGTGTCCCAGTGGGGACTGTTCACCGCGAACGCCGGGTGGGCGCGCAGGTCCGGTGGCAGCTCATCGCGCCGGCGGTGGATCTCCACCTCCCGCGCCGCGCCGGACCGCGGCACCGGCGGCACAGGGATCCTGTCCCTGTTCAGATGCCACCCGTCGGGGAGGTGGACATCTGGCCATGGCACTGGGATCGCACGGTCCCAGTACCATTGGCACCTCCTCTTATTGAGGTAGGGCCGGTCGCGGACCCTGGCGGGCACCAGGCGGAACGGTGCCTGAGAAGAAGGAGGGGGAGAGGCCGGCGGCGAGCGCACCTGCTCGGATTGGGCGCGCTGGAGGCGGGTGAGAGGCGGTGGAGGAGGGAGCGGGGGAGAGGGCGAGGGCTCGCGGCGGCGTCGTGAGCCGCCGGCCTCGTGGTCGTTCTTTCCACGGCCCCAGTTTAGCCAGCTGCGGCCCATGGCCGGCGGCGAGGAAGGCGAGGGGAGGAGGCGGTGGTGACTGCGAGGGCAGTGAAGTGGGTGGTGACTGCGAGGAGGCGGTGCGCGTGGGGAGGGACGCGTGGCCGCGGGTCCCATTTAAATAGGACCCCGTGGGTAGCCGAGCCGTCGCCGCGGTCACTGGCCGGCGGGCCACCCCTTTGACCGAAAAATGGACACGACCGAGCGCGCGCGTCCGTTTCGTGTCCGCGGGCTGCTCAAATCTGACCCAAATTTGGGTCGGATTTGAGCATCCGCGGACTGAAAAGGGACCAGGCCGTGGGTTGAGCAGCCCCGCTGGGGCCTGGTTTTGGGCCAGGCTGCTCAAAACGGACCAGTCCGGGGCAAATGAGCAGCCCCGCTGGAGATGACCTTAGTGCCGTTGTTATAGGTTGCAGCGCAGCTTTGGCCACTGGTTGAATAATTTGGCGGCGAGATATAGGAGTCGTGCTGTTGTGTTTATCTATCCAACGCAAGTTCATCCGTGTCATTCTAAAGTATCGCCTCTTTGAATTATTAATTTGATGAACCGAATGGTTTGCTTTTGCTGAGCATAATTGGGTTCATGATCATGTTCTCGCCCTTTATTCCATCCCATCCCTTCGCTTTTCTTTATCTTTTCCTTTACCTCCTCTTTTTCACAGGCGACCATCCCTTTTTAAGTTATTCATGATATAGCATTTTAGTATTTCAGCCGTGGTTAGGTCAAGTGCTCTAGAGTACAGAAATACTTTTCGAGATAGAAACGAAAGCAGATGGTTAAAACGGCATCTAGATAATAGTGTTGCAGCAGGAATGTTTGCATGGATAGGCAAAACTAACCTTTGGTACTTAGTACAAACTTTAACTTGAGAAGACGTGCGCTAAAAAGTTTAACCAATTATGACCCTTTAGGCAAACCATAATTACCTCGGTGTTTGGGACATGGTGCAAATGCCAAAGACCAGTGCATCCGTTTGGGCAGTGGAAACGCGTTTGCACCGTTCTTGGCGTTCTTGCAAATGCCCAAAACCAGGGCGTTTGGGCAGTGGAAAAACGCGTCTGCACCGTTCTTGGCGTTTTGGATCAGTGACCGTGACTTGTTGTTTGGCCCAAACGTTGGAATGTTTGGCGTTTGCAAAAATGTCAGATCTGGTTAAACTTTCTACGGAGTACATGTTAGCGTAGCATGTCACGACTCATACCTCTGTACATGTCTGTTGTATGTAACCATAGGATCCTAGAATCTAGGCTGACTTAGTCTGATGCCTTGCACGCACCTGCGAGTGCCGATGCATGCGCATCCATGATCTCCACACTTCCTGTACTCTATATATGTAACTGTGGCTGAGGAATACAATGTGTGCGTGAATCATCCTAGCAAACTTGGTATCAGAGCACCAGGCTCTTCTTCTTCCTCCTCCCTCCCCATGAGCTCTCCATCCTCAGCCATGACCACTGCTCCTCTTTCTCACGACACAACCCTAGCCCTGATTCCCCCCGGTGTCTCCATTCATAACCTCACCATCGGCAACTACATCTCGTCCCCGCTCGACATGACAGGCAAGTACTACCGTAAGTGGCGAAACACCATTCTTGTCATTCTCTCTCGCTACAATGCCCGTCACCATGTGGAGGAGGAAACCGCCCCTCATCTCGCCGATGAGGAGTGGCGCAAGACAGATTTTACTATTACCCTCTGGTTTCTCGCCACCATCGCCGATGACCTCCAGCAGATCGTTCTCCACGCCGACAACACCGCGTTCCAGACCTGGCAGGCCGTCAAGGCCTTCTTCACCGCCAACAAGGCCGGGCGCAGTATGCATCTTCGCCGCGAATTCCACGACATGAACCAGGGCGACATGTCGATCGGCACCTACTGCAGCAAGTTGAAGGCTATCGCCGATGCGCTCGGCGACGTCGACGACCCCATCTCCGACGCCCAACTCACCATGCGCCTCCTCGACGGCCTTGGTGACGCCTTCGCGCTGCAGGCCGAGCTCCTCCAGACTCCCCTCGCCTCCTTCGCGGACGCGCAGTCACGCCTTCTCCTCGCCGAGATCAAACAGAAGGCCAAAGCAGCTGGCGCCGCCGCTCAGGCCCTCATCGCCACCAACTCCGGATCCAATGGATCGGGCGATCGCGGTGATCGCGACAAGAACGGCGCTCGCGGCGGCCACACTGGCCACGGCTCCCAGCCTGGGCACCACAGTGGCCCCAACGGTGGCCAGGCCACGCAGCAGGGCGTCTCCCACGGCGGCCATCCCGGAGGCGGCCGCGGCTACGGTTACGGCCAAGGCGGCTATCCTGGCTATGACGCGGGCGGCCAGAACGGCTACGGCGGACAGCAGAACGGCTACACAAACGATCGCGGGCGCGGTCGCCGTGGCCGTGGGCGCGGACGCGGCAACTGGGGGCGTGGTCACCAGCAACCCTATCAGCCGCAATACCCGCCCCCGTATCCTCCACAAGGCTACTACCGACCGGCTTTCGTCCCCAACTCCGGCAGCATCCTCGGTCCCCGCCCCGGCAGCCACGCCCACGCCTACATCGCCACTCCCCCTCACCTCTACACCTCGCCGGGCTATCAACCTCCTGCCCACATGCCGTACTCTTGGGATCATGGCGCCCTGGTCCACGCCGCCCCGAGCTACTCGTCACCGTCCTGGACAATGGACACCGGCGCCTCCTCGCATATGACGAATGACCCAGGTATACTGACCTTGTCTCCTTCTTTCACACGGCTTAATTCTCAGCATATTGTTGTCGGCAACGGATCTCATCTTCCTATCACTGACACCGGCACCACCACCCTGCCATCCACGCACCGCTCTTTCTCTCTTAAGAATGTGCTCGTCTCACCCTCACTTGTCACCAATCTGATTTCTGTTCGTAAATTCACCCGAGACAACGCCTGCTCCATTGATTTTGACCCATTTGGTTTTACTGTGAAGGACCTAGCCACTCGGACTACTCTTCTTCGCTGCAATAGCGACGGCGACCTCTACCCGTTCCATGACGCCTCCACGACTCACGCAGCGCTCACCACGTCTGTGCCCGGTGATCTCTGGCACAAGAGGCTCGGGCACCCTGGCTCCCATGTTCTTCCTCATTTAGCAAATTTCCTTCCTTCATGTAATAAGACCGTCCCCTCCACTGTTTGCGAGGTGTGTCAACTAGGCAAGCAAACTAGGCTACCATTTCATTCTTCCACATCATGTACTACAGCACCGTTTCAAATGATTCACTGTGATCTCTGGACGTCTCCGGTTACTAGTTTTTCGGGCTACACCTATTACCTCGCTATTCTCGATGACTTCTCACACTACTCATGGACGTTCCCCCTCAAAACCAAGTCTGACACCGCGCCCACGCTCCAACGATTTTTGTCGTTCATCAAAACCCAGTTTCGTACCGTAGTCCAGTGCGTTCACTGTGATAATGGGGGCGAGTTCCTAAATCATCACCTCCGTTCCCTTTTCTCTTCTCACGGCATTGTCTTCCGCTTCTCGTGTCCTCACACATCACAACAAAATGGAAAGGCCGAACGCCTCATCAGAACAACCAATGACATCCTTCGAACACTCCTAATTCAAGCCAAATTACCACCAGCCTTTTGGGTCGAGGCACTCCACACAGCCACCACGCTCCTTAACTTACGTCCATCACGCCCTATACAAAACCTCACACCATACTTCGTTCTTTATGGCCACCACCCCACATACGATCATCTCCGGTCATTCGGTTGCCTATGTTTTCCAAATGCCTACGCCACATCTGCCCACAAGCTCGCCCCTCGCTCCTCTCGCTGCGTCTTTATCGGCTACCCGCGCGAGCACAAAGGCTATCGCTGCCTCGACCTCCGTACTCGCAAAGTTATAGTCTCTAGGCATGTCGTTTTTGACGAGACACGATTCCCATACACGGAAGCCACACCAGACCCCACACCCACCCGTGCCACACCCAATCCTAGCCCTGCCAACGAAATCTACGCGGAAATCCGCACCGCACCAACCGCACCTGCCCCCACCTCGGGATCCAGCTCGGGATCCTCCTCGGGATCCGCTCTCCCATCCCCTTCCGCCACGCCACCCTCTGCGCCTAGCGAATCCACCTCGGTCCCCACGCCATCCCACCTGTCGCCCGTGGATTCTGTCTCCTCTACTGCGTCACCTGCAACAACTGCGCCCTCGCTTTCACCGCCCACCACTCCGAATCTGCCACGTCACGGCGCACTCCCACCACGCGCCGTTCCGGTAGCTCCCCCCCAGAATCCACACAACATGCGTACACGGGCCAAGGACGGTTTTCTCATGCCTCGTCGGCTGTTCTCTCTTACCACCACCACTAACCCTATATCTCCTATCCCTACCAACTATAAAACAGCCATTCAAGATCCAAACTGGCACTCAGCTATGCATGATGAATTTAAAGCCTTGTTAAAGAATGATACTTGGTTGCTAGTGCCAAAACCTGCAGGGGTCAATATCGTGACGGGCAAGTGGATTTTCCGGCATAAACTTCATCCAGATGGATCGTTGGCTCGGTACAAAGCTCGGTGGGTCCTTCGAGGTTTTACACAACAAGCAGGTGTGGATTACGAGGAGACGTTTAGCCCGGTGGTCAAATCCGCAACCATCCGTGTCGTGTTGAGCATTGCAACATCACACTCTTGGCCCATGCATCAACTCGACGTCAAAAATGCATTTCTCAACGGACATCTCCAAGAAACGGTATTCTGTCATCAACCTTCTGGTTTTCTTGACGCCAATTTTCCAAACCACGTTTGCCAGCTTCGCAAATCTCTGTACGGGCTCAAACAAGCTCCCCGGACTTGGTTCACCCACTTTGCTCATTTTCTCCACTCCATTGGCTTTGTTTCTTCCAAATGTGACCCATCTCTCTTCATTCTCAACCGCGGTTCCTCCATTGCCTACCTTCTACTGTATGTAGACGACATAATACTCACCGCAAATACCACTCCACTCCTACACTCTATCATTCAGTCCCTCAAGTCTGAATTTGCCATGAGTGATCTTGGTCAGCTTAACCATTTCTTAGGCATCAACGTCCACCGCAACTCACATGGGATCATGTTAACACAGCAGCAGTACGCCCTCGATCTCCTTGATCGTGCCCACATGAGCAACTGCAACCCAATATCCACTCCTATAGACACCAAAGCCAAAATCTCCGCCACCGCTGGCCACCCATTCCACGATCCAACTCTGTACCGCAGCCTCGCCGGAGCTCTCCAATACTTAACCCTTACACGTCCTGACATATCCCACGCCGTACAGCAGGTATGCCTATTTATGCACGCCCCACGCGATGTCCATTACCAACTCATCAAACGCATCCTGCGTTATCTTAAAGGGACATCCCATTTCGGACTCCAGCTCTACCGCAGCTCCTCTCTTGATCTTCTCGCCTATTCGGACGCAGACTGGGCCGGGTGCCCTGACACCCGTAAATCCACATCCGGCTTCTGTATTTATCTCGGAGACAACCTTGTTTCCTGGTCCTCGAAGCGCCAACCGACAGTATCCCGTTCGAGTGCCGAAGCCGAATACCGCGCCGTGGCAAACTGCGTCGCCGAAAGCTGCTGGCTCCGCCAACTGCTTCACGAGCTGCATCGTCCTCCTCGACGTGCCACTGTTGTTTTCTGCGACAACATTAGTGCTGTTTACCTCTCGTCCAATCCCGTCCAGCATCAACGCACCAAACACGTCGAAATTGACCTTCATTTCGTCCGCGATCGCGTCTCCCTCGGTGAAGCCAAGATACTTCATGTTCCCACCTCCTCTCAGTTTGCGGATATATTCACTAAAGGATTACCGAGCTCGGTCTTCGAAGAATTTCGTACCAGCCTTCACATCGTCCCGTACGATGCTCGGACTGCGGGGGGGTGTTAGCGTAGCATGTCACGACTCATACCTCTGTACATGTCTGTTGTATGTAACCATAGGATCCTAGAATCTAGGCTGACTTAGTCTGATGCCTTGCACGCACCTGCGAGTGCCGATGCATGCGCATCCATGATCTCCACACTTCCTGTACTCTATATATGTAACTGTGGCTGAGGAATACAATGTGTGCGTGAATCATCCTAGCAAACTGTACATAGATTCATTTTATGCTGAAGTTTTTTTTTTAAAAAAAGCCAGATTTATTGATTTTCAGCGTTGCGCCAAACACTTGGCTTATGCTCTCCCGAGTAGAACCTGGCAATGGCATGCGTCGTATGCGTCACAGGCGCGGGCGTGACCAGCCACCTGCCGCTGTGGCACCATGCGTTTCCGGCCCGTGCGCACGTACACTCACATTGCCATTCGTGTGAGCAAAAGTTTGTAGAAGAGTTTTTACTCACTCTATACCCAAATAGGTGAGGTATAAATTTAGTCTAGAAGTTAGAACATTTTTTAAGTTTGACTATAAATTTATACGTACGTGGAAAGGAATAGTAGTACTTCATCCGATCCATATGTCTAAATACATACACTTCAGCACTTATTAATATGGATCGGAGGGAGTAGCAAGAAGTACATTGACCCCACCGTTATAACTGCGGGATTCGTGTGTTTCCTGTACGGTCCAATCAAATACTACTACGTACTACTGTACATCTTTATCGTCCAATTACATGCGTTGTTGGTCGCTGCTGACAAATCAAATCCACGGCGACATGATTCGCTGTTCGCCCCGTACCGGCGTCCAGCGGGCGCGCGGTGGCCCAACCCGGCGCGCCGACGGATGGTGGTTGTTGGCTGGTCCCGGTCGATCGTCCACGGACGGTTTTACCAGGGCGACGGCTTGGGCCTGGTTGGTTCATCGCTGTTGCCCATTCCAGTCTCCCGGAGATGGACGGAAAGCGGCAAAGAAGCGAAGATGGTTTTGCTGGCGCTGCCGCTTTGCTTTGGCCTTTAGGGACGTCCCTCTTTCTTCTGGGGTTTTGGGAGTGGAAACGATGGTGACGGGGAATGGCACATTGAACAGCGCCCGTCGTCGTTGTCGACGCTGATCACATTTATCGTTAGCACGTCCACTGCAGGCCACGAAGCGCACGCGCACTATCTTACGGATTAGGCAATTGCTCTAGACTTCTGACTGTTCGACGGCCATCTACTCCTGCTCTGTCGCCGGCCGTGCGTATGTTTACTATACTACTACTCCCTCCGATCCATATTAATGGTCGCTAAATCGGATGTATCTAGCACTAAAATATGTGTAGATACATCCCATTTAGCGACCATTAATATGGATCGGAGGGAGTACTAGTATTTGATCGTTGTACCAAACCTGAAATGTGTCTGTTGCAGTGGAGCAGTGCACCGCGCCTACCCTCTCGATGATTCGACGCTACCTTAAACTGGTTCTTAATCATGGTTACACCTAAACGAGGGCATAATAAACCGTAGATTATGATGCTAAACAAGGGCACGCGGGTGGGGAAGAGGGACCACCCCGCTGCACCACTTTTGGTACGGCCGCTCCGGCCAGAACACACCCGCTGACACGCCGAGCCCACCACGCCGAGCGACACAGCTCAGCAGCTCGCCAGCAAAACTGGAAAAGCGGAGGCCTCTTCTTGCAGCTTTCCTTTTCCTCATGCCAACCGTTCGTAGCTCGGTAGCGGCTCGCTGACATCTCGTCCCGGAGGGTTGCTGGTCCCGGTGCTCGGTACCAGCCGCGTGGGCGTGGCGGTACATCCCGCAACGAAAGTCACCAGCGCACTTACGCGTGTCCCCACATGTCGGTTTATGGATATGTACGTACAGGCAGGTGAGGTGGGGGGCCCCGCGCACTGTGTCTCAGAGTGTCAGTCACTTTGCCCTCTGCCGCCGGGTCTCTCCTCCGGCCTTTTTGCGCCTTCTCCGTCTCGTCTCGCCCAAACGGAACCTCTCTGCTCCACCTCCACGCACGCTACAGAACAAATAGGAGGGAGGGAGGGACTACTCTTCTTCGGCAGTGTGTGTGTGCGCCTGCAATGGAGTAGGAGTAGTTGGTGCGGACTAGCTGCAGAGCGACGGGGAGGAAATCCTGCGGTCTCTTCGGTCGCTGCGTGCCGTCGTGTGCCTCCTCCTCCGGCGCGGCGACGGCCAGTCTCCCAGGTGCGTGCGCAACTCACGCCATTCCCCGCGCTGCATTATACTCGTGCTTGCTTGCGAAAGTGGAACCGCCTCTGTTTTTTGCGCCAACCGCTTGCTGTTTGGTCGTGGCCGGTTTATGTGGAGTCTCTCTTTGCTGGGGGCAGCGTCTGTTATCTGTTCTTCAGATCCGTTCCTCACTCTGGTTGCTTGGTTGCTTTTCTTTTGGTGACTTTGCGTTTGCGCTTTACCTGCCGCTGCATTCCGTCTCAACATCGATTCCTCTCCCTTCAGCGCCTCTGCTACTCCCTGCTTTGCTTTTCACAGAATTTTCACCGGTTTTCGACGTGACCCGTCTTAAGTTTTTCGAAAGTCGTGTGGTGTGGATCTTTGTGCTGCTGACGAGCTGCGCTACTACATTACAGGTGCAGAATTTCCCCGGTGGTTTGGGCGCCTAGGCTACCATGGGGAAATCCCCGGCCAAGTGGATAAAGTCCGTGCTCCTCGGCAAGAAATCAGCAAAGTCCAGTTCTATCAAATCCAAGGATTTGCCGGTAACGACCCTCGTAATGCACATATGCTGTTAACACTTAACAGGTGGATTCTCAAAGGGTTCTACAGTTGATATATGAAATTCACATTGAAGAATTTCGTGTATGCATTCAAGTTAGCTTTTGCAAACGCGAGCTACATAGGTTGTTACTAATTACGTATTTTTCTGGTCTCATTTTAGGTCTATCGATGCATTCATCAGCTACTAATAGCTTGAGAGAAAATCGTGGCCATTTAAAGTTTTCCACAATAGTGGTCCCAAAATAAATTCTCCACAGGTGTAATCACATGGCGTCAAATTGCCATACTTAAGAAACATTAGATGCATCTGCATGCCTTTCATGTTCCTTTCTTTGCGTCTGATTTATTCATGTTGTCAGGTTGTAGCTAACTAGCTATGTGTTCCTTCTGCAATTAATCAGTTCCAACTTTCAAGTTGATATTTGCGTTTTTCTCCTACTTTTTTTGACTGGTTGTGTTGACCATATTTTTGTCGCTGGAATATAGAAGACCGCAGACAGCAATGGACACACTGCTGGGAAGGAGCCTGAATTCTCCGACAATTCTCCCGTGATCTCGGAGCCCGTACTTGTTAGCAATGGAACTGCTTCCAACTTGCCCAATGGGAGGGCAACGGAAAACATGGTCCGAACTGGGTCTGACACGCCAATTAGTCCCGAGAAACTGAAAGAAGAACTGGCAGCAACCAAGGCACAAGCGGCTTTTCGAGGTTACCTGGTAAGTGGTAACACCTTTTGCCTGAACTGATTCATACAGTACTTGTACAGTTCATGCCATCTCAGTGACGCGTCTGCTGACTGCATACTCTGCAAGTGTTGCTCCTAGCTTCTAAACCTTGTATGTGGTGAGTGCCTCATGAAGAAAAAAAAATAGAAAATGAAACCAGTGTAGTCAGCCTGTTAAAAAGAAAAAATTCACCCATCCTAAAAATTGATTGGCTTATTGGCTGATTTCTACAAAACCATTACTATCTGCGGCTACTTTAGCACTTTTATAATTTTCTTTGGGAAATTATAAAAAGCACCATCTGCAATAATGTTGGGTCCCAGACTTTAGCACTTTTGCAATTTTCTTTGGTCCCAGATTCCTTACGTTACCTGTGTTACAAAAAAAAAATGCATTTCAAATCTTGGGTGAAGCTATTCTTGTCCACTCGTCTGTTATGAACATAGTCATTTACATGTAGTTGCAGTAGCACAGTACTAATGTTGGAATAGCTGTGAACCTGTTGTGCAGGCACGCAGGGCATTCCGCGCGTTAAAAGGTATCATAAGACTTCAGGCACTGATTCGAGGGCATCTTGTAAGGAGGCAGGCTGTTTCAACCCTTCACGCGACATGGTTGCTTGTGAAGTTTCAAGCTCTAGTTCGTGGAAGAAATGCTAGACTTTGTAGTGCTGCCATGCAATTATCTGAGAAGTTTGGACGACATAAGTTTGGGGTGAGTACCTCTCCATGCTCCCTTCCTTTTTACGTGCTCTGCTTTTTTAACCCTGTACATGTTCCTTTTTTTTTGTTTAGTTAATCTTTTGGTTGCAGACAATAAATGACTGCAACCTTCATAGTGTAGAAATAAGTCTGGCACACATTTTTCCTTTCTAAATCAGTTGTTGCACGACTCGACATCAAAGAGCGATGTGGCCTTCAGCCAGTCCCCAGCATATAAAACAGTATACAAAGCCTAGTGTTTAATATATGTTCTGTACCTGGATTATACAACCAATCGCAAGAAAATACTGTTAATTATGTGCCTTTCTGTGTGTCTGGACTATTTCGTCGCTGTTATGGCAAGTTCAGTGAATTACGGTATTGGTGCGGTAACAACAATTTGCTATTTATTCTTGGATTTCTCTTCTTAAATTAATGGACTTACTTTCATAAATTTTGTTGAATAGATGGTTCTGTCGCTGGGTGCTTTGGCCCCCAAACAGGCTTTGATTCATTTGATCCTAATGCCAACTCAAGAGACTCTGTTTCATACCATTAATTCATGATCAACACATATTTTTTTAGGTTATTTCTCACTTGTAGACTAACCAGATGTGTTAGTGGAAGCTACAACACTTCTTACTGAGGGGTTTCTCATAGCAGCTTTCGCTGTCACTGTTGATATGCTGACCATTAAATACCATCCCACATTTGTAGCATTCCAACACAATTCAGAAACACACAGAAGCACCACTTCTATAGTACAACATTTAGAAGTTGCTTCTTAGATATGCATTTTTATTCAGAAGTTTAGAATTAAAAAGCTGCTTATTCTGTTGAAAATAAGTCATGGATTTATTCCGCAGAACTACAGTATTGTATATGTTGAGCATGCCACTGTATTTTCTTTTCATGCTTGCTCTTCTTTTCCTCGGAAGGTTATTTCTCAAAGCCTAGAAACTAAAATCTGTATCCTGCTTGCGCAATTTTTACCCATTTGGTAGCTAGTATGGTAGAAGAATCTGAAACAGCTGTTGCTTGCATCTATCAGGGTGATAAGTCGTCGGATACATGGAAGGAGAAGCTATCTTCAAATGCATATGTTCGAAAGGTATGCTATTTCTTTCGAGAATAAATAATTTCTGGTGAGAAATAAACTCTTGATCCTGCTCATTCTTGTCAAAGAAATGTAATCACGTCAAGCTTACTTTCTATTTATATTCCAGAGTTGTTCTAACTCACATTTGCATATTTATAGCTTTTGTCTTCACCAGTTTTGGTGCAAGCTCTTCACATTCAATATGATGAGAGGAACCCCAATTCAGCCTACAATTGGCTGGAGAGATGGACAATAAGCTGCATCTGGAAACCTGTTTCCGAACGAAAAATAGTTGCTGATGGGAAACCACAAGCAAGGAAGGCCAGTTATGCCATGGAAACTCACTCCGCGAAGTTAAAGCGCAATGTTCGGAAGAGTTCTGCTGCTACAGTTGAGACTCAAACAAATACTTTTGAACCTGAAAAATCAAAAGGAAATCCAAGGAAATTCTCGGGCTCACCTGCTGATTCAGTACCAGATAGCCAGTTGTCTGAACTTGAGAAGGTTAAAAGAAACCTTAAAAAGGCAACTAACTCCATGGCTGAAGCCTCTAAGATATCAAATTCCAAGGCTGCCTCGAAGGTACATAATTCCACAGCTGATGGGCCAAAGGTATCTGATTCCATGGCTGAATCCTCAAAGATATCCAGTCTGCTAAATGGTGTCTCTGGCCATCACGACAACCAATTTGAGAAGGCACTACCGAGTGCATGTGAGGCTCCTGAAACTCAAGATCATCACAGTGGCAATCTCTTGGAAAATTCAAACATGGATAAGTTGGTACCTGATATAAAATATGATCTGGAAACATCATTCTTAACCGAGGACAAATTTAGTGCACCTACTATTGTCTCTCAAGCAGATGAAGTTATGGAACGGCGGATCCTTGATAATGCAGACGATACCATAGAAAAGAAAGAAGAAAGTAGGTCCAAGGAAGAACCTCTGTCTAATGGAAAGCTTAGAACTAAGAGGAGGTCTTCATTCTCCAATTCTGAATATCTGGAGAGTGAAACCAAGAACACTCCAGTTCCAGCAAGGAAGCCAAGCTATATGGCTCCAACAGAATCCTTGAAGGCAAAATTGCGAGGACCACCCAGATTAGATGCTGATCTACCGGTGGACAAGAATAGCTTCACCCGCCGCCAGTCTCTTCCTTCTGCTCTGAATAGTAAGTTTTGTTCCTCACTTGAACTTTCCTGAAAAAGCGAACATTAGGGTGAGTTTCCACCTGTGGCATAAACAAGGATCAGTTCAAAATGGTGGCAGCGAAGCTATAGATAATTTTTCTAGATAATGTAACCGAAAACTGCCTCGCCCTCTGCATCCGAAAGTGCACATAACCCAAATTATTACATAGCCATTCGCCATCTGGGGACAAAGGAAGCAACAAGTTACATGACCAAGGGCAAACTCAAACAACATAGTCAGTTATAAAACGACCACCCAAGTAGGACATACATCCATTTAAGAAAAAATGTCAAGCTGTGTAAATTGTAGGGTCCTCGGTTTTGCTTTTCATTTCTGATATTTCGCTTGGTTCGTTCTACTATCTGCAGACAGAGGAATCAAAATGGAATGGAGACGGTGAACAGGCTATGGAACTTCCATGTGAAGATTTTCCCCATCTGAAGAGTGCAATGCTGTGGAATGAAGTCTGCTGCTGCCTAACTGTCTCTACCTTTATTGCTGTGCCTACGTTGTAAAGATATGTTGCTATGATGTCATCCCTGTGTTGAACTAGCTTTGTGGTGATATGTCCGGTGCTATTTTCTTTGAGTTTTTCTACAGTTCCTTTGTGCCATTTACTATGTATTAAATGTACAGCTCCGGTTATTTGGCTCATTTGTGTTGTGACCGATACAGCAGAACTGCTTTCACTATGAAGTGCCAAATTTGGTTAAACTGCCGTGTTCTGGTGTGTGAGGGGATGGATATTACTTAAGTGCTGTTCTCATCTCTGTTTTCTCCACACATTTTTCTCAGTGTTGCTAATTCTCTCTCTCTTTCTTTGCGACCAAACCTTAAAATTGCACATTTCTTAGCTTCAGTTGCAGCACTAAAACTTTGTAATTTGAGATTATGTATGGAACGAGGTTGGGATGACAGGACTGATCTATTTTATCTTCAAAGTAGACGCTTTCCTTTAGTTGCTACTGTGCACTGGGGTTATATTCCCCTTTTTCGAAAAAAAATGTTGCTACTGTGCACGTATCTAACTGAGCCCAGAGGTGCGATTTAGCCAGAGCCCTGAGTAGCTGTCTAGGTTCAGAAAACAAAAGGAGCACGCGCGGTCTAGCTCTAGCATTGCTGTCCCCTGCGGCCTGCAAGCACGCGCGGGAGCATGGCCGGCGTACTCGCCGATGCTTTCCCAAACCCGAACCAACGCCGCGGCGCCGCATCGCACACGAAGGCAGGACCGCCTGAAGCCGCCGCCGCCGCAACCACAGGCGCACCCGCTATATATCTGAAAACGTGAGCCGAGCCGTACCCTTTTGCAGCGCGACATGTCTTGCCGCCGCAACCCGTCGACGCGACAAACACCCACGCTGACCACTCCCATCCTCGTCGCCAATCCAAATCTCTTGCCGAGCACAGCCCTCCACCAGCAATGGAGGCCCGCCTCCTCAAGACCCGACCGCTCCACGCCCTCCTCTCCGACGCCACCACCTCCGGCGCCGCACGCAACCTGTTCGACGCGGTGCCGCTCCCGACCCCGGCGCTCTGCGGCACCCTCCTCTCCGCGCTCTCCAAGCTCTCTTCGCACCAGGAGCTCCTCCAGGCTCTCTCTTCGATGCACCGTAAGGGCACCAGCGTCCCGTCCGGCTGTGTCCCGCTTATCGTCAAGTCGTGCGCGCTCTCCGCCGCGTCCTGCCAGGGCAGGCAGGTGCACTGCCACGCGCTTGTCCGAGGCCTGCTTGGGGATGTCTTTGTGCACACTGCCTTGGTGGATTTCTATGCCAAGACCGGGGACATGGGGTCTGCTGTGAGCGTCTTTGAGGAGATGCCGCTCAAGGATCCGATCCCGATCAATTGTTTGATCACCGGATATTCAAAGTCCGGCGACGTAGATAAGGCCAGGAAGCTGTTTGATGGTATGTCGAGGAGGACATCTGCTTCATGGAATTCAATGATCGCGTGCTATTCTCATCGTGGAGAATTCCAGGAAGCATTGGCTCTGTTTGATCGGATGCTGAGCGAGGGTGCACGGCCAAACACTATTACCATCACGACGGTGTTCTCGATATGTGCAAAGTCTGGTGATCTTGATACTGGGAAGCGGGTAAGGGCTCTGGTCGGAGAGGAGGATTTGCAGAACGTGATAGTGCACACCGCTTTGATGGAAATGTATGTAAAGTGTCGGGCTATTGACGAGGCACGTCGGGAGTTCGATCGCATGTCGCGGAGAGATGTCGTGGCATGGAGCACTATGATCGCGGGTTATGCGCAGAATGGAAGACCACACGATTCTCTGGAGCTGTTTGAGAGGATGAAGGCAACTGATTGCAGGCCAAATGAAGTGACACTTGTTGGTGTGCTATCTGCGTGTGCTCAGTTGGGCTCTGATGAACTAGTAGAGCAGATTGGGAACTACGCTGAGAGACAAAGGCTGCCACTTACCAGTTACCTAGGATCCGCACTGATTGATATGTACACCAGGTGTGGGCATGTTGGCAGAGCTCGCAGTGTCTTCGACCGGATGGAACAGAAGGGGGTCATCACTTGGAACTCCATGATCAGAGGCCTAGCGATGAATGGCTTCGCAGAAGACGCGATTGGCTTGTATGAAAAGATGGCGGAGGACGGGGTACAGCCTAACGAGATCACCTTTGTAGCGCTGCTAGCAGCGTGCACGCATGCTGGCTTGATAGACCAAGGCATGGCATTCTTCAAAGAGATGAAGGGAAAACACCATGTTTCCCCTCAAGTGGAGCATTGCGCATGCATAGTAGACCTCCTCTGCAAATCGGGCAGACTCTGGGAGGCGTACAAGTTCGTCTGTGACATGGAGGTAGAATCAAACGCGGTGATCTGGACCACTCTGCTCAGTGCCTGCAGAGTCCATGCTGACGTCGAGCTCGCCAAGCTCGCCGCGAGCAAGCTCCTATTAATGGAGCCCGACAACTCGTCCATCTACGTCCTCCTGTCCAACATCTATGCTGATGCCGGTCTCTGGGGTGATGTGAGGGAGATCAGGGACCTGATGAGAAGCAAGAACGTGCAGAAGCTGTCTGCCTACAGTTGGATAAAGCTGGACGGCGAGGTGCACAAGTTCTTGGTGCAAGACACATATCACCCGAAATCAGCCAAGATTTACGAGGTAGTCGACAGCTTGGGGTTGCTGCTGGAACGGGCCAACTCTGACCCTGACCTGCTAGTTTCAGAACTTTGTTGAACAGCACCATCGATCCCAAGACTTTACTGTAGAAAGAATGTAGGTTGTGTTTTGTGCTTTGGATTCAATATTTTTTAGGATCTGCTAAAAATTCAGTCGACTACTTTTTTTCTTACGTGCTAGTCAATGTAAGAGCATCAGAAGGAGAAAAACTCACTCCCCCAAGAAGTAGTTTATGGGAGAGGAGAAGAAATGTGAGAGTGAAAAGAGCTCAATTGTAGACTCCCAAAAACTCGTTTGCTGTCTCACCTCTATTTCTCACTACTTTGAATATATATATTTCAAATAGATAAGATTTTACAAGATCAACAGAAAGACGATTAACATAATACTGATAGCATAGTAAAACAAAGTAGTGTATCGTACAAACTGACAACGTAGTTCAAACACGAATAAAATAGCTTAATTTGTTCACGCAAACATGAAAAAAGATCAGGGCATCTCCAGTCGTTGCGCCCCCCAGGACGCAAAAACCCTCGCTTTTTTTCCGCCGCGGCGCGAAACGGCGCTATTCTGGGAACTGGGGGGGCGTGTTTCCCAGCCGTGAACCCAGGCCGCCCCCCCAGCGGCGACTCGGCCAAATTTGGGCAATCAAAAAAAAATCCCACCAAGAGTTTTGCCACACAAATAAATAGAGTTTTGCCACACAAATAAATAGTTCAACAATTTTTTTTAAAAAAGTACACTAGTCATCGTCCTCAACATTGCCATTCCCCTTTCGCGCCCACAAATGCTGCACCAGGTCATCCTGCAGAGCATGATGTGTTGCAGCGTGTCGAATCTCCTGTCGCTTGGTGAGGAAGTCTGTCCATGATGCCGGCACCTGGTGATCAACATCTGCAAGAGGGCCCTGCCGGTAGTATGGTGTGCTTGCCTCACTGTCAGGCACCGGGTCATCACGCTCACTCTCAATGATCATGTTGTGCAAGATCACACAACACTGCATCACCTCCCACATGTTGGACTTCGACCAAGTCATAGCTGGGTACCGGACAACAGCGAATCGAGATTGCAACGCACCAAATGCCCGCTCAACATACTTCCTGCAAGCCTCCTGGCACTTGGAAAACCAAGCTTTTGCGCTTCCTGGGATAGGGTTGGAGATGCTCTTCACAAATGTTGCCCACCTCGGGTAGATGTCATCTGCAAGATAGTACCCCTTTGTATACTGGTGTCCATTGATCTCATAGTTCACAGGGGGGCATGGCCTTCGACAAGATCGGCAAAGACATTCGAGCACTGCAAGACATTGATGTCGTTGTGACTTCCAGGCATACCAAAGAATGAATGCCAAATCCATAGATCGTACGAAGCCACGGCCTCGAGAACCACCGAGCACTCTCCTTCCTTTCCCTTGTACATCCCCTGCCAGTCAAATGGGCAGTTCTTCCATGCCCAGTGCATGCAGTCGATACTGCCAAGCATCCCAGGAAACCCTCTTGCTTCATTCTCTGCGAGGAGACGAGCAGTGTCTTGCGCATTGGGTGATCGCAGGTATATTGGGCCAAAAACTGCAACCACTGCCCGGCAGAACTTGTTCAAGCACTCGAGGGCCGTGGACTCGCTCATGCGCAGGTAGTCATCTTGTGCATCTGCGGGAGCAACGTATGCAAGCAACCTCATGGCCATCGTGCACTTCTGGATAGAGGTAAACCCTACCGTGCCGGTGCAGTCCTTCTTCAACTTGAAGTAGGTGTCGAACTCCCGGATGACATGCATGATCTTGAGGAAGAGCGTGCGTTTCATCCTGAAACGATGCCAGAACACCTTCTCGTCGTTGGTGGGATCCTCGGCGAAGTAGTCGGAGTAGAGGATGCAGTAGCCCTCGTACCGCTGCCTCGGCCTGCTCTTGCGGCGACCGGGCTTCGATCCAGTGCGGCGCGGCGCGGCGTCCTGGGCCTGCAATCCGGCCAGGCAGCTCAGGACGAGCAGGTGCTCCTCGTCGTCGATGGCGGCCTGGTCTTCCTCGTCGAATAGCTCGACGAGCATCTCCTCGGCGTCGGAGTCCATGGCTCGGATAGAGCGTCGAACACCTTGCGGGCGGTGGACGCGGCTCACCGGGTACAACCTCCTCCGCGGCGGAGACACGATCGAACGGCGGCGACGATGTGGTGGACTAGCCGGCGGTGGTTTGTCTCGTCGATCTTGTGCGATGGTGGCCGACAGCGGCGGCGTGGAGTGCGGCCGGTGGGGTGGCGACGGCGAGGCAGGCGAGCAGAAAAGACGAGTCAGGGGTGGGGAAAGTGGGCAAATAGCGCTCCCCTCACCGACAGCGCTGGCCCACACGCGCTTTTCCTTTCGCCGCCCCCCCCCAGGCCGAACCCAACGGGCTGGGTTCCGCCTGGGGGCGGCGGCGCTAATTTCCGTCGAAACGGCGCTTTTTCAGGTCCTGGGGGGCGACTAGTGAAAAAACGGCGCTTTTCGCGCAAAACGGCGCTAATTTGCGTCCTGGGGGGGACGACTGGAGATGCCCTCAAGCCACCGGGCTGCCATTGTCGTCATCTCCAATGGGACTTGGGTCAGATCCACCATCATCACCACCACCATGACCACATTCGTAGTCACCGCCATCACCATGGCCAAGTTATCATGATTTCGTGATAAATTTAATATGCACAGATGACCAAGACATTTGCTGCATTGTTCATTGTTCGCTATGCTGAAAGGATATCCAGAAGGATGCTAATTTTGTGACGATGGTGAACAAAATGACTCGGTTCAAGAAGGGCAAGCCATCAATGAACAAGATGTCTAAGGTGCCCAAGCCTGACATGAGTGTTTCTGCTACAAGGAGAAGAGTAAGGGATATGATACCGGATCGGCTGGTCATATTTGCAACATGATGGAGGACCTACAAAGGACTAGAAGACTGGCAAGGGACGACGTGACTATGCGCGTCAGGAATGGACGCACGGTGTATGTAGTCATCGTCGGCATGCTACCTCTATATCTACCATCGGGATTAGTATTAGAATATAGAAATTGTTACTATGTAGCAGAATTGACAAAGAACATTATACCAAGGTCATGTTTCTTGAAGGAAGGTTATTCGTTTAAGTCCAAGAACAACAATTGTTCGATTTTTATGAATCATATCTTATATTGTCATGCACATGTTGTCAATGGGTTATTTGTGCTAGATCTCGATGATAGTTTAAAGATCTATAACGCTTACACTAAACGCTTAAAAATAATGATTCAATACCACTTATTATTGGAGATATGTCTAGAGACAATAATATTCAATTATTATTCTATCTTCAAGTTCAGAATTAAGTTTATGTCATCATGCTACAACCGCTATAGCATTTGAAAAATGAGTTTTCAAACGAAAATATTTGTGCGGGTGTGAAGACATAAACAAGTAAAAGTTGCTAATCTTGTCTCTAAGATTAACTTATGGTTTGCGAGATGATCACGTTTTCCTAATCATGGACTTAGTTAAAAGTCTAGCAAAACATATGAGTTTACTGTTAGGTTAACAGTAGTACTGAACCAACTCAAGTATATGATCTTGCTAAAAGAGAGTAAACAATTGTAATATATTTAGCAAAGTACATATGAAGTTACCATTGATTATAATTCCTATATTAAAGTGCATTTCATTTTCACGATGTTTTGTGTGTTAGTTAACAATACTAAGTACATTATTTATCGAGGTGTTTAGTGTGCAGGTGGTATACTTAACATCCGCATCGATCACCAAAAAGATCGGTGAAGATTGGCCATTGAGATTTGGGAAAGAGAGGAGCCGGATTATTCTAACCGGATTATTCGGGGAAACCGGATATTCCGGTTAGGATGGTTTTTGTCCAGTTCGGGACAGAGATGAGCCAAAATATTTGAACCGGATTATTCATGAAGTAACGGATATTCCGATTGAGGAAGTTTTGCTCAAAATCGACTAAGGAATGAAGCCTCAATTCACAGTTTCCAACCGAATTATTTGAACCGGATTATTCCGTGTCAACCGGAATATCCGGTTCAGGTGCCTGCGCGGGACAGAAGCCAGCTGGATTATTGGTACCGGATTATTCACCCTCAGTCGGATAATCCGGTAGAAGTCAACGAGTTCGTTTTGGATATGGAGAAAGAAGCCAACCGGATATTCCGGTACACCATTTCCTGCTCAAACGGCTAGATTTGAGGAGGGGGTATAAATACCCCTCCTCTTCCTCCTTGATCTCTAGTTCGTCCCAAGCATTGAATAGCATTGTCGGGGGGCTACCCCCGAGTAGGGGTAAGACTGGTGGAAAAACAGTGATCAGTGTACGGGTTGCCGGGTAGACGCTACTCGGTGATATGTACTGAAGGCCAAGAGAAGATACAAGTGAGATTCTGGATCGACCGGGTAGAACTCAGGTGGTCCGAGTAGATGTGAAGCTATCCTACTCGGGCACAAAGTCAATGGAGCCGTTGTGGGAGATCCCGCGTATCCCGCAGCCGTACAGGCGTGCGGTTCAACTTGCTAGGAGCATGATTATCTGTGCTGAGGCGTGGGTACAGTAAGGGTAGGTGCCTGTCAAGTCTTGTCACTAACAAGGGGGACAAGACATGTCAGTGACCTACCCTAAGGGCCTGACATGGTGGACAAGACCTGTCAGGTGGACGGCGCGCCGACTTTCGGCACGGCGTCAGCGGGAACACGGAAGCGTGTGACGTTTGCACAGTGGTGTTGTCACTTCTTGTACTTTTAATTGTAGTTTACTCGCTGGCCACCAGTATATAAGGTGGCCAGCCCCCAACTGCGCGAGGGACGTTGGATCCATGCGCATTTATTGCGAGTCTTAGCAACACAGAGAGAGAGCTAGCAGTTGGCTACCCGGTTGTGAGTAGGCCAGAGAGTGTTTGTAACTTCGCTACTCGGTTGAACATTATACAGAGAGGTAGGCAGGAGTAGGGGTGTTACCTCCACACGAGGGCCCCGAAGCTGGGTAGATCTTGGTGTTTGCGGTGTTTCTGAGCGCGTCTACTCGACGTGCGATCCCTCCCCGAATACCTACAGCGTCCATCGGCCCCAAACTTTAGCCACCCTATGGCATCTGTCTTCTTCTCACCACGACAAGCATTTATTGAGCTCACCAAATCTGCAATTACTCCAATCCCTCCCACCAAACTTGTTGATCTTCGGAGGATTGAAGGAGAAGGCCCCGATCTACATCTTCACCAAGCCGTTCTTCATTTCCGCCTCATATTCTTGAGGGATTCGAGTCTAGGGTTTCCATTTGTGGAGAACCTAGACCTCTTGCTACTCTTGGTGATTCTTGGTGTTGGGAGCCCCCAATTTGGTTGTGGGTGTGTGCCCCAAACTTTTTTGTAAAGGATTCGATTCCTGCCTCAAAGGGGATCAATAGTGGAAGGTGGACTAGGCCTTTGTGGCGGGGTTCATCGGACAATAGGATGAGGCCTTTGTGGCGTTGAGTAGGCCTTCGTGGCGAGCTCACACCCCTCCAACGAGACGTACTCCCTTCACAAGGAGGAACTCGGGATTACATCGTGTCTCCGTGTGCTTCATATCGGTTACCTCGTTCCCTTTCCCTTTACTTGTGCTTGTATTGTGTTTGTGCTTGTTGTTGTCATATAGGTAAATTCACCGTAGTTGCATTATCTAGAGAATTTACCTTTATGTCGAGCCTAATCTTGTAGAAAAATTAAAATTGGTCGTAGCACCTATTCAGCCCCCCTCTAGGTGCCCTCACTATCTGTTCAATTGGTATGAGAGACTCGACTCTTTTATCGGGCTTAACCGCCTAAGAGTTTAATATGGTCGATGTTCTGGATGTCGTCGGTTTCATGGCGAGTATCTCGATGGATGATCTCAATGAATTGAAAAATTCATTGATCTCATCCATGGAGAGCGTCGATGAATTGCGAACACTCATGTTGCAATTCATGAAAGCCAAGGAACCGGCAACCTCCAATACATCCCATACGGTTGAACCAGCGGAGGATGCCGAGGTTGGGGAAGATGGTGAACCACTTAAAGATGCTTCCGCTCAGAACTCCAGCGATAAGGGTTCAGAAGGAAAAGGAGAATTCCATGTCGTCGAAGGACGCTATTCTCCTGATCCTCCCGTCCCACATCCCCATATAATTCCTAGAGGATATCCGCCTAAAATTGATGCACATTCTTTTGGTGAATGGCAATATTATATGGAAACTCACTTGAACTCTTCTTTTATAGAACTTTGGAGGGTCACTCGAGATGGATACAAGCCACATGACCCCAAGAACTTGACAAGAAGAGAAGCCGTAGATTGTCAACTCAACTACACCGCCTTGTCTATTCTTCAACAAGCCATGGGTCCTAACCACATGCCTCATCTTTAACAATATTCCACTGCCAAGGAAACATGGGACGCTCTTGTCGTCATGTTTGTGGGCAATGAGAGTATGCAAAGTAATAGGTATGATGCCTTGAGCAATGAGGCCGAAGGGTTCTATATGCATGATGGCGAGATCCATGAATACATGTACCGAAGGCTCAAGACTCTTGCCACCGCATTCCACAATGTTGGTGCCAAGTACATTGATGATGCTTGGATCAAGAGGAATTACATGATTTCTCTCATGCCATTTGAGCCCGCGGACTTGAAGAGCATTCAAGGAAGACATGACTTTGCTTCTTTGAACTCAACACAAGTAATGCAAGATGTGTGCTCCTATCAAGTCCAAACCAAGAATGCTCTTGACAATCGTGCTAGAGCCATAGGAATGCACAAAGGGGCATCGGTTTCTTTGAAGGCCAAGGTTGTTTCAATGGAGGTTGAGTATGAAGAAGAGTGCCATGAGGACTTGGCTACATTAAAGGATTAAGAATATGATCCTATGCTCAAAGATGTCATTGCGCTTACCGTGCAAAAGTTTTGGAAGAATCCATCCAAGGCCAAGGCATATGTTGAGGAGAAGACCAAGTCTCGCTATGGCAATGATGGGACTCAAAGAGTGAGGTCTTGCTTCAATTGTCAAGATAAGCACCATTTCATTGTGGAGTGTCCCTATGAAAATAGAGAACTCCATAGTGGCAAGCTCATTCGCAAGGACAAATCCAAGGTTGCTTACAGGAAACCTCACTTCAAGAAGAAACCATTCAACAAAAAGTCCCCCACCAAGTTTGTGCTAGTGACTCAAGAGGAGTATGATTCCGGAAGTGATGAAGAAGAAGAAACCACAAGTGAAGTGCTCGCTCTTGCCATTTCTTCAACTCCATCATCTTCATCTCTCTTTGAATCCCCCAATGAGAATCATCCTCACCTAAATGCCAAGTGCTTCATGGCTAAGGCCTCTAAGGTATCACCTTCTCCCAACTCTAAGAACCCAAGTGAATTAGAAAACCATGCTAGTCCATAGAGTAGAAGATCAAATTCTTTCTTTGGAACGATTTATGTGTAACGTGCAAGGGGAGACCAAGAAGTAATTTGATCATCTCATGAGCCAATTGGGAGAGGACCATGAAGCTCTTGAGAAGAAAGATGAGATTGAAAGAAGGGATGCGGATGAGATAGCATCTCTCTCCATGACTCTTGAGGAAGAGCATGATGGTAGAGTTTCTCTTGAGGAGGAACTTTAATCTATTGAAGAGTCACATAATGAACTTGTTTCTAATATCACTAAGGAACGTGACCTTGCAATTACTAAATATAAAAAGGCTAAAAAGGATAAGGTTGAGTTTAGTGTTGGTCATGATAAACTAACCGAGGAGTTTGAAAATCTAACCAATGCTCACAAGGCCTTGGAAAGTCAACACTCTTCCCTCAAAGAGTTACATGAACAACTTCAAACTCAGCTTAATCTATACAACTCCACTAGCACCTCTACTTATTCTTGTGATCATGCAAATATTATTGAGGAAAATGCTAGGTTGAAGGATGAGCTAGCAAGGCTCAAGGGAAAGAGCCCTCAAGTTGAGGAGGTTGTGGCCTCTAGCCCACAAGTGGTTGTCCCTAGCCCACAAGTGAGTGCTCCAAGGCAACAAGTGGGCAACCAAGGTCTTGGCTATGTTGCCAAGAAGAATGACAAGAAGAAGAAGAGAAAGAAGAAGGCCAACAATGGTGCTTTGGGTTGTATTGTCATTAGGGACAACACTACTCGTAGCACTCCCGCACAAGCTAACAATGTTGTTTCGAGTGGTGGTGTCATGAGGGACAACACTACTCGTAGCATTTCCGCGAGAACTAACAATCCACACCATTTCTTATATGTTGATTATTATGGTGTTGTGAAAGCTAAATATGTTGTTCCTATTGAGGTTTATATTGACTATACCATTTGGGTTCCAAAGACCCTTGTTGCTAACATGAAGGGACCCTCCTCGGGTCATAACTCTAGTCAATGATCTCTTGCAGGACTATGCTTCCGGTGGGTCTAAATAGATAATTGATAGTGGATGCACTAGTCATATGACCGGAAGCAAAGAACTTGTGACGGAGTTGCGCCCAAACGATATTAATGCAATCGTCACTTATGGAGACATGTCCAAGTCTAAGGTATCGGGGTTTGGCAAGGTTGTGATTGCTCCTGGTACCACTATCGTGGACGTCATGCTTGTCGTTCATTAGGGAAGATGGGTATCTCCATCTTCTTTGATCCTGATATTGTGGTCCTTTTGAGGATCAAGACTCTTGACGTCGCATACGTGGGACATGTTGAAAATGAGTTTTCGTGGTGGAGTTTTCGAAGTCTACCAACCCTCAATCAATGTGTCTTTTCGGAAAGGCGGATGTGGGGTGGTTGTGGCACCGCCGCTTATCCCATGTCAACATGAGAACTTTGCAAAGTATTCACAAAGGTGGCTTTATCCTTGGACTAAAAGAAAATGTTTCCTTTTCCAAAGACCGCGTTTGTAGGTCATGTGTTGAAGGGAAGATGCATGATGCTTCCCAGAAGGCCAAGACTATCATCTCATCAAAGATTATCTTGGAGCTTCTCCATGTTGATCTCTTTGGTGCCGTGCCCGAGGCAAGTCTTGGAGGCAAGAAGTATTGCTTGGTGATTTTCGATGACTATTCAAGATACGCTTGGGTCTATTTATTCAAGTGCAAGAGTGAGACCCAACAAACTATCATCGACTTCACCAACCAAGTGCAACGTCAACATAGTGTCCAAATCATGGCCATTAGAAGTGATAATGGATCTGAATTCAAAAACTACACTTTGAATGAATTCCTTAGTGATGAGGGTATTCGTCATCAATATTCCACCACCTACACCCCTCAACAAAATGGTGTAGCCAAGCGGAATAATAGAACTCTATTGGACGCGACAAGGGCAATGTTGGCGGAGTATTATTCTCCCCAATATCTATGGGAGGAGGCTATTTCCACTGCATGCCACTCCTCCAACCGCCTCTACATCTGCAAGGGCTTGGACAAGACTCCATATGAGATCCTCACCGGCAACAACCTCAACGTATCCTACTTTTGTGTATTCGGTTGTCAGTGCTTCTATTTGATCAAGGGTGTTTGGTTGTCTAAATTACAATCCAAAACTCTTGAGGGTATAGTTGTTGGTTACGTTGCCGAATCTCACACTTATAGAGTATTTGACAAAGCCTCACGAATTGTCATAGAATCTTGTAGTGTGGTTTTCGAGGAAAATGATGGCTCCCAAGTGGCGCAATTTCATGTTTCCAATGTAGATGTTGAAATGCCTCAAGAAGCCATATGAAGGATGGGTGTGGGATTTTTCCGCCCCATTGAGGGACACCTTATGGCGACTTGAGAAGGACTATGCTCTACTCAAGTGGAGCCTGATACGTCTCCAACGTATCTATAATTTCTGATGCTCCATGACGATATTATGTCAATTGCTACATGTTTTCTCCCTTCTTTATGTCATCTTTACACATTTTCCGGGACTAACCTATTAACAAGATGCCAAGTGCCAGTTCTCTGTTTTCTGCTGTTTTTGGTTTTAGAAAAGTTGTTCTAGAAATATTCTCGGAATTGGACCCCACAAAGCCTGAAGTGCCTATTTTCCCCGGAAGCATCCAGAAGACCGAAGAGGAGACGAAGAGGGGCATCAGGGGGCCCACACCATGGGGTGGCGCCCCCCCCCTTGGCCGCGCCAGGGGGTGGTGTGGGTGTAACATTCCAAATTTTGCTACAATAGGGTGTGTGGTGTTGTTCATATCATACATGCATGAAACCACAAATTTAAGCAATGTTTGAAACCAATTTAAATTATGAATTTAAATGGTTTGAGAAAATCCCACAAATAGTACCTACTTTGGTTCCCAAAATTTTGTGTTGGAAAATATTTCAAATACACCAAAGAAACACATGGTTTTGTTGCAAATTTCATAAGATTTCCAAAAGTTATTTTTGTCAAATTTTTACTTTGCAAGAAGTCCCTCAAAACAAGGTTTTTTTTTCTATTTTTTAAGAGAGAAGGACCTCCTGGTAAATTTCAGAAACTACAGGGGGTTTTCCAAAATCGGCCTTTTCTTTTCCTTTCTCTTTCGTCTCCGGCCAGAAGGACAGGGCGGCGATGCGGTGGCCCTGCCACCTCCTGCTTCCGCGACATGGAGGAGATGACGACGCTCGGGAGCCGTCCGGGTCACTCGCACCCCGCAGAACTCCCTCCCTCGGGTGCCTTCCTCTTTCTCTGTCCCCCAGCGCACCCGAACCCTAGCTCCTCTTTTGCCGCGGCCGCCGTGAATCCCTTCCGTCTCCGGCCACCCCTACACAGATGGAGACCACGAGGAGCTCCGCCATGACCTCCTCTTCTTCCTGGACGAGTATCGCTTGAGGGGAGTGGCCGAGCCGCCGGAATCGAGGTCATCTTCCTCGTCACCGGCGAGCCTCCCTCGCGCCATTGTCGGCGACTCTGGCCTCCTCTGCCTTCCCCGACCCCCTACGGCCGTTCCTGGTGAGCTCCTCCACACGCCAGTGCCCTCGCCTGGTCCCCTCTCCCTCTCTAGCTTGCTGCCTCCGCCGTCCTCCGCCGCGATACTGCACGCCGGAGAGGATTCCGGTGACCATTTGGTCAACCGCCGGTGTCCCCCGACTCCCCTCAACTCCCTCCAGCCCGTGGTATAATCTGATTCCAATATCGCGCGCTAAATCGTCGAATTGCGAATTCATCTGTGAGGAATCAGAGCAGGTGACATCATCGTTGCGTCACCCTGACGTCATCGCGCGGTTTCTCTATTTTAGAAAAAGAAATTAAAATGACACGTGGGCCCCACCTTTATTTAATCACAGAAAATGAATGAAATTTGTATAATTAATAACTTCTGTTATATTATTCAGAAAAATAAAATGAAAGCATGAAAGTGTTCAGAAAAATGTAATCTACCCAAATATACCATTTTTACACATGTTTGAGAAAGTCCAAAAATAAGCATTTATTTAATGTTGTTAATTCATTTAAAATGGAAAATTAAGTTTTTATTCACTATAATTAGAAAATTAAAAGTTATATACCAATTTGCTCAAAATGACAAACTCAACCTAGTTATGATGTTTTCAAACTAATTTGAGCAACTAAAATGGCACCTACTTTCATAATCACCCGAATCGCCCTCCGGGGTCTATTTCGGTCAAATTTCAGAAAAACTACATAACTGACATATGAACCCTAGCAACCCAACGATCATGCTTAGGGCTTTATTTCAGCGCATTAACTTTCTTATGCATACATGTTGCTCATTGCATCGATGCCATGTGTTGATTGTTCTTCTTTGTTTCGGTATTGTTTCCCCCTCGGTAGAACGTGACTCCGAAGTGAATGCCATCAACTCCAATGGCGAATACTTGATCCTAACCGACAATTCAAGCACTTATTCCAGAAGATTTTTATCTGGTTTTCTTGTAACCAAGGCAAGCATAACCTCTTATCTGCTCATATATGGTTTTCGAAGTGTTTTGGAATCTCGTATATTGCATGCGGTTCAAAGTATTTATGGTCTTAGATAGAGTTCCCCTATACTTGCTGCATCGCCTAAATATCCTGATCCACTGCTCCTAGCAGCTATAGGTTTTATTGTGCGTGCCTCGTTAAAGCCCGTGAGTCTTGCTTAGCCACGCCTAGTTGTGATCTGATCCATCCGGTTGATGAATCTGGTCAAATGCGTGAATCTACTTTGTCAGGTTGTTGTGATTTGAATTATCTTTGATAACTTGACTAAATAATGGCATGGATGTGAGGCCACAATGGGTTGTGACGTTTTGTCCTGTTCATGCACCTAGGAGAGAGTTCTCGCCTTCGAAGCCAAGACTGAGCGTGCAACCACACGCGGGGCCTAACAAACCGCGCTCGACCAACTAACTTGTTTGGCCACGTCCATGAGTCACGTAGTTTGATCTTTCCATCTGCGTGTGAGTCAGAAAACGATTTGGAGAAAACTTAGGGCGTGACCGGGACAAGTGATGGACGTACACGGATCTTGATCCCGACTCATAGAACAGGTGCCGTCAGGAGGTGGCCAACTCCCTGTTGACGGGGTGGCCTTGTTTGGGTTGACTCATGGATAGGGTCGAGCAAGGTAGAGGTCGTGGCCAGCCACCCTCTGCCGCGCTTATACCTGGCCATGGGCAGCCCGGCCCGGACGGCCCGACCCGACCCGGCCCGAAAATCCCGGGCCGGGCTGAGCCCGACAGCACCATCGGGCCGGGCTCGGGCCTGGGAATCTAAGCCCGGTGGTCGGGCCGGGCCGGGCTCGGGCCCGGCAAAATCACGTTTTTAGCCGTAGTCGGGCCGGGCTGGTCGGGCCTGGGCGGGCTTTCTCGGGCTCGGGCCGGGTTCGAGCCCGTTTTCTGCAGCCCGACAGTCGGGCCGGGCCGGGCTCGGGCCTAAGTTTTGTCCGGTAAATTTTTTTAGGCCCGGCCCGAAGCCCGGCCCGGCCCGAATTTTGGCCAGGTATAGCCGCGCTCCATGGACGAGCATACATGTGGCGTTAAGAGTCGGATGGTACGTGTGGGTAAAGTGTACCCCCTGCAGGGATAAATCTTCTCGAGAAGCCGTGTCCACGGTTACGGACGACTTGGCAACGGATTCTGTGATCATAGATAACTTCAATAGAATGACTAAAACTTGTTAACCATGATTGAAGGGTGCCTCCTCGGAGATACCGAGAGGGGTGATCCTTGTAGCATGAGATAGTGTGGGATGAGAAGGACTTGGTGGAATACAAGAAGATGATGATCTCAGTAGTTGAGTAGCTTTCTCATCTGTTTTGAAAACATTCTATGAGACGTGCTATTCCTTCCTCAGCTTGCAAAACAAAGATTGCTTTACGCAAGTCAGCCTTCATAAAACCCTTTCTGAAGATAGCAGATATATAATAGGTTAACTAAGTCTTGTTGAGTACCTCCCGTACTCAGGTTTTCTTAATTTGGTTCAGGTGAAGATCTCACTCCAACGGTGGTGATTCAACTTGGACATCGACGAGTAGTTTGGGGTTCCCAGGTAGCAGCCTAGAATCTATGGGCTGGGACGTCGCCTTATTTTGCGGCCTCTTAGGCCTTTTTGGTTCTTGTTGATTAGCAACATAATTTGCCTTCCGTTGTCTGATGTAATGTTGGGTCGTGTGACCTCTGTTTGTAAGTTATACTCTAGTAACACATGTTTAATACAGCTTCATGTCTAGAGTACTGCTTTGATCGGTTGTTGGTTTCGAGCTCATTGTTATACAGTTTTGGCTATACCTGCATAGTTGTCGCAGTCGAGGGGTTGTGGAGCCGATGATCCATGTCCGAGCCCGCCTGTCGATGTGATCGGCCTGGGGTGAGGTAACCCCAGTAACCCTCGATTGTTGTTGCACTTTCTGGACACATAGCATCTCTGTATAGCTTTGGTCCCGTTTCCTTTAGTTTCATTCGATTCGTGGATGCTTTGATATGCATAGTTGGTTATGACTAGCATGGATACAAGGAGTAGTAGACTGGGGATCCGGACTACGTGCCGATGAATCCAGTCTGCCTGCCGTTGTTTGTTGCGGCCGGGGCTGGTAACCCTGAAGCCTTGTGAGTCCATGGCTAGGAGCACATAACAGTATGTATATCTATGGGTCTGGGGTCGCGACAGGTCATGGTATCAGAGCAGGACTGCCTATAGGAAAACCTTATTGCTTGGTCGATGTTGAGTCTAGTGATTGTGAAAACTACTTTGAAACTCCAAATGGATTGTGAAAAACCTTCTTAGGATTCTTTTTACTCCTTATCTGGTATCGCTCTAACTGTGGGTCATCTTACCTGTTTTGATTTGAAAAGGTTCTGATTATTCAAAACTTAGGTGCCTTATCTGGCAAGGACGTCTTTTAACCAAGTTGACCTAGTGTTAAAGTTTCTAGAGTCGTGTGTGTTCCGTGTTCCATTATCACTTAAACTGGGAGATTTCCTTTCCATCCTAATACCTCAGAGTTGTGTGGGTTCTACATACTCCTGTTCTAAAGTCTCAAAATCCTGAACCTCCAGATTTCCTTTTCATTTCGAATGTATCCGTTATCCTCTGCTCAAGTTCTTCCGGAGCTATCGTTGTTCTTTGAAAGATACTTCGTGATTGCTATTCGTAGTGTCCTTCAAGGCACTAAGATGGTAGTTATTTCTTTCTTAATGTTTTTAACCCTTGGACTTGAACTGAAGGTCCCGGAATGTGCTGAATTGTGGTGAGTCGAGTCATGTGGTTTCATAACCATGTGATGATCATGCCATCAGTACAGGATGCTGACCTTTAACCCAAGTTCTGTTTCTTGGATCCTAAGGAATCTGTTCCACCTTAAGGTGGTTAGGAAATTTCAACTCTCCTAGCCATAGGTTTCCTCTAGGAATCAAAAGGACCATGACAAGAGTGTTCTTTATGATTCCCATATCCTTGTTCTTGATTCAGCTATACCAATCTATCTAGCATGAGTTTTACAAATGAGTATGACCTTGTGCATCCAACGTGATCTCAGGATTTTCCAGAGCATGTTCCTATTCTTTAGTTGCTTTCCGAACTCCGTCCGTTGTTCGGACACCAAGTTGCATATGTGTGTTGGATTCTTCCAATGCATTTGCTCTTGTGATCCGTCAGACGTTCCACCTTGGAATGTCAGGAGAAACAAACTCCAGTACCTCGTTCATCTCTAGGACCATGTCAAAGTTTTGTAATCCGCAGATTAAAGAAGTTTCATTAGCTTCTGTTCTGTTCCACCGTCGAGTATCACACTCTTTTATGTCAAGAGGTCGTGCCTAGCTTCATGGCTTTAATGATGAAGTGATGCTCTTACACATCTTTAACCACCTTTCCTCCAAGCTTGAATGCTTCAGAATGGTGGGTATGTGCATTGACATGTGTATCAGCTAATCCTAGCAATTCTTATTGCTTCGAAAAACCTAAGAAACATCTGTATCTTCTTAGCACTATTGGTTACCCGGTCTCAACTTAAAGTTGACTGTGTTACCAAATCTGTTCATTCTGGTGCACATTCTTGGTCAAGGAGTTAGGTTCATGCCAAAGCTCTCCAGACCATATCGGTTGCTTTGAAAAGCAAAGCCTCCTTCAAACTTCGAGACATACCGGTAGGTTGTGATATTCCAGTTGTCTTTCTAGAAGTATCACCAGGTTTGTCACCTGACCGTGATGTCTAAACAAGGGGTACTTTGAACTACTCCTTTCCCCAAGGAACTCTGCTGGATATCCAGGACTAGTTGGTTGAGCTTAAACAACAACTTGGAGAGTTGAAAGGCAAAAGCTCCGCCTAACTCGATCCTCAGTTAAGGGGTGTCTAGTTTCATCTGTGTTGAAGCATGATAGTATCTCTTTTTTGTAATTGCTATCACTGTACCTCTTGATTTGATTCGGGCTATCGTCAAATCGAGAAAAGATCCAAGGACCGTCTTGATGTTGTTTTCACTCTTGGTGTTTTGCTCGAGTACACCTTCATGTCCTCTAGTCTGACCAATACCTTGCCTCGTTCATGTATCATATGAACCCCTATCCTTGGAGTGTTAGGATAAGAGTGTTGTTGAGCTCCTCGGTGACATTCCTATTTTCTCCAACTTGCAAGAGGTTCATGTTGAACAATTGGCACTAATGTTGGAAACTTTCGAGAGCCATCTTTGTGTCATCACGAAGTTGTGTTCTGGATGTTCGAAGTAGCTTACCCCGGTCCATGTGCTTATGGTGAAAGTTGTCGCCGTGGGTCAGAGTAGAGTTTTCTTGTTCCTTCGGGAATAATCCTAAGTCAGTCATGCTTGTGTGGACTATTCTTGATATGGTAGGTTGTTACCTCCATTTATTGAAGAAGTTGCATCCCCACCCAGCCACTGACTGATCTTTCGTGAAAGAGAAGAAGTCCTAGAACTTCGTCATCTTTGTAATCATCTTCCCAACAAGGACTCTGATGTGTTCCTTCGTAAGTAGACCATGTAGGTGCAACCGTCTTTCGCAAGTTGCTAATACATGAGTTCTACAATCTCACTCATCCTCTTGAGTGTGGCATCGTAGTCCATGTCTTGAGAATCTAGTAAATATATCTTGTTGGTAACCGGTGCAATCTCTTCGTTCAAACATACCGAATTTGAGTTATCAAATCCACTAACCAGAGCTGAATCTCAAGAAGCAACGATGGTTGGTGTTCCCTTAAGAGTATTGAATTAGGTCCATTTGAAAATACGGCATGGTTGATGTTGTGGTTGACACAACTAGCCGGAAGGCCTAATGTCATACCTCTCTGAATCCGTAAGGACAACCACTCTCCGTGAGAATTCTTGTGTGGTTCATTCTAACAAGTTTCCCTCACCGTCCCTCCGAACCAAAGTTTCACTTCCACTTGATGACCTACAGAAGGCTTGTCGTGAGCCTGTTGTCTGTATCTAGAACATCAAGGATAACTTGGAAGTTGATCTTTCCAATATCTCTCCGTTGAACCTCCAATTTTTTGTTCTAGTGGAAACGAGTTAATCATGAGAACCATCTCGTGGTGTTCTGTAACCACCAATGATCAGTTCCCTTCTCAAGTTGTTTGTACTTGAAGTTCCGTTTATCTCACACATTGTGTGAATTTGTCAGTCACTTCAGCCGTGTGATCTTAACCATGTGGTAGATGTATTGCTACATCACATCCACAATAGGAAAGAGATTCCCTATTCCTTCTGGTGTTTCAACCCTTGCCGGTTATTCATCATTATGGTGTGACCAAGGATTCTTTCTTTGTTATGGTGCTCCAACTTCTTTGGTTACTCATCTTCTGAAGTGAAGTAACATCCTGATCTTTGACAAAGATTTCGACAAAGTTTCGATGGAGTGAAAGTTCCGCTATCTTCCGTGTCCACTCTGAAGAGTGAACATGATCTTGTATCAATTTCTCTCCGACTCACGACTACAGTGTTTTCTCGTGTGTTCCCTCGTCTACGGATATTACATTGTGATATTCAAGACCATCCTCTCCATCTTGGTTTTCTGTTTGAAGAAACCTCGATGTTACAAGTTGTCCAACCTTTCTTTTCGAAAAGGATTTAAGGTCTTGTGCAAAGCTCATATTCTAAATCCTTTCAAGAACCATCGTCCATAAACTTGAAACCTTCTCTTATTCCCTCCGTTATCTTGATGTGTTTCATGCACGATAACCCAACGGTTCTTTATGAACATCCTGTTATGAGTTACCCATGAGATACTCGATCTTCGTGAAGATCAATTCCTTAGTTTTCCCTCTCACCTAAGGTGTAGCCAATCAACACTTCATGATGCTACGGATAAACCTCTTTGAGAAGAAAATCGTAAGGTTAGAGAAGTTCGTTCAAAACCGGTGTTCCTTCTTTCTTTCTCCTTCGGGAATCTCGGGACGAGATTCTTGTAAGGGTGTAGATTTGTAACATCCCAAATTTTGCTACAATAGGGTGTGTGGTGTTGTTCATATCATACATGCATGAAACCACAAATTTAATCAATGTTTGAACCAATTTAAATTATGAATTTAAATGGTTTGAGAAAATCCCACAAATAGTACCTATTTTAGTTCCCAAAATTTTGAGTTGGAAAATATTTCAAATACACCAAAGAAACACATGGTTTTGTTGTAAATTTCATAAGCTTTCCAAAAGTTATTTTTTGCCAAATTTTTACTTTGCAAAAAGGCCCTCAAAACAAGGTTTTTGTTCTGTTTTTTAAGAGAGAAGGACCTCCTGGTAAATTTCAGAAACTCCAGGGGGTTTTCCAAAATCGGCCTTTTCTTTTCCTTTCTCTTTCGTCTCCGGCCAGAAGGACAGGGCTGCGATGCGGTGGCCCTGCCACCTCCTGCTTCCGCGACGTGGAGGAGATGACGACTGTCGAATCTGTTGCTCGGCAAATCCCTTAGGTGAACCTATAGGGTTTCGAATAGGAGAACCCATGAGCGCTGGTGGCGATCGTCGGCTAGACAGGGGGCACAATTTACCCAGGTTCGGGGCCCTCGTAGAGGTAAAACCCTTACTCATGCCTCTATCGATCTGTATTATCGAATAGATCGGTTACAAAGATGATTGCTCAAGTCGAGAGTACAATCTCGAGCTCAAGGCTTTGGTGGTGCGGTATTGCTTGGTCCTCTTCCGGTGGTTCTCCTGGCCTTATATAGGCGGCCAGGTCTCAAACCCTACCCGGAGAGGACTCGAACTCTAACCCTACGTCGGTTACAAGTTTCCTAACTTAGCCCGCAAGGCATTGCGGGTGGGCTTCAAGTGGGCCTTCCAGAATACTCCAAGGGCTTCCCTTCTTGGGCCTTAATGTAACATCCCAAGTATGAAAACTACCCCTAGAATGTTTGATTTCCTGTTTAATTAAGGTATTGCCTCATGTCATCATATTGTTGCATTTGTTCCTTTTGTTTTGCATCTGTTATTCTTTGTTTTCATAAGGAAAATCAAACAATTTCAACTGCTTTGTTTTCATACTTGTTATGTTACAACCTTTGGAATAAAATCACAAATAAAAACCATCTATTTGTTGTCATAATTTTTCAATATGGATCACTTAATAAAATGGTGTTATAAATTCCACTAAGTCTTTCCAAATTGGTTTTCAAATTCAAAGCAAAATCATCATCAACACCTCATTTGGAAATTATCAAATATCAACCCATTCCAATGTTTCTAATCCAACTAATAATAGGGTTCACCCTATTAAGTGGTTGCATTCTATATTAAATTAACCAAATATTCCAATTTCAAATCAAATTCTTTCAAACAGCACACAAGTTGATTTATAACCAATTTATAAACATTATCAATTGAATCATCTATTTTTAATCTTTTAATTCATAGGGGCTACCCTATCAAAATGCTTTTATTTCATAAGGTTTACTTAATATGAAAATTCATCCAAGGTTGGTTGAAATACAAATACCAAATAAAAATTCAAACTTTTGACAATGGAAGTTGGCATCTGTTTGCTTTTGAGCTAACAAGCATAACCTAATTTTTCTAGAATTTTCATTAAGCTAAAAGCTATGTTTTTCTTCTAAAACCAAACCTTACAAAAAAAAACAGTAAAACAAAAAAAAAATAACAAAAGGAGGCAGCAGCTAACCTACCTATCCAAGCCCAGCCCAAACTCTTTCACCTTGGCCCAGTACCCCCTCCTGTCGCTGTCTTCCTCCTCTCGCGTGATGTCACTGTGTACGAACACATCCATCACCGCAGGATCAATCCCTTCCCCTCCCGATGGCATGCCGTACTAAGCTAGATGCCCCATAAAACTACCTACCCTCCCGAGCCCTGCTAACCCTAGCCATCAACCCTAGCCCCTCCTTCCATCGCCGCCATCCCCCTCCTCTCTGCTAGCCCTTACCTGAACATCGCTGAAACCACCACTGCCTCCGCCGTCAGACGTTGCTCCACCCCGACCACCACCGTCACCTCGAGGAGGCACCGTGGCCGGGAATGGAGTCGTGGTGACTCCGTTCATCCCCTCGTCTACTCGGATGGCGCTGGAAGCATCCGTGGTGGCCGCGCCATCGACGGGAAACCTTCTGCGGCTGCAATCCGAGCGCCATCGTCCTCACCTGCTTCCGCTTCGACAGAACACGGTGAGCTTCACCGTCTTCTTTCCCTCGCCCTACTTCTCTGCCCATCCACACAACCGCACGAGGCACCAGCGCACTCGCACACCCCAGTGCACAGCAGCAGCGCCGGCCGGCGATCGTCGCTGCCTCCGCGTCGTCAGTCAAGAATTCAGTCGAGCTGTTCCGTCAGGTTCAGACTGAACCTGTTCGGGTTCAGTTAACACCTCGCAGGGACAGCTCAACCACCAACCCACCCCTACATGCTAACGAACCACGATCCACCGCAGTGGCAAGGACCCCTGTGCGCACGCCCCACCTCCCGGGTTCGAGACCCCGCGGCACCACCCCTTTTTTTGGGGATTTTCTTCCCCTAAGCAGGAGGCCCACCGGTCACTGTCTTCCTCTGCCACGCGCGCGCCACGCTGGCTAGGGGTCCACGGGACAGTGGCTAGGTGTAGAGAGCAGCTCGGTAACAAAAGTTTTGCGAATTTCTGTTTATTCCAAATCAATTTAAATAACAGATTTGAACCTAAAATTTCAAACTTTAATAACTTTTATTCTGTAAATCCAATAAATAAAAAGTTTATATGTTTTCTGTTCCAAATTTTCTAAACTTTCCAAATATCCAATTTGTGTACTGTTTTGGAAACTTCAAATGTATTTAAAATTCAAACTTAAATATTTCAAATGTTAATTTGTAAATTCCATAACTAATTATTTATTAGTCCAATAAATGCAAATAAAATATGTTTTCCATACCATTTTAAATAACCTATTCAAATATAATTTTTGTTTCCTGTTTTGAATAATTAAAATTGCCTAAAGAATTTAATCCTTGTTTAATTCAATTAAAATTGCTAAAATCATAACTTGCTCAAAATAATTTATTTTTGAACATGCAAAATATGTTTTCAAACCATCAAAGTGTGAACTTTTCAAATGTGAGTTTGAATTCATGTTTTAAACAAATAAAAATTCAATTAAATTCAAACTTGTTTTAAAATCATTTAAAACTTGTTTAATATTGTTTAATTCATAACTAAATTATCCTAATTCCAATTTCCATATTTGAAACATGTAATCCAACTAAAATTTGATGTTCTTTTCAAATATAACTTTTGTTAATTGTTTTGCACACTTTAAATTGATGAAAACAACAATTGTTTGTGTGACATCTTTAAGTAACCAAATTTTCCAAACTTAATCAATGATTTCCAAAACTTGTTCCAATCCTTTTTCCCTTGCATCTATCATTGTTATTTGTTGTTATTTTGTTGTTATCATCATGCATGCATCATGCTAACAACTCTCACATAATAATTAATTGTAAATCATTTGTTTCCCCTTAGTTCAATGGATCTTTTCCATATGCAATCCAATTGCATATGGGTCCAATTAAATTGTGTTATCTTGTCAAGTAGTTTATTTTGATGCATCTATTAACATGACATGCATCCTCCCATGTTTGTGCACCTATGCCATTATATTGATTGTTTATCTTTCTGCAATGTTTGTTTGCTTCTTCCCGGATATACGACGACGTTGAGACCGACGATACTTACGACATCCCTTCTAAGGATTTAGCTCAGTACCAGGCTACTGGGTTTTGCAGGCAAGTTATCACTCACATGAACCACTGTGTTCCTTTCAACATTGGTTACCGATACTTTCCGTTGTTCTTTTCTGCTAGCCTTAGTAGTAGTTGTTTCTGTTACGAACCCTATCACATGAATCCCTTAACCTTGATATTGCCTCATCTCCACTCCTATCACCCCATTGGTTGAGCCAGTGTCTTACTAGCATGCTTAGGTTGTTTTGCTCGAGTCTGTTACCCGTTACTTTCTGTTACTACTTCTATTACGTTCTGGGCGCTCGATGTTTAATCAATCAATCATGCTAATGTTGTTATTAATAATAAATTTGATGATAAGGCACCGGCAGGAGGCCCTGTGTGGTTTTGAGGCCTGCTAGTGTCGACCCTAATAGGAAAAGGGTCTTGTCTACTGATCCATGATGAGCGCACTAACCGCATGTGGGAAGCGAGTATGGGCGCCCCCCTCAATTTGATTCGATTCGCATCTCGTCCAAATCGCCTCATTTAGTTCGTGTTTTCCATTTGCCGCATGCATGTTTTTGCGAGCCCAGGCCAGGGTGGAACTTTTGTAGTCGGCATATAGGGGGACACGTTCTTAGAGTGCTATGAGGGTCCCTTTTCTTCTGGGCTCGATTAGCCGTGCGCCCAAGGTTCTTTGGGCTTGATGCGAAGAAGAGTTGAGTTGTGTTGAGTACCTCGCTTGGTGGGTTGATCCCCGTCTGGCGGGATATTCTTGCGTGTACGGCCAAATTGGTGCAACCCTGCAGGGATAATCTTCTCGAGAAGCCGTGTTTTCCGCGGTTATGGATTACTTGGTGAAAGTACTGGCTAACAAGTACTCAGGACAACTTAAACATAATGATCAAACATGTTACACCCCATGATTAATAACTTGACTAGTAATAGGCTTATTGACACAATAATTTGAACCATCATTATTATAATTGTGTGAGTTATCCTCGGATTGCTTCTTTGGATAAGGGGCGAGGTCCAGGATGGGTTTGTTTGAAGTTATCTTTCAGTTGGTTACAATCCTCGATCTTATCTCCTTTCTGTTAGCCGGCAGTTGTAGCATGTCTCTGTAGTTGGTTAGCGCAGCCAGTTGCAACATCTTTTATATCCCCTCTCCTCCGTTGAACCCAAGGCATCTGTGCTTGGTGTTGACGGGCTACATTTTGGTGAATTGTGCGTCTTGCTTGCCAGTACGTTTATGTACTGACCCCTTTGGGGTTGTGGTTTACGCAGACCTACGTTTCCGAGGATCTACATGGTGGCAACTACGTGGAGTATGACGAGACTGCTGACGAGTAGATAGCGGACCCGGGCAGGATCCGAGACTTCGTGGATGGGCTCCGTCTTTTCGATTCCGGCCTCTTAGGCCTATTTGGTTCTTGTCTGTACTCAGACATGTTGAATGCTTCCGCTGTGATGTAATGATGAATTGTTGGGGCATGTGCCCTCTGAATGATTGTATTTGCTATCTCTGCTCTAATGAGAGCCATTTGCAAGTTATTTCAATCTTTTGTGTCATAGAGATCTGTTGTGATATCAGTTGTTCAACGCCGTTGACGTACCATGTGTGTATGGTTTGAAGTACGTCGACGGAAGTGCCTTTGATCTCTAGTGTATAGTTTACATCGACGATGGAATAGCAGGGCTTGTGTTGTCGCGCCTAAGCGCAGGCCTACCAGGAAGCTGGGACGTGGGAGCAGTTATGCCCCATAATCCAAGCATCTGCTATCCAGTTCGTACGGTGAGTATCCCCTAGAAATCAGGGTGCGACACTTAACCTTGGGCCTGAGGGTCTAAGATCCATCCCTTCGTCAGTAGCCCCCGAGCATTTGCTCGATTGGGACTTTTCCAGTCGAGCAGACGGTCAAATTTTTCATTCTTCTTTCTTTCGGATAACCAGTATGGTCGTTTCCTTTTTAGAGGGTGTGTACCCTGCATGTTGAACTTTTTCACCCGAGTAGCGAGTAATGAAAGTGCCTGTTTTTATGGCTGTTTATCGCAGAAGGATATGGGCAGTAGCTTGACTCTCCCGAAAGATCAGGGCCAATTAATTGCAACTAGGGCAATAACAGTTCTGGCCTACACAGATTCGAGACCTCCGACTCGAACCCGATGAGGTGATCATTGCAACTGGGCCATAGTGGTCTTACCGATTCGAACTTAACCTATGGGGGTACCCGGCACGTCCGCTAGGATTTTTCTTCGTGTTGTTGACACGGAATTATGCCGGAGGACACAGCTTGAGTGCGATTCCAGGCCCTCAAGAGAGATCTTTTGGGTCTTACCTTCATATTCGAAAGAATATGGCATCCGGATGTACCTAGTCGGCTGAACAATCCAGGTTTGTGATGTGCAGACATCGTATGAATGAATGGCAGGATCTGCCTATTCGTGTAGTTTTGAGTTTGCGGTCCCTTGTCCATATGAAAGAATTTTCGTGTTCGGAGTTTCATGCCCATACGAAAGAATTTTCGTGTTTTGGGGTATTTTTTCCCGTGAAAGAAATTTCACGTCATAATTTGTCCATACGAAGTTATTTCCGTGTTTGGACTTTTATTCGAAGGATTTTTATCCATGCAAAGTTATTTTCGCGTTTGAACTTTCCATTCGAAAGATTCTTCAGCTTGATGATGCATGCTATGACGTCATGGCGCACTTTTATCCTCCCGATGGGACGTGATGGAGTAAGAGCAGAAGTGTTGGCCCACCTCGTCAGCTTTTTGACCGGAAACGAGACGTCGTTCCCGGTTTTTACGCGAACTGCGGGCAGTAAATGCACACGATCCACTGTTAGGATCGTGGCACGAAACAACATCCGCCGCCCCTTTGTTTCTCCTTCACACGCGTCGGCCGCGATGGATGCCACGCGGCTCGGCGAGCGGCCAGGATCGACTGGCTCTGTGTATAAATTCAGGCCTTGGTGAAGCGGTGAAAATTTCCCAGCCTTCGCCTTCCTCGCTCATCGCCTTCCTCGCGCACCATCTCATCTCTCTTCGAGCCCGTGCTAGCAGCAATGGCGGGAGGCAAGAAACGCGGCGCTGCCGCCTCATCGTCAAGGGCTTCAGGGGAGGTTCCAGCGCAACCTGCACCGCACTCGGGAGATTGGCGCTCGCCCAACACCACGGCCAAGAGTGTCAAGGAGATGTAGCGGGAGGGGTTGATGCACGCGGAAGCCGAGAAGCGGGTGCGCCTGGGCAAGGAGGAGGTACCCAATCCACACGCGAACGATCGCGTGGTTTTCGCGGACCACGTGTCGCGCAGACTTTCTCTTCCCCTTCACCCATTCCTTGTGGCATTGTTGTATGTCTATGGCATACAGCTCCACGATCTTCCTCCGAATGCAGTGCATCACATATCGTGCTTCATTGTATTTTGCGAGTGTTTTTTGGGCATTCGCCCACAATGGGGCCTCTGGAAGGCCCTCTTCAAGGTCCGAATCTTCCGCGAGAGATCGCGGGTGGAATCTGAGCCTGGCGAGCCACTACGCACGGGCGGCTTCGGGATTCAAGCGAAGTCGGAGAACAGCTACTTTGGTATGTACTTCATCGACTCCGCCCAAGGATGGAGGAAAAGGTGGTTTTACGTCATCGACAACAGCTCGGGTGGGATCCAAGAATTCCACCCGTTCGCTGTCTTGAAGAGGCGGAAGTCCTGGGCGCACAGACTGTCGGCTGAAGAGACCCAGGTCGTTACGCCGCTACTCGCCAAGGTGGCCGCCCTCCGAGATCAAGCCGCTGTAGTCGTGCTAAACGGGCTGCACCTAGCGAGCATCTTCCTCAAGCGCAGGATTCAACCCCTGCAGCACAGGCCTTCCACGATGTGGGAGTACCAGGGCACTGAGGACCCCAGTCGCCTGAGTCGTGAAGAGCTATCGAACGTCGAGTTCGAGAAAAAGATCGCGGCCATCACCAGCTTGAAGGTGGGAGAAAAATTCCCCGACTGCACAGTCGCAGCCTTCGAGGCGTCAAGGCCTCCGCTACCCGAAGTGAGTTCGTCCTTCCTTCTCTCTTCATTTCTTTCCTTGTTCTGAATTTTGGTCGACTGAATTTTCCCTTGCTTTTCCTTTGTCTTTTTTGATAGAGCTTAACCGTGGCCACCTGCTACCCGCCCACGTCCGGAGAGGATGCCTCAGATCTATTGGCGAGTAACCTGGACGGCCCAGCCGACACCAGTGTTGCTGATGCCTCCTCGAGCTCCGAGAGTGACTCCTCGGATGACGCGGGGGATTCGGGTAACGATCGCCTCCTCCGCAAACACCGTCGAGTGGGGGATGATGAGGCCACTTCCAAAGATAATTATTTGGAGGAATCTCCCGGGAAGGAGCCCATCACCGTCACTCCGCTGTGTACGTGTGTCCCTCCTCCTTCGTTTCCAACAATCCAAACCGCTTGGAATGCGGATATATTGGACGAAGAGGATGATCACAAGTAAGTTTTTCCTTTTTGTTCTTAGTCGAACATTTCCTTTCGCATCTTTTTTGACATATTGTCTTCATTGTAGTCTGCAAGCTATCAGCCCTCGCAGGTACGCCTCCTCCCTTCCTCCCGAAAAGAGGAATAAAGTGGGAGCTGCGGGTGAGACTCCTACCGTCGAAACCGTCCAAAACTCACCGAGTGTAGCCCCCAACGCGGCGACTACGGAATACAGAATTCCTAGTTTTGCTGCTGGGGCTTCGGCTCCAAAGGAGGTGTCGGGTAGCTCGGCGGATCCCCTCTCCTTCGCTCAAGGCCAGGTAAACTTTGTTGCCTGCTTCTTCAATACTTTATCATCTTTGGATTTGTTATCGGGTGCACGTCAGTGCTCCCGATGGGAGTAGCCCCTGAGGCTGTAGTCGATCGCATGCAATCGGCTACAGGCTCAGAGATAGTCTTTTTATTTCTTCTTCTTCATTTTATCGGGTGCACGACAGTGCTCCCGATGGGAGTAGCCCCCGAGGCTATACTCGAATGTTTACAATCAAGTATAGGCTCAAATTTCTCCTTTCTGATTCTTCTATCCTCATGTTCCTTGCAGTCGCTTATCGACTCCCTTGCGGCGGTTGGTCGCCGTGTTGTTCTCGCTGAGTCGGAATGCGGGATCCTTCAATCAGACCGTGATCGACTCGCCTCGGAGAACGAGGTTCTTCGAAGTAAGTTTACCATCTTCTTCCGTCTTTATTTTTCCACCAATTCTTTGGCTCTAAAAACTATTGCTGCGCAGCTCAACTTGAGTTTATGAAGACCGAGAAGGCGAGTGCCTCCACTCGGGCAACTGCTCAAGAGGCTGAGTTGGCGGCTACTCGACGGGAACTCGAGTCCTCCCGCATGTTATCGGCTGATCTTGAAGGAAAGCTAGCGGCTACCCAGGATGCTCTGAAGAATTTGGAGGAAGCTGGCACCAAGGCGGATGCCGACCTTGTCGACTTCCTTCGTCCCCTTGCCGAGCGCTTTGCGGGTAAGTTGCTTTTGTCCTATGATTTGTCTTCTGTCGTGGTGAGTCCTTTGGATCTTAACATTTTTCTTTGTAGGTCTTCTAGGTGTCCCACTGGAGCTTCCTGGGGTCCATCGGGTGGATGCGCTGACGGAATCTTGCGCCCAGCTCAGGAGGCACGTCGAAGGGGTCTGCACCTTGATTGGCGATGCCACTCGAGTGCTGACGCGGCTGCACGGCCGCCTTCTCGTCAACGCCGTGTCTCCACCTGTGCTGGGCGATTTGCTGAAGATTTTCTCGGAGATCAATCTCCTTGATGCCTACGCGGTTGCTCAGTCAGAATCTAGGGCGAAGACCGCCATCCAGTTTGCACTGGCGCATGGAGTCACCGGTTTGGAGGAGGCCTACTCGGAGCTTCCTGTCGATCCTGCTATGGGCAAAAAGGTGGGGCTTCATCGTTTTGGCGAGCCAGCCAGAGTCCTTGCTCGGAAGTTATCCGAGTTGTTTGCCCGTGCTAGGGGAGGGACCACCGCCGCGAGTGGCAGCACAACTGTAGCTCCTTAGTATATTTCTTCTGTACTTCACTGTTTCGATTGTAATGAACCTTGGGATGTGCTCCCGTATTTTCAATGTTTTAATCAAGATGTTCTTCTGAAATGCTTCTCGCGATTGTGTGTTTCCTCCCGATGGGAGTAGCCCCCGAGCACCTGTCGAATAGGTGGTTAATATATCTCGAATAGGGAATCTTATTCCTTTAACTTCCTTGTATTTTTCAGGTAGCTGGGGTGGCTGCGGAGCCTTCAGGTGGACTTGCTACTCCAGCAAATCCTCTTGTTGCCGCTGTTGGGACCTTTGCAGGTCTCCGTGATCGTGTATCCGATGGTGAACGCAAGCTAAAAGCGTTGCGTGGGATAGCCGACGTGGCTAAGTCCAAGCAAAAACTTGCGATTGAACGCGAGCAGTTTGTGATGGATGAGTTGGCGTCTGTTGCCAAGGATTTGCTCTGTAAGTAATGCAGCCCCCAAGTCTTCTTTATCTTGTATCCTTTTTTGATCATGTATCTTTGCTTTTCAGTTGTTCAGCCGGATGACAGGAATGAGAAACAATGGGTGGAGAACCACATCTTTCAAGAAGCTGGCAGCTCGAGACCTCATGCGAATAATTTTTGGTCCGATCGTAGTCGAGGTTTTGTGCTTGCTACCTTGAAATTTCGAGTCATCCAGGCGAAGATACTCGTGAGTTCCTTTCACGAGGTTTTGATTGCAATGAACGCCGCTTTCTATCCGCTGCAAAGGGGTCCTGAAGATTGGAGCCATCTTCTCAGGGTGTTCGGTCGAGAAGGACAGATTCGCGAGTGTGTTCGCAATCAGATGACTTGCGGCTCGGTGGTGGCTCTCTCTTTCGTCCGGTTGTGGCATCCTGAGGTGAACTTCAGCTCTATAGCTAGACTTCCAGATGGTCCAATCGACGATATTTCTCCTCATTATAGGGCTGTTCGGCCTGCGGCAGAAGAAATCATTCGATTGACCTCAGATGAGGTAGATCGGGTTTTGGCGGCTGAGAATGCTCAACGCCGGGTTTGATCGTAGGATGTCTATATCCTGTCGTTCTGTATAGTTTGTAAAAACTGTTGTAAGGTGTTCACCTTGTATATATAAATTTTCCTGTGATGCTGAGTTAGACGTAGCCCCGTGTGTTTTTGGGGTGTGTACCTGTTACTTTTAGCATGTAAGGATAAGAAATCTTCGAGTATGTATGGTTGAGAAACCATGTATTTTATTGGAATGACTGAAAAGTCATGTGTTTTTCTGTCGAACTACAAGATGGCTAGTATAGCCTTATTATTGCTATTAAAAAGACATCTAGGGATAAAATTTGCGGAGTTGTGCGATATTCCAAGGATTGGAATATACGCCTCCAGTCGCCGGGTTCTTTAGTCGATAGGCGCCACCTGGGATAACTTCGTGTATTATGAAGGGTCCTTCCCATGGTGGCTCGAGTTTGTGTCCTTCCTTCTGCTTGAGCCATAGCACCAGATCTCCTACCGCAAAGGCCCTGTGGCGTATGCGGCGACTGTGATAGTTTCGCAGCGACTGCTGGTATACTGCGGATCTTGCGAGTGCAATATCGCGCATTTCGTCGAGTGCGTCCATATCATCCGCGAGTGCCCTGTTGGAGGTTTCTTCGCTGTAAGCAACAACCCGTGGGGCGCTGAACTTGACGTCCTCGGGAAGGACTGCTTCGGCCCCGCAGACCATGAAAAATGGTGTGTAGTTTGTGGATCGATTTGGAGTTTTGCAGAGGCTCCATAGCACGGAGGGTAGCTCTTCTGCCCAATGTCCTGCTGCCGGGTGTAGACGATCGAGTAGACGTTTCTTGATGCCAGCCGAAACTAATCTGTTAGATCTTTCGACTTGGCCGTTGGTTTGTGGATGGGCAACTGAGGCAAATTTGAAGTTGATGCCCTTTTCTTCACAGAACTGATGGGTTTCCTTTGCCGTGAAGTTAGTACCATTGTCTGTGATGATGTCGTGTGGTACTCCAAACCTGCATACGATGGAGTCGAGGAATTTGATGGCACATTGGGCGCTAGCCGAGGTTACCGGCATGGCTTCAATCCATTTGGTAAATTTGTCAACTGCGACCAGCAAGTGTTTCTATCCACCTGGCGTGGACTTGCATAGTGGTCCTACCATGTCCAGCCCCCATTGTGCAAAGGGCCAGGCGATGGGTATCATATGCAATTCCGTAGCGGGTGCGTGTGGTTTTGGTGCGAATCACTGGCAAGCGTTGCACCTGTCGACCAGTTCCTTTGCGTCTCTGGCTGCCGTAAGCCAGTAGAATCCTGCTCGGAAGGCTTTTCCCATGATTGCTTTCCAGCTAGCATGATGTCCACAATCTCCTTGATGGATATCTTGCAATAATTCTTTGCCATCCTTGGGTGCTATGCATCGTTGCAGTATGCCTGAGATGCTCTGCTTGTATAGCTCTCCGTTGATCACCCGAAAGGATTTGCTTCGCCTGACTATCTGTCGAGCCTCACGTGGATCTGCTGGGAGCTGTTTCGCAGACAAGTAGTCGAGGTATTTCTGCGTCCAGACTGGCTCGACCAAAAAAACTTGTCGCGAAATATGATGAATGAACTCGATAATAGCAACCTGCGGGCTGACTTCTGTCTCCGATGCTGTGGGTACGTCTGCAGTTTTCTTGATTTTGACTGATCGTCTAGTCATCCGCTCGAAATATATCCCTGGCGGTATGGGTGTGTTTGTGGAACCCATGTTTGCCAGACTGTCTGCTTCTTCGTTGCTGGATCTTGCAATATGCTTCAGCTCGCATCCCTTGAAACTTCCTTCGAGTAGGTTGTACATGTCACGATAAGCGACCATGTTTTCAGCGATAGCGTCGCATTCCTTCATTGTCTGTTGCATGATGAGATTGGAGCCGCCGTAGATCATCAGTCGGGTGGCTCCACACACAACTGCCATCTTCATCCCATGCAACAGAGCTTCATATTCTGCGTCGTTGTTTGATGCTGGATCATCAGGTGGAAAATCTAATCAGAGGACGTACTGCAGTTTGTCCCCTCTAGGTGATATTAGGACGATCCCAGCTCCTGCTCCCTCGTTTCTCTTGGACCCATCGAAGTAGATGATCCAATTACTTGTGTATTCTGGCGGCCCGGGCGTTTGTAGCTCTGTCCACTCGCTCAGGAACTCCACGAGTACCTGAGATTTTACTGAATTGCGCCCTGCATAGATGATGTCCCAAGCGCCCAGCTCGATGCTCCATTTTGCTATTCGTCCAGATGCCATTGGGTTGTTCATGATTGTACCGAGTGATGCATCATTAACCACTGTTATGGTTTGTTCCTGGAAGTAGTGCTTGAGCTTTCGAGCCGTGAGAACAACTCCATAAGCGAGCTTCTGGTAGTGAGAGTATCGTTGCTTGCACGGCGAGAGCACTTCGCTGATGTAGTAGATTGGTCATTGGACTCCATATGCCTTGCCCTCCTCAGGTCGTTCGACTATAATTGCCGTGCCGATGACCTGGTTTGTTGCGGCTAGGTATAGGTATAGTGGCTCCCTCTCTTGCGGTGTTGCAAGGATGCGCTTTCTTTGCAATGATCGTTTCAGGTCTGCGAATGCCTGCTTAGCCTCTGGTGTCCACTCGAATTTGTCCGTCTTCTTCAACAGCTTGTAGAAGGGTAATGCCTGCTCGCCCAATCGTGCGATAAATCTGCTCAAGGCGGCTAGTCGTCCTGCGAGCTGTTGGACTCCGCGTAGATTGGTTGGCTCCTTCATTGTCAAGATTGCTTGTATTTTCTCCGGGTTGGCTTCGATGCCTCTGGCGGATACCAGGTACCCGAGAAGTTTTCCTGTTGGGACGCCAAAGACGCATTTTGTCGGATTGAGCTTGATCCTGTATGCGTTGAGGGCGTCAAATGTTTCTCTAATGTCCTCGAGGAGTGTATCCTCTACTCGAGTCTTGATGACGATGTCGTCAACGTACACTTGTACGTTCTTGCCAATGAGCTTCGCGAGGCATTTTTGCATGCAGCGCTGATATGTCGCGCCTGCGTTCTTGAGCCCGAAGGGCATTGTCGTGTAGCAGTACACACCGTGTGGCGTGATGAATGCTGTCTTTTCCTTGTCTTCCTGCTTCATCCGAATCTGATTATATCCCGAATAGGCGTCCAGGAAAGAGAGGCGTTGACAGCCCGCAGTAGAGTCTACGATCTGGTCGATTCGCGGGAGGGGAAAGTTATCCTTGGGGTAGTGCTTATTTAATGACGTGTAGTCAATGCACACTCGAAGGATGTCAGTGTTCTTCTTTGGAACCAGCACCGGGTTTGCTAACCAGGTGGATATATTGATCTCCCTGATGAATTTTGCTGCTAGCAATCTGTTTACTTCTTCTCCAAGCGCTTTCTGCTTGGGTTCTAAAAATCGTCGAGTGGTCTGCTTGATCGGTTTTGCATCCTTGAAGACTTCGAGTGAGTGCTCGGCGAACTCCCTGGATATTCCTGGCATATCTGAGGGATGCCAAGCGAAAATTTCCCAGTACTCACGGAGGAGTTAGACGAGCGCGCTTTCCTATGCTGGCGAGAGGGTAGTTGAGACCATCGCTGTCTTCGCAGAATCCGTCGGGTGCACCTGATGTTTTCGGGTATCGCTGTTGGTGCTGAACTCCAATTCTGGCGCGTTTTTCTTTGTGAGGGGCATCACGGAGTGGTCCGTGGTCTTTGCCAGCTCCTGCAGTTCTTCTTGCATCCCGAAAGATTTTGCAATCTCGTTGAACTCGATGTCGCATTTGTTGGACTTCTGGAAATCTCCGTCGATGGTGATTACACCATATTCTCCGGGTAACTTGAGCTTCAGGTACGCGTAATGTGGTACTGCCATGAATCTGGCGAACGCTGTTCGACCAAGAATGGCGTGGTACTGTGAGGGCCAGTCGACTACTTCGAAGTCGAGGAATTCTCTTCTATAGTTGCGTCGATTGACCAACACAACCTCGAGGTTAATTGTTCCGAGTGGGCGTATCGCCTTTCCTGGAACTATCCCGTGGAAGGATGTTTCTGACTCTGCAAGTCCGTCCAGGTTCCTGTTCATCCGGCGGAGCGTATCCGCGTAGATAATGTTGATGCCGCTGTCTCCGTCCATGAATACGCGAGCCAGTTCATACGCGAGCCAGTTCGTAATTACCAATTTGTGCTTGGATTACCAAGGCAGCGTGTCCTGGTCGATAGACTCGTGGCGGGTGGTCTTCCATCGAGAAGGTGATCGATTGGTCCACCATTTTCAGGTACTCGGGCTTTTTTGGCGGGGTTTGCACAGCCATGCACAGTTGCCGCGTGTTTGTCTTCTGAGCTCTGCGGGATGGGCAGACTTTTTGTATCATCCCTAACTGTCCAGTCGGGTTCGGGTACACGTTAGCTCCTGCGTTTGGTGCGGGTGGCGCGTTTAGTGCTGCTAGCGCCATGTTTGGATTTCCTGGTGGAGGTAGGGGTAGTGGCGGCTGGAACCCTTGATGTTCTCCTCCTGGGAGTGGCGGGTAGTTTTGATTAGCTGCTGATCTGCTTTTCTTCGAGAAGGCCTCGTGGATTTCGATGAACTTTCGGCAATCCTTGAGGAGGTGCGTTGCCTTAGTTTGGCCCGTGCGCTTATCTGTAAATAGATGTAGCGAGAAGTACGCGTTTAGGTCCTCCTCGGGGCTTTTGTCTTCAGCTTTTGGTTTCCACTCGCGACTCCCGCGGCGCCCATTATCGCGGCTTCGTGTGAATTCTGCCGCTACCATCTCTTCCCGATCGTCGTGATTGTAGTATTTTCTCCTTTTCTTTCGACCATGGCGGTCTTCTTCGGGCGCGGGCGATGATGCCCTCTCGTTGCGCACCGCGTCTTCTCCGTTAGCCCATTTGTCGGCTATGATCATCAGTTCCCCAATAGTTTTGGGTGCTGCTCGGCCCAGCTCTTCTCTGAAAGCAGTTCGTCGGGCGCCTTTCGCGAAGGCCTCAACCGCTACTTCTTATGAGATATTTCCCGGCGTGTTCCTGAGTGTTGTCCATCGATGAATGTACTCGCGGGTGGAATCGCCACTCTTCTGCTTGCAGGCCCGCAATTCTTCAATGGTTGCTGGTCTCTTGTAAGTGGCCTGGAAGGTCTTGCAGAAATCGTAGTGCAGGTCATCCCACGATGCAAAACAGGACTTTGGCCTTGCTTCCAGCCAGCTGCGTGCCGTGCCGACCAAGTGCAGGTTGAGGTACTGCATAGCCGTGTTTTTATTCCCACGTTGGCATTTTACTGCCGTGAGGTAGTCGTTTAGCCACAACGAAGGTTCGAGTGAACCATCGTATTTCGTGACTTCTGTGCTGAGCTTGAATCTCTTGGGTAGGGGTGCCTCGCGGATGCTGCGGGCGAAACACAGCGCGCCGCAGGTCTTGTCATCCGAAGAACTGGACGAGGAGCCCGTGCGGTTCCTTGCAGCTCTTGCCTTGTCCACCTTGTTTTGCGCGATATCTGACCGCGCGTTATATCCTGGCTGGTCGCGATCAGTTTCCTTCCTTGGCTCTTTGCTGCGATTCCGCGAGCGGCTGCTATGATGCCGCGAGATTTTACTTCTCGGGCTACCTTCGCTGCTGCTTCGACTATCACCGCGTCGTCGAGCTTCTTTTCCTCTACCGCGGCGAGGTGATTTGTCTCTCCTAGGCGAAGTGCTCCTATGCTTGCGCGATGCCTCTTTTTCTTTTTCCTTCTCTTTCTGTTCGGCAGCTTTCCTGCGGTCGTAGGAGGCGAGCCTTGAGGCTGCCATGCCCAATCCCTTCCGAACCTGTTTGTACTGCTCTGCTCGCGGGTCGTTCTCCGCTGGCTGGTTCATCTGCATGTAGATTGCTGCGGCCAGGACGGCGGCAACAGGAGTTTGCGGGTAGACGTTTCCTTCCTCGTCAACCCGCATAAGGGAAGGTGCGAGTGACTTACTGATCCCTCCCAGGGACTCGGCGTCCATGGATGTTGTTCTTGATGCGTATCCCTTCCTTGTGGGTCGAGTTCCAACCGAAGGTGTTAGGGACAGCTCAGCCCGACGTTGACTTGATTCATCCGCCAATCTCTTCCGTTGTGCCAGGTCTCTCCGAGCTTCTTTGATAGTTGTGGATGCTCTCACTAGATGGTAGTGGTAGGCGACCATATCTTCGTGTGGCGCTCCTGCCACAGGCGGCTTGCTTTTTCGCAAAGCTTCTTTGGCTCGGTCCCAGGCGTCCCACGAGACGCCAATCTCAGCGCGCTCTGCAGCGCTTTGTTCTGTTTCTGGGGGTTGTTCCGATCCTGCCATGCAGACTTGAGCCAGTCGTGGCCCGTTCGTCCTAGGCGTTGCTCGGAAAGTTTTCTGGATCTGCGAAGGTTCCTCTGTCGAGAGGGTATGGTAGTCGCTGGTGTTGAAGTGGATGGACTCGCCACTTTTTTCCAGATGGGGGCACGAGTCGACAGCTTCTGACTCAGATCCTGATTCTTCAGGAAAGTGGAGGATCCCGTCCTTGTTGGTGTAGAACTTCAAGCTTCCGAACGTCAAGGTGACGCTCTTCTCCAGATCGCTGAATACCGGGCATGATTCCGGCGAGTGAGGGGTGACCACGCAGATCCGATCCGAATAGGATTGATTGGAGCCGAGGTCGAAGGTTTCCAACATGAGTTGGATGATGAAGCCGATGATGCCGGAGATCCAACGCCCGCCGTTCGCACAGACGGCGCCAATTGTCGAATCTGTTGCTCGGCAAATCCCTCAGGTGAACCTATAGGGTTTCGAATAGGAGAACCCATGAGCGCTGGTGGCGATCATCGGCTAGACAGGGGCACAATTTACCCAGGTTCGGGGCCCTCGTAGAGGTAAAACCCTTACTCCTGCCTCTGTCGATCTGTATTATCGAATAGATCGGTTACAAAGATGATTGCTCAAGTCGAGAGTACAATCTCGAGCTCAAGGCTTTGGTGGTGCGGTATTGCTTGGTCCTCTTCTGGTGGTTCTCCTGGCCTTATATAGGCGGCCAGGTCTCAAACCCTACCCGGAGAGGACTCGAACTCTAACCCTACGTCGGTTACAAGTTTCCTAACTTAGCCCGCAAGGCATTGAGGGTGGGCTTCAAGTGGGCCTTCCAGAATACTCCAAGGTCTTCCCTTCTTGGGCCTTAACCTTGGGCCTGAGACGGGGTGTCCTTACCCGCAGGGTCTAAGATGCATCCCTTCGCAACGACGCTCGGGAGCCATCCGGATCATTCGCACCCCGCAGAACTCCCTCCCTCGGGCGCCTTCCTCTTTCTCTGTCCCCCAGCGCACCCGAACCCTAGCTCCTCTGTTGCCGCGGCCGCTGTGAATCCCTGCCGTCTCCGGCCACCCCTGCACAGATGGAGACCACGAGGAGCTCCGTCATGACCTCCTCTTCTTCCTGGACGAGTATCGCTTGAGGGGAGTGGCCGAGCCGCCGGAATCGAGGTCATCTTCCTCGTCACCGGCGAGCCGCCGTTGCGCCATTGCCGGCGACTCCGGCCTCCTCTGCCTTCCCCGACCCCCTCCGGCCGTTCCTGGTGAGCTCCTCCACACGCCAGTGCCCTCGCCTGGTCCCCTCTCCCTCTCTAGCTTGCTGCCTCCGCCGTCCGCCGTCCTCCGCCGCGATACTGCACGCCGGCGAGGATTCCGGTGACCATTTGGTCAATCGCCGGTGTCCCCCGACTCCCCTCAACCCCCTCCAGCCCGTGGTATAATCTGATTCCAATATCGCGCGCTAAATCGTCGAATTGCGAATTCATCTATGAGGAATCAGAGCAGGTGACATCATCGTTGCGTCACCCTGACATCATCGCGCGGTTTCTCTATTTTAGAAAAATAAATTAAAATGACACGTGGGCCCCACCTTTATTTAATCACAGAAAATGAATGAAATTTGTATAATTAATAACTTCTGTTATACTATTGAGAAAAATAAAATGAAAGCATGAAAGTGTTCAGAAAAATGTAATCTACCCAAATATACCATTTTTACACATGTTTGAGAAAGTCCAAAAATGAGCATTTATTTAATGTTGTTAATTCATTTAAAATAGAAAATTAAGTTTTTATTCACTAAAATTAGAAAATTAAAAGTTATATACCAATTTTCTCAAAATGACAAACGCAACCTAGTTATGATGTTTTCAAACTAATCTGAGCAACTAAAATGGTACCTACTTTCATAATCATCCGAATCGCCCTCCGGGGTCTATTTCGGGCAAATTTCAGAAAAACTACATAACTGACATATGAACCCTAGCAACCCAATGATCATGCTTAGGGATTTATTTCAGTGCATTAACTTTCTCATGCATACATGTTGCGCATTGCATCGATGCCATGTGTTGATTGTTCTTCTTTGTTTCGGTGTTGTTTCCCCCTCGGTAGAACGTGACTCCGAAGTGAAGGCCATCAACTCCAATGGCAAATATTTGATCCTAACCGACAATTCAAGCACTTATTCCAGAAGATTTTGATCTGGTTTTCTTATAACCAAGGCAAGCATAACCTCTTATCTGCTCATATATGGTTTTCGAAGTGTTTTGGAATCTCGTATATTGCATGCGGTTCAAAGTATTTATGGTCTTAGATAGAGTTCCCCTATACTTGCCGCATCGCCTAAATATCCTGATCCACTGCTCCTAGCAGCTATAGGTTTGATTGTGCACGCCTCGTTAAAGCCCGTGAGTCTTGCTTAGCCATGCCTAGTTGTGATCTGATCCATCCGGTTGATGAATCTGGTCAAATGCGTGAATCTACTTTGTCAGGTTGTTGTGATTTGAATTATCTTTGATAACTTGACTAAATAATGGCATGGATGTGAGGCCATAATGGGTTGTGGCGTTTTGTCCTGTTCATGCCCCTAGGAGCGAGTTCTCGCCTTCGAAGCCAAGACTGAGCGTGCAACCACACGCGGGGCCTAACAGACCGCGCTCGACCAACTAACTTGTTTGGCCACGTCCATGAGTCACGTAGTTTGATCTTTCCATATGCGTGTGAGTCAGAAAACAATTTGGAGAAAACTTAGGGCGTGACCGGGACAAGTGATGGACGTACACGGATCTTGATCCCGACTCATAGAACAGGTGTCGTCAGGAGGTGGCCAACTCCCTGTTGACGGGGTGGCCCTGTTTGGGTTGACTCATGGATAGGGTCGAGCAAGGTAAAGGTCGTGGCCAACCACCCTCTGCCGCGCTCCATGGACGAGCGTACATGTGGCGTTAAGAGTCGAATGGTACGTGTGGGTAAATTGTACCCCCTGCAGGGATAAATCTCCTCGAGAAGCCGTGTCCACGGTTACGGACGACTTGGCAACGGATTCTATGATCATAGATAACTTCAACGGAATGACTAAAACTTGTTAACCATGATTGGAGGGTGCCTCCTCGGAGATGCCGAGAGGGGTGATCCTTGTAGCATGAGATAGTGTGGGATGAGAAGGACTTGGTGGAATACAAGAAGATGATGATCTCAGTAGTTGAGTAGCTTTCTCATCTGTTTTGAAAACATTCTATGAGACGTGCTATTCCTTCCTCAGCTTGCAAAACAAAGATTGCTTTATGCAAGTCAGCCTTCATAAAACCCTTTCTGAAGATAGCAGATATATAATAGGTTAACTAAGTCTTGTTGAGTACCTCCCGTACTCAGGTTTGCTTAATTTGGTTCAGGTGAAGATCTCACTCCAACGGTGGTGATTCAACTTGGACATCGACGAGTAGTTTGGGGTTCCCAGGTAGCAGCCTGGAATATATGGGCTGGGACGTCGTCTTATGTTGCAGCCTCTTAGGCCTTTTTGGTTCTTGTTGATTAGCAACATAATTTGCCTTCCGTTGTCTGATGTAATGTTGGGTCGTGTGACCTATGTTTGTAAGCTATACTCTAGTAACACCTGTTTAATACAACTTCATGTCTAGAGTACTGCTTTGATCGGTTGTTGGTTTCGAGCTCATTGTTATACAGTTTTGGCTATGCTTTCATAGTTGTCGCAGTCGAGGGGTTATGGAGCCGATGATACATGTCCGAGCCCGCCTGCCAATGTGATTCGGCCTGGGGCGAGGTAACCCCAGTAACCCTTGATTGTTGTTGCACTTTCTGGACACATAGCATCTCTGTATAGCTTTGGTCCCGTTTCCTTCAGTTTCATTCGATTCGTGGACGCTTTGATATGCATAGTTGGTTATGACTAGCATGGATACAAGGAGTAGTAGACTGGGGATCCGGACTACGTGCCGATGAATCCAGTCTGCCTGCCGTTGTTTGTTGCGGCCGGGGCTGGTAACCCTGAAGCCCTTGTGAGTCCATGGCTAGGAGCACATAACAGTATGTATATCTCTAGGTCCGGGGTCGTGACAGTGGGGCCCCAGGGCTCCACCGCCTCTACCCTTTTGCCTATTTATTCCCCCCGGATGGAAAACCCTAAACACCAGATCAAATATCCCCGAAAAGTTCCGCAGCCGCCGTCACCGTCAACCCTAGATCAGGGGGTGTTTGAAGCTGTCTCCGGCACCCTGCCGGAGAGGAAATCATCACCGGAGGCCTCTACATCACCACGCCTGCCTCCAGAGTGATGCGTGAGTAGTTCATCCTTGGACTACGGGTCCATAGCAGTAGCTAGATGGTTGTCTTCTCCTCATATGCCTCCATGTTTAGATCTCGTGAGCTGGCTAACATGATCGAGATTGATCTTATGTAATTCTATGTGTTGTGTTTGCTGGGATCCGATGAATATTGAACTTATGCCAAGTTGATTACAGTCTTTATTGCATATGTTATTTGTGATCTTGCATGCTTTTCGTTGCTAGTGGTTGCTCTGGCCAAGTAGTTGCTAGTGACTCCAAGAGGGGGTATTTATGCTCGATAGTGGGTTCATGCCTCCTCTTCGCCTTGCTCGAGTGACAGAAACGTGAAGGGGGGATGTGTTGTTGCCATTAGGGAGAAAACAGCGTTGAGAGTGCCCGTGTTTCATGCAGGGGGGATGTGTTGTTGACATAATCATTGCTTACATTACACACTTTGTTTCATGCAGTTATTTGTTGGTTGCAACTTAATACCTAAGGGGGTTCGGATGATAACCTGAGGGTGGATTATTAGTCATAGATGCATTTGGATTACGGTCTATGTATATTTTTTTAATGCTCGCACTAAATATCATAGTAGTCATCATGTCATGAATGTGCACTACGGTGCAACCTTTATTTGTCAATTGCTCAGTTGTAATTTGTTCACCCAGCATGCTATCTTTTATGGAGAGACACCACTAGTGAACCTATGAACCCCGGTCCATTTTCCTATACTGTTAAACCAACCACCACAATTTCCTGCTTTCTTTACTTACTGCAAGCATACATTATTTTCCACACTATACGTCTAATCTTTGTTTTCAGCAAGACCGGTGAGATTGACAACCTCACTGTACCGTTGGGACAAAGTATTTTGGTTGTGTTGTGTGCAGGTTCCACGTTGTTGCTGACACCGGTGGGCCATCACCACCGTCAGTGGCATCAACCTTCCGAAGGTCCTCTTTCTCCTACTGGATTGATAACCTTGGTTCTTAACTAAGGGGAATTTCCTACCGCTGTGCTCATCACACCCTCCTCTTGGGATATCCCAACACACAACATCAAGGAAATTTCTAGCACCGTTGCCGGGGAGGAAGAAGTCTTCTGGCAAGGGGAGTCTCTTAGTCTCAACCTCTTTATTTTCCTTATTGTCTTGTTTTTATTTTTGTCTTATTTTGCTTCTCTTTGTCAAAAACACAAAAAAAAATAGTTGTTATTTCTGTGTCTACGTTGTTATTTTTCATCATGTTGTTCCCTAAGTTCACCTTGAAAGATTTTCCGGTAGGAAGTGGTTCTATACTTGGAAAGGACACTAACAAAGAATTCTTTGATCATGTTAGTAAGCATGATAACTTTGAGGAAAAATCCATAGTAGAATTTGCTCCAAATTATGAGACTGTTGCAACTTCTTTAGTTCACGCGCTAGAAGCTAGGTTTGTTAACCTCCATCTCATAATACAACATATGTTCCTCAACTTGAATAACATTGAAGATGCTGAGAAAATAAACTTCATCTTAGAACCTATGCTTAAAGAATTTGGAGATGTTGCTATAGAAGCTGGAAAAGTCTTTGATCGCTTCAATATGCTTGGATCATGTGTAGACATTGTTGGTGCTCTAGAAAAAACTGAATCTATTAATGAAAACAATGATAAAATACCAATCCCCTTTAAATTAGTGGCACTGCACGAAGCCCAAGAAAAGAATTTTGGTTGGATTGTTCCTGAGAATTTATTTGATGAAGATAGTAAGCCTAAAAGTATTAAGAGAGGAACCTCTAAAACTCACTTAGATAAAATACAATGCATTATTAAAGAATTGCCAAATCTTGATCTGAATGCTTCACTTGAAAATACTTGAGTTGTACTTTCTTTGCCTAGCTGAAAGGCGTTAGAGAAAAGCGCTACCGGGAGACAACCCGTTTTATTTCGCTATTTTCAACCCGTTTTATTTTGTTTTCTTTGGTGTACTTTGCACCTGGGTGTTGTCTATTTACTTAGCAACCCCGCTGTATATTTTCTTTTGAGTTTTAGTTGAGCCAAGTAAAGCCTCTAGTGGAAAGTTGAGGCTACATTTCGGATTTCTGCGCAGGAAACAGATTTCTGTTGTCCACTGTTTATTCCGTATAAAATCACAGAAAATTCAAAATGGCCTGAGTTCTTTTGTGTGTAATCCTAGGGTGTATACGCAACGTTTCTTAGTTGACCACTTTTTGATTTCAGCAACAGAAGATTTTCGGAAAAAATCATCTTTACCTGTTGTCCTGTTTTGACAGATTTCTGCCAATAATTGCATTTGCTTCTTAATCGTTTTGTTTTGGTGTTCTTTTGAGAAAAAGAGTTTTAAAACAAGTTGTGACAGTATATAATGTGTTTTGAGTGTTAGACATGTGTTTAAACTGAACCATGTGAATTTATTATTTTGATTGCACTAACGTTGCTAATGAAGATTGTGAGAAGTTTGGTATGAAGGAAGTTTTCAAGGGTCAAGAGAAGAGGATGATATGATGTGATCAACAAGACTGAAAAGCCTAAGCTTGGGGGTGCCTCGGTGGTACATCCCAGCAAATTCCAAGAAGACTCAAGCGTCTAAGCTTGGGGATGCCCAAGGCATCCCCTTCTTCATCAACAAATTATCAGGTCACTTCTAGTGAAACTATATTTTTATTCGGTCACATCTTATGTGCTTTACTTGGAGCGTATTTTATTTTTGTTTTCAGATTGTTTTTGTTTTTTCTTTCAGTTTTTTTTTACTTTTGTAATAAACTTGGGTGGACCCCAACATTCTTTTATAGGAGAGTGACACGCTCCGCTTTTTCATGAGAATACTTTGTATTCTTAATCTCTGTCTGGCTGCTGCATTTATTTAGCTCCTGTTTTGCATGCATCTCTTATTAGAGCTATTAGTTTTAGTTGTATTATGTGAGTAATCTCATGTTTGCTTGCTATAGCATTTAGAGAGTTTTTGTTAAAACATATTGTGTATGGTGCTTGTTGGGAGAAAGAAACTGCTGTTTAAAGTAGAATTTATACTGGTGCAAGTAGAAGCTTGTATAGACTGTTGCTAGAACTTTTTCATGCCATGCTAAATGTTATTTTAGTTCTAAAGACTTGTGACGTTGAGTAGCATGAATATCCTCAAATAGCTGAGAGTGTTTAATATGTCACTGAAAGATTCATGAGCTGTTCTTGTCATAAGGAAGCATAAATTTTTGGTATTCTCTTTCGAATGTTTTATTTGGTTGACTTGGCGCATGCTCACACCATGTTTATGACTATGAAACAGTCACGAATAGCCTCCATGACCACTTAGTTTTTGAACTATGATACCGGTTATCCTTTAATTAATGATGTTTATGTCGCTATGCATGATTATGGCTCTTATGCTCTCTTGATTTGTCGCTCCCAGTCCTTTGCTAGCCTCCACATGTACTGAGTATGAGCTCTACTCGTGCATCCAACTCACTTAAACCAAAGTTTTTCCCATTGTGTCCACCATACCTACCTACATGTGGTATTTAACTGCCACTCCAAAGTAAATTGCTCATATGTTACCTTTAAAACTTTCAAAATTACTCCTGCTTTATGTTCCTGTTTTTGCTCATGAGGACGTCAATAGAGAATCTTTATCTCACTTGTTGATTGGATTTCACACCCTGGACTAGTGGCTTCATCCGCTTATCCAAATGATAGAAGAGCTGGCAGCGGGGTTCCCAGCCCCAAATTAATACACACAAAATCTCTTCACTATTTTTTTCCCTGATTTATCAGTCAAAGCATAATTGTGTAAACAAAAGAGAAAGAGGGATGGCCTTCTACCCAGATGCGTCCTTTACATGGGAGCCGCTCTTGTGAATCCAGTTGGCTTGTGACGTACTGTATTTTCTGTTTACCATTCGTTGACTTTAGTATGTTATTGTTGGCAGGTACCCGAGGATTCGGTTAGCCATGGTTTGTGAAAGATGGATGGGAGGAGTGTCAAACTTTTAATATCTATGTTTAATAAAATAAAAATCCCTACCACATGAGTGATCCCTGCTTCCCTCCGCGGAGGGCCTTTCTTTTACTTTTATGTTGAGTCTCCATCTTCTAAATTTATGCACAGTTGAGAGAGCATTTTTGCCATTCTTAGTTCTACATGCATTGTCCCATGAACATCAATAATTACTTCATGATGTGATATCATTTGTTCTTAAATTATTTGCTCTAGTCTTCCTCATAAACTTTGAAGGTTTCCTGGCATTTATGTTTTTCCCCACTCTTAAGGACTAGCGAAATATCACTTTGCCATGATGAAAAGCTATTGCTTTTCTTTATTATTAAAGTTCTATTTATCATGTTTGTGTTTGAAGTTCTATGATCTCAGCTTGCATATGCCTTTACATTTTTATGATCAAGATTATGTTAGTAGCATGTCACCTCAGAAATTATTGTTTTATCGTTTACCTACTCGAGGACGAGTAGGAACTAAGCTTGGGGATGCTTGATACGTCTCCAACGTATCTATATTTTCTGATGCTCCATGATGATATTATGCCAATTGCTACATGTTTTCTCCCTTCTTTATGTCATTTTTACACGTTTTTTGGGACTAACCTATTAACAAGATGCCAAGTGCCAATTTCCTGTTTTCTGCTGTTTTTGGTTTCAGAAAAGTTGTTCTGGAAATATTCTCGGAATTGGACCCCACAAACCCTGAAGTGCCTATTTTCCCCGGAAGCATCCAGAAGACCGAAGAGGAGACGAAGAGGGGCATCAGGGGGCCCACACCATGGGGTGGCGCCCCCCTTCGCCGCGCCAGGGGGTGGTGTGGGCCCCCCAGGGCTCCACCGCCTCTGCCCTTTCGCCTATTTATTCCCCTCGGATGGAAAACCCTAAACACCTGATCAAATATCCCCGAAAAGTTCCGCAGCCGCCGTCACCATCAACCTTAGATCAGGTGGGTTCTGAAGCTGTCTCCGGCACCCTGCCGGAGAGGAAATCATCACCGGAGGCCTCTACATCACCATGCCCGCCTCCGGAGTGATGCGTGAGTAGTTCATCCTTGGACTATGGGTCCATAGCAGCATCTAGATGATTGTCTTCACCTCATATGCCTCCATGTTTAGAGCTCGTGAGCTTCCTAACATGATCGAGATTGATCTTATGTAATTCTATGTGTTGTGTTTACTGGGATCCTATGATATTGAACTTATGCCAAGTTGATTATAGTCTTTATTGCATATGTTATTTGTGATCTTGCATGCTTTCCGTTGCTAGTGGTTGCTCTGGCCAAGTAGTTGCTAGTGACTCCAAGAGGGAGTATTTATGCTCGATAGTGGGTTCATGCCTCCTCTTCGCCTTGCTCGAGTGACAGAAACTTGAAGGGGGAGGATGTGTTGTTGCCATTAGGGATAAAACAACGGTGAGAGTGCCCGCGTGCATAATTATTGCTTACATTACACACTTCGTTTAATGCAGTTATTTGTTGCTTGCAACTTAATACCTAAGGGGGTTCGGATGATAATCTGAGGGTGGATTATTAGTCATAGATGTCGTTGGATTACGGTCTATGTATATTGTTGTAATGCCTGCTCTAAATATCATAGTAGTCATCATGTCATGAATGTGCACTACGGTGCAACCTTTAGTTGTCAATTGCCCAACTGTAATTTGTTCACCCATCATGCTATCTTTTATGGAGAGACACCACTAGTGAACCTATGAACCCCGGTCCATTTTGCTATACTGTTAAACCAACCACCACAATTTCCTGCTTTCTTTACTTACTGCAAGCATACATTATTTTCCACACTATACGTCTAATCTTTTTTTTTGGCAAGACCGGTGAGATTGACAACCTCACTGTACCGTTGGGACAAAGTATTTTGGTTGTGTTGTGTGCAGGTTCCACGTTGTTGCTGACACCAGTGAGCCATCACCACCGTCAGTGGCATCAACCTTCCGAAGGTCCTCTTTCTCCTACCAGATTGATAACCTTTGTTCTTAACTAAGGGGAATTTCCTACCGCTGTGCTCATCACACCCTCCTCTTGGGGTATCCCAACACACAACATCAGAGCCCTCCTCTACAATAGAAGATCAAGCCAAGGAGCCAAGTGATGCACCTAACCAAGAACATGTTAAAGACCCTCCTCTCATTGACCAAGTTACTACACAATATGCAACCACTCCTATCATTAAAGCTAGTCAAGGTCAAGGCCAAGATCAACCATCCTCATCCTCCTCTCCTCAAGTTGAAGCTAGTTTTGAAGCTGATGATGCTGATGATCACGGTCAAGTTGGTCAAGACGGGGACCCAAATGATCAAGTTATTCCTCCTTGCAATAATGAGGAGATCGAAGCCCGTCATGCTAGAAGGATAAGAAGATCTTTGAAGCATATTGATGCCCAAGACAACAAAGTGTTGGAAGATGTTCAAGCTAGAAGATCCACAAGAAGGAAATTGACTCATTTTAGTGAGCATCAAGCTCACATATCTATAGTGGAACCAAAGAAAGTGTTTGAAGATCTTGAGGACTCTGATTGGTTTGAAGCTATGCATGATGAGATCAATAACTTTGAGCACACTAAGGTTTGGAAGCTAGTTGAGAAACCCAAATATTGCCACAATGTTATTGGCACTAAGTGGAGATTCAAGAACAAACAAGATGAGCATGGCATTTTCATAAGGAACAAGGCAAGATTGGTGGCTCAAGGCTACACTCAAGTGGAAGGCATTGACTTTGATGAGACCTATGCTCCAGTGGCTTGCCTTGAGTCCATCCGTATCCTTCTTGCATATGCATCTTTGCATAATTTCAAGTTGCAACAAATGGATGTCAAAAGTGATTTCTTGAATTGTCCACTAAAAGAGGAGGTATATGTTAAGCAACCTCCGGGGTTCGAGAACCTCAACTTTCCGAACCATGTCTACAAGCTTGATAAGGTGCTCTATGGACTTAAACAAGCACCGTGTGCGTGGTATGAGCACCTTAGAGAGTTATTGGAAGATCGTGGTTTTGAAGTTGGGAAGATCGACCCCACCCTTTTCACAAAGAGGGTAAAGGGAGAGCTTTTCATATGCCAACTCTATGTGGACGATATTATCTTTGGCTCAACTAACCAAGCTTTTAATAATGAGTTCTCAAAGCTTATGACTGACAGGTTTGAGATGTCCATGATGGGATAGCTTAAATTCTTCCTTGGCTTTGAGATCAAATAATTGGCTCGTGGGACTTTCATTTCTCAAGCCAAGTACACCCAAGACATGCTCAAGAGGTTTAATTTCCAAGGTGCAAAAATGAAGTCATCTCCTATGCAAGCAAATGCCACATCAAGCGCATTCCGGATGGTAAAGATGTGGACCAAAAGTTGTATCGTTCTATGATTGGTTCTTTGCTTTACCTTTGTGCATCTAGGCCCGATATCATTTTTACTGTAGGTGTGTGTGCAAGGTACCAAGCGGATCCTAAAGAAAGCCACTTAGTGGCGGTCCATATGATATTTCGGTATTTGGTTGATACCTCAAGGTTTGGTTTGTGGTACCCAAAGGGGGCACAATTCTCTTTGAACGGCTACACGGACTCAGATTGGACCGATGATCAAGATGATAGGAAGTATACTTCCGGGGCTTGCCAATTTCTTGGTAGGTCCTTGGTGAGTTGGTCTTCCAAGAAGCAAAATTGTATATCTCTCTCCACCGCCGAAGCCGAGTACGTGTCGGCCGCTAGTGCTTGCACCCAATTGCTATGGATGAGGCAAACCCTCAAAGAGTATTATGTTCACTTGGAGAAGGTGCCTCTCATGTGTGACAATGAAAGTGTCATCAAGATCGCCTACAACCCCGTGCAACACACAAGGACGAAGCGTATTGATATTCGTCATCATTTTATCCGGGATCATGTGGCAAGAGGTGATATTGAACTAGCATATGTCCCCACCAAGGATAATCTCACGGACATCTTCATGAAGCCTCTCGATGATGCAAGATTCATGTTCTTGAGGAATGAGCTAAATATCATTGATTCTAGAAGTTTGACTTGAAGATCTTGCACACAACCCTATAGTTGATACGTGTTTGGGTTTAGGTGTAGGCATGGAAATAGGGGGAGTGTTATCCTAACACATTGGCTTCTCCCTCCCCCTATTATGCCCATAGCAAAAATTCATTGTTATCTTTTTTTCTAATGTCAAATTGTGAGCTTCAATGTTGAGTATTGGCCATGCGCCCAAGATATATCTTCTCGGTGTCATACCATGATCTCTTACATGGTGGTTTAGGCCACCAACCTCTTCTTTGTGAAGAGTTGGATCTTAGTTTGGGTTTATTTGATATTTGATTGCATTTCTCTTGCTTTTCCCTAGCTAAGTGTTTTCGTAGGAAAATCTCACTCACTTGGTCTTTTGTTGTTTGATTCTTACAAATGAGCGGGATAAGTACTACTTCCACTTTGGTGTTTCTATCCTAAGCCTTTCTACCCCAAAACCAAACTCTATCTAGCACATTTGTCACTCCATTGAAACTAGGAAGTTTCGAATTAGAAGGCAGCCAGAATTTCCGGTTCAGTTTTGAACCGGAATATCCGGTTCATACTTGAATCGGAATATCCGGTCCGGCGAGTCTGCACATAACTGGAGGGGCATGGGGTGGAGAGGCAGTTCCTGCCTTTCTCCCCAAGTCCTCTTCTCCACCAAATCCCCGCCTCTACGATTCTTGGCCTCCCGTGCCACTTCCTCCACGGAATCTGCGAGTTCTTGTCCGGATCTCGTTCTCCATCACCTTGGGATCATTTCCATCCAAGGATCTTCATCCATGGACGCGGGTAATTTTCATATATTTGGATCTTGGTTCCCTTACCCTATCTCTCTATGGATGTGTGTTTTTCTTGACAATGCTTGGTAGTGGATGTTCCCTAGGGTATCTTATGCATGCTAGAGACAATAGGTTAGATTCCCGTATCACCGATTGTAACATCCCAAGTCTGAAAAATAGCCTTTAGAATGTTTGCTATCTGTTATTTTATGTTTTGCATCATGGCATCATGTTGATTGCATTTGTTTTGTTTGTTTTCCATTTGTTTTCCTTTGTTTTCTATTTGAATTTCAAACCAAAACTCAAACCTTTTGTTTCATCCTTGTGATGTTACAATTTCCAAAATGTTATTTCAAATAAAACAACCAATTGGCTTTCATATCTTTCCACATTGATCAACTAATAAATTGGTGCTTTGTTTCAAATAAATAAATTCCCAAATTGCTTCCAATTATTTCATATTGGATCAACTCTTAAATTGTTGCTTAATTCAATCAATCACTTAATCAATTAATCAATTAATTTCAAATTGTTTCCAAATTCAAAGCAAAATCATCATCAACAACTCATTTGGAAACTATAAAATCAGTCCAATAATTCTAACCCAACTAATGATAGGGTTCACCCTATCAAATTGTGGTTTCTATCTCAATTAACCAAATATTCCAATTTCAAATCAAATTCTTTCAAATAACACCAACTTCCAAGACATGAAATTACCAAACCATTCTAATGTTTTAATCAAATTAAATCTTTGGGGTTCCCCTAATAAACATGTTGATCTTTTTAATAAAAACCAAATAAGAAGCATTCTTTTAAATATTGACTTAAATTGCAAAACAACAATTAAAAATTTAATCTTCTGCAAAACCCAAACTTGGCATTTGTTTTCTTCTAACCTAACTAGCTAACACTAATTTTTATAACATTTCTATTAACTTAAAAAGCCTTCTTTTCCTCCTTTTGGTTCTATGCAAAAAAAAATAATAAGAACAAATAACTAAAACTAAGGGAGAGGGGCATGGCCCATTCTTTTTCTCTCCTACACCCCAGCCCATCTAACCGAGTTGGCCCAGTACCCCTTCAGCAGTTCGCTGTCGTCCTCCTCGCTATGATGTCACCTCGGTACGGCATGGCTCTGCACCGCTCGATCGCCTCCACCCCACGCCGATTTGTCGCCGTACATGCCTTCCTCCCCCTTAAGTAGCTCACTTCCCCCCTCTACCAACCCTGCTAGCCCTAGCTCCCCAAGCCGCGCCGCCATCTTCCTCCCTCTCCCTGGAACTGCTGTCTCTGAACCCTGCCAACAACACACCGAACACCACCGTAGCTCCCCCTCTGCCCCTCATCGCGGTGCCACCACAGTTGCTACGAGGATGAGCCGACGGCGGGAATGGAACGAGGACAGCACCCGCTCCAAGTTCCGTGTAGTCGTCAACGGCTGTTACCGCCCAGGACGCCGCCGCCGTGCTCCTTTAGCCGCGGCCATCCTCCTGCTGTCCGGCCACGGGCGGTCTGCACCGACCGCCTCCAGCTGCCCCGATCGCCTCCAGAGCGCCAAGGTGAGGCCGTCCCCCCTCCGGTTCCCTCCCTCCTTTCCTCTAGGTCACCGCACCAACCCCACGGCGCCCCTAGTTTTCCCCCGGCGAGCAACCTTCCAGCGCTGGCCATGGCCTATCGATCTGCTGCTGCATCTGTTCGGTTGCAGATTCAGTTAGTTTCAGAAAAATATTCCGCAGCCACACCTTAACCTTTCGCGCACCCCCTTACCTGACAAAGGAGCAAGCACACCGCAGTGGTGCTGCTCTCTGTGTACGAGCAGGAGGTGGTGGGTTCGATCCCCACCCCTCGCAGTCCCACATTTCTTTTCCAATTATTTTTCCAGACCCAATAATTTGTCAGAAATCACACCAAGGTCCTTGCTATTATTTTCTAGACCCCTGCTAATTATTTCTAAGTCCCTAATGGTTTAAAAATGGCAGATTTGCACCCAATTTTGGAAATTGCATAAATAAATCATTTTAACTCCAATTCCAACATTTTTTATATGTTTTCAATACCAAATTAAATGTTCTTTTCAAATATAAAATTTGTTTACTATTTTGAATATTTTAAATTGGTGCAAAATTTGAAAACTTGTCAAATTCACTTAAATTTGCAAAATTCATAACTTGCTCATAAAAATTCCAAATTTCACAAACCAAATATGTTTTCCAATCAATTCTTCATGTACTTTCCAAATATAAATTTTGTTTGCTGTTTTGAATAATTTAAATTGCTGAAAACAACTGTTTCTTGTTTATTGCATTTAAAATTGCCAAAATAATAACTTGCTCATTTTAAATCCAATTTCCACAAATGAAATATGTTTTCCATGCAAAATTAAACCCCCTTTCCAAATATAAATTTTGTTTCATGTTTTGAATAATTAAAATTGGTTAAATGATTTAAACCTTGTTTAAATCATTTAATATTGTTAAATTTATCACTTGATCAAAACAAATTCTTTTGGGACATATAAAATATGTTTTACAACCATAAAAGTATAAACTTTTCAAATATGAATCCCACTTAATTTTTAAAACAAATAAAAATTCAAATAAGTTCATGTTTGAATTAAATTCATTTAATTCTTGCTTAAACTTGTTTAATTCATAAATAAATCATTTGAAATCCTTTCTCAACAAGTGAAACATGTAATCCACCCAAAATCTTGTGTTCTTTTCAAATATAAACTTTGTTATCTATTTTGAACAATTTAACTTGATGAAAACAACAAATTCTTGTGTGGCACCTTTAAGTAACCAAAATTCCAACACTTAATAAATGAATTTCTAAACTTGTTAAGCCTTATTTCCATTTGGTTCTATTGTTGTTATTTTGTTGTTTTCCTCATCCATGCATCATGCTAATCCACTTTCATATGATGATTAGTTGTAAAACAATTAATTCAACCATAATTCATGGGCTTTCCAGATGCAATCCAATTGCATATGGGTCCATTTAATCCTGTTTCTATCTTGTCAACTAGTTTATTTTGATGCATCTATTAACATGACATGCATCATCCCATGTTTGTGCACCTATGCCATTATATTGATTGTTTATCTTTCTGCAATGTTTGTTTGCTTCTTCCCGGATATACGACGACGTTGAGACCGACGATACTTACGACATCCCTTCTAAGGATTTAGCTCAGTACCAGGCTACTGGGTTTGCAGGCAAGTTATCACTCACATGAACCACTGTGTTCCTTTCAACATTGGTTACCGCTACTTTCCGTTGTCTATTTCTGCTAGCCTTAGTAGTAGTTGTTTCTGTTGCGAACCTATCACATGTATCCTTTAACCCTGATATTGCCTCACCTCCATACCTATAACCATTGCTTGTTGCCCGTGTCTTACTAGCATGCTTAGGTTGTTTTGCTCGAGTCTGTTACCCGTTACTTTCAGTTACTATATTCTATTATGTTCTGGGGGCTCGATGTTAATCAATCAATCATGCTAATGATATTGTTAAATAATAAATTTGATGATAAGGCACCGGCAGGAGGCCCATGAGAGGTTTTGGAGCCTGCTAGTGTCGACCCTAATAGGCAAAGGGTCTTGTCTACTGATCCATGATGAGCGCACTACCCGCATTTGGGAAGCGAGTATGGGCGCCCCCCTCAACTTGACCTGATTCGCATCTCGTCCAAATCGCCTCATTTAGTTCGTGTTTTCCATTTGCCGCATCATGTTTTTGCGAGCCCAGGCCAGGGTGGAACTTTTGTAGTCGGCATATAGGGGGACACGTTCTTAGAGTGCTATGAGGGTCCATTTTCTTCTGGGCTCGATTAGCCGTGCGCCCAAGGTTCTTTGGGCTTGATGCGAAGAATGGTTGGTTGTGTTGAGTGCCCCGCTTGGTGGGGTGATCTCCCATCTGGCGGGCCATTCATGAGTGTACGGCCAAATTGGTGCAACCCTGCAGGGATAATCTTCTCGAGAAGCCGTGTTTTCCGCGGTTATGGATTACTTGGTGAAAGTACTGGCTAACAAGTACTCAGGACAACTTTAACCTAATGATTAACATGTTACACCCGATGATTAATAACTTGACTAGTAATAGGTTGATGACACAATAACTTGATTCACTTTAATGCAACTGTGTGAGTTATCCTCGGATCGCTTCTTTGGATAAGGGGCGAGATCCAGGATGGGTTTGTTTGAAGTTATCTTTCAGTTGGTTACAATCCTCGATCTTATCCCCTTTTCTGTTAGCCGGAAGTGGTAGAATCTCTGTAGTTGGTTAGCGCAGCCAGTTGCAGCATCTTTTATATCCCCTTCTTTCCTTTGAACCCAAAGCATCTGTGCTTGGTGTTGACGGGTTACACTTTGGTGAACTGTGAGTCTTGCTTGCCAGTACGTTGGTGTACTGACCCCTTTGGGGCTGTGGTTTACGCAGACGACGTTTCCGAGGATCTACATGGTGGCTACTATGTGAAGTTTGACGAGACTGCGGACGAGTGGATAGCGGACCCGGGCAGGATCCGAGACTTCGTGGATGGGCTCCGTCTGTTTGTTTCCGGCCTCTTAGGCCTATTTGGTTCTTGTCTGTACTCAGACATGTTGAATGCTTCCGCTGAATTGTAATGATGTATTGTTGGGGCATGTGCCCTCTGAATGATTGTATTTGCTATCTCTGCTCTAATGAGAGCCAATTGCAACTTATTTCACTCTTTTGTGTCGTAGAGATCTGTTGTGATATCACTTGTTAAACGCCGTTGACGTACCATGTGTGTATGGTTGAAGTACGTCGACGGAAGTGCCTTTGATCTCTAGTGGATAGTTTACATCGACGATGGAATAGCAGGGCTTGTGTTGTCGCGCATAAGCGCAGGCCTACCAGGAAGCTGGGACGTGGGAGCAGTTATGCCCCATAATCCAAGCATCTGCTATCCAGTTCGTACGGTGAGTATCCCCTAGAAATCAGGGTGCGACAAATGGTATCAGAGCCTGTCTGCCTGTAGGATCCCCTTTTACTGGTCGCAGTTGAGTCTAGAAACTATTTTGTAACTATATAGGAAAAATGAAACGTGAGAGTAGGAATTCTGTTCTTTTTCTTCTTTCCCCACCCACCCTCCCTTTTCTGGTAAGGAAGTGCAACGTTGTTTTCTATTCTCATCTAAACTTTCAAGTTAGGATTTCACGAATTCTGGTTTCTCTAGGATGGTTATATCTACTAGACCATAGGAATGGAGGTGGTTGTGACATGATTTATCATGTTGCCTACTCATGATTGAGAACGGTGGCAAATAGGCCCCGGAAGCAAATCCTCTATTCCTTAAGCAGTAGATATTGATCCTTTAGAAGCCCGGATGGGTTTTCCATAGTACCTCAGGAGTTTTTGGTCTCGTTTTCCCCGGTGTTGCTTCGTTATCCTGTTCTTTTAAAGAACCTATTCGTCCGTTGAAATCTTGTTGTTGTTTTCCATTTCAATTCTTCTACCGGCGTCTAATCAAAGTTTTCCCCGTTCATCTGCTAAACTCTATTCCAGCTAAAGTGTTATTTGATACCGGAGCATCACATTACTTTATGTCAAGATCTTTTCCAAAACATACTACCCAATTCTGATTCCACTAAGCAATCAAATCTCTGTTCACTCTCCGGAATCTCAAATGTTGACTTCCAACATAAGTAAGAACAATCCAATTCTAATGGGAGGCCACATATTCCTCGTTACTCCCATATTGCTGATTCTGACATTGATCTCATTCTTGGGTTGGATTGATGTCAATAACTCTGTTCCACCCTTATTACAGATAGTCTATTCTCCGAAGGAATCAAATTCTATCCAGCGATACACCCTCCATACAAAACCTATACCTCTACTAATATGTTCCGGTGGTTTCCAAATTCCCTGACGTCTATCCAAGGTGCAGGATGTGTTTCACGTGTAACAACTCAAGTGGATCTTCCCAAGAAGTTTCCGGACCTTTTCTTTTCTCAGCAGGAATCTCGGGGCGCGATTCCTTCAAGGGGGGGCGTTTTGTAACATCCCAAGTCTGAAAAATAGCCTTTAGAATGTTTGCTATCTGTTATTTTATGTTTTGCATCATGGCATCATGTTGATTGCATTTGTTTTGTTTGTTTTCCATTTGTTTTCCTTTGTTTTCTATTTGAATTTCAAACCAAAACTCAAACCTTTTGTTTCATCCTTGTGATGTTACAATTTCCAAAATGTTATTTCAAATAAAACAACCAATTGGCTTTCATATCTTTCCACATTGATCAACTAATAAATTTGTGCTTTGTTTCAAATAAATAAATTCCCAAATTGCTTCCAATTATTTCATATTGGATCAACTCTTAAATTGTTGCTTAATTCAATCAATCACTTAATCAATTAATCAATTAATTTCAAATTGTTTCCAAATTCAAAGCAAAATCATCATCAACAACTCATTTGGAAACTATAAAATCAGTCCAATAATTCTAACCCAACTAATGATAGGGTTCACCCTATCAAATTGTGGTTTCTATCTCAATTAACCAAATATTCCAATTTCAAATCAAATTCTTTCAAATAACACCAACTTCCAAGACATGAAATTACCAAACCATTCTAATGTTTTAATCAAATTAAATCTTTGGGGTTCCCCTAATAAACATGTTGATCTTTTTAATAAAAACCAAATAAGAAGCATTCTTTTAAATATTGACTTAAATTGCAAAACAACAATTAAAAATTTAATCTTCTGCAAAACCCAAACTTGGCATTTGTTTTCTTCTAACCTAACTAGCTAACACTAATTTTTATAACATTTCTATTAACTTAAAAAGCCTTCTTTTCCTCCTTTTGGTTCTATGCAAAAAAAAATAATAAGAACAAATAACTAAAACTAAGGGAGAGGGGCATGGCCCATTCTTTTTCTCTCCTACACCCCAGCCCATCTAACCGAGTTGGCCCAGTACCCCTTCAGCAGTTCGCTGTCGTCCTCCTCGCTATGATGTCACCTCGGTACGGCATGGCTCTGCACCGCTCGATCGCCTCCACCCCACGCCGATTTGTCGCCGTACATGCCTTCCTCCCCCTTAAGTAGCTCACTTCCCCCCTCTACCAACCCTGCTAGCCCTAGCTCCCCAAGCCGCGCCGCCATCTTCCTCCCTCTCCCTGGAACTGCTGTCTCTGAACCCTGCCAACAACACACCGAACACCACCGTAGCTCCCCCTCTGCCCCTCATCGCGGTGCCACCACAGTTGCTACGAGGATGAGCCGACGGCGGGAATGGAACGAGGACAGCACCCGCTCCAAGTTCCGTGTAGTCGTCAACGGCTGTTACCGCCCAGGACGCCGCCGCCGTGCTCCTTTAGCCGCGGCCATCCTCCTGCTGTCCGGCCACGGGCGGTCTGCACCGACCGCCTCCAGCTGCCCCGATCGCCTCCAGAGCGCCAAGGTGAGGCCGTCCCCCCTCCGGTTCCCTCCCTCCTTTCCTCTAGGTCACCGCACCACCCCCACGGCGCCCCTAGTTTTCCCCCGGCGAGCAACCTTCCAGCGCTGGCCATGGCCTATCGATCTGCTGCTGCATCTGTTCGGTTGCAGATTCAGTTAGTTTCAGAAAAATATTCCGCAGCCACACCTTAACCTTTCGCGCACCCCCTTACCTGACAAAGGAGCAAGCACACCGCAGTGGTGCTGCTCTCTGTGTACGAGCAGGAGGTGGTGGGTTCGATCCCCACCCCTCGCAGTCCCACATTTCTTTTCCAATTATTTTTCCAGACCCAATAATTTGTCAGAAATCACACCAAGGTCCTTGCTATTATTTTCTAGACCCCTGCTAATTATTTCTAAGTCCCTAATGGTTTAAAAATGGCAGATTTGCACCCAATTTTGGAAATTGCATAAATAAATCATTTTAACTCCAATTCCAACATTTTTTATATGTTTTCAATACCAAATTAAATGTTCTTTTCAAATATAAAATTTGTTTACTATTTTGAATATTTTAAATTGGTGCAAAATTTGAAAACTTGTCAAATTCACTTAAATTTGCAAAATTCATAACTTGCTCATAAAAATTCCAAATTTCACAAACCAAATATGTTTTCCAATCAATTCTTCATGTACTTTCCAAATATAAATTTTGTTTGCTGTTTTGAATAATTTAAATTGCTGAAAACAACTGTTTCTTGTTTATTGCATTTAAAATTGCCAAAATAATAACTTGCTCATTTTAAATCCAATTTCCACAAATGAAATATGTTTTCCATGCAAAATTAAACCCCCTTTCCAAATATAAATTTTGTTTCATGTTTTGAATAATTAAAATTGGTTAAATGATTTAAACCTTGTTTAAATCATTTAATATTGTTAAATTTATCACTTGATCAAAACAAATTCTTTTGGGACATATAAAATATGTTTTACAACCATAAAAGTATAAACTTTTCAAATATGAATCCCACTTAATTTTTAAAACAAATAAAAATTCAAATAAGTTCATGTTTGAATTAAATTCATTTAATTCTTGCTTAAACTTGTTTAATTCATAAATAAATCATTTGAAATCCTTTCTCAACAAGTGAAACATGTAATCCACCCAAAATCTTGTGTTCTTTTCAAATATAAACTTTGTTATCTATTTTGAACAATTTAACTTGATGAAAACAACAAATTCTTGTGTGGCACCTTTAAGTAACCAAAATTCCAACACTTAATAAATGAATTTCTAAACTTGTTAAGCCTTATTTCCATTTGGTTCTATTGTTGTTATTTTGTTGTTTTCCTCATCCATGCATCATGCTAATCCACTTTCATATGATGATTAGTTGTAAAACAATTAATTCAACCATAATTCATTGGCTTTCCAGATGCAATCCAATTGCATATGGGTCCATTTAATCCTGTTTCTATCTTGTCAACTAGTTTATTTTGATGCATCTATTAACATGACATGCATCATCCCATGTTTGTGCACCTATGCCATTATATTGATTGTTTATCTTTCTGCAATGTTTGTTTGCTTCTTCCCGGATATACGACGACGTTGAGACCGACGATACTTACGACATCCCTTCTAAGGATTTAGCTCAGTACCAGGCTACTGGGTTTGCAGGCAAGTTATCACTCACATGAACCACTGTGTTCCTTTCAACATTGGTTACCGCTACTTTCCGTTGTCTATTTCTGCTAGCCTTAGTAGTAGTTGTTTCTGTTGCGAACCTATCACATGTATCCTTTAACCCTGATATTGCCTCACCTCCATACCTATAACCATTGCTTGTTGCCCGTGTCTTACTAGCATGCTTAGGTTGTTTTGCTCGAGTCTGTTACCCGTTACTTTCAGTTACTATATTCTATTATGTTCTGGGGGCTCGATGTTAATCAATCAATCATGCTAATGATATTGTTAAATAATAAATTTGATGATAAGGCACCGGCAGGAGGCCCATGAGAGGTTTTGGAGCCTGCTAGTGTCGACCCTAATAGGCAAAGGGTCTTGTCTACTGATCCATGATGAGCGCACTACCCGCATTTGGGAAGCGAGTATGGGCGCCCCCCTCAACTTGACCTGATTCGCATCTCGTCCAAATCGCCTCATTTAGTTCGTGTTTTCCATTTGCCGCATCATGTTTTTGCGAGCCCAGGCCAGGGTGGAACTTTTGTAGTCGGCATATAGGGGGACACGTTCTTAGAGTGCTATGAGGGTCCATTTTCTTCTGGGCTCGATTAGCCGTGCGCCCAAGGTTCTTTGGGCTTGATGCGAAGAATGGTTGGTTGTGTTGAGTGCCCCGCTTGGTGGGGTGATCTCCCATCTGGCGGGCCATTCATGAGTGTACGGCCAAATTGGTGCAACCCTGCAGGGATAATCTTCTCGAGAAGCCGTGTTTTCCGCGGTTATGGATTACTTGGTGAAAGTACTGGCTAACAAGTACTCAGGACAACTTTAACCTAATGATTAACATGTTACACCCGATGATTAATAACTTGACTAGTAATAGGTTGATGACACAATAACTTGATTCACTTTAATGCAACTGTGTGAGTTATCCTCGGATCGCTTCTTTGGATAAGGGGCGAGATCCAGGATGGGTTTGTTTGAAGTTATCTTTCAGTTGGTTACAATCCTCGATCTTATCCCCTTTTCTGTTAGCCGGAAGTGGTAGAATCTCTGTAGTTGGTTAGCGCAGCCAGTTGCAGCATCTTTTATATCCCCTTCTTTCCTTTGAACCCAAAGCATCTGTGCTTGGTGTTGACGGGTTACACTTTGGTGAACTGTGAGTCTTGCTTGCCAGTACGTTGGTGTACTGACCCCTTTGGGGCTGTGGTTTACGCAGACGACGTTTCCGAGGATCTACATGGTGGCTACTATGTGAAGTTTGACGAGACTGCGGACGAGTGGATAGCGGACCCGGGCAGGATCCGAGACTTCGTGGATGGGCTCCGTCTGTTTGTTTCCGGCCTCTTAGGCCTATTTGGTTCTTGTCTGTACTCAGACATGTTGAATGCTTCCGCTGAATTGTAATGATGTATTGTTGGGGCATGTGCCCTCTGAATGATTGTATTTGCTATCTCTGCTCTAATGAGAGCCAATTGCAACTTATTTCACTCTTTTGTGTCGTAGAGATCTGTTGTGATATCACTTGTTAAACGCCGTTGACGTACCATGTGTGTATGGTTGAAGTACGTCGACGGAAGTGCCTTTGATCTCTAGTGGATAGTTTACATCGACGATGGAATAGCAGGGCTTGTGTTGTCGCGCATAAGCGCAGGCCTACCAGGAAGCTGGGACGTGGGAGCAGTTATGCCCCATAATCCAAGCATCTGCTATCCAGTTCGTACGGTGAGTATCCCCTAGAAATCAGGGTGCGACACCGATCTAGTTTTTGAATCTAGGCAAGGATCAATCTAGTGCTGGAATTGTGCACCCGGAATATCCGATTCAGTATTGAACCGGAATATCTGGTTGAGTTCTGTCCCGAATTTCACCAATACTGTTTTGCTCCTAACTAGAATTGATTCTTGATAGTTGGGTGGATTCTTCCCTATTTTTTATCAGTATGATTCCTTCATTGATGACATGTGTGCACTTACCCCCATTGCTTCCTTCTATGTTATTCCTTCACAGGTAGCTCTCACGCTGATAAGTTGGACCCTCGCAAGCGTCCTTCGTACAAGGACACTAATGATGAGGACCCTAGTGACCCTCGTCCTCCAAGGAAAGTCGTTGCCAAGGGGAAGACCAAGTCTGTTGCCACTAAGCCATCCTCAAAGAAGAAAAAGGGCATAGGAATCAGGAAGAGCTACAAGTATGATGTGACCACTCAGGAGTTTGCATAGATTCGTCAGGGGATTGGTACAACACTCCAAGAGATATGGAGTGTGAGGATGCTCGGTTCTGGTGCAAGGAGCAGTCCTACATCTTTGCTGACATATATTCTGATTACAAGTTTCCAATTCGTCAAATGCATCCCACCAGGTTCCAGATGATTAAGGATAAGGAAGAATTTGCTGATGCTTCTAGTATCATTGAGAGGTTTGGTCTTGTGAAGATTTTGGAGACTCCTTTCCCCTACAACACCGATCTCGTTGTTCAGTTCATGTCCACTCTGGTTTTTGACTCCGGTGTTCCGTGCTATTTGAAGTGGATGACCCAGTCCACTCCTTGTGAGTCTCCATTTCACAGGCTGGGCCATTTTCTTGGTTACAAGCACATCTTTCATCCTCCACTTGGTCACCGTATGCATGGTATGGAGAGACCTCAATAGGGGAGGACTATGGCAGAGATGTATGCTCCAGGATACACTGTTGGGAAGTTGGAAGGGCTCCTCCGATTCTATGATCAGCTCGTGCGCCTCTTCCGGTCATTCTTGGTCCCTAGTGGAGGTAACAATGATGCTCTCACCAGCCCGCTTTGTAACCTTCTGATTCTGGCAAAGCAGTGTATGGAGGATGAGGACCCTACTGCTTCCTATACTGTGGATGTCATGGATATTATCTTCAATGAACTACACAATGCTATGATTGGTGGGAACACCATTCCTTATGGACCCTATATTATGATGTTGATCAAGGATACCATGAAGAGAGACTTCAGTGAGCTGCCGTTGCAAGACCATGCCTTCAAGAAGTTGTATGTCAAGAGGAATAAGGATGTATGTGCTCCTGTTCCTCTTCATGAGGGTGGTTCCTCTATGGGAGGTGTTGCCCCTTCTAGTGCTCGCATGAATGACCCCTCCACCACTTTGCGCAATGTCAGGAAGCTTTCCTGGTTTCATCGCAATGTGTTGTGCATGAAGGTGGATATACACAAGGAGCAGTACCAGGCCTACCGCAGGGACACTGCTATGTCCATCTCTCATCGTCAGATTCGTCACCATGTGAGTGGTGCTACTGGAGATCTTCTTGATTCCCTTGTTCCAGAGTCTTATTCTCAGTGGGCTGCCAGAGACTATACCCCTTAGGAGCGGATTGAGGAGGCTCTTCGTTCCACTGCTGCTTCTTCCAGTACCCATGTAGGTGATGATTTCGAGGAGGAAGATGAGGATGTGGACGAGGATCAGGAGTCAGCCGGGGAGGAGTCTGAGCACTCGGATGCTTAGCTTGTCTATGGGATGCTAGCATCACTACCTATCTCCTTTTTGGTGTCTCGATGCCAAAGGGGGAGAAGTAGTATTAGGCCTACGGGATTTGCATGGGTTTCGGGCACAAGCATATGCTTTTACCATTTCTTGAGAGCTTGTGTCCATTTAGTCCTATTCGTGAACTATTTGCTATTTGTTATCTCGTTTAAAACTATGTGCTATTATGTGTTGTGAGACTATGGTAATATGGTTATTTGGTTATCTATGTTGAGGATATTATCTATTATTGTGCTTCAGACATTATCTCTCCGCACATGGTATCTCTCTCAAATTCCTCAACATATTGGTTATAGTATTTATTGGCATGTTTGTTTTACTTGTTGGAAAATTACTCTCCGTAGGGATTTTGCACATTTTACTTTTGAGGCAAACAAAATATATGCATATGTGTAGGGGGAGCAATTTCCATGTTATTTCAAGCATGTACTCGTCAAGGTTTTATTGCAAATCTAAGTATTGTCATCTAACACCAAAAAGGGGGAGATTGGAAGTGCATTTCGTTTTTCCGATGTTTTGTGTGTTAGTTAACAATACTAAGTACATTATTTATCGATGTGTTTAGTGTGTAGGTGTTATACTTAACATCCGCATCGATCACCAAAAAGATCGGTGAAGATTGGCCATTGACATTTGGGACAGAGAGGAGCCGGATTATTCTAACCGGATATTCCGGTTAGGATGGTTTCTGTCCAGTTCAGGACAGAGATGAGCCGGAATAGTTGAACCGGATTATTTATGAAGTACCGGATATTCCGATTGAGCAAGTTTTGCTCAAAATCGACTAAGGACTGAAGCCTCAAGTCATAGAACCCAACCGGATTATTTGAACCGGATTATTTCGTGTCAACCAAAATATCCGGTTCAGGTGCCTGCGCCGGGCAGAAGCCAGCCGGATTATTGTTACCGGATTATTCACCCTCATTCAGATAATCCGGTAGAAGTCAACAAGTTTGTTTCAGATCTGGAGAAAGAAGCCAACCGGATATTTCGGTCCAAACTTGGACCGGATATTCCGGTACACCATTTCTTGCTCAAACAGCTAGATTTGAAAAGGGGTATAAATACCCCTCCTCTTCCTCCTTGAGCTCTAGTTCGTCCCAAGCATTGAATAACATTTATTGAGATCACCGAATCATCAATTACTCCCAATCCCTCTCACCAAACTTGTTGATCTTTGGAGGATTGATGGAGAAGGCCCCGATCTACATCTTCACTGAGTCGTTCTTCATTTCCCCCTCATATTCTTGAGGGATTTGAGTCTAGGGTTTCCATTTGTGGAGAACCTAGACCTCTTGCTACTCTTGGTGATTTTTGGTGTTGGAAGCCCCCAATTTTGTTGTGGGTGTGTGACCCAAACTTGTTTGTAAAGGATTCGATTCCCGCCTCAAAGGGGATCAATAGTGGAAGGTGGACTAGGCCTTTGTGGCGGGGTCCATCGGAGAATAGGGCGAGTCCTTTGTGGCGTTGAGTAGGCCTTCGTGGTGATCTCACACCCCTCCAACAAGATGTACTCCCTTAACAAGGAGGAACTCGGGATTACATCGTGTCTCCGCGTGCTTCATATCGGTTACCTCGTTCCCTTTCCCTTTACTTGTGCTTGTATTGTGTTTGTGCCTGTTGTTGTCATATAGGTAAATTCACCGTAGTTGCATTATCCGGAGAATTTACCTTTATGTCAAGCCTAATCTTGTAGAAAAATTAAAATTGGTCGTAGCACCTATTCACCCCCCCTCTAGGTGCCCTCACTATACGTTCACTATACTATGAGAATATCTAGTGACCACACAATTGAAAGTTATACTTTGTGTGTCATCAACCATCTAGCCGTAACTGGGGATCATAACGTTGACATCTGGGTATAATCTAGATGTGTAATGGAACTGAGATCGTTCAAGACTAGTACTTAACTCCTCTATACGATAGAGATATACATGCTCTGGGCCCTCTTAGTATCACCAATGTCAACCAATCGTCTGGCTAGACACAGTGTGATTTATCACAAGGACATCAGGATAAGGATGAGAAAAGATGACGATATTGGTAATGAGTTTTATATGTGTTATGATCATAGAGTTTGATCATACTATATCACATAGTCTCACCTCGTGATATCGTTGGCATCGTGAAGTTAAGGGAATACATGTAATGAGTAACTTGTAACGTTCCCTCAATATTCGTGAGCACATAGGAGCCATAATGGGACAGGTTAAGACGTGCCAACATCTAATTGAAAGAATAAAATTGTTTCTATTTTTTATGAATGTTATATGTCGATACAATGTCATAGAAACAAGTTCGGTGTCAATCGGACAGGTTTCGGGGAAGTTACTATAAGGGAGAAATGATGTCGGTGTTAAGAAGAATGTTACATGAGAGAAAACTAAGGACATGAGATCAGTAGATAAGGTTGACGATGTTATATATTGGATTCATAAGGTTTCGGAAGAGTTTCGGGCAAAAACCGAGAGGGGCGGGGGAGTGCCGGAGGGGGCAGAATTGCCCCCATGGCCGCACCCCTTAGTGGGGGTTGGAAGGTCATCCCTAGGGCCTCCAAGCATGATGCATGGAACCTTTCGGAGGATTTCCTATTTTGGTTTAAAGAGAAAAAAGGAAAATCCAAAAGATAAAAGGAGAAGGGGGAGAGGTGGAGTTGGACTCCCCACGGAATCCCAATCCGACTCCTACTAGGAGAGTGGGTGAAGTCACCTCCTTGGTGCGGCCAAGACCCCCCCCCCTCCTAGATGGAGTAGGACTCCTCCTCCCCTCCCCCCAAGGAAGGTTCCCTCCCCTACAAATGTAAAAGGACCCCAAGGCTTGAGGCAAAACACAACATTGAGAACAATTGGTGTTGGAGATATGCCTGAGAGGCACTCATAGAAATGATGATATATCTATGTATCCATGATTTGTAATAATGTGCCTTGAATAATATCTTTGTATGACTTGTTTGTGAAACTCTTTACTTACATGGTTATTCTAAATATGTCCCTAGTCGGAGTTCATGTGAGTACACACCTGAACATTAGACTAGCACATGTATTGGTTAATGGCTATGTTTCACAAGTCATAGACATGGTGATGTCAAACTAATATTGTGAACTCATATTATGAACATGGTGTTGGACTGACCCACCTTGAGACATTACAACAATGTTAATAGTTCTCTCTCTACACGTTGTGCTTGCTTTGTCCTTAGACCTGAGATTGTAGCATGTTCTTGAGATGTGAATTGACCTATTTTGGGGCTATCAAACGCTACACCGTGACAGGGTAGTTATAAAGGTAGCTTTCGGGTTTGTCATGAAGCATGCTGCAAGGCATGGTCAGTCAAGATGGGATTTGACCCTCTCTTCACGAGAGAGAGATATTTGTCTAGTCCCCTGGTAAAGGATTCCGATTCACAGGATCGAGAAAGGGTGATCATGTAGGAGCATGATCAAATATCGTGAGGCAAAAGGAATTGCATAAACATGTGATGGTTCGTCCGATGTGATCTTTATGCACGTTTGGGAGTTGGCACGTTTTGCTAGAAGCTGCTACCACCTATTGGCCGAGTAGGTATACTTATGTCATGTCTAAACGTGCGTGAACATATAGGGTCACACACTTAAGGCAGAAGAAGCAGAATTCGGATTGGATCTGAAATGGGATGGAAATGGACTCCAGAGTGGGCTGTTTAGTGGCGGCCCATTATGGGGACGTCTATATAAAGGAGAGGAGTTGTATGTTTTAGGGTTGCTAATTCCGCACCAGATTCCACCGCAGCCACCGTCTCTCCACGCCCCTGCCGCCCGCGTGGCCATAGTAGTCCGGCGAGCGGTGCTTCCACACCGCACGTGTGGATACTGATAGAGGTGCTGCATCTGTAGCACTTGGCGAGCCGCCAAGAGGAACTGTTCGTGGGAGCAACGAGATCCGGAGGATTCGTACGAATACCCTCCCCGACCCGCTTCACCGAGATCATCACAACGCGTCTAGTGGTAATCTCGTGATCTATATCTTGAAGCGGTTATTTGTCGACGCGGTAGAAATTTTGATTTACGCTAGTGTAGCCTACCCCGTTTTCCTACAATTGGCTCTCAAGCCTGTCTCTCTCTAGTAGAATTATAGGATCTAATTAAAATTCTAATTAGAGCCACTCTAATTGGATAAGAGCTTCTTCCAATTGGATTTTTGAGATTTACTCTCCCTATTAGACCTAGCTCTAATTACTATTCTCTCTCATGTGTGGAAAAACTTCTAGAATCATATAGCCCTAATCACAGTTGATTAGAGCTACCAATTAGTAACGCCTAAAGTATATCTCTCTTCGTCGGTGCCGGGTCCTGGACGGCGGAGTGCTGGCGAGTTGACACGCGCGTACGCTTGCACACCATAAGAGGGATTACACGTGTGATCCTTGACGAGGGTATCTTATGGGCATGCATCATTATCTCCATAGTGATCTTGGCGATTACGTAGGGCAAATTTTTTTAAGTGGTCGAGGCTTGAAGAAATTTTCCCCGCTGCAGAATTTCCTCAGATTTTCTACTATGGTGGTTAGCGGAGATGTTGGATCCTCGTTGGAGATGCATAAAGAATCCCCGAAGAACGAAATATATATTGGATCACATGAATTATGAATTGCATGTGATCTTTATCCTTTGTTGTTTTCACCTTGATTGCGCAATAGTCGTGTATTATGGTGATTCCTCACTGAAAAAATATCAAGGTAGTTCATGTCCTCCCAATTGTAGCATAGTCAAACCGACATGGGTACGCATTCATCACTTGGATACAAGAGTCAATGTGCATCTTCTTATTGGGAGGCGGGTTATAGTTTGGTCACTTGGATACAAGGTGCATTCTATATGGCGGAGTCAATTGGTTGTCTTGTCGTTCAAGTATGTGCTGGTCTACGCTATAGATTTTTTAAAAAAAATCCCTACGTAGTCAGCCAAGATCACTATGAAGATAACGAGGCACGCCCATATATGCGAGGATCGCTACTCACCGAGCAGCGGATTCAATATAGTCGTAGAAGAGTTCTGAACAATCATAGATCCTCACAACTAGGCCTAGTTGAAGGATGTCGCTAAGGCTTCCCTCCTCAAGGATCACACGTGTAATACATCTTATGGTGTGCACGCATACGCTCGTGTCAACCCGTCAGCGCTCCGCCGTCTAGGACTTGGCACCGACGAAGATAGACAGCCTTCCGGTGTTGCTAATTGGTAGCTCTAATCAACTGTAATTAGAGCTATTTATGAAACTAGAAGTTCTCAACACATGAGAGAAAACAAGAATACGAGCTAGGTATAATCGGTAGAGGACACCTCAAAACCCAATTAGAAGAGGCTCTAATTCAATTAGAGGGACTCTAATTAGAAGCTCCAATCATACCATCTAATTCTACTAGAGAGAGAGAGAGGCTTGAGAGCCAATTGTGTGTTTTTATTTGAGACTTGGGTGCTTTATATAGTGGGAGGGAGGAGAGACTTTCCAAAGGGCAGATGGAGGAGTCCTAGTTGTGCTAGGAGGAGGTGGCCGCACCCCTCCTTCCTAGCCCAACTCAGATTGGGGGTGGAGTCCAACTCCACCTCCTCTCTCTCATGATGGCTCATGTGTGTTTCGGAAGAATGAGGGAGCCTTATAAGTTACTCATTGCACTTATTCTTTTAACTTCACGATATCAACGATATCACGAGGTGAGACTACGTGATATGGTGTGATCAGACTCTTTGATCATAACACATAAAAATCGTTTACCGATAACGTTCTCTTTTCTCATCTATATCCTCGATGACCTTGTGATTAATCACACTATGTATGGCCAGATGATATATCATCGCTGATACTCAGAGGTCCCAGAGAAGTATCTCTATATTTCGTCTACAAGAGTTAAGTACTAGTCTTGAACGATCTTAGCTCCATTACACTTTCTAGGTCATACCCATATATCACCTTTATGATCCCAATTACGGAAAACAGTTGATGATATCCAAAGTATAAGTTTTGATTGTGCGGTCACTAGATATTCTCATAGTATAGGAATTATAGTCAATGACAACTTCATATGTATTTGCTAAAATACATCATGATTGTTTAGTCTCTTTTATTAACAACATACACATGGGTCGGTTTAGTACTATTGTTACCCTAACAATAAACTCTTATGTTTTGCTAGAATTTTAAACAAGTCCATGATCAGGAAATGTGATCATGTCACAAATCGTAAACTAATCTTAGAGACAAGATTCTGAACTCTTGTTTGTTTATGTCTTCACACCCTCACAAAGATTTTCCTTTGAAAACTCACTTTTCAAGTGCTATAGCAGTTGTAGCATGATGACATAAACTTAATTCTGAACTTGGAGATAGAATAATAACTGAATATTATTTTCTCTAGGGTATACCTCCAACAGTATGAAAGTCATGATCTCAGAACACATACATCAAAAGATGAGCGAGAATCACATGGAGTGATTGGCATAGTGGCCTACCCTTTAGGTTATGATTGATTAAGATGGATAAATCCTTCTATTCATAATTTATTGTGGATCTCGTTTCACTAAAAGTTGAGTTTGAGGAATATCAGTTTCAGTGGGAGCATATGTTAATTTGAAATTTATTGAATAAAGTAGTGGAAAAGAAGTTCATCATTGAATTGGGAGGGATTCCTTCTGCAATGGACCCCATTGAACTCTATTGTGACAACAGTAGTGCAGTGGCCATGGCAAAGGATCCAAGATCTCACAACAAAGCCAAACACATAGACCGCAAGGATCATCTTATAAGATATCATGTGTCAAAGGGGTACACAGAGATTTGCAAAATTCAAACGGATCTGAATGTCTCAGGTCCAACGACAAAGGATCTGCTACGAATCAAGTTTGAGTCTCACCGATATGTTATCGGGTTAAAGGAAGACTTAATGTAATGACTAGATATTGTTTCTAGTGCAAGTGGGAGACTGTTCGATGTATACCCAAGAGACAATAATATACATCTATTTCATGATTAATGTATTATGTTTTTATGCTATAACTGCTATGGTCACTAAATATGAGATTCCGAAGAAACTCATACGCACATGTAGAAACATAAACACACCAAATTGTGTTTCAACAATGTACATGGGTAGACCAAGTAATTGAGATACTATGAGATTTGTTTTGCTATATAGTATTGCAACAAGATGGTCGTTTTGTTTGATTTCTTAGAGCATGAGAATATACGATGATGTTCACTAGATAAATAATTTTGGTATAGTCAAGTATCACACCGTAAACTGGGTGATCGAAAAGGCTATCACTGGGTGGTCTCGAAAGTATTCATTTTATCGTGATAGATCAAGACTAAGAATTACTCCTCTAGATAATAGAGAGATACATCTAGGATCCACTCGGTGAAATAACATCGGTTAATAAGTCTGTGAAGACAAAGACATGACACTAGTCATGGCGATACTATGACACTGTAACGAGTAAAAGGAATCTGAAGGAGTTATGCTTTAGAGGCAATTTAATAAAATGATTTTATTATTCATAACTTATTTGTTCATAATTTTTTATACCATGTTATAACTATATTAAGTGGAAATATTGGTACATATGTGGTATGTAAACAAACCAGGTCCCTAGTAGCCTCTAGTTATACTAGTTCGTTGGGCAACAAATGATCAAGGTTTCCTGATCATGGGCATTTATGCCATTGACAACAGAGTCATGTCATTGGTGAATGATGTGATGGACTCACACCCATTATGTTCTATCATGATGAGATCGATTCATTAAGTTCAACGTTATGATAACAAAAACGTAGTATCATAGCCTTTGACCATGAGATGGTATTTAATTGCTATCATGAAAGTTACTTTGATTACATCAAACGTCACGCTGTGACATGGTGATTATAAAGGTGACTCTTGGGTAATGAAAGGGATATGTTGAGGTATACCATCAAGAGCGGCACTTGCCAATCCTATTGACGGATAGATGCTCCTAAGCCCACTTGGTGGAGTTGCATCAATTAGTTTACAAGCATGTGACTAGGTCACCGAGATGCAATGACACGGGAACGAGTAGAATTATTATGTCGGTAATGAGACGAACGAGATATAATATACCGGACGATCAAGTCTCGGACAAACAGAGTATCACTAAGGCAGGGGGCATGGTGACTTACGTTTAAGGTTCAAAGCGACACAAAAACTTTGATGTTGCATAGGGGCCATTATGGATGCCCAGATCCCGCTATTGGTCATTGGTTGGAGAGGTATCTCGGCCATGTCTGGAGTAACCCGAACCATAGGGTGTCACACTTGAGGGTAGACAATGTTTAAGAGCGATCTTAGTACCAAAGAGAATAATAAATAAAAGCCAGAATCATTCTGGTATTTATCCGATAGAGATCAAAGAGTTCCAAAGATGTATCGGGATAAAGGGAGAAATGCCCGATGGTGATCGGAGGGTGCCGGAAGGGGTTCCGGGACTCGAAATAAATAAGAAATGTATATTTATTATTATTTAGTGTAATTAATAATTAAATATTATTTTATTTTATTTTTAGATGCATTTATTCCACTAATGGGTCTTCCGGGCAAAAGAGGCCCATTAGGGGAAAAGTGGGAGAAAGAAAAGAAAAAAGGGGAGCCCACATGGGCCACTTGGGGCCCATGTGGGGGTGCGGCTGCTCTCCTTGTCCGCATGGCCATGTGGGGTTTAGTCCCACATGGCTTGGCCAATTGGAAAGCTCCCCCTCCTGCCACTATATAAAAGGAGGCACCCCCTCCCCTTTTTTCCCACTAATCCATCTGTCTCCTTTCTCTCTTCTCCAAAAGTGGTTCCCTTTGGAGCTGTGATAGGAGTTGATAATTCTCCATTATAAGCATACCGCCGTTCTATTAGTCTTTGGTCCATCGTTCTAATTCTGCAACTTCGCTGGACCGGAGACCGGGAGTCATAGTCTACATCGTATGCGTCTAATCCCACGAGGCGCAAAACTTGGGGCATAGTCACGGAACGTCTCCTTGACCTCGTGATCGACTTCGTCGTCTTCATCGACAACCCTTGTGCGGGAGGGTAATCCCTGATTTCGGTCTTCGAGGCTATGATTTCCTTTGTTTCTCCATTACTCTATATCTGCATAGTAATAGATTCTGGCTAGTTTCGGTTATCGTTGTTAGGATTTTTTTGTTTTCTGCTGCAAGACCCCTTCAGAATCATACCAAGAATCGAGAATAATGTGATACGAATATTAAACATATTAATCACGTTCTTATAATTCATATTGTCTCAAGGTATTGATTGGTATCGCAAAGTAATAGGAACTCACTTAACAACCAACAGGTTTAGCATTTTTCTTTGTATAACTCGTAGGAATCAATATGAACATCCACGGTCCAGATGTTGATTATATATTTGGAAATTGGTTTTTCGATCATGTATACTTGTTATCGAACATGTAGGGGTCACACATTTAAGAATTCAAAGTCATTTGTTCACATTGGATGGTCCGGAGAAAGAGCGTGTATCATCCAGATGGTTCCGGCGAGATATAATTAATATTCAAAGAGGTTACAGGGGACATGAGATGTCCCGGGATGTCGTTAATATGTTTCTGACATTGTTAGATAAGTTTGATGATTTTATATATAGGGGTCAAAGGGTTCAGGAAGAGTTTTGGGCAAAAACCGAGAAGGGGGAAGTGTCAGCGGGAGGCAGGATTGCCCCTATGGTTGAACCCAATTTTGGGGGGCTACCAGGTGGGACCCATGGCTCCACAATGTGCACCACCATCCCCTGTATATTTCCTTAATTTATTTGAGAAGTAAAAGAGAAGGAAAATAGGGGAAATGGGAAAGGAAAGGGATGGGGAGTCGGACATTACGAGGGAGTCCAATCTGATTCCCTCTAGGAGGGGTGGTGTCGCCACCTCCTTTGGTGCGGCCACCCTCCTGGAAAGGGAGTAGGACTCCCTCTTCCCCAAGGAAAGTCCCCCTCTCCTCCAACTATAAAAGGACCCCAAGCCCTTGAGGCAAAACACACAATTGGCTCTCAAGCCTCTCTCTAGTTGATTAGAGGGTCTAATTAGGGTTTCTAATTAGAGTCGCTCTAATTGAATTAGAGCTACTTATAATTGGGTTTTTGAGGTATCCTCTCCCAGTTAGATATATATAATATCTCTCTCTCTCCCATGAGTTGGTATCTCTCCAACTCAATATTGAACCTGTAGCGATTAGCCTCGACGATGAAGCACTGCACGACTTTGACGGACGTACGTGTGCGAGCTCTCAGAGGGGTAACATGTGAGACCCTCACTCTGCTGGATCCAGAAGGCACGATAGAAGGATACGAAAATAGTCCCAATGCTAGGCTTAGCCGCGAGACTCTTCAAAAGGCATCACCCACATTGTCATCGACCCATGTTCCGCGCTCCGTGTCAGTAACGATCAGATTTAACCTCACTCGTACCTCGATAGTAGATCATGTTTGCTATGTAGGACCAAAAGCAAGGGCCTCACATGAGGCACAACACCTCCCCAAGGTTCCTTCCTTATTTGGTTTAGGAGAGAAAAGAAAAATACCAAAATAAAAAGGAGGAAAAAGAAAAGGGAAGGGGGATTTGGACACCAACTTGGAGTCCAATTCGAGTGGGGCTAGGGGTGGGGTGTGGCCAGCTTAAGGCCTCCCCAAACCAACCTCCCCACAAGGAAGATCTCTACTTCCTCCACCTATTTAAAGGACCCCAAACCCTTGAGATAAATCAATTCAATTGGCCTCGTGCCTCTCTCTCCCTCTCTCTCTCTCTCTCTCTCTCCCCCCTTCTAGTTGAATTAGAGGGTCTAATTACATCCTCTCTAATTGAATTAGAACTTCTTCTAATTGGGTTTTGAGGTGTCCTCTTCCGATTAGATATAACTCTAAACTCTCTCTGTCTCTCTCTCCCATGTGTTGGGATCTCTCCACCTCAATGTGCACTTGTGGTTCCTATTTCTGGACGGTGAAGCGCTGCACGACTTTGACAGACATATGTGTGCGAACTCTCAGAGGGGTAACACGTGAGACCCTCACTTTGCTGGATCCGGAAGGCTAGATATGGGGAGACGACAACAATCCCACCACTAAGCTTAGCTGTGGGACTCTTCATTAGGCATCACCGACATTGTCATCGACACTCGTTCCATGCTTCATGTTGGTAACGATCAGATATATCCTGCCTTTAGGTACTTTAAAAGGATGCAATAATGTTGTGAACAACAGATTTAAGAAGACAAGGGTGTCATGAATGACACACTGATAAGGTATCCCATTACAACTGGTGTCATTCTTAAAGTTGAATGTTTCTTCTCTAGGAGAGTAAACACCGAAATAGGGACTATTGAAAGTTTATGGTATAAAAGTAAGAGTCTGATAAATCCAGCTCGGGTATCAGTGTTATACAAGTTGTTGGTGTTCAAAATTGCTAGTTAGTGTGGTTCTTGGGTATAATAATTTAATCACACGAATACCAGATCAATTGCTCTTATGTGCAACATGATACAAGAATTACTATGGCCTAAAGGGGCTAGCAAAAGAAAAGGGAATAATTGGCGACAGAGGAAGATTAATAAATTCACCATATTTTACTTAGGGATTTATTGTGAGTATTGGAACTTGTTGCCTCGCTAGGGAAATAAGTTTGACTTATGACCATATGGATAGGATACAATGAATCCTGCAAGTACATACCAATAATATTAAAGCGCTAAAATATAAATGATTAGAATTCCGCGAGTTGTGGAACTACAGGTTAAGTCATATTGGAAAGTGATGCATGATAATCCACTTTAGTGGATTGTTGTCAATTTATCATGAGTTTCATGATACATGCAGAAACTTATCCAATGGCAAATTACTGAAAATCCATTCATAGGCCATGATGAATGGACAACTGACTTATTGGCAATCATACCCATGGTTGTGCAATTAATAGAGTTGTGTGTGGTGGATTATATTACTTCATATCCTCATTAGATAGTTTGAATGGAAATACATATTTCTATTAAAATAGACATAAGACTGAGAAAATTCGAGTTGTCAAAAGATTTCAGCGTGAAGTAACAACCATTTGTAACAAGATATATTCCTAGATTTGTCATGGAATTGAGTTACAAGGTTTAGCGAGCATCCAGAAAGTTGCGGAATTATTCTACAACTTTGGTCACCAGGAACACCATCGGTTTATGGAGTGTCCAAGTGACATAATCCAACCTTGTTCAATAGGATGGATTAAGGATGTCAAAATGTCATTATATCTTTCATAGTTAGGATTTAGAGACTAATGCTTTAAATCTAAAAATATAGCCATGTAAATTTCATGTGTGATGTAAAGTGTCTACAAGAAATAAAAAAATGAATGTTTGCTTCTTTAATGGCTATCCCAAGTATAAGGAATTCTTCCCATTACCAAGGACAAAGCTTTTGTCATGGGTGTACTGTTAAAATTACTTCTTCAGAAAGTAAGTGGGAGGACAGTATAGTTTGACGAGATTATATCTTTGTAATCATGTGAGAGTGGCGCATCACCGAAAATAATTTTGGTGATTGCCATCATGAATGATATGGAAGTGTTTACATGTGATGTAAAACTTTGATCGAGCTTGGTGAATGAAAAAGTAGATCATAATATAATTGTTTCACAATGATGATACTATACTTTAAGAGAAGTAGTGGTGGACCCTAACTCCTAAAATAATGGATAAACTCCATAAAATCCAGAATAGACTCTATAAACGAATGTCAAGTTTGGAACTTGGTATTGAGTTTTGTATAATATTTGAAAGGGCATTAATCCTAAACATTCGTTAATGGGTCTGTAAATAAAATGGATGGAAACATCCATGAAGACTTGACGTGTTTTACAAGCTCAAGGTAAGGACTAAGATGAGGTTTAAATCTCCTGTAGCATTGGTTTTATGTTTACACAGATTATTCTAACAAGTGATGCATAACTTGATATTGCAAGTTAGACTATTCGCCGAGAATATTCTAGAAGGGAATGTGAGATTTTGTTCATGGAACTAAAGAGCATTAAGGAGTTGGGATCTTCACCTAGATGGAATTATAAAAATGTTTGACATCATCAAGGACGTTGAAGATGCTTGTGGTCTCAAGAAAGTCCGTGTGAGCTCTAAAGATTATTTCTAATACTTTATGTGTAAAACTTCATTAATTGGAAATATTGGTGACATAGTGACGAAGGAATGGATATTAGACCCTGCGGGAAAGGACACCCCCATCTCCGGCCCAAGGTTAAGGCCCAATAGGAGGAGCCCTTGGAGGCTTGGAGCGCCGAAAGGCCCATGTGAATCCCACCCGCAATACCTTGCGGGCTAAGTTAGGAAACCTGTAACCGACGTAGGGTTAGAGTTCGAGTCCTCTCCGGGTAAGGTTTGAGACCTGGCCACCTATATAAGGCCAGGAGAGCCACCGGTAGAGGACCAGGCAACACCGCAACACCAAAGCCTTGAGCTCGAGATCATACTCTCGACTTGAGCCACCATCTTTGTAACCGATCTACTCGATTAATATAGATCGACAGAGGCAGGAGTAAGGGTTTTACCTCTACGAGGGCCCCGAACCTGGGTAAATCTTGCCCCCTGTTTAGCCGATGATCGCCACCAGCGCTCATGGGTTCTCCTATTCGAAACCCTATAGGTTCACCTGAGGGAATTGCTGAACGACAGATTCGACAATTGGCGCCGTCTGTGGGAACGACGGGCGCTGGATCACCGGTATCTTCGGCTTCATCGACAACCAACTCTCGTTGGAAACCCTCGACTACAGCTCCGAACAATCCTATACGGATCGGATCTGTCGTGGTCACCCCTCACTCGCCGGAATCGCGCCCGGTATTCGACGATCTGGAGAGGAGCGTCACCCTGACGTTCGGGAGCCTGAAGTTCATGACCAATAGGGATGGAATCTTCCACTTCCCAGAAGAATCAGGATCTGAAGCAGGAGCCGTCGACTCGCGCCTTCATGTGGAGAAAAGCGGCGAGTCCGTCCGCTTCAATACAAACGACTACCGTACCCTCTCGACAGAGGAACCTTCTCGACTCCAAAGAGCTTTCCGATCTACGCCTAGGACGCACGGGCCACGAATGGCTCAAGTCTGCATGGCAGGATCGGAGCAACCCCCGGAGATAGAACATAGCGCAGCAGAACGCGCCATAATCGGCGTCTCGCGGGAAGCTTGGGATCGAGCCAAGGAGGCTATGCGAACGAGCAAGCCACCCGCAGCGGAAGCGCCACACGAAGATATGGTCGCTTACCACTATCATCTGGTGAGAGCAGCCGCAACTATCAAGGATGCTCGGATAGATCTGGCCCGTCGAAGAAGAGCGGCGGATGAATCAAGTCAACGACGAGCTGAGCTGTCCCTAGCACCCTCGGTCGGTACCCGACCCGCGAGGAAGGGATACACGTCAACATCCAGGGATATCGAGTCCTTGGGCGGGACTAGCAGGTCGGTCACGCCCTCCCTCATGCGAGTTGATGATGACGGGAACGTCTACCCGCAAACTCCTGCCGCCGCAGTCCTGGCCGCAGCAACTTACATGCAGATGAACCAGCCGACGGAGAGCAACACTCAGGCGGAGCAGTATAAACAAGTGCGCAAGGGGCTAGGACTGGCAGCCGCAAGGCTCGCCTTCTATGACCGCAAAAAATCCGCGGAGCAGCTGGAGAAGGAGAAGGAGAAAGAAAAAGAGGCGTCCCGCAAGCGTAGGAGCACTTCGCCAAGAAGAGACAAGTCACCACGCCGTGGTCGAGGAAAAGAAGCTCGACGCCGCGGCGACAGTCGAAGTAGCAGCGAGGACAGCCCAAGAGACAAAAGCTCGCGACATCACAGCAGCCGCTCGCGAAAACGAAGCAAGGAGCCAAGGAGGGATACTGACCGCGACCAGCCAGGATACGACGCACGATCAGACCTCGCACAAAATAAAGTGGACAAGGCAAGACCAGCGCGATATCGCGAGCGCTCTTCGTTCGGCTCTTCGGATGACGAAACCTGCGGTGCACTTTGCTTCGCCCGCAGCATCCGAGAAGCACCCCTACCCAAAAGATTCAAGCTCAGCACGGAAGTAACGAAGTACGACGGCTCACTCGAGCCTTCTTCATGGCTAAACGATTACCTCACGGCAGGTAAAATGTCAACGTGGGAACAAGAACACGGCTATGCAATACCTCAATCTACATCTCGTTGGCGCGGCCCGTAGCTGGTTGGAAGCGAGGCCAAGGTCCTGTTACGCATCGTGGGATGACCTGCACCGCGACTTTTGCAAAAACTTCCAATCGACCTACAAGAGACCAGCCACCATTGAAGAACTGCGAGCATGCAAGTAGAAAAGCGGCGAGTCCACCCACGAGTATATCCAGTGATGGACCACACTCAGGAACACTGCAGGAAACATCTCGGAAGAAGTAGCGGTTGAAGCCTTCGCAAAGGGCGCCCGACAAACCGCTTTCTGAGAGGAGCTAGGCAGAGCCGCACCCAAAACTATTGGGGAGCTGATGAACATAGCCGACAAATGGGCTAACGGAGAAGACGCAGTACGCAATGAGAGGGCATCATCACCCGCACCCGAGGAAGATCGCCATGGCCGAAGAAAGAGAAGGAAATACTACGATCACGAGGATCGAGAGGAAATGGTAGCAGCGGAATTCACGCGAAGTCGCGATACCGGACGACGTGGAAGTCGCGAATGGAAACCAAAGGTTGAAGAAAAAAGTCCCGAGGAGGACCTTGATGCTTACTGCTCGCTACATCTGTTTACATATAAGCGTACGGGCAAAACCAAGGCAACGCACCTCCTCAAGGATTATCGGAAGTTCCATGACATTCATGAGGCTTTCTCGAAGAACAGCAGATTAGCAGCTACTCCAAATTACCCGCCACTTCCAGGAGGAGGCCACCAAGGATTTCATCCGCCACAACCCCTACCTCCACCAGCAAATCCAAACATGGCGTTAGCTGCACTACCAGCGCCACCTGCACAAAACTCCGGAGCCAATGCGTACCCGAATCCGGTAGGACAACTAGCAATGATCCAGAAGGTATGTCCATCCCGCAGAGCTCAAAAGACTAACACGAGGCAGTTATGCATGGCTGTGCAGACTCCGCTAACAAAGCCCGAATACCTGAAGATGGCGGACCAACCGATCACATTCTCAATGAAAGACCACCCACCACGAGTCTATCGACCAGGACACGCCGCCCTCGTAATCCAAGCACAGATTGGCAACTACGATTTGGCCCGCGTATTCATGGACGGAGGCAGTGGCATCAACATTATCTACGCGGACACACTCCGTCGGATGAACAAGAACCTGGATGGCCTTGCGGAATCAGAAACATCCTTCCACGGGATAGTTCCGGGAAAGGCAATCCGACCACTCGGAACAACTAACCTAGAAGTTGTGTTGGGCAATCAAAGCAACTACAGAAGAGAATTCCTTGACTTTGAAGTCGTCGACTGGCCCTCACAGTACCACGCCATCCTTGGTCGAACAGCGTTCGCCAGATTCATGGCAGTACCACACTACGCGTACCTGAAGCTCAAGTTACCTGGAGAATACGATGTTATCACCATCGACGGAGATTTTCAGAAATCCAACAAATGCGACATTGAGTTCAACGAGATCGCAAAATCTTTCGGGATGCAAGAAGAATTGCAAGAGCTAGCAAAAACCACGGATCACTCTGTGATGCCCCTCACGAAGAAAAACGCGCCTGAATTGGAGTTGAGCACCAACAGCGACACCCGAAAGCATCAGGTGCACCCAACAGATCCTGCGAAGACAGCGATGGTCTCAACTACCCTATCGCAAGCATAGGAAAGCGCGCTCGTCGAACTCCTCCGTGAGTACTGGGAAATTTTTGCCTGGCAGCCCTCAGATATGCCAGGAATACCCAGGGAGTTCACCGAGCACTCACTCAAAGTCTTCAAGGATGCAAAACCCATCAAGCAGACCACTCGACGGTTCTCAGAACCAAAGCAGAAGGTGCTTGGAGAAGAAGTAAACAGATTGCTAGCCGCAAATTCATCAGGGAGATCAAGATATCCACCTGGTTAGCAAACCCGGTGCTGGTCCCCAAAAAGAACACTGACATCCTTCGAGTATGCATTGACTACACGTCATTGAATAAGCACTGCCCCAAGGATAACTTCCCCCTCCCGCGAATCGACCAGATCGTGGACTCTATGGCAGGCTGTCAGTGCCTCTCCTTCCTAGACGCCTATTCGGGATATAATCAGATCCGGATGAAGCAGGAAGACGAAGAAAAGACAGCGTTCATCACACCACACGGTGTATACTGCTACACGACAATGCCCTTCGGGCTCAAGAACGCAGGTGCAACATATCAGCACTGCATGCAAAAATGCCTCGCCAAGCTCATTGGCAAGAACGTACAAGTATACGTTGACGACATCGTCATCAAAACTCGAGTAGAGGACACACTCCTCGAAGACATCAGAGAAACATTCGATGCTCTCAACGCATACAGGATCAAGCTCAATCCAACAAAATGTGTTTTCGGCGTCCCAGCAGGAAAACTTCTCGGGTACCTGGTATCCGCCAGAGGCATCGAAGCCAACCCAGAGAAAATACAAGCAATCTTGACAATGAAGGAGCCAACCAATCTACACGGAGTCCGGCAGCTTGCAGGGCGACTAGCCGCCTTGAGCAGGTTTATCGCGCGATTGGGAGAGAAAGCATTGCCTTTCTACAAGCTATTGAAAAAGACAGACGAATTCGAGTGGACCCCAGAAGCTAAACAAGCGTTCGCAGACTTGAAACGATCGCTGCAAAGCAGACGCGTCCTTGCAACACCGCAAGAGAGGGAACCACTTTACCTATACTTAGCCGCAACAAACCAGGTCATCAGCACAGCAATCATAGTCGAACGACCTGAGGAGGGCAAGGCATATGGAGTCCAACGACCGATTTATTACATCAGTGAAGTGCTCTCGCCATGCAAGCAACGATATCCTCACTACCAGAAGCTCGCATATGGAGTCGTTCTTACAGCTCGAAAACTCAAGCACTACTTCCAGGAACACGCCATCACAGTGGTTAATGATGCATCACTCGGTACAATCATGAACAACCCTATGGCATCCGGAAGAATAGAAAAATGGAGCATCGAGCTGGGTGCTTGGGACATCACATATGCAGGACGCAATGCAGTAAAATCCTAGGTACTCGTGGAATTCTTAAGCGAGTGGACAGAGCTACAAACACCCGGACCGTCTGAATACACGAGCAACTGGATAATGTACTTCGACGGGTCCAAAAGAAACGAAGGAGCAGGAGCCGGCATCGTCCTAATATCACCTAGATGAGACAAACTCCAATATGTCCTGCGATTGGATTTCCCACCCGACGATCCGGCATCGAACAACGACGCAGAATATGAGGCCTTGTTACATGGGATGAAGATGGCAGTCGCGTGTGGAGCCACCAGACTGATGATCTACGGCGACTCCAACCTCATCGTGCAACAGACAATGAAGGAGTGCGACGCTATCGCCGAAAACATGGTCGCCTACCGTGACATGTACAACTTACTCGAGGGCAGTTTCAAAGGATGCGAGCTAAAGCACATTGCGAGATCCAGTAATGAAGAAGCAGACAGACTGGCCAACATGGGTTCCACAAATACACCCATACCGCCATGGATATATTTCGAGCGAATAACTAAGCGATCAGTCAAAATCAAGAAAGCTGTCGGCGCACCTGCAGCACCGGAAACAGAGGTTAGCCCGCAAGTTGCCATTATCGAGGTAATTCATAATATTTCGCGACAAGTTTTCCTGGTCGAACCAGTTTGGACACAAAAGTACCTCGACTACTTGTCCGCCAAACAGCTCCCAGCAAATCTTCGCGAGGCTCGACAGATAATCAGGCGCAGTAAATCTTTTCGGGTGATCAATGGAGAGTTATACAAACAAAGCATCTCGGGTATACTCCAGCGATGTATAGCACCCGAAGACGGCAAGGAATTACTCCAAGACATCCACCAAGGAGACTATGGACATCACGCGAGCTGGAAAACAATCATGGGAAAAGCTTTTCGAGCAGGATTCTACTGGCTTACAGCAGCCAGAGACGCAAAGGAGCTAGTCGACCGGTGCAACGCTTGCCAGCGATTCGCGCCAAAATCACACGCACCCGCTACGGAACTACATATGATACCCATCGCCTGGCCCTTTGCACAATGGGGGTTGGACATGGTAGGACCGCTACGCAAGTCAACGCCAGGTGGATACACACACTTGCTGGTCGCAGTCGACAAATTTACCAAATGGATTGAAGCCATGCCAGTAACCTCGGCTAGCGCTCAAAGCGCCGTCAAATTCCTCGACTCCATTGTATGCAGATTTGGAGTGCCACACGACATCATTACAGAAAATGGTTCTAATTTCACAGCCAAGGAAACACAACAGTTCTGCGAAGAAAAGGGCATCAATTTCAAATTCGCCTCAGTTGCCCATCCGCAAACGAACGGACAAGTCGAAAGATCCAACGGCTTAGTTTCAGCTGGCAACAAGAAGCGTCTACTCGATCGTCTACACCCAGCATCAGGACATTGGGCCGAAGAGCTACCCTCCCTGCTATGGAGCCTCCGCACAACTCCAAACCGATCTACAAACTACACACCATTTTTTATGGTATACGGGGCAGAAGCAGTCCTTCCCAAGGACGTCAGGTTCAGCGCCCCACGAGTTGTCGCCTACAGCGAAGAAACCTCCAACAGGGCACTCGCGGAAGATATGGACGCACTAGATGAAATGCGCGATATTGCACTCGCAAGATCCGCAGTATATCAACAATCACTGCGAAACTATCACAGTCGCCGCATACGCCATAGAGCTTTCGCAGTAGGAGATCTGGTATTACGGCTCAAGCAGAAGGAAGGACAGAAGCTCGAGCCACCATGGGAAGGACCCTTCATAATACACGAAGTTATCCCAGGCGGAGCTTATAGACTGAAGAACCCGGCGACTGGAGGCATCTATTCCAATCCTTGGAATATCGCACACCTCCGCAAATTTTATCCCTAGATCTATTTTTCTCGCAGCAATAAGGCTATGTTAACCACTCTTGTAGCTCGAATATATGACTTCTCAGTCATCGCAATAAAATACATGGTTTCTCAACCATAGATACCCGAAGATTATTCATCCTTACATGCTAAAAGTTACAGGTATACACCCCAAAAAAAACACGGGGGCTACGCCTAAATCCAGCATCACGGGAAAATTTATATATACAAGGTTACACACCTTACAACAGTTTTTACAAACTACACAATGAAACATGATATATACACCCTACACTTATACATGGCGATGAGTATTCTCAGCCGCCAAAACCCGATCTACCTCATCCGAGGTCAATCAAATGATTTCCTCTGCCGCAGGTCGAACAACCCTATAATGAGGAGACATATCGTCGATTGGACCATCAGGAAGTCTAGCTATAGAGTTGAAGTTCACCTCGGGATGCCATAACCGGATGAAAGAGAGAGCCACCACCGAGCCGCAAGTCATCTGATTGCGAACACACTCGCGAATCTCTCCTTCTCGACCGAACACCCGGAGAAGATGGCTCCAATCTTCTGGACCCCTTTGCAGCGGATAAAAAGCAGCGTTCATTGCAATCAAAACCTCGTGAAAGGAACTCACGAGTATCTTCGTCTGATTAATTCGGAACTTCAAGGTGGCAAGCACAAAACCTCGACTACGATCAGACCAAAAATTATTGGCATGAGGCCTTGAGCTACTAGCTTCTTGAAAGATGTGTTTCTCCACCCATTGTTTCTCATTCCTATCATATGGACGAACAACTGAAAAGCAAGGATACACGATCAAAAGAGAGCACAAGATAAGAAAGACTTGGGGGCTGAACTACTTACAGAGCAAATCATTGGCAACAGACGCCAATTCATCTATCACAAACTGCTCACGTTCAGTCGCCAGCTTTTGTTTGGATTTAGCCACATCGGCTACCCCACGCAATGCCTTTAGCTTGCGCTCACCATCAGCTACATGATCAAGGAGACCCGCCAAGGTCCCAACAACGGCAACAAGAGGATCGGCTGGAGCAGCAGGTCCACCCGAAGGCTCTGCAGCAACACCGGTCACCTGAAAAATACAAGGAAGATTAAGGAATAAGATGCCCTACTCGAGATATATTAACCACCTATTCGACAGGTGCTCGGGGGCTACTCCCATCGGGAGCAAACATACAATTGCAGGAAGCATTTCAGAAGAACATTTCGATTAAAACAACAAAAGTACGGGAGCACACCCCAAGGTTCATTACAATCGAAGAAACAAACTACAGAAAAAGTATACCAAAGAGCTACAGTAGTGCTGCCACTCGCGGCGGTGGTCGATCCCTTAGCACGAGCAAACAGCTCGGACAACTTCCGAGCAAGGACTCCGGCTGGCTCGCCAAAACGACGAAGCCCTACCTTTTTCCCCGTGGAAGGATCGACAGGAAGCTCCGAGTAGGCCTCCTCCAAGCCTGTAACTCCATGCGCCAGCGCGAACTGAATGGCGGTCTTCGCCCCAGATTCGGACTGAGCAACCGCGTAAGCTTCAAGGAGACTGCCCTCCGAGAAAATCTTCAACAGATCGCTCAACGCGGGTGGAGAAACAGCATTAACGAGAAGGCGGCCGTGCAGCTGCGTCAGCACTCGAATGGCGTCGCCAATCAAGGTGCAAATCCCTGCAGCATGCCTCCTAAGCTGAGCGCAAGAATCTGTCAATGCGTCCACTCGAGGGACCCCAGCAAACTCCAGGGGGACACCCAGAAGACCTATGAAAAGAAAGCGTTAGAGTCCAAAGGATTCACCAAAACAAAAAGCATATCGAAGACAAATATAACTTACTCGCGAAGCGCTCGGCAAGGGGGCGAAGAAAATTGACGAGATCAGCGTCCGCCTTGGTGCCAGCGTCCTCCAAGCTCTTCAGAGCATCCTGGACAGCCGCAAGTTTTCCCTCGTAATCAGTCGACACCATGCGGGAAGACTCGAGCTCCCGTCGGACAGTCGCCAACTCTGCTTCTTGAGCTATTACCCGAGAGGAGGCACTATCCTTCTCGGTCTTCAAAAACTCAAGTTGAGCTGCGCAGCAATGTTCATCAGAGCCGAAGAATTGGTAGAAAAACGAAAACAGGAAAAGATGGTAAACTTACTTCGAAGAAGCTCGTTCTCAGTGGCGAGTCGATTACGGTCCGCTCGAAGAAGCCCGCATTCCGACTCCGCGAGAACAACACGGCGACCAATCGCCGCAAGAGAGTCAATAAGCGACTGCAAGGAACATGAAAATGGAAGAATTAGAAAAGTCAAATTTGAGCCTATGCTCGATTGTAAACATTCGAGTATAGCCTCGGGGGCTACTCCCATCGGGAGCACTGTCGTGCACCCGATAAAAAGAAGAAGAAGAAGGAAGATATTATCTTTGAGCCTGTAGCCGATCACATGTGATCGACTACAACCTCGGGGGCTACTCCCATCGGGAGCACTGACGTGCACCCGATAACAAATCCAAAGACGACAAAGCATTAAAAAGTAGGCAGTGAAGTTTACCTGGCCTTGAGCGAGTGAGGGGGGATCAGCCGAGCTTCCCGACACCTCCTTTGAAGCCTTTGGAGTCGCCGTATTGGGGGCTACATTCGGCGAATTTTGGACGGTGCCGGCGGTAGGAGTCTCGCCTGCAGCTCCTGCTTTATTCCTCCTTTCGGGAGGAAGGGAAGAGGCGTACCTGTGGGGACTGATAGCTTGCAGGCTGCAATGAAGACAAAGCTTCAACAAGACACCGAAGGAAAACGTTCGACTAAAAAACAAGAAAAGGAACTTACTCATCTTCGTCGTCCTCCTCGTCCAGCATATCCGCATTCCAGGCGGTTTGGATAGCTGGGAATGAAGAAGAAGGGGCGCACGCGCGCAGTGGAGTAGCGTTGATAGGCTCTTTCCCAGGTGATTCCTCCAAGGAGTTGTCCTTGGAAGTAGCCTCGTCACCCTCCACTCGACGGTGTTTGCGATAAAGGAGGCCGCCATCCGAGTCTCCTGCGTCATCCGAAGAATCTTGCTCGGAACTCGAAGAAGCGTTGGCAACACTGGTATCGGCTGGGCCGTCCAGGTTACTCGCCAATAACCCCGAGGCCTCCTCCCCAGACACTGGAGGGTAGCAGGTGGCCATGGATAACCTCTATAGAAGAAGACAGAAGAAAAGCGAAGAAAAAAAATCAGTCGACCAAAATTCAAAAACAAGGAAAAAATAAAGAGAGAAGAAAGGCAAACTCACTTCGGATGGCGGAGGCCTCGACGCATCAAAGGCTGCGACTGTGCAGTCGGGGAATTTTTCTCCCATCTTCAAGCTGGTAATGGCCGCAATCTTTTTCTCGAACTCGACATTCGAGAGCTCTTCACGGCTCACACGACTGGGATCCTCAGAGCCCTGGTATTCCCACATCGTGGAGGGTCTGTGCTGCAGGGGCTGAATTCTGCGCTTGAGAAAGATGCTCGCCAAGTGCAGCCCGTTTAACACGGCTCCATCAGCTTGATCACGGAGAGCCGCCACCCTTGCGAGTAACGGTGTGACGACCTGGGTTTCTTCAGCAGACAATTTGTGCGCCCAGGATTTCCGTTTCTTCAAGACAGCGAACGGGTGGAATTCCTCGATCCCACCCGAGCTGTTGTCGATGACGTAAAACCACTTTTTTCTCCATCCCTAGGCGGAGTCGAGGAAGTACATGCTGAAGTATCCATTCTCCGACTTCGCTTGAATCCCGAAGCCACCCGTGCGTAGCGGCTCGCCGGGCTCAGACTCCACCCGCGACTTCTCGCGGAAGATTCGAACCTTGAAGAGGGCCTTCCAGAGGCCCCAATGTGGGTGAATGCCCAAAAAGCATTCGCAGAGATCATACTCTCGACTTGAGCCACCATCTTTGTAACCGATCTACTCGATTAATACAGATCGACAGAGGCAGGAGTAAAGGTTTTACCTCTACAAGGGCCCCGAACCTGGGTAAATCTTGCCCCCTGTTTAGCTGACGATCGCCACCAGCGCTCATGGGTTCTCCTATTCGAAACCCTATAGGTTCACCTGAGGGAATTGCTGAACGACAGATTCGACACATAGTAAAAAAATCATTGAAATAGTATTTCAATAACGTGACTAGGAACAATGCAGTATAATTATTTCCACTTTGGAAGTGGGCAAGTGATAAACGTTTGGATGGAAAGTTCATGATAGAACTTGCCTGCATGAACAGAGTATGGTTCTCATTTTCTATTACAATTATGTGATGGATCAGACGTGTTAAAATCGTGGAGCCAAATTGTTGGAAACAACATTTAGAATCTTGGTGCAAACCAAGGGAAAGATTTCATTAGAAATCAAAATACTTATACAAAGCATATCTATTTCATTACGAATGAATAGAAAAGATACATATGATGGGCGATACGCATAAATGATTAGATTAGTCATGTACGCCATAATATATGCACAAACCATATATGACTTATGTTCTAAGTGTTATGAACATAAACCAAAGATTACCATGCTGATGATCAAGAAGAAGATAACCTTATGAATAATATAAGTCACACTTCACAGTTGTGATAAATGCAGAAACAACTTAGTGCAAATTACTGCACTAATGAAGGGTTTGTTGCATAATCGCAAAGACAGTCAACTTAGTGTTAATAAGGCGGCATAGTGGGATGGAAGAAATTCCATGTTAAACTTGGAGGAAATTTTTTAAGTTTAACACTATGGTAGAATATATAACAATAACAGTAAGATGGTAAACACTTTGGAGGTGTGAAGATTAAATGTTTTGATCTAAGTTCTTCATAGAACTGGATAGAGTACTTTGCAAAAGATGCAACAATGTTTAAAGCACCAAACATTTACACCGCAAGGATAATTTGAAATCAAGGGGAGAAGTGACTTTCCAAGATATGAAAATACACATGGACCTGAAGATTGACATCCAAGGACGGAGTCTACACCACAATCAACACTGCAATGCCATTGGATGTTGAGATAAGGCAGACTGTTGGATGTATGTCTGAGAGACAATAAAATACATCAGTTTCATGATTAATGATTATATTTTTAGGGCATCCGTAATGTATGAAGTGAGCTTTTTTCATAAGTTGGGCCCCACTTTTTTTAGGAATTATTCACAATGTATGAGGCGAACTTTAGCCACAAGGTAGGACTCACATATCTTATCATAGTGCTACATGCAAGAGAGAGGAAATTACTTTTCTATTTCTTATGGTAGTTCACAAGCTCGAGGTGCACCTTAACCTCATGGACAACCTTAAGGTGTACTTTAACCAATGCCACATAGAACTTATGGTGTGTTTTTTCACACATTGCGGCTGCCCTTATGCTATAACTGATGTAGTCACTAAATACGAGGTCTAGAGGAAAACCCATATACATGTGTAGAGGCATAAACACGCCGTTATAACCCATTTTTGAAATATCATAGACAAACTCGTTAATATTAGGTGACCATATTTTCCTGGTCATGGATATTTTTTATGTCAATATTAATGGAAGCACATGGTTGTTTCAACATTCTGGCCGGGTAGACCCAAATAGTTGAGATACTACGAGATTTGTTTTAGCATTGATATAAGTAGTATCATGACAAGATGGTTATTTTATTTGCTTCCTTTGACCATGATAAAATAATGCGGTGTTTGCTGGAAATTTGCTTTGGTGTAGTCAAGCATCAAACCATAAATTGGGTGATAAAAAAGGGTACTACTAGGTATCATCGAAGGTGTTCATTTCACCATCGTAGTACAAGACTAGGAATTAATTCTCTAGTCAACAGAAAGATACATCCAGGATCCACTCGGTGTAATGGTATCTGTTAATAGGTATGCGCAGACAAAGGCATGCCATTAGTCATGGTAATACTATAACAAGGTAACGAGTAAAAGGAAGCATACCAGATATCGAGAATAATGTGGTATAGTGATTAAAGAGTTTAATCATGGTCTTATCATTCATCTTGTCTCGAGGTATTGATTGGTATCAGGAAGTAATGGGAACTTACCTAATAACCAGCAGTTTCAGCAGAATTTTTTGTATAACTTGTAGGAGTCAGTTTGGACGTCCACGGTCTCGATGTTGATTATTGATTCAGAAAATAGTTTTCCAATCATGTCTACTAGTTATTGAACCTTTAGGGGTCACACACTTAAGGCGTCAAAGTAATTTGTTCACATTGGATGGTTCGGAGAAGAGAGTGGGTATCATCCGGGTAATTCCGGCGTGATAGAATTAATATTCAAAGAGACTATGGAGGACATGAGATGTACCGGGATGTCGAAAATATGTTTCTGACATTAGTAGATAAGGTCGATGATTTTATCTATAGGGGTCAAAGGGTTCCGGAAGAGTTTCAAGCAAAACCCTATTAGGGGGTGTCGGAGGGGGCAAAATTGCCCCCATGGCCACACCCATTTATGGGGGCTGACATGTGAGCCCAAGGGCCTCACATGAGGCGCAGCGTCTCCCGCGGGTTCCTTCCTTATTTTTTCAAGAGAGAAAAGAAAAATACTGTAAGAAAAAGGAGAAAAACGAAAAGGAAAGGGGGGAGTTGTACTCCAACCCGGGGTCCAATCCGAGTGGGGCTAGGGGAGGGGTGTAGCCAGCACAAGGCCTCCCCAAAGAGACCTCCCCACAAGGATGGTCTCCCCTTCCTCCACTTGTTTAAAGGACCCCAAGCCCTTGAGAGAAATCAATTCAATTGGCCTCGTGCCTCTCTCTCTTTGTAGTTGAATTAGAGGGTCTAATTAGAGCTTCTAATTAGATCCCCCTAATTGAATTAGAGCTTCTTCTAACTGGGTTTTAAAGTGTCTTATCCTGATTAGATCTAGCTATAATCTCTCTCTCTCCATGTGTTTTGATCTCTCCACCTCAATGTGCACCTGCGGTTCCTAGTTCTGGATGGCGAAGCGTTGTAGGACTTTGACGGACGTATGTTTGCGAAATCTCAGAGGGGTAACACGTGATACCCTCACTCTGCAGGATATGGAAGGCTGGAAACGGGGAGATGGAAACAGTCGTAGCGCTAGGCTTACCTGTGGGACTCTTCATAAGACATCACCAACATCGTTATTGACGATCGGTCCATGCTTAGTGTCGGTAACGATCATATCTATCCTCGCATTTACCTTCATAGTAGATTATGTGTGTTGCGTAAGACGAAAATCTCAACTTTCTGCACGCGACCCAATAGCAACTTCTCCAAGTACGATTGTTGCTTCCTTGATGTGAGCTTGGTACTATCCATGCAAACCTGTTAGGAATTTTTTCCATTGCCAATGCATGCAATCAACTGAACCAATCATACCTGGAAATCCTCTTGATTCTCTGATGTCCATTAGCTTTTAGTTGTCCTCTTCAGTAGGTTCTCTCAGATATTCCAGTCTAAACACCATCACCACGTCGTATGCAAAATCCACCATAGACTCTATGCAAGTGCCTCTCCCATCCGAACATAGTCATCAACTGCATCCCCAGATTTACCATAGGAAAGCATTCGCAAAGCTACGATGCATTTCTGCATAGGAGAGAAGTATAGTTGTCCGCGGCAATCATACCTCAACTTGAAGTAATTGTCATACTTTGTCACTTCTTCTATATGCCGGAACAGTCGTGAGATCATCCGAAACCGATGTCGGAAAAGCCCCTCATGGAAGACCAGACGGTACACAAATAATCTGTTGGATGTATGCCCAAGAGACAATCAAATACATCAGTTTCATGATTAATTTATTATGTATTTATGCTATAACTGTTGTGGTTATTGAATATGAGATTCAGAGAAAGACCATCCACACGTGTAGAGACATAAACACACCATTATAACCCTTTGTCATGTCTCATAGACAAACTCGATAATATGAGATGACCACGTTTTCCTGGTCATGGACATTTGCTATGTCAATATTAATGGGAGCACATTGTTATTTCAACATTGTGGCTAGGTAGACTCAAATAGTTGAGATACTACGGGATTTTTTTAGCATTTCTATAAATAGTATCATCACAAGATGGTAATTTTATTTGCTTCCTTTGACCATAAGAATATACCGTGGTGTTCATTAGAAAGTTTGCTTTAGTGTAGTCAAGTATCACACCGTAAACTGGGCGATAAAAAAGGCTACGACTGGGTATTCTCAAAAGTGTTAATTTCATCGTGATAGTTCAAGACTAGGACTTACTCCTCTAATTGATAGAGATATAAATCCATGATCCACTCCGTGTAATGGTATATATTAATAGGTTTGCGCAGACAAAGGCATGCCATTAGTTATGGTTATACTATAACACGGTAACGAGTAAAAGAAATCATACCCGATACTGAGAATAATGTGATATAGTGATTACAAAGTTTAATCATAGTATTATTATTCATCTCGTCTCGAGGTATTGATTGGTATCGCGAAGTAATGGGAACTTACTTAATAACCAGCAGGTTCAACGAAATTTCTCCGTATAACTTGTAGGAGTCAATATGGACGTCCATAGCCCCGATGTTGATTAGTGATTCAGAAAATAGTTTTCCAATCATGTCTACTAGTTATCGAACATATAGGGTTCGCACACTTAAGGCGTCAAAGTCATTTGCTCACATTAGATGGTCTGGAGAAGAGAGCGGGTATCGTGCGGGTAATTATGGCGTGATAGAATTAATATTCGGAGAGATTGGGGAGGACATGAGATGTCCCAGAATATCGGGAGTACGTTTCTTACATCACTAGATAAGGTCGTTGATTTTTATCTACATGACTTACTGGGATCCGGAAGAGTTTCGGGCAAAACCCTAATAGGGGGAGTGCCAGAGGGGGACTGCGGCTAGGGAAGCACCACTAGGGCTTCCACATGGGCCATGGTCAACCCCAGTTAAGGAGCATTGAGCCCCCAAAGTTTCCTAGTGAAAGTCCTGAGAGAAAAGGAATACAGAAATAGGAGAGGGAAAGGACTCCCCCGCAAAGGAAAGGACTCCTATTTGGACTAGGAGTCCAATCCGAATTGGGGGAGGGAGCCCAATTCGCATCCCTCGTTGATGGTGCAAATTGAGGAGAGGGATTCCTCCCTCCCCACGGCAAGTCCCTCCTCCAACTATTTAAAGGCACCGACCACCATGGGTTTGAACACAATTGGCTCTAAGCCTTTCTCTCTCTTGTAGAATTAGAGACCCTCTAATTGAATTAGAGTCTCTACTTAGAACCTCTCTAATTGGATTAGAGCCTCTAATTAGAACATCTCTAATTAGAGACTCTCTAATTGGTTTGGAGGTTCTTCTAATTGGGAGAGGCAGTGTCATCTCCCGATTAGACCTAGCCATAATCTCTCTCTCTCTCTCCCATGTGTTGGGATCTCTCCATCTCAATTCTGAACCTACAACGATTAACACTGGACAGCGCTGCAGAACTTTGACGGACGTATGTGTGCAAACTCTCATAGAGGTAACATGTGAGACCATCACTAAGCTGGATCTAGAACGCTAGATCTAAAAGGCTAGATCCGGAAGGCTGTACACGGGGAGACAACAACAGTCCCACCACTAGGCTTAGCCATGGGACTCTTCATTAGGCATCACCGACATCGTTATCGACACTTGTTCCACGCTTCATGTCGGTAACGAATCAGATCTATCCTCACCTTTACCTTCATAGTAGATCCCGTGTGTTGCGTAAAATAAACAATTAATTTTCTGCACGTGGCCCAATATAATCGTCATAGAGATCATGCGCGCCTTTGAGACTATCACGGCGCACAACAATCCTGCCCTTGACTGATCACCGAAATTTGAGTACATTTTCCTCCTGCTTCAATTCCTCTTGGATGCTCATCATGGACATTGTGGCCTCGTCGTCCTCGTCATCAATCTCGCTCTTACTTGACTCCTCGATGAATTCTTTGTAGATGACCTCATCTAGAACCACGGAATCGTACTCGTACTCATACTCATCGTCGGACACATCCCTGCCTATAAATTATAACAATCAAATTACGGTTCCAGCAATAACACAAACACTTGTAGGGCGAGGTGGATGTCCGACGATGTAAAACGTACCAGAGGAGGAGCGTCCAGCCGAGGAGAACGGAGGGCAGATGAACGGAGAACACAAAGTGCCTGGCTCCTTCCGCTACAGGTTCAACAGCGGCGGGCATACGATGGCGGAGCAGCGGCGGAGGAGGAGGTGTGGCGCGGGCAAGGATAGTGGAGGAGGAGTGGAGTAGCAAGAGTTTGAGACCAATATTGTTGGCTGAATTCTGGTGGGTCTGCGTTGACAAGTCCCACGTCTGGCGCGTCCGGCGGCCCTAAACCCTCCCTAAATATGGGCTGGCTTTAAGTTTGACTGGTCAGCCCGAATGTTTGGGCAGGTCTGAAGGAAGCATTATTTTTTTGTTGAGTCAATTCAGGGAAGCATTTGAGTGGGTGTTTTTAGGCCAATTTTTGGCCGGGCTGTGTGTCCTGGCCCGTTGGAGATGCTCTACACAGTCGGAATACCGCATTGGTGAATTCCTTTTTCGTCTTCCCCTGCGCTTGAGCCCTTCACGCTGAACCCGATCGAGCACTTCTGAAAAAAAAAAAACCCGATCGAACAAGCCAATGGAGCTGGAAGCTGACAAGAACGCGGCGCCGGCGGCGACCAGCGACGACGCCATCCAAGAGGAGTCCCCGGCCCCTGCCCAGAACGGGAAGCCCGGATCCGGGGAGGCAGCGGCGGCGCCGGAGGTGGAGGTGCAGCTCTTCCTGCGGGGCCGGGGGCCGGTGGCTGTATTCCGGTCGCCCCTGGGCGGGTATACGCAGGACCAGCTGGAGGTGGGGGACATCCTGGAGAAGCACGGCCTCAAGTGCGTCTTCGCCTTCGACCCCGCCTCCCGCGCACGCGGCGTCGCCATCCGATTCACCCCCCGCACCGGCCGATCCCTCCTTCCCTACGCCGCCGACTCCACCATCTTCCTTGACGGCGAACCCAAGGTAGTCAATTTGTCCTCAGTTTGAGTATCCTGATATTTGCCAGATTCTGGATAAGAGGGTACTAGTATTAGCAAGTCTTTGTATGAACCGTTGGCTTCTTTGGTGTTTTATTAGGATCCTTTGGTGAAGCCCATCACGAAGATGATGATCAGCGTCTGCGCCATGGCAGTGGTAGCTGCAGTGTTACTGAAGGAGGCGAAGATGCCCGAGTGGCTCAAGGCATCCAAGTTGGGCAACCTCAACTTCCCACCATGGGTTCTGGCTTGCGTAGTCATTCTGTTCACAAGGCTCCGGAAAAGAACCAAAAATCTCATCAAGAAGGTCGGATTATCTTCGTAAGGTATGAACAGTTTAATCATGTTTCCCCTGTTTCCTGATTGGAACAATTTACAGTATTGTTTCTGATGTCGTGTGATCGTGTCGCTATGATGTGAGACACATACGTTTGTGTAAAACTTAATACTAGTACTCAGGAAGGGATTTGCAGATGCAGTGTGACAATATTCTAGAGTGCAAAATATGCTTTACGATTCTGATAAAAAATGTTACTGTAGTTATCTTCAATCGTGTTCTGGCAGTGTTGTTTGAGATCTATTCTTAGTTACTACTCCCTCTGTTCCACATTTTAAGCCCTAGCTTGCTGAAAAGGCTTGCATTGTGGAACAGAGGGAGTATTTCAAATCTGGTAAACTGGTGGCTTCATGTTGATATTAGTCTGGACATTATTCATGATTGTGTGTATTTCTGCTGAAATGGTTGTGTGGTGTTCCTTGGCAAACTATGTCATGCCATATGCTTGAAACGTTCGACCTCACATCTTAATACTTGGCTATGTGAAATTATCAAATTAACCTCGTCACTGTTCTTCTACTGAATTTTAAATTAGCCACACTTCCATTTTAACAGGTTACTAATGGGAATGGCAAGCACAATGTTCTTTTGGCTCCTTCTTCCAGTTTCTCGTCAATGTTGGAGATGTACGGGGCAGTGACATACTACATGTAAATGTTTATGCCTCTTTGTTCAGAACAGATACATCTTGTAGAGAACTTGTATTTAACCTTATGGTAAGCATATACACTATGCAGTTTGCTAGTGTGGCATTGTGCTTGAGTGCATGAATAAAGAATAGCCAAACAAACTGGTGCGCAATCTATTTCTGTTCCTCGTCGATAGTCGTTCTGATATTTTGTATTGAGGGAGTGTCCAGATACTGCTTGGCTGCTGGTTGATATTTTTGCAAGAAATTTGGAGCTTCACTTTCAATTTAAAAGATAGTGATCCTTGATGATGCTTTTACAGATAATTAAATTACTGCCAAAATCGGTCGGTTGCAGCTATACTTGTGTATACATTCGATTGTAAGGCATCTATCGTGCCGCCTTTTCTTTCGGAAGGTGGCAGCTGTCATGACTTTGTTTGCTATCCTCTGTTTGTTCCCTGATCTTGCCTAGATACTGCAGCTCTTGAAGGCCACACAGCTGATTCCTTGTTCTTTGAGATCTCCGAGATACTATGCTGTCCAAGATCACACAGCTGGGCGTTTTTGGCTTTTGGCTGGTGTTACTTTCCTTGCTATTGTTTGTGCTTTTGTTCTCCTCCCTGGTATCCAGTTCGCAGCCTGCCCTATAGAGATCTACTGCTGTATTCTTTACAAATGAGCTAGACATAGATCAAAACTCCGTCTATCCTTGGCAGCGACACCTCACAGAACACTATTGTAGATAACCGCATACATCATGGAAAATCCATTATATTAGCTTCTTGCAGGTTATAGAGAGAATAATATCAATTCTCGTGCAGGCGCTAATGTAAGGTCTTATGTGGATATATCTGAGAATTCGTTGTGTATTACTATATTCCACTACAAATTTTAGATGTTGCATGGATCGTCAAAATTGCAAGGGAACAGTTTTAGAAAAACAATTTACCAGTAATCCCTACATGAGCACTCTCCATGCCTGAAATGGTGAAACCTGTTCCTATCTCGCATAACAATCTCCCTATGGAAGACCTTTGATATCAACTTGGTATAATCATGGCAGTCCTTGCACACTCTTAAGTTCTTCACAATCCTAATCGCAGTGCCTTCTGGCAACCGGATCAGACCGAAGGCAAGGGCAAGCTTCTCACTGTGCAAGGAGATTGCACTTTCTTTCTCCTCTTCCTCAATATCAAACAAGACTTCTTTTGTGTTTGCGGCGTACCCTTGCAACCTCAGCCTATGGCTCATCTCTGCAAGCATCCTCTCAATCTCATTGTATCTGGGGTGTGACTTGCTCCCAACGAAGAACTCATGAACCTTGCCATCAACTTCAATGGCACTACACCCAGGCACCTTTCTCACCCCCTTGGTCTTCATCATGTCCCGAACTTTGCTAACACCCTTCCAATTCCCCGAGTCCGCATAGATGTTAGACAACGACACATGAGCCGCGCCGTTTTTGGACTCAATCTCCGTGAGCTTGTCCATTGCGTATTTTCCCAGCTCGACTGTGTTATGAATCCGAGAAGCATTGAGTAGTGCTCCCCAGACACCTTCATGTGGTTCCACTGGCATGGCATCGATGAAATTGACAGCGTCATCTAGACGTCCTGCTCGACCATACAAATCGACAATGCAGCCGTAATGCTCAAGCCAAGGGCCAACCCCATGCTTGTCCTTCATCGAATCAAAGCATGCTCGTCCCTCATCTACCAACCCGGCCATGGAGCATCCACGAAGCACGGCTACAAAGGTGACGGCATTAGGCTCGACCCCTGCACCCTCCATGCGCTTGAACAGCTCAAGACACTCCTTCCCCATGCCATTCATCGCAAGGCCGCTCATTGCACTGGTCCAAGTGTAGATGTTCCTTTCGCCCATGATCTCAAACACCTGCATCGCCATTGCCACGACGCCGCACTTCGAGTACATATCCAACAAAGCAGTGCCCAGCGTGACTGACAGCCGCATCCCACGGCTGCGCACATAGGAATGCACCCACATGCCACGATCGAGCGCACCCATCTGTGCACATGCAGTGAGCACTGACACCAGAGTCGCCTCGCCAACAGCAGCTCCAGCCTTCTGCATTTCGTCGAACAGCCTCAAGGCTTCCCTCGGCCTGCCCATGTGGACATACCCCGCGATCATGGCGCTCCACGCGACATGGTCCCTCTGCGGCATTCCATCGAACAGCTCGCGAGCAGCGTCCACGTCGCCTCCAGCGGACAGGGCGCCCAATATAGCAGTGACGCACACCACGTCCGGGCTCGCGATCTCCGCGAAGGCGGCCCGCACGGCGCCCACGTCTCCGACTGCAGCGTACATGGACACGGTCCCGCTCTGCACGTGCGGGTCAGCCGCGTGGCCACGGCGGAGCGCGGCGGCATGCACGGACCCCGCGAGCAGGTCCACGCCCACATCCGGCGTCACGGGCGTCGCCGATGCCGCGGCGGCCAGGGAGGTCGCGGCGCGGACGAGGAAGGTGAATGAGAAGTGCTCGGGCGCGAGGGGGAGCTCGCGGAAGGCCGAAAATGCGAGGTGGGGGCGTGGTCCGCGCGCGAGGGCGCGGATGAGGGAATTGTGGACGAATAGCGTGGCGGGGTGCTGGGGCAGAAGAAGGTGCGCGTAGGAGAGGTGGCTGGAGGAGGCGAGCGAGGCGACGAAGGCGGCGTGTTGAGACTGGGAGGAGAGGCGGCCCGACACGAGGAGGTGCCCGTGGATCTCGCGGAGGTGGTACTGGGAGGAGGCCGCGGCGAGGGTCGGGAGAAGCGTGGCGGAGTCGCGAGGCGGAACGATGCGGCGCGGGAGGGGTGGCATTTGGGCGGGCTTCGGAGCACACGCCGATTGCCATATGGGAGGAGTGGGAAATTTAAGGAAAATGCTGTGAATCACCCGGGGGGAACGTTTCGTTCCGTCCCCCGGGTCCGTGTCCGTTGGATACGTGCGTCGTGGGCGGTTGGATTAGGCGCACGACCCCGCCGGTTTCGCGTGGATTAGGACAACACCCGGTTTTGTTCCTTCGTTGTATACCATTTTTAGCGCTTACCGTTACGTTTCCACTCGCGCGGCGGCGACGAAGGCGAGGTGAGCGACGCGGGCGGCGACGGTAGGCTTCGCGGGCGGCGACGAGAGGCGACGCCGTCGACGCGGTCGCCCTCCTCCTCCTCCTCCTCCTCTCCGGCTATCCCCTGAGGTTCTATTCCTTTCGCCTCCCTCCTCCTCTCTGTCTCGGCCCCCCTCTGTCATCCCCGGCGTCATCTCGTAGGTAGGGTAGCAGTCGTGAGCGCCGGCGGGCGGCGGAGCGGTCGCGGGTCCTTGCGCACTCCGACGCCCCCTTGCCCGAGCCCTACCCTGCTCTCAGGCGCCCCCCCCCCCGTCGTGGCCAATTTCCCCTTAATTTGCATCAACGCCGGTAGCTAGGGTTACGCAGCGAATTCGAGCGGCGTCGATGTCGCAGTTCTGCGAGGTCTCCGGCGCTCCCCTGCCGCGCGCAATTGCTGTCTCAGGCGACCCCCCCCCTGCCCTGTTGCTCCCAATTTTGCTGTCTGAGCAACAGTTGCTCCCAATTTTGCTTCAATAGTTTAGTCCCCAACTTCTTCAGTAGCAATTGTTTGGATCAAAATGCTCCACTGCACTCCACCTACCATGTGCTTATTCCCTGTTTGTGCATAAATGTTAGTTGTATTTTTGAGCAAATTGCAAATTATTTTAGCAGTTTTTAGACTTTTTGAGCATATTTTTAGTTGCTCAACCACTTTCGACACCCCATGTACACATATCCGTGTTTGTAGCAATTTCCTTTTCCTTTTAAGTTCGAACCGTACGTGCAAGTAGTTGTATTTTCTGAACTTCTTCTATTCTTTTTGCAGGTTTTTTGGTGTACTTACTCGGCCTCCTAGTGTATCTGCTTGCAGCTTGTAATCAGCAGCGCAATGGAGGTTTGTTCTATTACTGCATTCTTTTTGCTTCTGTTGTTCATTTTGTGTGCTTCTTTTGTTTCCTTTTTTTGTTCATAGTGTTTTTTTTTTGCTGAGCAGGAGCAGGGGCAGTATTGGGTCAGCAAGGACCGTTTCGCTGCCAAGCGTTTGCTGAAGTGCGCAAATGATCTCTCTCCGCGGAAGCGAGAAATTATTGAGCAGTACAGCGCTTTTGCCTCACTTCTCAATATTTCTCCTTTCAATGTCCCCAATGAGCTGATTGATTTTGTTGCCGTGAACACCGTGGTTGAGCTCCGTGAGTTTCATTGTGGATCTAAACGGATAGTTTTCACCCGGGATATCATCAAGAAGGTGTTTGGTCTACGCTCAGGTTCAAAGCCTGTTGAGTTGCTCACCAAGAGTGTTCATTCAGACATCAGAGAGGCATACAAAGGCCCGTTGTCAAGGCTTCCCATAGAGAATGCAGCGAAGTTGTTGAAGGAGCTTGACGACGGTGAAGAGGATGCCATTATCAGAACATGGGACCTCTTGTGCTTTGCCACTGTTCTGAATCCTTCCACCAACAACATGATGTGCCTAGAGTACATAGGGTCCATGAGTGACCCCAAGAGGACACATGAGTATGATTGGGAGGAGCACATCTTGGAGCTTCTGATGCATTACATTGAAAAAATTCAGAAGAAGAAGGAGCAACCTCTCGAGCTTGATGGCGTTAACTTTCGGAAGGGCAAGCTGAAGGTTGATTCCGAGGAAGCACCTGGTCCTTCGAAGAAGAAGACGAAGGTGAAGAACTTGTTTGAATTCTGGATGTCTGGCCCATTGCCTGTTCTTGCTGTAAGTTTTTAACTTTTACTTCACATCTTGCTACTTTACTTAATGTTGTTTGCTCCATTAGTTTTAATTTGTTGTTGCCTTAGTTAGTTTCTGTTGCTTCATTTGTTTTATTTCTGTGTGCTTGTTTCTGTTATCATGTTCTAGGTTTAAGGTTTTACCTTTTTCTGTGTAGCTTGCTACTTTTCTTAGTTTTGTTTGCTCCTTTAGATTTAACTTTTTGTTTCTTTAGTTTTTTTTTGTTGCTCCACAGTTTAGTTTTGTGTGTACCAGTTTATGTTTTTTATGTTCTAGCTGTAAGTTATTTGCTACTTTACATAGTTTTTGTTGCTCTATTAGTTTTATATTACTGTTGCTTTAGTTATGTTCTGTTTGCTCCAATTGTTTATTTTTCGCGTGAATTTTTGTTTCTGTTTTTAGTTGCACTTTTTTACAGCTGCAGGTTGATTCTTGTGTGTTTTTTTCCATATGTAGCTTGTGTACATGGACCACTTGCAAATCCCGAAGAATGAGCACTTCATAAACAATGGGATACCTCGGGTTTGCTTTGTGACAAGTGAAGATTTCAGTTTCGTTGCCAAGATCGACCGCGACAACAAAATCTTGCTGAACAAGACCGTCTTTGGGAGGCGTCCTGTAAGTAGACTCCCATTTGTTTTTTTCTTTTTTGCTCGTTCGTTGTTTGCGTTTCCCTGCCACGTAACAACTTTGTTTTGTTTGATCTCAACGATGATTTGTTTTTTGGTTGTATGCAGTTCCTCCCGTTGTCCAGAACAGTATATGCGCCTCCCTTGGACAGTTCATTGCCCGAAGAAATTGATATAAATCCGTCCGCATCGCTTAATGAATGGCTTGTTTTCCCCACCATCGAGCAAATTGAGGTTTGTATAGTTTTCTATGTGTTGTTTTTTGTAGGTCATTTTGTTTGTTCGTATAGCATTTTTTTGTTCTTCATGTGTATCAAGGTGGCTTTTTCCCCACAATTTGCTACTTTACTTATTTCAGTTTGCTCCATTAGTGTTTAATCAATGCTTTTTTAGTTATTTTATTTTGTTCCATTGTTTTATATCGTGCGTACTTTTTCTGTTTTTTAGTTGTTTTTACATGTCTGCTACTATAATAATTTTACTTTGCACCATTAGTTATTTTGTTTTGTTCTGTCAATGTAGTTGCTCAGTTTTGCTGTTTTTTTGCTTCTTTTTTGAATGTAATCCTTGTTTATTCTTCATCACAGGTACCATCTCGTTTCAAGAACATATACGACAAGCACAGGGTTAGTTTCGCTTCAAACGTTGATGCTACTCTCAAGAGTCTCGCTGTAGGCTTAAAATCAATGCAGTCCAAGCAAATGGCTTTGCTTTTGAATGATGTTGAAGCTGCCATGAAGGAAGACGATGGCCCTAGTGTTGTGTTTCCAGCTGCTGGGGTAGGACTTGACGGGCAGGGCAATACGGATGGTGACAAGGCTGATTCTGAGTCCGATGATCTCGAAATTGATGAGGATCTTGTTGCTGTGGATCCTACGGACTGTGATTCTAATGTTTGTGGAGAAGGCAACGCAAGGGCAGCAGAGAATGAGCAAACCAATGCTACGGAGCTCAATGATGTGCCGCAACCAGCAGTTGTTGTAGGGACCTCTCAGACGGACGCTGATGGTGAGGAACAGGATGCTGTTAGTAGTCCGATTAGAGGTGCTGTTGGTAGCCCAGAAAAAGTTGCTGATGGTAGCCCGGCTCGAGGTGATGTTGGTTGTCCAGATGAAGTTGCTGCTGTTGCTAGTCCAGACAAAGTGGCTGCTGCTGGTAGTCCAGCCATTCCTGCTGCGGTGATTCCACCCATGCCCACTGCCCTTAGCCCACCTAGAGTTGCTGCGGATACTACTTTCATTCCTAGGCCGGCTTCTCCCTCACCTCCGCGCAACATACCAGCAGGCTACTGGGATGACTGTCCGAAATTCAATCTGTGGAGCCAAGACAATGAATCTTCCCAAGCCGCTGACCAGATCGATGTTGTGGAAAAGGTCGATGATGTTGCAGCTCCGATAGTTGGAGACAAGGTTGCTCCATCGTGTATGTTCTCCTTCCCCTTTTTCTCTATTTTGTTACATTTATGCATTTTTCATCTTGGTTTTTGTGTGCACTGCCCGCCAAAACAAGTTTTTCCAAAGTATTTTCTTTTCTGATTCACCTTTTGTTCTTGTGTAGCTTCCAAACCTTGCCTTGACGCCCCCATACCGGAAAATTTGGAGGAGATTCCGGAAGCTGCAACACCGGATCATGGTGACAATACAGGTTTTCCTCGCTGTTCTTTCTGCTGGTTTTTTTTTAAAAAATGCTATCTTAGTGTTATGGTTTTGCTTCTTTAGATAATTCTGTTTGCTACTTTAGCTATTTCTGCTTGCTACTTTACTTAATTCTGCTTGCTACTTTATCTCAGTCTGTTTGCTACTTTAGATACTTATGGTTGCTACCTTAACCACTAGCTTTTTTTTTGTTGGTTTTCATAGACATTGGGGGCAGCTCAGGTGCTGAAGAGAAGAAGGATGCCAGCACTGGCGTGGTAACTTTTCAAAGGAGGACTAGGCACAAAAGGGCTATGAAAGATGATGCCAAGGCTCCGGTGGCGAAAAAGATGAAGAAGCCATCTGCAGATACGGTTGCATTGTACGACAAGTTTGTGCGCCATCCGCACAAACTCAAGTCTCAGAACAAGGGGAAAGATGACCCGTGAGTCTTTTTTTTAGCACAGTTTTGTAATTACGTGACATTCTTTGTTTTGCTACTAGCTACTCCTTTTTTGCTTTTTACTTCTTGTCATTGTAGCAAACGGGACACGCCTGATTATGTTTTATTGTTTTTCTTTTCCAGTCCTCCTTTCATTGTGATTGGGGGGTCTCACTGTGACTACAGGAGTTTCCACAATTCCCTAGGCCCGAGGAAGTGTCTAGACACTCAGGTTATGTGCGTTTGGTCTGAGAGCTTCAACAAGGATGCCAAAAGAGAAGAGGAAATCAGCTCAACCGGTTTGAAAAGATATGTTTTCAATTGCTACTCAACGGTTAGTTTTTGTCATAAGACCTTTTTAGATGCATGCCTCAGTTTTGTCCTAAGATCTAATTCAAATTTTGCTCCTTTTCTGTTTTGTCATGAGTAGCAAAAGCTCATAGTTGACCCAGCGAAGTTCAACCCTGCTGCACTTGCGCGAGAGTTCAAAATGCAAAATGTGAAGTTCAAGATCATGAAGAAAGACCTTGTGAGCTATGCTTTCCCTGTTTCTACATTTTTTTTCGCTACGTTGTAATTACATTGGTATTTCTTTTACGAACCAGTTTTTTTGTGGACAATTGTATAACTTTCTGTTTTTTTGTACAGAATTGCTCCCATTCTTAGTTTTTTATGCTCTTTTAGAAGTTTTTGCTTGCTTCAATAGTTTTAAATAATTGCTACATTCAGATATCCAGTGATTGTACATTTTCTAATTTGGCTTTCTTTTTGTTCCGCTTGCATTTCTAGCTATACTTCCCTGTGGTGAAAAACAATCACTGGATGGTTTGCACTGTCAATTTGATCCACGACCAGTTCCACGTGTTTGACTCCCTGAACAACAAGGACAAGAGCTTTCTCGAGGAAGCAGCAAACAACCTGGTATGTTGTTAGAACTGTCTAAAAGTATTACATGTTTGTTGTCTTTTTTGTCTATCACACTAATGTCTAATTTTTTTGCTATTTTCCAGTTCATTAACTTTGCTACACTTTGCAAAGCTTCTGGAGTGTCAAACCACATAGACATCGACCGCTACACACTTTCCACACCCGCACACCCACAACAGAAGACTCTGTAAGATTGTTTTCTCCTTTTTTGATGCAGTTGTACAAGTTTCTGTTTTTGGGACAGATTTGCTCCCATACTTAAGTTTATATGCTCTTTTAGAAGTTTTTGGTTGCTACAATAGTTTGAACAAATTGCTACCTTCATGTAACCATTCATTGCACATTGCTTTCGAGTTTGCTACTAACTATGATCATTTGTTTTCTTTTCTCTTTTTTTACAGCTTTGACTGTGGCTTCTTCACAATGCTCTTCATTCAGCACTTTGATGCTAAAACCATGTTGCCTTTCGCCAAGGATGACATTCTGCTATATCGCATGGCTGTCGCAGCAAAGCTCATCGAGGAAAGAGAGAACAAAGACAGCATTGTCGACATCATGGAGGCTGCCTTGGAGGCTCGGACGGGGGTGTAGACATTTGTAGTTTCCTGTAGTCTGGAGTGACAATCACCACATGTACATTCGCTTTTGCCTCATCTAGTTTCGTCGTAGCCTTGGATGGATGAAACAACCTTTCTATATGTGTTTTCGTATTGTTTATCCCCGCTGGTATCTACTGATCCACGGATTGTGTCAGTTTGTCGAACAAATTACTGTGGCTATCAATGACAAAGAGTTGACGGTGTATTTTTTTAACCATGTGAATGAATGTAGTTTCTCACCTGCTTGGTTTTTATCTACTAGTTCACATCAAATGAATTCTGTGTAATTTCCTGGCACCCCTTTTTTGTGTGTTTTATGTTTTTTCTGGAGTTGACCATGTTTTTGCTTCATTAGTTGTATAGCTTTGCTTCAATAGGTATTTTCCAATGCTACAACAGTTAAATCTGGTTGCTACAGAACACCTTTTTATTTTGTATCATACAGAGATTTTCTGAAACCCCTGGACAAGAACAAGTTTTTGCTCTCGCAGAGTAAATAATTTGCTCCAATAACAAATTTGCAATGCTTCAAATGCACTAAAAAGTTGCTACCAACATTTTTTACACAAACAAAAGGTAATAATTTTATTTTTGCTCCAATGCTGACCACATTCTTACATTTGCTCCAATGCAATAATACAAGATATCCACAGAATAATTCTTTGCTCCAATGCAAGGTAACTATGTTTAAAATCGTTCTATACCAATAGTAGCAATGCCATGTACAAGTAAAACCTCCACCCTAACAACTTATTTGTAGCAATATGTTTTCAAAAACATCATCACAAAACAGCTACAGCCTTAGCTCAGCCCCAGCAGCTATTCTTTCATCCTCCACCTGTTTAGCAACACAATCTTTCACCGCATGTCCCTCCTCATGACACCATGGACACTTCATTGCTCTCTTCTTTCTAGGTTGCTTGGGCTTCTTCACCGGTGGCTTGTTTGTTGCTTTGGCATCGTTAGCTTGCTTGCGCCTCTTCATAGTTTCTTCATCGCGTAGCTCAACCAAAGTCTTCCGCCTCTGTTCTTTCATCGTGGGACGTCCTTTAGGTTTTACCCGTTTAGGATTTTTCAGTGTTTGCTCGCCGGTAGCAAATTGCCCGCTGTCACCAACAATTGTTGTTGGTTCATCTGGTCGTGGTCCATTTTGTTGCTCTTCATCCAATCCTGCATCCTCTTCTTGACCTCCTTCAACAACATTTCTTTTTGCTCTCAAGATAGCAGCAACCTTTTTGCTAGCCTCACCCACCATTCCTGAAACAACCTCATAAGCTTCATCCACAAAACAAGCATCAGAGGCAAGCTGATTCATTTTTCTGCACAGCGAGTTGTATTTCAGTGTATTGGTTGGTGGGACACCAAATCTGAGCCCGTTGTCCCCAGGATCAGGTGCTGGTGTTGTTGCTACCGAGGACCATCTGTAGAGCAAGTACCTTTCTGGAATTTTCTGGACATTTAGGTGGACCATGACCCTGATGATGTGTGGACATATCAGTCCACACATTTCAAACCCGTTGCAGCCGCATGAGTAGAGTCCCTCCTCAAACTCAACTCGAACCCGGTATGTTCTCACATCTAGCCCAGGGTTTGGAACTAGATCAAAACAAATGCCATCTACATCTGCCCGTACTGGATAGAACTTTGTTGATGCAGCAACATGCTTCTGGTACCTTTCAAAGATTTCTGCTGTGTAGAATTCCTGTCCTTGCTTCTCAATCGCATAACTGCAAAATAAGTTTTTTGCACCATTAGTTTTAATTTAATGCTACAATAGTATGTTTTGGTTGCTACTTTAACTGATATGGGATGCTACACATACACAGCAGGCAGAAATTTCTTTTTGCACTAGTTGCTACCCAAGTAGTGTTATGTTTTTGATGTGCTACAATGGTGGTATTTTTTGTTCAGAAATGCTACTTTTCTTGCTTACCTTCCCCAAAGCGATCTTCTTGTTGTCTCCATTGCAAACCCGGCGTTATCCTCCCGGTCAAGCATCAATGTTTGGCAAAGCTCATACTGTTGCACAAAATTGTACACCGAGTCTCCCGGCCGTATCAGTGTTTTGAAGTATGAATTCAGTCCTTCAGACCTTCCAGTAGTGCTCGTGAATGGGAAGAACCTTTTTCTGAAATAAACAGGGGCCCATGTTGTTCTACTCTTCCACATGTTTTGCAGATGATTGTTTTCAGACATGCCAAACTCTGTTACCATATGCTCCCAACAGTCCTCAAATTGCTTCACCGTGTCTGTTCCATAGATGCACCCATAGAAAGCATCACTGAAAGGATTACCTTCCGCCAAGTTTGGTCCCAACTTCTTCCTCGCAAGATGCAGGATATGGTAGAGACAGCACCTGTGAACCGAGTTTGGGAAAACTTGACGTATTGCTTCTGCCATTGCTTGATCTTGGTCTGTCATTATGTTATCCGGATGGACACCATCCATTGCTAGCATCCACTGCTCGAACACCCACTTGAACGTTTCTATCTTCTCATCTGCTAACAGAGCACAGCCTAGCACAATCGTGTGTGAGTGGTTATTTATTCCGACTATGGGAGCAAAAGGCATGTTGTATCTATTTGTACAGAAAGTTGTGTCAAAAAACACACAATCCTTGTACTTATGATACAATGACCTTGTTCGACCATCCACCCAGAATAAGGCCCTCACAGCACCATCTTTATCAACCTGCGTAGCAAGCAGAATTAAGTAAAGTAGCAAGAAGATTTAACTAAAGTAGCAACCATAACTAAGTAAAGTAGCAAACAGAAATGAGTAAAGAAGCAAAACCTGCGAAGCATAAAAGAAGTTGCTGTTCTCAGCTTGCCTTTGCTTGAAATATTCCAATGTCAACTCCATGTCTCTCAATGTCACCTCATTGCGTAGCATTGTTCGGATGTTTGAAACATCCCTCTTAACATAACCCAAACATCTCGGGTCTCCACCGTGCACACTGCCCAGAGCTCCCATCAGTTGCGCTGTGGTTATGTTTTGGTTATGCAAGGTTTGTATGAACTGATAGTCCTCCTCCGGCACCTTCCTGTGTGAACGGTAGAACCTGCGCCGCCCCACTTGCTTCACCAAGCGTGTGTGTGATCTGCTCGGAAAACCGTCACAGTCCAAGCTCCATTGCGCACGCCAACGACCATGTGCGCTTTACAATCATGCCGAATGACCTTCATTCGCTGCCTCGTGTCCGACATTTGAACTTGCTCACATGCTTGCTTGCTTCGAGACTTTTGCGCGCTGTGAATGCTCATGTCATTGTCTTCTTCATTTGGCAATTTGCTACCACCATTGCTACCAGGCTTCTTCTTCTCAGACTGCGGTCTACCTGTGTGCACGCACTCAAACACCCTGCTCAGAATAGTATCCGGAGGAGCATTTCTTGCTTGGCTGTACTTCGTGTTTCCAATGCGTGTGCCGAAGCCCATTTTCATGGCGTAGTCGTTGTAAATCTTTTGTGCTTCCTCAATATCATCAAAAATCATCCCAACATATGGCTCCACTGGTTGTGATGTTATTTCTTCGCCAGCTTCCTCAACAGCATTTGAAACAGAACCAGTATTCGCGCTACGAGGCCCATCAACGAAACCATTCGGAGTACTATCCGGACAATCATAGTGGTTCTGATCCTCTCCTCCAGGTGTGGTGTTTAGGTCAAATCCTTCCAATATTGAGTCAGCAACAAACCCCTGAAACAAGAAACAACAAAATCTGATCAATCTACTTTGCTCACAAACCACAAAAAGAGAAATGCACTTGCACTGAACATAACATGTTGTTCATTTGAGAGATGGTAGCAATTTTTCCTCAATCTTTTCTATATACTCTAACCATTATTTGCACTTTTTTTGATGGTTATTTGCTCCACAAAGTTAAGAAGATTTTTTATTTTCATTTTTTGTCGAAGCTACAGAACACACATTTTCTTGTTTGAGTTTTGGAGCAAAACACCATGCCAATAAGTAGCAAGTTTAGCAAAAATATGTGGATCAATCCCAATGCTTATATTACTTTTTCTTCTACATAAATGCTACCATGAACCAAACACTCCAATTGGACAAACAGAACCATCAAGTTGACCCAAAACAATGGGAGCAAACTTTCTGTACAAACATCATGAAAACAGAGAATTTTTTCTTGTACAAGCAAACCATCATAAAAACCACACCAAGTGGAGCAATTCATAGCAACAGCAATCACACCAAGACTCTTAACAAGTTGTAGTAGCATTTTTTTTCAGGAGCAAAACCAAGTATTATTTTGAGCATGTAATTGGATTTTGTGAGCAATTCATAGCAACAACACAGTAATTGGGCTCAATTACCAGCAACCATCATAGAAGGTTTGCTCCCAATGATCAAACAAGTTGCAGGAGAAATTTTTTGCAGGAGCATCCATCACAGAATTGGGGAGCAATTTTTTGCAGGAACAACAATTTTGAGCAAAAAAAACTCACAGAACGAGCTGGTTCCTCAATGTCCGGATCTTCATTGAAGAAGGCTGGAGGATTTCTGACCCTTTCACTCGGGCGCGGAGCAAACCATGCTCCCAGGCCGCCGTCGTACAAGCTTGAACTGTGCCTTCTTCGCTGGCTCGCCGGAATCGCTCCCGAGCTTGAAGCTACCATCGATGGCGGGGGGACACTGTGAGGATGGCCAGGAGGAGGGTACAACACGTTGTTCCGTATGTGGTTAGCCATTGCGCCTGCTATGTGGCGCGCCGCCGCGTCGACCGCCGCCCGCCGTCCGCGTCGATCTCCTACCGCGCCGACCCCGGAGATCACGGGGAACTGCCCCGATCTACGTCCTGTCCGATTTTTGCTTCGTTGGTTCGCCTTTTTGCTCCTCGTAGCAAAAGCGGGGAAGGGGTACGCTGGAGGCCATCGTGCGGCGCACGTTCGCCCAATCGGACGGCTGCCGACCCGGGGGATCGGGTTGTTTTATCCCCCGGGGGACGCTCAGCGCGCTCCGAAATTTAATCAACATTTTGATCCGGGGTGGCGCTAAACATAACGATTAAATTTAAAATTTGAATCTTGCTACGATCATGGCTGAAGAAGAAGTGTATTGGCTCCTAAAAGTGTCGTGTTGAAATAGAAAGTGCAGTTTTGAAATGAAAACAAATACGGCTCCAGGGGCCAGATGGGTTCCTCGTGACAAATTATAAGGAATTTTGGGATAACCTCAAAAATATTGTGAAAGAAATGATGGATGGCCTTTATGCTGGAAGACTAGACCTAGGGCGCCTAAACTATGAGGTGATAACTCTAATTCCTAAGATAAAAGGTTCCTTAGGTGCGTATCTAAAAAATGGTCGATAAAGTAGTGAACGGAACACAAATTGCCTTTATCCCGGGTCGCAAGATTCTCGAGGGAGTAGTGGTTCTCAATGAAGTTCTTCATGATCTCAAGAGGGAAAATGCGGCGGGCATTGTTCTAAAGCTCAATTTTGAAAAAGCATACGACAAGGTACAATGGCATTTTCTTTTCGATGTGCTTCGCGACAAAGGCCTTTGTGATTAATGGATTAGTTGGATGAGGTTAGCTGTGGAAACCGGGAAGGTTGTATCAATGTGAATGGTAAAAAATGGGGAGTATTTTATGACTTATTGTGGTTTAAGACCGGGGAGACCCACTGTCCCTTATTTGACATTGTGGGTGATGCATTGGGTGCAATGATCACTTCACCTAAACATAGTGGTCATATTAAAGGTTTGGTTCCTAACCTAATTGAGGGTGTGATGCTGCCTGATTCATTCCATCAAGCACTCCAAGTACTCCAAATAGTCCTATGACAAGAGCTCAAGTTAATGCACTGAGAGTTAAGGTGAACTCACTTCTATTCTTGCATGATGTTGACCATTCAGTGAATGCATGATACCTCATGGGACCCTGCTATGCGTGCTTAGGTACCTACACTATGGTGGTCCTCAAAACGGTGCCTAAAACGCCCAAGAAGATGCTCAAGAAGTTTCCCAAGACGACGCCCAAGAAGACGGGAACAAAGAAGAGAGAAAGGAGCCCCCGGAGGCGCCGGTCCATCCCGCAAGCAGCTCCGGATCGTCCGGCGCCTAAAGCAGAGAGCCGCACAGAATCTGGCCTCCGGATCGTCTGGCGCCACATCTCGCCGGATGTCTGCCGGTATACACTGGCAACTCGCGGCGCCTCTCGGGTGCAACCCCCTCCCGCACGCCGGACTGTCCGGCGCCTCTAATGACGTACCATCCGGAGCCTAGGGTCGGACCGTTCGGCTCCTGGAATCCACGTCCCGAGCACTAGCCTCCCAGCGCCAGCATTAGCCGTCGGATGATCCGACGAATGCCGGATCATCCGGTATCATGCCTGCGAGCATAAAATGGGCATTCGGTCTTGTAACTTCTCCCTCCACCTACCCTTTCGTCCTTAGCACTATACAATGGACCCATGAGATCTAGATCTAGGGTTACAAAGAAGAATTTTAGATTTGTGAGTTTTGCTCCCCTACCCCTCTTGTAAGGCTACTCATATGGTTTGTATCTAGAATTAAATCAAGGCTACTCCTCTAGTGAATCTATTGGCCGTATTAACGCATATCTTGAGATTGCTACTCTTTTCCCTCGGGATTCTAGTAGTGTCTTCCTAATCTTTCTGAACTAACCCTTGAGATTTTATTGACTCAGTGGACCAGCCGTGAAGGTGAAGTGGTTTCAACAGGAGTAAGTTTGACTTGATTCGTGAGAACCGGAGGCTACCTTCAAGGTGTGTTGTCAGGAAATCGAGTTAGGTAGGATTTGCTAATTATCCTTGGTTCGATTTGGTTTCCGTGTTTTTGGTGTTCTTTGTCTGCTACTCTTTCACCCTTGGCCAATTCATGAAGATCGGACTATCCAAGAGGATGAAGGATCATCATATGGTATCAGCAGCCTAGTTTGTCACAAATTTGACCATATTAAGCTCCATTTCCACCAATTTTTTCTTTCCCATCCCCAATTTCAAAAATCACACCTAAAATAGGCTAAAAAGGATTTTGACCGATCTATCGACTTTTTTTGAGTTTTTCGTAGATTTGATCCATGATTTTTTTTGCTTAAGAGCCTTTCCCACATTTCCAATTGAACACTTTTTTTCATTTTTCCCAAATTTTGTCAGATTTTGGAGTTGGAAGGAGAAGATTTCAAAATTCCAAAATCTGGAAAATTGAGGTCGCCGGATGATATGGCATGTACCACCCAGCGCCGTCGGACGAACTGGCACAAAAATCGTCGGACCATCTAGCACCTGACTAGGCAACTACTCTCTCAGTTTTTACACAATTTTTTGGGCATATCTTTTGCGTTGTTTCTCTGTTTTGGGTGATTCAAATTTTTCTGGGAAGCCCTCGACATCATCTACGACGACACCCCGGAGTGACATCGACCTAACCAAATTCAAACGCAAGTCCGTGATCAGTCAAAATCAAAAGTATTACAACTTACTTCCGCTTGAACTAACTTTTTTCTCTTTCCGTACCTTGCCCATCAGACTAGTTCATTCATTGTGAGTATTGCACTAGTGTCACCAAGAGTGCGTGTTGTGCACTTGTGAGAGCGTATTATCGATTAGGCTTGGCACTAGCATAAAAATTAATCATCAAAAAAGAAGAAAAAGATCGATGTCAAGTGTTATCCATTTTGGGAGCGATTATCTTCGCAAGCAAGTAGTGAGACTAACTGGTTGGCATTCTAGTGCAAATCTTGTTGCCCGTATCGAATTTGCAGTACATGCTAGTGTCCTCTTTGTGTTGGTGTGACATCGTGATATGGGGTGGCCCGGTCTTCTCTATGAGCAACTCAAAAATATGGTGGGTGTATGATAACTTGTGCTACACTAAAAACTCTCCTCGGTTAATCCCTGCTACCAATGCAACAACAATCAACCCCTTTGGATATTCTCAACTACACAGTCTTGCACAAAGTAGCCACTGACTACGAAGTGGTCCTGTATCCCCTTATTCCCAATGGAACAACAGATAACACACAGAATTTCCAAAGGTATACTTCAAGATAAATGCTTCAAGCAATACAATCTAGAGGTTCTAGGTTTTTTTTGTTTAAAAGTAGTCTAACTTCTAATTTCGTGGCTAAGAGGTATTTACGAGGGGTAGGGGTGCGGACAAGGGCAAATTTGCACCACCCCTTGGGCCAACTTGAGTTGGACCCAAACTAGCCTATGCCAACTCAGGTTGGACTCAACCTATGGATACAAACCGACCCAAACATGGGTTCAGCCATATGGACTCGCATGTCCTCTCCTAATCTAAGTGGGACTCCTTCTTTGGCGCATTGGAGATGTTTTCCCAAGCACCAACTATGTTTTCCACGCCCCTTCTTGTTTTCCAGCTTGTAGATGTTGTTTTCCTCAAGTGCTTACTTGTTTTCCATCTTGTATTGGTTGTTTTCCATCGGGTACTTGTTGTTTTCCAGCATGCCTTGAGGTCCTCTTCCACCAAAGTTTATGTTATCAATAAACCTGATCATACAAAAATGCATAGGCTTAGGTAGTATAACATTCTCATAAACACAAACTTCACATGCAATTAAGAAGGAACTCGCCTTATAATAACCATCAATTAAATTCAATATTTCCTTCTAGCTCAAGCATGAACAAGCACCATATTCCCCTATTATATTCTCATCATCCTCCCTTTCTTCAAGACAAGACGTCCTCGGCTTGTGGTAAGTTGAACATGGAAGAAACAAAAAGAACAACGTGTATGCACAATATATGTATCTATAACATGGTGCATCATTTTTGTTGACATGGTAAATATTTTCACATGACATAAAGCAACGAAATTTGCAAGTAATTAACACATAATTGTCATATAAAAAACAAGTAATATCTCATCAAATAGCAATGAAAATTGCGAGTATAAGTGAAGTTCAGATAATCATGACCACAAGGAGAAACAACTATGTAGAAATTCTTATTTTTTAGTATTAAATCAAGTGTTCTAACAGAAGATCTATGATCAAATTTCATGGTAGTAGTACACTCATTTGTATTATCCTGTTAATTATGTAAATTGCAACTCAATTTGCAAATATAAGTGAAGTATAAATCAGTAGCATGTGTATTTATCAATTTCTTGGACCAAACAATCATATGTGTAGAATCATGCTCAGATTTAGCAAATTGTAAGCAATCCAATCGAGGTAACACAATGTTTAATTCAACAATTCTATCACAAGTAATACATATGTGATCCAACATAAAAATTTCATTCATGCTATAGTCACCAACTAAATTAAAAGTGAAACATGGAGCATAAGTGCTAGAATTGATGTATGAAATTTCAGAAATCCTATTCATGGCAGATTGCACAGTAATTGGTTCTTGTAACATTATGGAATACACAATATTAACAGGTGGTATTTTAGCAAGCATTTCTTTATGTGTAATCAATACCACATGCTAAAAATTCAAAAATTTCAAATTATCACGTGGTGGTGAACTATATGTGCTTGGTAACTCACAAGAATCAGCTAGCAAATTAGTACTCACAAAAATGCATATTTGCAAGCTGCAACTCCAAATCAGCGCCAATATCAATGGCATCCTCCTTAGATGTAGTAGGAACTGATTCATCTATCTCAAGTGGTGATGCAAGTTGTACTTTAGGCGTCTCTCTTTCTTCAAAAGACACCTGCATATCACATGAAACAACACTAGGAACAATGTCATGCTCCTCCAATGTATGTGGTGGTAGTGCAGATTGTACAATAGGCTCCCTTCATTCAAAAGCAATCTGCACATCACAAGAAAAAACACTAGAAGAAAACATGATTACATTAGTAGAAACAACCTCACATGTCTTCTTAACTTCTACCACTCCCATGATTATGCGCTTAAGTCTTTGTATTTCAAGGATTTCGAGAGAGCATAAGGGTTGATGTCTAACCTCCTGAAATTTTTTAAGTCCTATAGTTGGTAACAAATCTATCTTTTTTATTCCAAATGAATTGAAGATCAGGATGATATCTATAAAAATTAACATGAAATTTGTTGCACCAATTTTTACCCAACAAAAGATGACAATATTTAAGGTCTCTAGGAATCACATGACAACGAATGCTAACCGTATGACGACGAATTGTTAAAGGAACACATGCAGTTCGAGTAATTGGCAAAGCATCATCATAGTAGCTAACATATATGGCCTAAAGTTTCTCAATGTAAGAAAATCCAGCTCTTCAACAAGTTCAGCACTAATAAAGTTCATTAAAGAACAATTATCAATGATAATAGCAGCCTGTCCACCTTCGATGTGTGCGGTGAAGTGGAATAAATCTGACGTAGGTATTACATTAGACTCCTCCTCCCATAATGTGTCACTGCAATACGACTGCAATTCTAATGGCTTTTCCTCGGAAGGATCAACCATTGTTAGATAGAAAAATACATGCAGTATGTATATGTATTTTGGAACTCTCAGAACTCACTCAAACCAGCAAATAAAGGTGTATTTTACCGCTCCAAAGTGAATAGATAACACTCACCAACCAAGTAGCAGCAACTAAATGTACCTGTGTGAGAAGATAATACGTAGGGATTTCAGCTATCACAAGACAATAACAGGGTATATGGTGGGTCTTGGTTGGGATACCTAACAACACAAAAAAATACTACTCCTATTTGCTATCCAATGTGATACAAAAACTCACGGGAAACACACACGTGGAGATAAATGGGGAAATGCAACTATAGGATGAGCAAAAAATTATGATGTATGTCCAGATTATAGCTTCATATTGCAATGCACTAGAAAGAAATTAGCTACAGCTCAAAGAAACAGGCACAAGATTTCTCAAAAAACTAGTGCAAAGAGCAATGTAAAACATCTCCAAACTTGTAGCAATGATCAATACTTTTCGAGCCTCTTTTTCTCTTTTATTTTTCTGTTTTTTCTCTTTGATTTTTTCCCTCTTTTGGGCCAAACTGTCCAATCTATATAGACACTAAAAAAATCTCTCTCCTCTTTTTGTCCACAATATGTCGCACCGCGGAGAATTTTTTTTCAGAAAAACAACAGAATGTAACAATCGATTGAGAAGCCTGCGAGCACAAAAGTGAGCTAGTTTTGTATGGATATGCTCCTAAAAATATATTTAGATAGGCCGTGTCTATGTTCACCAAGGAAACAGAGTGGAAATCCTAAGAAATGGGCAAAGAAAACGGACACAAAATCTAAGAGAACACATGGCAGAAAATTGCATGTTTTTGTGCCGGGTAGGTTAGTGTGTACGTGGAATTTGTACTCGGGCACATGAGAGCGGTTTGCATGATTCGGTGCCCCAGCAGAGCAGCAATCCAAGATCAACTAGGAGCACAGGGCGCGACAGCAATTTGCGCAAATCCGTCTCGTGCAGGAGTCGGAATTCGACTGTGAGTAGGCCAAGCGCGCTGATTGCTGGCAGAGTTAAATCCTTTCTTTGCGTTGTTGGGAACCCCAAGAGGAAGGTGTGATGAGCACAACGGTAGTAGTTTTCCCCTTAGCTAAGAACCAGGGTTATCAATCCAGTAGGAGAAAGAGAATCTTCGTAAGGTTGATGCCACTGACGGTGGTGCTGGCGCTTCACCGGTGTCAGCAACAACGTGCAACATGCACACAACTCAACCAAAATACTTTGCCCCAATGGTACAGTGAGGTTGTCAATCTCACCGGTCTTGCTGAGAACAAAGATTAGACATGTAGTGTGGAAAAACAGTATATGCTTGCAGAAAGTAAAGAAAGCAGGAAATTGTTGTGGTTTGTTTAATAGTGTGGAAAAATGGACCGGGGTTCGTAGTTTCACTAGTGGTGTCTCTCCATAAAAGATAGCATGTTGGGTGAACAAATTACAGCTGGGCAATTGACAAATAAAGGTTGCACCGTAGTGCACAATATCACATGAAGATTACTATGCTATTTAGTGCGGGCATTACAACAAGATACATAGACCGACATCCATCTGCATCTGTGACCAATAATCCACCCTCAGGTTATCATCCGAACCCCCAGAGGTATTAAGTTGCAAGCAACAGATAATTGCATTAAACAAAGTGTGTAATGTAAGCAATGATTATGCATGCGTGCACTCTCAATGTTGTTTTCTCCCTAATGGCAAGAGCACATCCTCCCCCTTCATGTTTCTGTCACTCGAGCAAGGCAACAAGGAGGCATGAACCCACTATCAAGCATAAATACTCCCTCTTGGAGTCACTAGCAACTACTTGGCCAGAATAACCACTAGCAACGGAGAGCATGCAAGATCACAAATAACATATGCAAATAAAGACTATAATCAACTTGGCATAAGGTCAATATTCATCGGATCCGAGCAAACACATCACAGAGAATTACATAAGATCAATCTCGATCATCTTAGGCAGCTCACGAGATCTAAACATGGAGGCATATGAGGAGAAGACAACCATCTAGCTACAGCTACGAACCCGTAGTCCAAGGATGAACTACTCATGCATCATTCCGGAGGCAGGCATGGTGATGAACAGGCCTCCGGTGATGATCTCCTCTCCGGCAGGGTACCGGAAACAGCTTCAGAACCCCCTGATCTGGGGTTGACGGTGACGGCAACTGCGGAACTTTTCGGGGATTTTGATCAGGTGCCTAGGGTTTTCCATCCGTTGGGCTTAAATAGGTGAAAGAGCGAAGGCGGTGGAGTCCAGGGGGCCCCACACCCATAGCTGGCGCGGTTAGGGGGGCCGCGCCATTCTGTGGTGTGGCCCCCCTGCTGCCCCTCTTCGGCTCCTCTTCGGTCTTCTGGATGCTTCCGGGGAAAATAGGAATTCTGGGCTTCGAATTTTCCAATTCCGAGAATATTTCGAGAACAACTTTTCTGAAACTAAAAAACAACAGAAAATAGGGAACTGGCTCTGTGGCATCTTGTTAATAGGTTAGTCCGGAAAACATATAAAAATGCAATAAGTAAGGGAGAAAACATGTAGCAATTGGCATAATATGATCATGGAGCATCAGAAATTACGGATACGTTTATGACGTATCAAGCATCCCGAAGCTTAGTTCCTACTCTTCCTCGAGTAGGTAAATGATAAAACAATAATTTCTGAGGTGACATGCTACTAACACAAACTTGATCAATCTAATGTAAAAGCATATGCACGTTGAGATCATAAAACTTTAAACCTAGGCATGATAAATAAAACTTTAATAATAAAGCATAGCAATTACTTTGGATCATGAAGATTAACTCAAATAAAGGATCATGAATAATAATGCAAAGAAAGGTAAACGCTTTTTTCAGGTATAGAGAAAGCATGGCAAAGTGATATTTCAATAGTCCTTAAGAGTGGGGCAAAACATAAATGCCAGGACACCTTCAAAGTTCAAGAGGAAGACTAGAAAAAATAATTTAAGAACAAATGATATCACATCATGAAGTAATTATTGATGGTTATGGGACAAATGCACATAAAACTCATAATGGCAAAAATGCTCTCTCAACTGTGCATAATGTTAGAAGATGGAGACTCAACATAAAGTAAAAGAAAGGCCCTTCATAGAGGGAAGCACGGATCACTCATGTTCTAGAGCTTTTATTTTATTATACATAGGTATTAAAAGTTTGACACTCCTCTCATCCATCTTTCACAAACCATGGCTAACCGAATCCTTGGGTGCCTGCCAACAATCACATACCGTGGAGGAGTGTCTATATTTTGGGAGATGTATTCTAATGTCAACGAATGGTAAACAGAAAATACAGTACGTCACAAGTCAACTGTATTCACAAGAGCGGCTCCCATGGTGAAGGACGCAACTGGTGTATAAGTTCATCCCTCTTTCTCTTTTGTTTACACAATTATGCTTTGACTGATAAATCAGGGGCAAAAGTAGTGAAGAGAATTTGTATGCATTAATTTGGGGCTGGGCACCCCGCTGCCAGCTCTTCTATCAATTGGATAAGCGGGTGAAGCCACTAGTCTAGTGTTTGAAATCCAATCAAGAAGTGAGATAAAGATTCTCTATTTACGTCCTCATGAGCAAAAACAGGAACATAAAGCAGGAGTAATTTTGAAGGTTTTAAAGGTAACACATGAGCAATTTAGTTTGGAATGGTAGTTAAATACAACATGTAGGTAGGTATGGTGGACACAATGGGAAAAACTTTGGTTTAAGGGAGTTTGGATGCACGAGTAGAGCTCATACTCAGTACAGGTGGAGGCTAGCAAAAGACTGAGAGCGACAAATTAAGAGAGCATAAGGGCCATAATCATGCATAGCGACATAAGCATCATTAATTAAAACATACACAGTATCACAAGTTAAAAAACTAAGTGGTCATGGAGGCTATTCGTGACTGGTTTGTAGTCATAAACATGGTGTGAGCATGCGCCAAGTCAACCAAATAAAACATTCGAAAGAGAATACCATATATTGATGCTTTACTATGACAAGAACAACTCATGAATCTTTCAATACATATTAAAAACTCTCATATATTTGAGGCTAATCATGCTACTCAATAACCACAAGGCTTTAAAACTAAAATAACATTTAGCATGGCATGAAAAGTCCTAGCCACAGTCTATACAAGCTTCTACTAGCACTGTTATAAATTCTACTTCAAGCGGCAGTTTGTTTTTGTTTCTCCCAACAAGCACCATACAAAACATGCTTTAGCAAAAATACTCTTTATGATACAGCAAGAAAACATGAGAGTACTCAAATAATAGTAGTAAAACTAACAGCTCTAACAAGAGATACATGCAAAACAGGAGCTAAATAAATGCAGCAGTCAAACAGAGACTAAGAATACAACGTATTCTCGAGAAAAGGCGGAGTGTGTCACTCTCCAATAAAATAATGCTGGGGTCCAACCAATCTTATTATGAAATTAAAAACAAACTGAAAGAAAAAGCAAAATAAAACTGAAAACAAAAATAAAAGACGCTCCAAGTAATGCACATAAGATGCGACCGAATAAAAATATAGTTTCACTAGAAGTGACCTGATAATTTGTTGATGAAGAAGGGGATGCCTTGGGCATCCCCAAGCTTAGACGGTTGAGTCTTCTTGCAATTTTCTTGGATGTACCACCGGGGCATCCCCAATATTAGGCTTTTCACTCTTCTTGATCACATCATATCATCCTCTTCTCTTGACCCTGGAAAACTTCCTTCGCATCAAAATTCTCAATCTTCATTAGCAACGTTAGTGCAATCGATATAATAAATCCAAATGGTTCAGTTTCAACACAAGTCTAACACTAAAAAAACATTAGCTACTGTCACAACTTCTTTCAAAACTCTTTTTCTCAAAAGAACACCAAAAGAAAGAGATTAAGATGCAAATGCGATAAATGGCACAAATCTGTCAAAAACAGAACAGCAGGTAAAGATCGATTTTTTTCAAAAATCTTCTGTTTCTCAAATCAAAAAGTGGTCTTCTAAGAAAAGTTGCGCATATAACTCAGGATTAAGCACAAAAAATCTAAGGTCATTTTGAATATTATGTGATTTTTAGCGGAATTTACAGTGGACAGAAGAAATCTGTTTCCTGCACAGAAATCCGAAATATAGGCTCAACTTTCCACTAGTGGCTTTACTTGGCTCGACAAAAACTCAAAAGAAAAGATACATCGGGTTTTCTAAGGAAATAGAAAACACCCAGGTGCAAGCACACCCAAGAAAACAAAGGAAAACGGAAAGAAAACAGCGAAATAAAACGGGTTGTCTCCCGGTAGCGCTTTTCTTTAAAACCTTTCAGCTAGGCATAGAAAAATCAATTCAAGTATTTTCAAGTGAAGAAGCATCAACATCAATACCAATAACTCTCTTTTTACTCCTCTTACCCTTATTCTTAACCTTCTTCTTGGGTTTGGGAATGTGTGTTCACATGGTGTGAAGTTAAATTTTAATGTACCATTCCGCACATCTATTACTGCCCCCAGGAGCTTCAGCAAGGATCTTCCAAGTGTAATTCTTCCTTCTCCTACGCATTCAATAACAAGATAATCAGTGGATACGGTACTTCCCATGATTTTTGTAAACACTCCCTCAGCTATCCCAATGGGAAATATAGTGGTGTTATTAATGAGAGGAATTTCTTCTCCTCCATCAGCTAGCCCCCAAAGGTTCAAAGATTCATTAATATCCTTAGGCATAAGACAAAATTCAGACATGATATCACAACGAGCATGAAAAGTTTCACCATTTATAACAACTTTAACCAAAGGTATCATAATTGTTGACTCAAAATTTATTGGGACGTGCTCAAGATGTTCACGAATTTGGATATATTCCTCTTTTAAGATAGAAATATGTGATTCAAGAGTATTTCATCTAGCATAAATATCTGCAAAGGATTTATCAGAACTACTGGGTAAGATGTAGGTTGCAATTAATTTCTTATAGAATTGAAATCTTGATCTCTATCACAATTGAGGAAATCACCTCCTACCACAGTATCCAAAGCATATCTATAACAAAGAACAAGACCAAAGTAAAAACTACGAAGAAACAGATTTGGAGTCATTTTAGGTTCAACTCTGCAATAGGAATCAAAGCTCGAGACCAAGCTTCTTTTAAGTTCTCATCATTCCCTTGTTTGAAAGTAAAGATAGTTTCTTCTGGTGACATAATGAGAGGAACAAAACTAGACATAAAAGCAAGCAAATAAATAACAGCTATGAAGTAAACTAATTTTTTTTGTCTGTTTTTGATATAGAGAAATAAACTATTTGTGTTTTTGATAAAGAGAAATAAAAAACAAGACACAAATAAGAAGAAGACAAAAAACAAAATAAAGAGATTGAGAGTGAGAGACTCCCCTTGCCAGAAGACTTCCTTCTCCCCGACAACGGCGCCAGAAAAATCCTTGATTGCTGGCAGAGTTAAATCCTTTCTCTCCGTTGTTGGGAACCCCAAGAGGAAGGTGTGATGAGCACATCGGTAGGAGCTTTCCCCTTAGTTAAGAACCAGGGTTATCAATCCAGTAGGAGAAGGAGAATCTTCGGAAGGTTGATGTCACTAAAGGTGGTGCTGGCGCTTCACCGGTGTCAGCAACAACGTGGAACCTGCACACAAGTCAACCAAAATACTTTGCCCCAACGGTACAGTGAGGTTGTCAATATCACCGGTCTTGCTGAAAACAAAGATTAGACGTATAGTGTGGAAAAACAGTGTATGCTTGCAGAAAGTAAAGAAAGCAGGAAATTGTTGTGGTTTGTTTAATAGTGTGGAAAAATGGACCGGGGTTCGTAGTTTCACTAGTGGTGTCTCTCCATAAAAGATAGTGTGCTGGGTGAACAAATTACAGTTGGGCAATTGACAAATAAAGGTTGCACCGTAGTGCACAATATGACATGAAGATTACTATGCTATTTAGTACGGGCATTACAACAAGATACATAGACCGGCATCCATATGCATCTATGACTAATAATCCACCCTCAGGTTATCATCCGAACCCCCTCAGGTATTAAGTTGCAAGCAACAGATAATTGCATTAAACAAAGTGTGTAATGTAAGAAATGATTATGCACGCGGGCACTCTCACCGATGTTTTCTCCCTAATGGCAACAACACATCCTCCCCCTTCACGTTTCTGTCACTCGAGCAAGGCAACAAGGAGGCATGAACCCACTATCGAGCATAAATACTCCCTCTTGGAGTCACTAGCAACTACTTGGCCAGAATAACCACTAGCAACGGAGAGCATGCAAGATCACAAATAACATATGAAAATAAATACTATAATCAACTTGGCATAAGGTCAATATTCATCGGATCCTAGCAAACACGGCACAAATAATTACATAAGATCAATCTCTATCATGATAGGCAGCTCACGAGATCTAAACATGGAGGCATATGAGGAGAAGACAACCATCCAGCTACAGCTACGAACCCGTAGTCCAAGGATGAACTACTCACGCATCACTCCGGAGGCAGGCATGGTGATGAAGAGGCCTCCGGTGATGATCTCCTCTCCGACAGGGTGCCGGAAACAGCTTCAGAACCCCCTTGATCTGGGGTTGACGGTGATGGAGGCTGCGGAACTTTTTCGGGGATTTTGATCAGGTGCCTAGGGTTTTCCATCCGGGGGGCTTAAATAGGCGAAAGGGCGAAGGCAGTGGAGGCCGGGGGGCCCCACACCCATAGCTGGCGCGACCAGGGGGGCGCGCCACCCTTTTCGGCTCCTCATTGGTCTTCTGGATGCTTCCGTGGAAAATAGGACTTCCGGGCTTCGAATTTTCCAATTCCGAGAATATTTCAAGAACAACTTTTCTGAAACTAAAAAACAGCAGAAAACAGGGAACTGGCTCTGTGGCATCTTGTTAATAGGTTAGTCCGGAAAACGTATAAAAATGATATAAATAAGGGAGAAAAACATGTAGCAATTGGCATAATATGATCATGGATCCTCAGAAATTAGGGATACATTTATGACGTATCACGCGCGCGGCAGGAAAACACCCAAAACGTTGCCGGGAAGAGCTCGACTCCGAGTGGAAACATGAGGTGATCGCGTGGTAGAAAAACAAGACCAATCGGTAACGGGTGATGCGCGTGTAACACACCTTCATTGGGAGACCCCAGGAGGAAAGTATGAAGAGCACAACAGTAAGTTTCCCTCAGAAAGAAACCAAGGTTGAATCGACTAGTAGGACAAAGGAGCAACTTCCAAAGGTTGATGCAGCTGAGATGGCAGGACGCAATACCAGTTCAGCATCAATGTGGAACCTACACAACACGATCAATTCACTTTGCCCCAATGAAGCAGTGAGGTTGTCAATCTCACCGGTTTTGCTGAACACAAAGAGGTTAAACGTATGGTGTGAAATAGTATGAGAACAGAATGAAAACATCAGTAGCAATGTGAAAACAGTGGAAGCAGTGTGTGTATTATCAGTATGAGAAAATGGACCGGGGTCCACAGTTCACTAGTGGTGTATCTCCATAAAAGATAGCTAACATGCATGCTGAACAAATTACAGCTGGGCAATTGATAGATAAAGAAACATGCATGACATAATGATTACTATGAGATTCATGTGGGCATTACAACAAGATACATAGACCGTCATCCAACTGCATCTATGACTAATAATCCACCCTCTGGATATTATCCGAACAAACATTGGGTATTAAATTGCAAGCAACAGATTATCGTAGTAAGCAAAGTGTGTAATGTAAACAAAGTAAACACCGTTGTTTTCTCCCTAATGACAACATCATATCCTCCATACGTCATGTTTCTGTCACTCGAGCACAGATGCAAAGGAGGCATGAACCCACTATTGAGCATAAATACTCCCTCTTGGAGTCACTAGCATATACTTGGCCAGAGCATCTACTAACAACGGAGAGCGTGGAATATCATAAATAGCATACACATGAAGACAACATGATAGATTGATAATCAAGAGACGTAGCATTACAATAAGATGAACTCGATCATGTGAGGCAGCTCACAAGATCTAAACATGAGGCATAAAGAGGAGAGGACAATCATCTAACTACTGCTATGGACCTGTAGTCCAAAGATGAACTAGTCACGCATCACTCCGGAGGTGGGCATGGTGGTGTAGAGCCCTCCAGTAATGATTTTCCCTCCCGGCAGGGTGCCGGGGAGAACTCCAGAATCATCCCGATCTCGGGTTGACGATGACGGCGGCCTCAGGTGTTTTTTGTGGAAAAGTGGTATATATTTAGGGTTCATGCATCGGGGGGAATATATAGGCGATGGCGGTGGGCGCCCGAGGGGCCCACACCACCCTAGGCGGGGCCGGGGGTGTGCATCCCTATGGTGTGGCCCCCCTGTGGCCCCCCTCCAGGCCTCTTCGGAACTCCGTGGAACCTTCGGGAATTCTAAGACTTCCGGGCTTCGAATTTTCCAATTCCGAGAATATTTCTAGAAAAACTTTTCTGAAACTCAAAACAACAGAAAACAGGAACTGGCTTTGTGGCATGTTGTCAATAGGTTAGTCCTGGGAAATCGATAAAAATGACATAAAGTGTAAGGAAAACATGTAGTATATGGCATGAAAACAACATGTAACATCATAAATTAAGGATACGTTTATGACGTATCAACATCCCTAAGCTTAGTTCCTACTCGTTGTCGAGTAGGTAAACGATAAAAACACAAATTTTTTGAGGTGACATGCTACCAACATAAACTTGATCATGTAAATTGTATAATAATAAGAATGGCTGAGATGATAGAACTTTAACACAAGCATGATAGATATAATTCTAACAATAAAACATAGCAACCACTTTGCATCATGAAAACTAACACAAAAAAGACCATGAATAATAATGCACTCGAAAGCTATACGTTTGTTTCAAGCATAGAGATAACATAGAAAAGTGATATTTCGCTTGTCCTTAAGGGTGGGGCAAAATAGAAATGCCAGAACACCTTCAAAGTTCAAGAGGAAGACTAGAACAAATAATTTGAGAACAAACAATAACACATCATGAATTAATTAATAATGTTTCTGGGACAAATGCACATTAAACTCAAGATGGCAACCATGCTCTCTCAACTGTGCATAAAGTTATAAGATGGAGACTCAACACAAAAGTAAAAGAAAGGCCCTTCGCAGAGAGAAGCAGGGATCACTCATGTGCTAGAGCTTTTTATTTTGTTAAACAGAGGCATTGAAAACATTTTTTAGAGAGGTGTATGCTTATGTCAACGAATGGTAAAAAAAATAGTACGTCACAAGCCAACTAGACTTCATAAGAGCGGCTCCCATAGAAGGACGCATCTGGGTAGAAGGTCATCCCTCTTTTTCTTTTGTTTACACAATTATGCTTTGACTGATAAATTAGGGTAAAAAATAGTGAAGAGAATTTGTTGTATTAATTTGGGGCCGGGCAACCCTCTGCCAGCTCTTCTATCAATTGGATAAGTGGATTAAGCCACTAGTCCAGGGTGTGAAAGTCCAATCAACAAGTGACATAAATATTCTCTATTTATGTCCTCGTGAGCTAAAACAGGAGCACAAAACAGGAGTAATTTTGAAAGTTTTAAAGGTAACACATGAGCAATTTACATTGGAGTGGCGGTTAAATACCACATGTAGGTAGGTATGGTGGACACATTTGGCAAACTTTGGTTTTTGGGAGTTGGATGCACGAGTAGAGCTCATACTCAGTACAGGTGGAGGCTAGCAAAAGACTAGGAGGGACAAATCAAGAGAGCAATAATGGCCATAATCATGCATAGCGACAAAAACATAATTAATCAAAGCATAAGTGGTACTAAAAGTTCAAAAACTAAATGATCATAGAGGCTATAAGTGACTTGTTGTAGTAATAGACATGGTGTAAGTATGCACCAAGTCAACCAAATAAAATATTGAAAGGAGAACACCACAAATTTATGCTTGAAAATGACAAGAACAACTCATGATTCTTTCTAAGGCACATTAAACACTCCCAGCTATTTGAGACAAATCATGCTACAAAAATAACCAGTAGGTTTTAGAATAAAAATAACATCTAGCATGACATGAAAAGGTCTAGCCACAGTCTATACAAGATTCTAATTGCACCGTTATAAGCACGAAAACTGTACTACAACGTTCCAACACCAAGAATTCCAAATTAACAAAAAAATTCTCCAAGAGATACAACAATGAAACAAGAGAGTACTAACACAACTCTACTAAAACTAACAGCTCTGAATAAGAGATGGAAGAAAAACATGAGCTAAATAGGAATTTTTGTAGCAGCTAGAAGAAAAACTAAGAATACGAGCATAACGAGTATTCAAACAAAAAGCGGAGTGTGTCTCTCTCCCACACAAAGAATTATAGGTTCCAACTATATTATTTTAGCAAGGAAAACAAAATAAAACAAAGGAAAACAAAATAAAAACAAACAAACGTGCCAAGTAAATTTCATATGATGTGACCGAATAAAAATATAGTTTCACTAGAAGTGACTTGATAAGTTGGTTATGGAGAAGGGTATGACTTGGGCATACCCAAGCTTAGATGCTTGAGTCTTCTTATAATTTTCTGGGATGAACCATGGGGGCATCTCCAAGCTTCGACCTTGCACTCTTCTTGATCACATTATATCACCCTCTTCTCTTGACCCTTGAAAACTTCCTTCACGCCACACTCAAAGTAATTCGCATTAGAGAGTTAGTGCAACAATGAAAAATCCATGGGTTCTGCATGGGCACGATTTCTATTGATACTTTTAAACATTAAATACAGCCACTGATGTTTCGTGAAGCAAATAAATCCACTTGACATCGTAAAAGAGCAAATGCAAGAAAAATGGCAGAATCTGCCAAAACCAGAACAGTTTGCAAGGACGAATTTTTTCGGGGAACTTATGTTGCTCAGATATAAAAACACAAATATTAAAAAAGTTTCATAATTATCTGAGAAATAAGCACAAAAAGTTTCAGGTCATTTTAATATTTCTGGAATTTATACGATTTTTTACGGTGGACAGTAAAATCTGTTTCCTGCGTAGAAATCCAAAACCAACTCCAACTTTTGCTAGAAACTTTACTTGGCACAACTAAAACATGAAAATAAAGATAAAAACTAGTTTATACATAAGTATAAAACCCCTTGAATCAAAGAAAACAGAGAAAAACAAAGCTAAAAAGTAAAACCATGGGTTATCTCCCAAGAAGTGCTTTTCTTTAACGCCTTTTAGCTAGGCCCAAAGAGAAAAGATGCTGTCATAAGAAATATGAATTAAGAAAAAGAGAGCATCAAGAAGCAACTATAAAACAAATTTAAGTCTACCTCACTTCCTATGCATAGGAATCTTGTAAAGAAACAAATTAAATAAAGCTCAAACTAGAAATCATGGGAAGGTAGAACAAGAACAATTTCAAAACTTTGAACAAAAAGAGAGGTGTGATGACCCACAAGTATAGAGGTGTATCGTAGTACTCTCCATAAATAAGAGCGTCGAACCCAACGAGGAGAAGAAGGTGTGGACAAGCAGGTTGGATAGAGGATTCACTGTAAACACTAGCAAACGGATTTTTGGAGGTTTTTGATATAGCAGATAAATAAAATGCGAGTAAATAAAGTGCAGTAAATAATATTGCAGCGAGTGGCCCAATCCTTTTGAGAGTAAAGGAAAAGACGGTTGTATTACTTATGACTACCAAACGTTCTCGAGGACACATGGGAATTTCGTCAAGTGCTTTCGCTTCGTTACGGTTGATTAATATCAATTGGTTCGTGAAGTGTTGTGTGGGTGAACCTATGCTAATGCACCGCCCAACTAGGACTAATACATACTTGTGATTATACCCCTCGTAAGCATCCGCAAATACAAGAAAGTAATTAAAATAAAACTAACCACAACCTTAAAACTCCGGGATTCTACGCTCCCTCGCGCATTGGTTTCCTAACGGGGCTTTAGGTTTCTATCACTCTGGCAACCCCACAATTAGTAGACAAATACACAATGCACCCTCCTAGGCCCATAAAGGTGAAGTATCATCTAGTTGATGTTCACATGACGCCACTAGAAGAATAGCACCACAACTTAAATACCGAATCGCGAGATATTACTTCAATATAACTTCACTACTAACATCATGAATTTTCCCATGTCCTGAAGAACTAAACGAACTACTCACAAGACATCATATGGATCATAATCAGAGGTGATATAATGGATGATAACAATTTGCTCATAAAGTGATAACACCGATAAATCTCACAAGCATCAACTACTAACAAGTAATCCACACCGGGAGAGAGATCTAATGTAAAACAACGATAGGAGCCCCTAATTGTTACAACGGGATGGCGGTGGATGATGAGAGTGACGGTGCTGGTGATGAGGATGATGATGGTGATGATCCCGATGAAGCCCGGAGTGATGACGGTGACGATGGCGGTGATTTCCCCTCTCCAGAGAGGAATTTCCCCGGCAGATTTCTCCCTACCAGAGAGCTATTCTCTCTCGCGTGTTTTCCGCCCCAAGGCGGCGGTGGAATAATTCTTCGATGATGGTATGGGGCTTAGGGTTCCCTGGGGGTCAAGTACGCCAAAAATTTCCACCATAGGTGGGCCAGGGTAGCCACACCATGTGGCGGCGCGGCCAAGGGGGGGCACCCCATGGTGGCCCCCCTCCGGCTCTCCTCGTGGCTGGCTCCCTCTTCTGAACTTGTAAGATACCTCCAGTGTCCCCCCCCCCTCTTCTTATGATCTTCTGAAATAGGGTATCTTGATGGTGCTTTTTCCATCAGATTTCTAGTCCCGGTGTTTATTCTCCAAAAATTATGAAACATGCAAAATAAGATAAAATAACATAAGGGATGCATCATAACATGAAATATATCGATGAATAACAGAAAATAACAACATAAAACAGTGATGCAAAATGGACGTATCAAGGTGTTTAGTAACATGAAAATTACTACAACCATATTTTCCTCTCTCATAATAATTTTCAGCAGCATCATGAACAAACTCAACAACATAATTATCACATGAAGCATGTTTGTCACGGTCTGAAAGCACACAATTCATATCAAGCTAAAAAATAGTGTGATCAAACTTTAAAATCAGCTCCTCTTCTTTCCCACTTTTAGCAATATCAAAACAAGATGATTGGTCACTCTTAAAAGGTATGGGACACATTATAGCAATCCTATTTTCAATAGCATTATAATCAAGTAATATAAGACCGTCATCTAGAGCATTATGATATAAATTTTCTAAACAAACTTCCTCATCATCATGCATATCAATAGTTCGAATAAATAGAGGATTATCATAGGATTTATTTAAGTAGTATGGATTATCATAAATAACAGTAGCAATATCATTCTCACAAGTTTCATTCATAGTAATATCAAGGTCACAAGTATAGAAAGTATCAATTTCATCAGAAAGGTATATTTCAAAAGAATCAATAGGATCATCACAACTATGAGTTAAAGAGTTACTCTCATTGGGAGGTAGACATAGGTAGCTCCATTCTTTGTCCTCTTGATCATCAATCTCCTCCTCTTTTTTATCCAATGAGCTTCCAGTTTCAGCAATTTCTTCTTCCATAGGTTCCTGCAAGGCATTACTCTCTCCCTTTGGGGGAGAGAATCCATTGAGATATTTAAGTATGTAGTAATTACAATCCTTGTAATTATCAAACCAATATTCAAGTATATCATAAATCTCGTATTTATAAGGTGCATCATCAATATTTTCAAGCAAATAGGCAATTTTGAATGCACCCTTCCAAGAAATAAATTTCTCAATTTATTCCACATCATAAAATTCATAATTTCCCTTAACATAAGAAGATATGGTAACATTATCATTATACTCACATTGAAAAGGGAGGTGTTTATACCTTCTACAGCAACAAGACTTATCAAAGCACTAAGTAACATTATAGCACAAATTACAACTGGGCAATTGATAGATAATGAAACATGCATGACACAATGATTACTATGAGATTCATGCGGACATTACGACAAGATACATAGACCGTCATCCAACTGCATCTATGACTAATAATCCACCCTCCAAATATCATCCGAATAAACGTTGGGTATTAAGTTGCAAGCAACAGATTATCGCAGTAAGCAAAGTGTGTAACGTAAACAAAGTAAACATCGTTGTTTTCTCCCAAATGGCAACAACACATCCTCCATCCGTCACTTTTCTGTCACTCGAGCACAGATGCAAAGGAGGCATGAACCCACTATCGAGCATAAATACTCCCTCTTGGAGTCACTAGCATCTACTTGGCCAGAGCATCTACTAACAACGGAGAACATGCAAGATCATAAATAACATACACATGAAGATAACATGATAGATTGATAATCTAGAGACATAGCATTCAATAATCATCGGATCCCAGCAAACACAACATGTAGCATTACAATAAGATGATCTCGATTATGTGAGGCAGCCCACGCGATCTAAACATGAGGCATAAAGAGGAGAGGACAACCATATAGCTATTGCTATGGACCCGTAGTCCAAGGATGAACTACTCACGCATCACTCCGGAGGCGGGCATGGCGGTGTAGAGCCCTCCGGTGATGATTTTCCCTCCCGGCAGGATGCCGGGGAGAACTCCAGAACCCTCCCGATCTCGGGTTGACGATGATGTCGGCCTCGGGTGTTTTTCGTGGAAAAGTGGTATATATTTAGGGTTGACGCGTCAGGGGGAATATATAGGCGAAAGGGCGATGGCGGTGGGCGCATGAGGTGCCCACACCACCCCAGAAGCGGCCGGGGGCGCGCCACCCTTTGGAGTGGCCCCTCTCCGGGCATCTTCGGGACTTCGTAGAACCTTAAGGAATTCTAAGACTTCCGGGCTTCGAATTTTCCAATTTCGAGAATATTTCCACAACAACTTTTCTGAAACTAAAAACAGCAGAAAACAGGAACTAGCTCTATGGCATCTTGTCAATATGTTAGTCCCGGGAAATCGATAAAAATGACATAAAGTGTAAGGAAAACATGTAGAATATGGCATCAAAACAACATGGAACATCAGAAATTAAGGACACGTTTATGAGATATCACAGGGCAGGGAACGGACATGAAAACAACTATACTCGAGCTTTCCTTGGAAAACTTGCGGATTGTACCAGCCAAACAATGGAATCCGAGAGTGGCTAGGAAGAAACAAAAACCCACGACAACAAATACCAAGTAGAACTCGGATGGATTTAGGGTTGATCTCGGGTAAGGAATATTTGTGTGTGGTTTTTCTGTTGAAACCCCAAACAAAAACAAAGACCCAACTCGAAAAAGAACTCGAAGAACCCTAACCTAATTATACAAAAACACAAACGAAAAAACAGGGACACAAAATCAACAAGAAACAACAACGAGACGAAGCAATTTGGTGTTGATCTAGGGCTATGGCAAACTCTAATCTCACTATTTCTGTGTGGCTTTTTCTAGATAGGTAGAAAAAATGAATCTAGGGGATAAAAATTTGCTCACCGAGTAAACCTGTAAATCTGATACCAGGATGATAAGGGATGGCTCGATATTCTCTATGAGCAACTCGAAAATATGGTGGGTGTATGATAACTAGTGCTACACGGAAAACTCTCCTTGGATAATCCCTGCTGCCAATGCAACAACAATCAACCCCTTTGGATATTCTCAACTACACTCTCTTGCACAAAGTAGCATGATACATCTATTTTGCATCACTATTTTATATTGTTATTTTCTGTTATTCATCGATATATTTCATGTTATGATGCATTACTTATGTTACTTCATCTTATTTTGCATGTTTCATAATTTTTGGAGAATAAACAACGGGACCAGAAATCTGATGGAAAAATCACCGTCAAGATGCCCTATTTCAGAAGATCAGAAGAAGAGGGGGGATACCGGAGAGGTCTTAGAAGTCCCGAGGAGGAAGCTAGCTAGAAGGGAAGCCAGAGGGGGACCACCAGGGGACCACACCATGGGATGGCGCCCCCCTTGGTCGCGCCGCCAGGTGGTGTATCCACCCTGGCCCACCTCTGGTCGCCCCCTTTCGCGTGCTTGACCCCCTGGGAACCCTAAGCCCCAGAACATCATCGAAGAAATATTCCGCCTCCACCTCAGGGCGGAAAACAATAGAAAGAGAAAATCTCTCCGGCAGGGAGAAATCTGCCGGGGAAATTCCTCCCCGGAGAGGGGGAATCATCGCTCTGGGCATCATCAAGATCGGCATCGTCAACATCATCACCACCAGCACCATCACCCTCATCATTCACCATCATCCCGCTGTAACAATTAGGGGTCTTTATAGTTGTTCTTCATTAGACCTCTCTCCCGGTGTGGATTACCTGTTAGTAGTTGATGCTTGTGAGATTTATCGGTGTTTACACTTTATGAACAAATTGTTATTATCCATTATATCACCTCTTATTATGATCCATATGATGTCTTGTGAGTAGTCCGTTTAGTTCTTGAGGACATTGGAGAAGTCATGATGTTAGTAGTGGAATTATGTTGAAGTAATATTTAGTGGTTTAATATTTAAGTTGTGGTGCTATTCTTCTAGTGGTGTCATGTGAACGTCGACTACATGATACTTAACCTTTATAGGCCTAGGAGGATGCATTGTGTATTTGGCTACTAATTGTGGGGTTGCCGGAGTGACAGAAACCTAAACCCCCATTAAGAAACCAATGCACGAGGGAGTGTAGGATCCCGGAGTTTTAAGGTTGTGGTTAGATTTATATTAATTACTTTCTTGTATTTGTGGATGCTTACGAGGGGTATAATCACAAGTATGTATTAGTCCTAGTTGGGCGGTGCATTAGCATAGGTTCACCCACACAACACCTATCAAACCAATAAATATTAATCAACCGTATGAAGTGACAGCACTTGACGAAATTCCCATGTGTCCTCGAGAAAGTTTGGTAATCATAAGTAAAACAATTGGCTTGTCCTTTGCTCTTAAAAGGATTGGGCCACTCGCTGCAATTACATTTGCTGTCTTTTATTTACTCGCACTTTATTTATCAGCTATATCAAAAACCACCAAAAACCCGTTTGCTAATGTTTAGAGTGAATCCTCTATCCAGCCTGCTTGTCAACACCTTCTGCTCCTCGTTGGGTTCGACACTCTTATTTATCAAAAGTACTACGATACACCCCCTATACTTGTGGGTCATCACGACTATTTTCTGGCGCCCTTGCTGGGGAGTGAAGCGCTATTGGTAAGTGGAACTGGTAAGAGAAACTTTTACTGTGAGTGTTGTTTTTATTTCTGTCTGCCGCCTTATTTCATTATGGAGAATTCTTTTGGTTCTCTGCTTAGGGGTACTACTACTTTTACTGCTAGGGTAGTAGGTGACCCGTTATCTGCTGAATTAGATCCTTATAAAATACCTATGAAAATTGTTGGACGTGTTATGGATAACTGCTATTATGGAGATGGAAATGTCCATCCCGGTGATCATTTGCTCTTTATACATGAATTATGCGAGTTATTCAGGTGTGCATGTATTACAATGGATCAAGTTAAAATAAAATTATTCTCTTTATCACTGAAAGATAGAGCTGATGAATGGTTTAAATTACCAAAGAATGGTGAATCTATTGGATGGGGGAAATTGTATTCTAAATTCTATCCTCCCAGTGAGATTCATAAAGACCGGAATCAAATATATAATTTCTGGCCACATGATGGAGAGAGTATTGCCCAAGCTTGGGGGAGAATGAAGTTATTAATGCTTAAATGTCCTTTTCATGGGCTCCTGAGTAATCTTGTTATCAATAATTTTTATGCAAAGCTTTCTCTTCATGATAAAGATTTATTGGATGCTTCTTGTTCTGGATCATTCACACGTATGAAGGAAGAAGATAAATGGGATCTTCTTTAACGTATTCAAGAAAACACTAAAGGATGGGAGAATGACAAAGGTAGAAAGTCAGGTATAAATTATGATTACAAATGCATTAAAACTTTTATGGGAACCGATGATTTCTATAATGTTAGTGTTGTTTGTGGTCTTGATTCTCAAATCTTTGCAAATTGTCTTAAAGCCATTGCCTCCTATCTTGATATTCCTAAAAGGGAGTTGAGCAAGTACCATGCACCTTATAAAGATATTGTTCCTGTTAGAAATATAGAAGTGCATGTTGTTAATCCTGTTGTGCCTTAGCCTTATATTGAGAAAATGTCTTTCCCTGCTAAGGTAAAAGAACACTCTATTGTAGCTAGTGTGGTTAACAAAAGTATAAATAAATCTTTTGAACCTAATGAACAAATAACTGTTGAACCTACTGTAGCAATAGTGAAAGACCTTATTTGTGGAAACGTAGAGGATGAACATATTGTCTTCTGTGAGGATGCTTCTAATGTTGTCTCACATCCAAATAGACCTAAGAAAACTAGCGTTTCTGTGCTTTCTGTTAAGATTGGTGATCATTGCTATTATGGTTTGTGTGACATTGGTGCAAGTTCTAGTGCTATTCCTTATGAGCTTTATAATGAAATCATGCATGAAATTGGTTCTTGTGAACTTGAGGATATTGATGTGGTTATTCAGCTTGCTAATAGAGAAACATTTTTTTGATTGGTATTGTTAGAGATGTGGAAGTTTTGTGTGGTAAAACTAAATATCCTACTGATTTTCTAGTGCTGGGTAAGGCTGCTAGTAAAACTTTTCCTATTATTTTTGGTAGACCTTTCTTGAACACCTGTGGTGCTATTATAGATTGTAAGAGGGAGAAGAGAATTACTAAATTTGATGGAAAGTCTTATGAGTTCAATTTCTCCAAATTTGCTAGAGCACCTTATGAATCTGAATTGCCTAACGAGAATTTTAGAGTTGGACAGCTTGCCTCTATTGCTCTTGCTCCTAACAATGTTTTGCAGCAATATATGGAGGATCATGAAAGTGAGGTCTTTATGGAAGAGAGAAATGAGATTGACAATATTCTTCTTTGTCAACCGGTGATACTGAAACATAATTTACCTGTGGAAGACTTGGGTACCACATTCCCACCCAAGGAGGATCTTGTTTTTGATTTAAAAACTTTACCTGATGATCTTAAATATGCTTATACTGATGATAATAAAATATATCCTATTATTATTAGTTCTAAACTTTTAGGTCAAGAAGAGGAAATATTATTGGGAATATTGAAGAAACACCCTGGAGCTATTGGATATACTCTTGATGATTTGAAAGGGGTTTCTCCCTCTATATGTCAGCATGTTATTAATATTGAACCTGATGCAAAGCCAGTAGTTGAACATCAACGCTGTTTAATTCCTAAGATGAAGTAAGTGGTAAGAAATGAGGTATTAAAACTCCTTGATGATGGTATTATTTTTCCTATTGCTGGTAGTAGATAGGTGAGCCCTGTGCATTGTGTTCCTAAGAAGGGAGGAATTACTATTGTGCCTAATGAAAATAACAAGCTTATTACTCAAAGAGTAGTAGTTCGTTATAGAATGTGCATTAATTTTAGGAAAGTTAACAAGGTTACTAAAAAAGATCATTATCCTTTGCCTTTTATTGATCAAATGCTAGAGAGGTTGTCAAAGAAAACTCATTTTTTTTCTTTCTTGATGGTTATTCTGAGTTTTCTCAAATTGCTGTTAGGATGCAAGATCAGGAGAAAACAACCTTTACTTGTATTTATGGTACTTATGCTTATAGACGTATGCCTTTTGGTTTGTGTAATGCTCCTGTTACGTTTCAAAGATGCATGTCTGCTATTTTTCACGGTTTTTGTGAAGAGATTGTGGAAGTATTCATGGATGATTTCTCCGTCTATGGAACCTCTTTTGATAGCTGCTTGCACAACCTTGATAAAGTTTTGCAGAGATGTGAGTAAACTAATCTTGTTCTTAATTGGGAGAAATGCCACTTTATGGTGAATGAAGGAATTGTTCTTGTACATAAAATTTCTAAAATAGGTATTGAAGTTGACAGAGCTAAAGTGGAAGCAATAGAGAAAATTCCCTATCCCAGTGATGTTGAAGGTATTCCTAGTGTTCTTGGTCATGCTAGTTTTTATAGGAGGTTTATTAAAGATTTCTCTAAAAATATCAAAGCCTCTTACTAATCTTCTTCAAAAAGATGTACATTTTGTTTTTTAACTTGATTGTAAGGAATCTTTTGAAACTTTTAAGAACGCTTTAACTACTGCTCCTATTGTTCAACCACATGATTGGAATTTACCTTTTGAAATTATGTGTGATGCTAGTGATTTTGTTGTAGGTGTTGTTCTTGTACAGCGAGTAGATAAGAAATTGAATGTTATTCATTATGCTAGTAAGACTCTTGATGCTGCTCAAAAGAATTATGCTACTACTAAAAAAGAGTTTCTAGATGTAGTGTCGAGACATTGTAGTAGGGTTCATAGACGGGGGTGCCATGAGGCCTACGGGTAAAGACGTGAGGGGGGCGTGGTAGTATGACAACCAGGGACACCAAAGTTTACCCAGGTTCGGTACATCGCAACTAGGCAGCGTTCCTACTCCTGCAATCTCACTAAATCAGGGCTGAAGCCTTAAGTATACAAAGTACAATGTGAGTTTGGGTTGCTAACTCGACGAGGATCAACTTCTCGGCGAGTTGGCTTCTAGCTAGTTCTCTCTCTTTTCTTCTATCCCCCGGCTTTATATAGATAGGCGGGTTAGGGCTTACAGAAAGGAAACCTAGAAGACTACGGTAAGTTCTAACTTGGAAGGCAAGAATCCGCCTTCTACTCCAAGCCGCACCACGTGGGCCGTGGTCCGGGTTATTCTAGAATCCGGCTTCTGTGCGTCAGTTTACTGGGCCGCCTAATGGACCGTAATCCATTACCATTCAGGCTACCCTGGTAATCCGGCTCTTTAGGACACTATCTTATATACCCCTAATTGGTATATATCCGACATGTAGTTTTTGCTTGTGATAAGTTTAGACCTTATATTGTTGATTCAAAGGTTACTATTCATACTGATCATGCTGCTATTCGATACCTTATGGAAAAGAAAGATGCTAAGCCTAGGCTTATTAGATGGGTGCTGCTTTTACAAGAGTTTGATTTCATATTGTAGATAGGAAGGGTGCTGAAAATTCTATTGCTGATAAATTGTCTAGATTGGAAAACATTGCTTATCACCCTATTCATGTTAATGATAGTTTTTCAAATGAACAGTTGGCTGCAATAAAAGTTAAACTCCCAAGATAGTCCATGGTATGCTGATTATGCTAAGTTTATTGGTTCCAAGTAGTTGCCTTTGATACGTCATAAAAGTATCCATAATTCCTGATGTTTCATGTTGTTTTCATGCCATATGCTACATGTTTTCCTTACACTTTATGTCATTTTTATCGATTTCCCGGGACAAACCTATTGACAAGATGCAGCAGAGCCAGTTCCTGTTTTCTGCTGTTTTTAGTTTAAAAAATGTTGTTCTCGAAATATTCTCGGAATTGGAAAATTCAAAGCCCGGAAGTCTTAGTATTCCCGAATGTTCCACGGAGTCCCGAAGAGACCCGGAGGAAGGCCCTTGAGCCCCCACAGCGCGGGTGGGCTCCTGGCCGCGCCGGGAGGTGGTGTGGGCCCCTCGGGCGCCCACCGCCATTGCCCTTTCGCCTATATATGCCCCCCGATGCATATACCCTAAAGATATCGGGCCCCTTCCACAAAAAGTTCTGTAGCTCCACTGTCGCCGCCGACAAGTTTTGGGGGACAGAAATCTCTGTTTCGGCACACTGTCGGCACGGGGAAGTGCCCCCGGAGCCATCTCCATCGACTCCACCGCCATCTCCATCGTCGTTGCTTTCTCCTATGATGAGGAGGGAGTAGTTCTCCCCCGGGGCTGAGGGCTCTACCGGTAGCTATGTGTTTCATCTCTCTCTCCCATGGTGTGATCTTTATGTGATCATGAGCTTTGTAATCTAGTTGAATAAGTACATGTTACTCTTCATCTCTTATGTTACTCAAGTGGTTTTGTTATGAGATCTCCATAGACACTTTGATCACGGTGTAATGTTGACAGTGTGTGCACCGTGTGGTTTAGCATGATATTTATATCTTGTGTTGGATGACCCTATGAAATTGTGGCGTTTGTCTAGTACCTTCTAGGGTGCTCAAGTTGACGGTGTGGGGTTAACTAGACATGGGAATGCAACTTTGAGGAGTGCTGTTACAGCCCTACGCAATGAATTGGTGTTTGTTATTCAACCGGAGAGTGGTTCGGAGTAGCATAGTGAATAGATATATTTATGCATTCAATCATGTTATCATTGTTGAGAGTGTCCACTAGTGAAAGTAGGATCCCTATGCCTTGTTTCTAAGCATTGAAACACCATTTACAATCAGTTCTGCTACATGTTTTCTTGCTGCCATTTTTATTTCAGATTGATATTATCACTTATAACCATCCATATTACTTGTATTTTACTCTCGCTTCGCCAAACTAGTGCACCTATACAACTGACAATTCTATTAGGTGTGTTGGGGACACAAGAGACTTGTTGTATCGTAATTGCAGGGTTGCTTGAGAGGGATACCTTTGAACTCTACCTCCCTGAGTTCGATAAACCTTGGGTGATCCACTTAAGGGAAACTTGTTGCTGTTCTACAAACCTCTGCACTTGGAGGCCCAACACTATCTACAAGAATAGAAGCGCGTGTAGACATCAAGCTCTTTTCTGGCACCGTTGTCGGGGAGGTAAGGTAAAAGGTACTCACATCCTCTGTGAGTGATCGAAGTTATTTTCTTTAGATTCTGCAATTATACCTTTTTGTTTCTAGTTTTCACTAGTTAGGCTTATATTTACTTGTTCCTTGTTTTTATTTTTACTAGTTAGGCTTAATGGAAAACAACAAAAATATGAGATAGCTTTATAATATTTATCTTGAGTTAGGACATGAAGTGTTTGAAGAGAAAATTAAAAAAACCTATGGAGCTTTATTTGCATGCTAGTAGAAATTTTATTAGCATTAATTCTTGAACACCATTATTACTAATGCTATGGAAAAGTCTAAGCTTGGGGAAGCTGGTTTTGATGAATACGATATTTTTCGTCCCCCAAGTTTTGAGGAGGAAATTTTCTTTGATGATACCTTGCCTCCAATATATGATGATTACAATGATGAATATGTTATTTTTAGTCCACCTACTATTGAGGAGAAAATTAATTATGATTACAATATGCCTCCTATATTTGATGATTATGGTGATGAGAATGATAATGATAGCTATTTTGTTGAATTTTCTCCCACTACTATTAATGAGAATGACTATGCTTATGTGGAGAGTATTAATTCTTTTATGCATGTGGCTCATGATAAGAATGTTTTATCTGATAGTTATATTGTTAAGATGCTACTGAAAGTTATCATGAGATAGGGAAACGTAGTCTTATGTATCTCAACAATATCAAGTTTCCCCTCTTTATGTTGAAATTTTTGAAGTTGCACTTATTTTGTCTTCCTATGCTAGCCACTTTGTGCTTTCATGACTTGTTTTTCTACAAGATTCTCTTTCATAGGAAGTGGGTTAGACTTAAATTTGTTTTTACATTTGCTACTTTATGCTATCTTTTGCTTTAATTCATATTTCTCATGTGAGCATCTTCTCAAATTATCATGACTAGCTAAAAGGCTTTAAAGAAAAGCACTTCTTGGGAGATAACCCATGGTTTTATTTTTACTTTGTTTTTCTCTGTTTTCTTTGAGTCAGGGGGTTTTATACTTCTGTAGCAACTCCTTTGTATCTTTATTTTCATGTTTTAGTTGTGTCAAGTAAAGTTTCTAGCAAAAGTTGGAGTTTGTTTTTGATTTCCGCGCAGGAAACAGATTTCTAATGTCCACCGTAAAAAACTGTATAAATTCCAGAAAGATCAAAATGACCTGAAAAATTTTCTGCTTATTCCTCAGCTTATTCTGAAACTTTTTTGTTCTTTAAGTTTTTTTATCTGAGCAATTCAAGTTTCCCAAAAAAATTCGTCTTTACAGACTGTTCTGGTTTTGGGAGATTATGTTTTTCTTGCATTTGCTCTTTTACGATGTCAAGTAGATTTATTTGCTTCACGAAACATCGATGGATATAGAGAATATTTAAAAGTATCAATAGCACTTGTTCCCATGCAGAACCCATATATTTTTTATTGTTGCACTAACCTCTAATGCGAATTACTCTTTGAGTGTGGTGTGAAGGAAGTTTTCAAGGGTCAAGAGAAGAGGGTGATATAATGTGATAAAGAATAGTGCAAGGTCAAAGCTTGGGGATTCCCCCGTGGTTCATCCCAGCAAACTCTAAGAAGACTCAAGCGTCTAAGCTTGGGTATTCTCAAGGCATACCCTTCTTCATCAACAATTTATCAGGTCACTTCTAGTGAAACTATATTTTTATTTGGTCACATCATATGAAGTTTACTTGGAGCGTCTGTTTGTTTTTCTTTTGTTTTCCTTTGTTTTCTTTTTTTCCTTGCTGAAATAATATAGTTGGAAGCTAGCATTCTTTGTGTGGGAGAGAGAGACACGCTCCGCTTTTTCGTTTGAATACTCGTTATGCTTGCATTCTTAGTTTTTCTTCTAACTGCTGCAAAATTCATGTTTAGCTCCTGTTTTTCTTGCATCTCTTATTCAGAGCTGTTAGTTTTAGTAGAGTTGTGTTAGTACTCTCTTGTTTCATTGATGTATCTCTTGTAGAGTTTTTGTTTATTATGAAATGCTAGGTGTTGGAAAGCAGTAGTACAGTTTTCGTGCTTATAACGGTGCAAATAGACGCTTGTATAGACTATGGCTAGACGTTTTCATGTCATGCTAGATGTTATTTTAATTCTAAATCCTAGTGGTTATTTTTGTAGCATGATTTGTCTCAAATAGCTGAGAGTGTTTAATGTGCCTTAGAAAGAATCATGAGTTGTTCTTGTCATTTTGAAGCATAAATTTGTGGTGTTCTCCTTTGGATGTTTTATTTGGTTGACTTGGCGTATGCTCACACCGTGTTTATGACTACAAACCAGTCACTTATAGCCTCTATGATCATTTAGTTTTTGAACTTGTAGTACCACTTACGCTTTGAATAATGATGTTTTTGTCGCTATGCATGATTATGGCCATTATTGCTCTCTTCATTTGTCGCTCCAAGTCTTTTGCTAGCCTCCACCCGTACTAAGTATGAGCTCTACTCGTGCATCCAAATCGCAAAAATCAAAGTTTGACAAATGTGTCCACCATACCTACCTACATGTGGTATTTAAACTGCCACTCAAAAGTAAATTGCTCATGTGTTACCTTTAAAAGCTTCAAAACTATTCCTGTTTTAGCTCATGCGGACGTAAATAGAGAATCTTTATCTGACTTGTTGATTGGACTTTCACACCCTGGACTAGTGGTTTCGTCCGTTTATCCAATTGATAGAAGAGCTGGCAGCGGGGTGCCCAACCCCAAATTAATATAACAAATATCTTCACTACTTTTCCCCCTGATTTATCAGTCAAAACATAATTTGTGTAAACAAAAGAGAAAGAGGGATGACCTTCTACCCAGATGTGTCATTCTATGGGAGCCTCTCTTGTGAAGTATAGTTGGCTTGTGACGTACTGTATTTTGTGTTTACCATTCGTTGACACAAGAATACACCTCTCTTAAAAATGTTTTCAATGCCTCTGTTTAACAAAATAAAAGCTCTAGCACATGAGTGATCCCTGCTTCCCTCCGCGAAGGGCCTTTATTTTACTTTTATGTTGAGTCTCCATCTTCTAACTTTATGCACGGTTGAGAGAGAATGGTCGCCATTCTGAGTTTAATGCCTATGTTTAACATTATTAATTGATTCATGATGTGTTATTATTTGTTCTAGTCTTCCTCTTAAACTTTGAAGGTGTCCTGGCATTTATGTTTTTCCCCACTCTTAAGGGCAAGAGCAATATCACTTTGCTATGTTATCTCTATGCTTGAAACAAACGTATAGCTTTCGAGTGCGTTATTATTCATGATCTTTTGTTTGTGTTACTTCTCATGATGCAAGGTGATTGCTATGCTTTATTGTTAGAATTATATTTATCATGCTTGTGTTCAAATTCTATGATCTCAGCTATGCTTATGCTTTACAATTTAGATGATCAAGTTTATGTTGGTAGCATGTCACCTCAGAAATTATGTGTTTTTCTTGTTTACCTACTCGAGGACGAGTAGGAACTAAGCTTGGGGATGTTGATACATCATAAATGTATCCATAATTCATAACGTTCCATGTTGTTTGCCATATGATACATGTTTTACTTACACTTTATGTCATTTTTATCAATTTCCCGGGACTAACCTATTGACAAGATGCCAGAGAGTATGTTCCTGTTTTCTGCAGTTTTTAGTTTCAGAAAAGTTATTCTGGAAATATTCTCGGAAATGGAAAATTCGAAGCCCGGAAGTCTTAGAATTACCGAAGGTTCCACGGAGTCCCAAAGAGACCCGGAGGGGGGCCCTGGAGCCCCCACACCATGCCTCCGCGCGGGTGGGCCCCTGGCCGCGTCGGGAGGTGGTGTGGGCCCCTCGGGCGCCCACCACCGGTGCCCTTTCGCCTATATATGCCGCCTGATGCATAAACCCTAAAGATATCGCCCCCTTCCATGAAAAGTTTTGTAGCTTCGCTGCCGCTGCCGACAACTTTCGGGGGACATAAATGTCTGTTCCGGCACCCTGCCGGTTCGGGGAAGTGCCTCCGGAGCCATCTCCATCGACTCCACCTCCATCTCCATCGCCGTTGATGTCTCCTATGATGAGGAGGGAGTAGTTCTCCCCCGGGGCTGAGGGATCTACCGGTAGCTATGTGTTTCATCTCTCCCATGGTGTGATCTTTATGTGATCATGAGCTTTGTAATCTAGTTGAATAAGTACATCTTACTCTTCATCTGTTATGCTACTCAAGTGGTTTTGTTATGAGATCTCCGTAGAAACTTTGATCATGGTGTAATGGTGACAGTGTGTGCACCGTGTGGTTTAGCATGATATTTATATCTTGTGTTGGATGAGCATATGAAATTGTGGTGTTTGTCTAGTACCTGATAGCACGCTCAAGTTCACAGTGTGGGGTTAACTAGACATGGGAATGCGACTTTGAGGAGTGCTGTTACAGCCCTATGCAATGAATTGGTGTTTGTTATTCAACCGGAGAGTGGTTCGGAGTAGCATAGTGAAGAGATATTTATGCATTCAATTATGTTATCATTGTTGAGAGTGTCCACTAGTGAAAGTAGGATCCCTAGACCTTGTTTTTAAGCATTGAAACACCATTTACAATCAGTTCTGCAACATGTTTGCTTGCTGCCATTTTTATTTCAGATTTCTATTATCACTTATAAACATCCATATTACTTGTATTTTACTCTCTCTTCGCCGAACTAGTGCACCTATACAACTGACAATTGTATTAGGTGTGTTGGGGACACAAGAGACTTCTTGTATCGTAATTGCAGGGTTGCTTGAGAGGGATACCTTTGACCTCTACCTCCCTGAGTTCGATAAACCTTGGGTGATCCACTTAAGGGAAACTTTCTGCTATTCTACAAACCTCTGCACTTGGAGGCCCAACACTGTCTACAAGAATAGAAGCGTGCGTAGACATCAGCCTCAAACATTTACAACTCAACAAAGAAGAAAATTCTTTTATGATTTGAGGCATTATTTTTGGGATGACCCACACTTATATAAAGAAGGAGTAGATGGTATTATGAGAAGATGTGTTCCATATCATGAACAACGTGAAATATTGAGAAAGTGCCATGGTAGGGCTTATGGAGGACATCACGTTGGTGATAGAACCGCACAGAAGGTTCTACAATCAGGTTTTTATTGGCCTACTCTCTTTAAAGATGCACGTAAATTTGTTTTATCTTGTGATGAATGTCAAAGAGTTGGTAATATTTCTAGACATAATGAAATGCCTATGAGTTATTCTCTTGTTATTGAATCTTTTGATTGTTGGGGATTTGACTTTATGGGTCTGTTTCCTCCTTTGAATGGTTACACTCACATTCTTGTTGCTGTTGATTATGTTACTAAATGGGTAGAAGCCTAACCGACAAAAAGTTTGATGGTGAGACCTCTTTAAAAATGCTTAAAGATGTTATTTTCCCTAGGTTTGGTTGTCCTAGATATCTTATGACTCATGGAGGTTCTCACTTTATTCATGGTGGTCTTAGAAAAACCCTTGCTAAATATGATGTTAATCATAGAATTGCCTCAGCTTATCATCCTCAAACCAGTGGGCAAGTAGAATTATCAAATAGAGATATTAAATCTATCTTGCAAAAGACTGTTAATAAATCTAGGAAGAATTGGTCTGATAAGTTGAATGATGCTTTATGGGCTTATAGAACTGCTTATAAAAATCCTATGGGTATGTCTCCTTATAAAATGGTTTATGAAAAAGCTTCTCACTTGCCTTTAGAATTAGGACACAAAGCTTATTTGGCAGTGAAAGAACTTAATAAAGATTGGTAAGAATAAAATGCTTGATTTGAATCATCTAGATGAATGGAGATGTGAAGCTTATGAAAATGCTAGACTCTTTAAAGAGAAAGTTAAACAATGGCATGATAGGAGAATTCTTAAAAGAGATTTTCATGTTGGTGAGAAAGTTCAATTGTATAGGTCTCATCTCAATTTTTTTACAGGAAAGTTACTCTCGAGATGGGAAGGACCTTATGTTATTGAAGAAGTGTATCGTTCGGGTGCAATCAAAATTGCTTCCCTCAAAGATAACACTATACAAGTGGTAAATGGGCAAAGACTCAAACATTATATTTCCGGGGATTCTTATGATGACGATGTTGATATTATTCAAGTATTGACTCTGGACAAGTTTATTAGAGGGAAGATTCCGGAATCTACAAAGTCCGTTTTCGAATAGGTAACATTTCTGTTAAGAAAAAGTTCACGGATTACTTTCAAAGTTATAAATAATTATTTTTTAGAAAATATGAAAAATATCGAGCCGAAAAAGGGTAGGAGATGGTGCCCGAGGGCACCACACCACCTGGTGGCGTGGGCCCACCCCTGGCCACGCCATTCTATGGTGTGGGTGCCCCGGAGCCCCTCTCCGACTCGTTTTCTACCTGGACTTTCCTTTCGTTACGTATGCTTCTGATATTTAACCGTATATCGTTTTCTCGTCGTTTTTATGTTTCGACCTATTTTTGCCAGGATCTGTATTTCAATTTTAGAAGCACCATGGTCTTCGCCAACAACAACAAGGGGAAGGATCCAATGGAAGATGATCTCCAAGTCCCTAAGTTCAAGAACATGTATCAAGGCGTAAAGAGAGAATCAAAGAGGACATCATCAAGTAGCGATGGAAGTGTTTCTTCTTGTAGCATTCAGGGACCAAGACCATCAGTTTCGGGCCTCAGCCCCATCCCTGCAGTAGAGGATGCTCTTCGAGTCGCAGATGAGTTTTGTGATCGATATCGAGCTTTAAGGACGGAGGTAGAGATTCTTCCAGAGGAGAACGACTTATTTCGTGAGATGCTGGAGCGTTTCCATGCCTTGTTTGACAAGAGTGCACCACCACCACCACCGAAGAATTAATTCGTCATTGGTATTGGAATCCCCTTGGCTTGTTCCAAGTTTGGGGGAGTGCCACGGTATCACACCTTTATCTTTCACCTTTTTAACTTTTAGTAGAGTCATATCATGAGTCGAGAAACTATCATATAGGATGGTTTGCAGTATGGAAGTATCACTCTTTAGTTGGTTATCGTTGTATCCTTTGGTTTGAGTTGCCGTATTGGAATATTAATGGTAAGTTTCATCATTTACTTTCTACACTTTATTTTAGTTTGCAATTTTTGTTATATGGTTGATCTTGTTATTAGTATTGGTATCAATATTGGAGCATCAATTTAATCTAGTTGGTTTTGGAAAACTTAGCATTGGTCAGTAGCAACAATACGTTGAGACTTAAGTAAAAAAGAGGGAGTTGCATGTAGATATATTATTCCATGATCTTTCTTTCTTCTTAGATCATAAGCTTAGTATTCTCAAGTAAGATTGTTTGTAACTCCAAGAAAGATTGCATGATTGGTTTTATCATATGTATATTTGTTTGTTTTCTCTCAACTCTTATGCTTGCTACCCAGCCTTGCTAGCCAAAAACCTGCACTGAGAGGGAATGCTTCTCGTGCATCCAAACCTTGAGCCCAAAAATCATGCCATTTGTGTCCACCATATCTACCTATATGTGGTATTTAACCGCCACTCCAAGTAAATTGCTTGTGTGCTACCTTTAAACCTTCAAAATTACACATGTTTTGTGCCCCTGTTTTAGCTCATGAGGACGCAAATAGAGAATCTTTATCTCACTTGTTGATTGGACTTTACACAGCTGGACTAGTGGCTTCATCCGCTTATCCAAATGATATAAGAGCTGGCAGCAGGGTGTCCAGCCCCAAACTTAATAATACAAATTCTCTTCACTATTTTTGCCCCTGATTTATCAGTCAAAGCATAATTGTGTAAACAAAAGAGAAAGAGGGATGAACTTCTATACCAGTTGCGTCCTTCAATGTGAGCCGCTCTTGTGAAGTCTAGTTGGCTTGTGACGTACTATATTTTTCTGTTTACTATTTGTTGACATAAACATACACCACTCTCAAAATTGTTTTCAATACTTCTGATTATCAAATGAAAAGCTCTAGCACATGAGTTAATCCCTGCTTCCCTCTGCGAAGGACCTATATTTTACCTTTATGTTGAGTCAGTAAACCTACTCTGTTGTGATCCATTCATCTATATGTTGATTTACTCAATCATGTCATTTATTCTTCCTTGTTTAGTACAAGTGCTTTTATCTGATTGAATACCACTTTGAAAGTTACCAATGACTGCAAAGAGACTGTTATAATTGAGCATGATAAACTCTGCAATATAAGGTCTAGTATAAGGACTCAGATCGAAAGATAAGTACACTGTTAATTGTTCTCTTACCAAGAATGAAGTTTGCCCTCACCAATTATGATTTCCTTTTGCACCTTTATTGTGATCTCCTCTACTTATTTCAAGTTTAATTATATGAGAGGAAGTTGCTGTCTATAATGACTTGTGCTTTGATAGATGTGATGCTTCTTGTCCTTATTTTATTTATCGACACCTCACACCATAAACCTGTGGTCATGTTTACTGAGTTCAGTTTTGCTTAGGGACAAGCGAGGTCTAAGCTTGGGGGAGTTGATACGTCCATTTTGCATCACTATTTTATATTGTTATTTTCTGTTATTCATTGATATATTTCATGTTATGATGCATTACTTATGTTATTTCATCTTATTTTGAATGTTTCATAATTTTGGAGAATAAACACCGGGACCAGAAATCTGATGGAAAAAAGCACAGTCAAGATACCCTATTTCAGAAGATCAGAAGAAGAGGGGGGGATACAGGAGAGGTCTTAGAAGTCTCGAGGAGGAAGCTAGCTAGAAGGGCAGCCAGAGGGGGGCCACCAGCGCCCACACCATGGGGTGGCGCCCACCTAGTTGTGCCGCCAGGTGGTGTTGCCACCTTGGCCCACCTCTGGTCGCCCCCTTTCGCGTACTGGACCCCCTGGGAAACCTAATCCCCATAACATCATTGAAGAAATATTCCGCCGCCGCCTCGGAGCGGAAAACAACAGAGAGATAAAAGCACTCCGGCAGGGAGAAATCTGCCGGGGAAATTCCTCCCCGGAGAGGGGGAATCATCGCCATCGTCACCGTCATCGCTCTGGGCATCATCAAGATCTTCATCATCATCACCACTAGCACGATCACCCTCATCATCCACCTTCATTCCGTTGTAATAATTAGGGGTCTTTATCGTTGTTCTTCATTAGATCTCTCTCCCGGTGTGGATTACTTGTTAGTAGTTGATGCTTGTGAGATTTATCGGTGTTTACACTTTATGACCAGATTGTTATTATCCATTATATCAACCCTGATTATGATTTATATGATGTCCTGTGAGTAGTTTGTTTAGTTCTGAGGATATGGGAGAAGTCATGATGTTAATAGTGGAATTATGTTGAAGTAATATCTAGTGGTTTGATATTTAATTTGTGGTGTTATTCTTCTAGTGGTGTCATGTGAACATCGACTACATGATACTTCACCTTTATGGGCCTAGGAGTATGCATTGTGTATTTGGCTACTAATTGTGGGGTTGCCGGAGTGAAATAAACCTAAACCCCCGTTAGGAAACCAATGCACGAGGGAGTGTAGGATCCCGGAGTTTTAATGTTGTGGTTAGATTTATCTTAATTACTGATACGTCTCCAACGTATCTATAATTTCTAATGCTCCATGATAACATTATGCCAACTTCTACATGTTTTCTCCCTTCTTTATGTCATTTTTATCGATTTTCCGGACTAACCTATTGACAAGATGCCACAGAGCCAGTTCCCTGTTTTCTGCTGTTTTTAGTTTCAGAAAAGTTGTTCTGGAAATATTCTCGGAATTGGACGATTCGAAAGCCAGAAGTCTTAGAAGTCCCGGAAGCATCCAGAAGTCCCGAAGAGCCCCGGAGGGGGGCCACACCAAAGGGTGGCGCCACCACTCCCTGGCCGCGCCACCAGGTTGTGTGGGCCCCCTGGCCACCCCCCGGCATCGCCCTTTCGCCTATATATACTCCCCGAGGCATAAACCCTAAAAGAATCGACCTTTTCCACAAAATACATCCGTAGCTCCGCCGCCGCCGCCGACAAGTTTCGGGGACAGATCTCTGTTCTGGAACCCTGCCGGGACAGGGAAGTGCCCCTGGAACCCATCTCCATCGACTCCACTGCCATCTCCATCGCCGTTGCTGTCTCCTAAGATGAGGAGGGAGTAGTTCTCCCCCGAGGTTGAGGGCTCTATCGGTAGCTATGTGGTTCATCTCTCTCTCCCATGGTGTGATCTTTATGTGATCATGAGCTTTGTATCTAGTTGAATTAGTAGATGTTTTTCCTCATGTATTGTGCTACTCAAGTGTTTTATTAATATGAACTTTGGAGTCACCTTGTCCCGCGGTGTGAAGGTGACAATGTGCACATCGTGTGTGTCTCCTCTAGGAATTGTGGTGTTTGTCTAGTACCTTCTAGGGCGCTCATAGTGACAGCGTGGGGTTAACTAGACATGGGAATGCTTACTTTAAGGAATGCTTTTTGCAGCCCTACGCAATGATTAGTGTTTGTTATCCAACCGGAGAGGGTTAAGAGTAGCATAGTGAAGAGAAGATATTTAGTTATTCAATTATGTGATCATTGTTGAGAGTGTCCACTAGTGAAAGTAGGATCCCTAGGCCTTGTTTCCAAGCATTGAAACACCGTTTTCCGCATGTTCTGCTACATGTTTGCTTGCTGTCATATTTATTTCGGATTGCTATTATTACTTATAACCATCCATATTACTCACATTTCACTATCTCTTCGCCGAACTAGTGAACCTATATAGCTGACAAGTATATTGGGTGTGTTGGGGACACAAGAGACTTCTTGTATCTTAATTGCAGGGTTTCTTGAGAGGGATATCTTTGACCTCTACCTCCCTGATTTCGATAAACCTTGGGTGATCCACTTAAGGGAAACTTGCTTCTGTTCTACAAATCTCTGCACTTGGAGGCCCAACACTGTCTACAAGAATAGAAGCGTGCGTAGACATCAATTACTTTCTTGTATTTGCGGATGCTTACGAGGGGTATAATCACAATTCACAAGTATGTATTAGTCCTAGTTGGGCGGTGCATTATCATAGGTTCACCCACACAACACCTATCGAACCAATAAATATTAATCAACCGTATGAAGCGAAAGCACTTGACGAAATTCCCATGTGTCATCGAGAACGTTTGGTAATCATAAGTAGAACAACCGGCTTGTCCTTTGCTCTTAAAAGGATTGGGCCACTCTCTGTAATTACATTTACTGTATTTTATTTACTCGCACTTTATTTATCTGCTATATCAAAAACCACAAAAAACTCGTTTGCTAGTGTTTATAGTGAATCATCTATCCAACATGCTTGTCAACACCTTCTGCTCCTCGTTGGGTTTGACACTTTTATTTATCGAAAGTACTACGATACACCCCCTATACTTGTGGGTCATCATAGCCACTTACTACGAAGTGGTCATGTATCCCGTTATTCTCAATTGAACATCAGATAACATGCAGAATTTGCAAAGGTATACTTCAAGATGAATACTTCAAGCAATACAATCTAGAGGTTGTAGGGTTTTTGGTTTAAACATAGTCTAACTTATAATTTTGTGGCTAATAGGTATTTATGAGGGGTAGGGGTGCGGCCAAGGGAAAATTCACACCACCCCTTGGGCCAACTCGAGTTGGACCAGAACTAGCCTATTCCAACTCGGGTTGGACTCAACCTATGGATACAAACCGACCCAAACATGGGTTCAGCCATATGAACTCGCAGGTCCTCTCCTAATCCAAGTGGGACTCCTCCTTTGGCGCATTGGAGATGTTTTCCCATGCACCAACTATGTTTTCCGCGCCCTTTCTTGTTTTCCAGCTTGTAGATGTTGTTTTCCTCAAGTGTTTTCTTGTTTTCCATCTTGTATTGGTTGTTTTCCAGCTGGTAATTGTTGTTTTCCAGCATGCCTTGAGGTACTCCTCCACCAATGTTTGTGTAATCAATAAACCTGATCATACATAAATGCATAGGCTTAGGTGTTATAACATTCTCATAAACACAAACATCACATTCAATAAAGAAGGAATTCACCTTATAGTAACCATCAATTAAATTCAATATTTCCGTCTAGCTCAAGCATAAACAAGCATCATATTCCCCTATTATATCCTCATCACATTGAGCTTAGTTTTCGATAGGAACATTCCATCATCACTTGTCCTTTGGTCACACTAACCCCATTAATCTCTTGTGTGTGTGTGCTCCGTTGTTGTCCTTTCTTGTGAATTTGGTTCTTTAGCAACTTTTCATTGTGGTTCATCTTACTTTTAACAATAAAATTTTCGTTGATTTTGCTGGATTTCCTTGTCACTTTCCTCACCTTTATGATCCTCATAAGTGTGTGTGTTGGTTGTTCTTTGGGTCACTCTTGTCAAGTCAAGCGCTCTTTTTACAAACCCTTTGCCTTTGGCAAGTCCACTTGTTCCAATACTATCAACATAAAGTAAGAGTTGGTAAGTGCTAGAAACACTTTTATACCTCACTTGCTTCTATTGGGATAACTAGGGAAGGTGTTCTTACAAGTGCAAGTTCGGATGAGGATAGGAACCCTTTTCACAATGAAAACAACCGCAACTATGTCTCCTAAGGTGACCATGTTCAACTACGATGACTACTGTGTGATGGTTTGGAGCGGTATGAGCATCGCTTACAAGCAACTCAGGCAAGCTTCGCTGGGCAATTGGGGAAACTCACATCAACATCGCTAATCTTGCTCGCCGAGATCGTACCTCTTCATCATCGCGTCACTCAAGGAGCACATCAATGATAATCCAAACACGAGAAGAAGCTTATGCTCCTCATCATGGAGGAATATGGACTTCATCACCATGAGCATGAGCCACCACCATCGCCACGAGCGCACCAACAACATCAAAGGCATGAGGATCCTCCTATGCCTTAAGATCGTCGTCGCCATGCAAATGAGGATCCACCTCAACCACATACTCATCGTCAAGATTTTCAACGTCATCATTCACCACATCCACCAAACTATGATGATGGCTACGGTGCATATGACTTTGTTGGGGGGTGCCGTTCAGCTTCGTAGGGAGATGAAATCATTCCTATGGGATTATGTGTGGCAACTGGTATAGATGATGATGAAAGTCATGCCGCTTGAACCGGGACCTATTCTCATAATAGGCAACAAACAAAGCTAAATAGGAAAGGGGGCGATTGATGACCCACAATTATAGGGGATCTATCGTAGCCTTTTCAATAAGTAAGAGTGTCGAGAATGGCAAATAGATCGGATGAGTTTTTTTTTCAACAACATCATCATATATTCTTTTTCTTCCCATGAATCGTCCGACGACGAGAGAGATGTATTGGTTTTCACACTTGTGGTCAATAAACACATGGCCAGGTAGCGGCCATTTTTCAGAGGGTCGGTGTCGGGCCGTGCACCTGCCTTGGATTGTGGCAGAGAAGGTGGCCATGCCAAGCTTTACAAGGAGTACTTCCGCATCACAAATCCAAACTACACTCCCAAAATTTTCCGGCACCGCTTCCAGAGGACAGGATACGTATTCAACCGTATTCGATTAGGAGTGATGACTTATGATGATACACTGCAACTATTCGGATGCTTTCTTATAGAGTATCTAGTGATCTTGTTGATGAATACATGCGCATGAGTGATTCCACATGTCTAGAGTCAATGTACAAGTTCTGCAAATTGTGGTTTAGGTGTTTGGCCCAGAGTAGTTTAGAGAACCAAATGTTGCCAAAAGTAATCAACCGCTGTCAATAAACGAGTCAAGAGGATTTCTTGAGATGCTCGGCATCATAGATTGTATGCACTCGGAGTGAAAGAATTGTCCATTTGCGTCACAAGACCAATACCAGGGACATTCTGGTGTGTGCACAGTCGTAGTTGAAGTTGTGGCATCACACGATCTGTGGATTTGGCACTCTTTTTTTTGGCATGGCACGTTATCACAATGATATTAACGTGCTTCCGCGCTTTCCAATTTTCGGTAGGCTCTTCGATTGAAACTCCCTGGAGATGACCTATAATGTCAATGACCACCAGTACACCAAGGGATACTACCTGGTTGATGGTATGTATCTTCAATAGTCTATATTTGTGAAGACAATCTTCAATCCAACTGGAGAGAAGATGTCGCACCCGGACTTCTAGATGATACTCACAGCCCGCTAAACAGTAGATAAATGGCTTACGGGGCATACCGGCACCCGCATCTCAATATGAGTAGGCCAACACGTAAACATGTGACAACCATCCTCTACTATCCATCGTCTGCGTAAACCATCCCATAGAAATCCGACTACTTCCATTGACGTACTTCATAACATACACACATGGTACGTCAACGGCATTTAAACAAGTGATATCACAACAAATCTCTAAGACACAAAGAAATAGAAATAAGTGGCAAATAGCTCTCACTAGAGCAGAGATAGCAAATACAATCATGTAGAGGACACATGTCCCAACAAGTCATCATTACATCACAGCGGAAGCATCCAAAGTGTCCGAGTACAGACAAGATCCAAATAGGCCTAAGAGGCCGGAAACGAAAAGACGGAGCCCATCCACGAATTCTCGGATCCTGCCCGGGTCCGCTATCTACTCGTCAACAGCCTCGTCATACTCTCCACGTAGTAGCCACCATGGGGATCCTCGGAAACGTAGTCTGCAGAACACGCAGCCCCAAAGGGGTCAGTACAGACGAGTACTGGCAAGCAAGACGCACAAGATACCAAAGTGTACCCGGCAACACCAAGTACAGATGCTTTGGGTCAACGGAAGATAGGTGATACAAAGGTGCGGCAGCGGGCTGCCCTAACCAACTACAGAGACACGCTACAACATCCGGCTAAAAGAAGGGGATAAGATAGCGCATCGGAACCAACTACCACTAACCTCAAACAAACCCATTCTGGATCTCGCCCCTTATCGAAAGAAGCAATCCGAGGATAACCCACACAGTTGGATTAATGAAGGTTCAAGTTATTGTGTCAATAAGCCTATTACTAGTCAAATTATTATTCATTAGGTGTAAGTTGTCTAATCCTTGTTAGCCAGCCCTATCACCAAGTCATCCATAACCGCGGACAACACGGCTTCTCGAGAAGATTTAACCCTGCAGGGATGCACCAATTTGGCCGTACACGTAAGAATATCCCGCCAGACGGGGATCAAACCCACCAAGCGAGACACTCAACACAACCCAACTCTTCTTCGCATCAAGCCCAAAGAACCCCGTGCAATTGAGCGCACGGCTAATCAAGCCCCACGAAGAAAAGGTGACCCTCATAGCACTCTAAGAACGTGTCTCCCTAAATGCCGACTACAAAAGTTACCACCCTGGCCTCGGGTTCGCACCTGCATATGCATGCAGCAAATGGAAAACCCGAACTAAATGAGGCGATTTGGACGAGATGCGAATCGAATCAAAGTTGAGGGGGGCGCCCATACACGCTTCCCACATGCGGTTAGCGTGCTCATCATGGATCTAGAGGACAAGAACTTTTCCCGAGTTCGACACTAGCAGGCCTCAAAACCATACCCGGCCTCCTGCCGGTGCCTTATCATCAAATTAGCATTACCTCAAACATTAACAGGTTGTTGTTTAAACATCGAGCCCCAGAACATAATAAATAAGGTAACAGAAATAACGGACATCAGACTCGAGAATAAACAACCCTAAGCATGCTAGTAAGACACAGGCAACAAGCAACGGGGTTATAGGTGTGGAGGATAGGCTATGTCAGGGTTACAGGATAACATGTGATAGGATCGAAACACAAGCAACGAATCTTAAGGCTAGCAGGATAGACAACGGAAAGTATCGATATCCAGTGTGGAAAGGACACAATGGTTCAAGTGAGTGAATACTTGCCTGCAAACTCAGTGGCCTGGTACTGGGCTAACTCCTCTGAAGTAGTGTCGTAAACCTCGTCTGTCTCAACGTCGTCGTCTATTCGAGAAGAAGAAAACAAACAACGCAGAGAGACAAACAATCAATAACATGGCATAATGCACAAACATGGGATGATGCATGGCAATTTAATTGATGCATCAAGGATAAGCTAGTGGACATGGTAAACATATTTAAATGGGCCCATATGCAATTTGGGTTGCATATAGAAAAGCCCATGAATTAAGGTTGAATTAAATGATCTACAAATAACCATCATGTGAAAGTTTATTAGGATGATTTATGGATGAGGAAAACAATAAGAAAACAACAATAGCTTCAATTTGAAATGTGGTTTACCAAGTTGGAATTTTTATTTATTAAGTTATGAAATTTGGCTTCTTAAATGATTCACACAAGCATTTGTTGTTTTCACCCATTTTAATTGTTCAAAATAGATAACAAAATTCATATTTGGAAAGAACACAAAATTTTAGATGGAATACATATTTCATTTGTTGAAAAAGGATTTAAAATGAGCAAGTTATTAATTTGACAATTTTAAATGCATTAAATAAGAAACAGTTGTTTTCAGCAATTTAATTTATTTAAAACAGAACACAAAGTTGATATTTGCAAAGTTCATGAAAAAATGGAATGGAAAACATATTTTACATGTGCCATTTGAATTAAATTTGAATTAGTTATGAATTTGTCCAAATTTGAAAGAGTTGTTTGAATTTGAATTTTTGAAACCATTTGAAAGGTTCAAAACAGTATACAAATGGTTTAAACATGTAGAGATTTTAATTTGGTATAGAAAACATATTTTATTTGTTGAATTTGGAATTTTTATGCCCAAGTTATGTATTTTGCAAAATTAAATGAACTAAACAAGGATTAAAATATTTCACCAATTTAAAATATTCAAAACAGTAAAAAAAGTTTATATTTAGGTAGAGAATTCAATTTGGTGTAGAAAACATATTTAAATTATTACATTTGGATTTATAATGAATTAGTTATGCAATTTTGAAGTTGGGGTATTAATCTGTGATTAAAAAGAATAGCTAAGGGCCTGATTGTGATAGACAGGGACTGCTCTGTGAAATCACAGGGACCTATGTGCGAATTAGGGAAGGTTTCTGGATCTGAAAAAAAAGAAATAAAAGGTGTGTTATTCCGCGCGGGGGGGGGGGGGGGGGGGGGTGGAGTCGAACCCAGGACCTCCTGGTGCGCGCGCACGGGTTGCAACCAGTGGGCTGCTGATCTGTTTGTGATAGGTGAAGGGCGCGCGGGTTTTTGAGGTGGCGTTTCGGCCTACTGTCGAAACTGAACGAAGTTAAGTTAACTGAACCCGACCGAGGGAGGGGCGACGGACGGCGGCCTGCAGCGCCGCTGCCGGCGTGGGCGCGCCGCGCTGGGCGCTCGCCCGCGAGACAGGGGGAGAAGAGTGGGGAGAGGGGAAGATGGGCGTGCTCATCGCGGGCTCGGCGAGCGGGAGAAGCAACAGGGAAGGAGAGGCGGTCGGTGGCGTGCAGACGGCGGCGACGGCGAGGAGCTCGACGGCGCGCGCGGTGGAGGCGTCCTCCGGCATCGCTCCCTTCGGCAAAAGGGGAGAGGGAACCCTCCCGGTTCCGTTCCCGGGGTCAGCAGGCGTCGAGGTGGCCTAGGGCGACGGCGAGTGGAGCTTCAACCTCCGGCCATGGAGGTAGTAAGGTTCAGAGAAGAAATCGGACAGGGAGAGGAAGAGGGAAAAGGGAGAAGGTGGCGGCGGCTTGAGGAGGAAGAAAGGTGAGAGGGCTAGGGTTTGGAGCCTCGGGGGGGGGGGGGGGGTAGAAATAGAGGAGGTGGAGGGAGCAGGTGAGCTTGCAGGTGGGGGAGCCTCCCCTCCTCTGTCTCCGTACAGAGGAGGAAGACGACAACGAGGTCGTGCGCCTGGGCTTCGTGGGGTGTGGTGGGCTCAGCCCAATTGGGCTGGCCTGCCCTCCCCCTTCTTTTTTTTTTTTTGCTTTCTGTTTCTATTTTTTTTTGTTCACCCTATTGTTGTAGGAAAGAAAAGAGGGAAAAGGATAGGGTGTTGGGGTTGATAAATTTTTGGTGATTATTTTTAGTAGTTATTTATTGCAAAAGCCCAGTTGTGCAAACTTTTATTTTTCAAAATTTTAAATTTTTGTTGCTGTTTCAAATTCAAATGGATTTGAGTGAAATTTGCAATAATTGATTTATTGACAATTAGGCAAGTTAATACTTTGGAAATTCTAGTTTATTGGAAGCAATTGAATGGTTTGATTTGAATGTTTCATTTGAAAAATTGTAACAGACCAAGTGTGAAACAAATGATTTGAAATTTGGTTTGAAATTCAAATGGAAAAACAAGTGAAAACAAATGCAATGCTTATGATGACATGATGCAAAACATAAATTAACAAGGATCAAGCATTGTAATGGTGTTTTTCATACTTGGGATGTTACAAAATGCCCCCCCCCCCCTTGAAGGAAACGCGCCCCGAGATTCCTACTAAGAAGAGAAAAGGTCCGGATACTTCTTGCGAAGATCCTCTTCGGTCTCCCACGTTGCCTCTTTATCGGAATGATGAGACCACTGCACTTTTAAGAACTTGGTGCTCTTGTTGCGAGTTTTGCGCTCGGTCTCATCGAGAATGCAAACATGATGCTCTTCATAAGAGAGGTCTTCTTGCAGATCAATGGAATCATGATCAACTGCACGACCTGGATCTTTGAAGCACCTCTTGAGCTGTGACACGTGAAACACATCGTGCACCTTGGATAGCTTTTCTGGAAGTTCAAGACGATAGGCATTTTCTGCACGCCTTGAGAGAATGTTGAAGGGACCAATATATCTTGGTGCAAGCTTTCCTTTTACACCAAAATGATGAGTGCCTCTGAGGGGAGTTACACGGAGATATGCTTTGTCTCCAGCTGCATAGACCATGTCCCTGTGCTTGCTGTCATAGTAGCTTTTCTGACGAGACTGAGCAATCTTTAGATTGTCACGAATGATGCGAACTTTCTCTTCGGCCTCCTTAACAATGTCAGGGCCTAAGAGTGAACGTTCACCAGCTCCAGACCAATTGATTGGACTCCTGCATCTGCGGCCATAGAGAGCCTCAAATGGTGCCATGCCTAGGCTTGCCTGGAAGCTGTTGTTGTAGGAGAATTCAGCATAGGGAAGACATTCCTCCCATTTCATGCCAAAGGAGAGACCACATGCTCTGAGCATATCCTCGAGAATCTGATTGACTCTTTCGACTTGCCCTTGAGACTGAGGATGGTAGGTTGTGCTGAACAGAAGCTTGGTGCCCAAGGCTTCTTGAAAGCTTTTCCAGAAATGGGAAGTGAAGATGCTTCCACGGTCTGAGCTTATTTCCAATGGAACACCATGAAGAGGAACAATCTTTGCTGTATAGAGCTCTGCTAACTGACTAGCTGAGATTGTCTCTTTGACAGGAAAGAAGTGAGCTACTTTAGTGAGTCGATCGATGACAACGAAGATTGCATCGTTGCCCCTCTTGGACTTTGGGAAACCAGTGACGAAGTCCATTTCAATCATGTCCCACTTCCACTCAGGGATTTTCAGAGGTTGGAGAAGACCGGCTGTTTTCTGATGAACTGCCTTAACACGTTGACAAACGTCGCATTGAGAAACGTATTGAGCAATTTCACGTTTCATGCTAGGCCACCAATACAGTGTCTTGAGATCCTGGTACATCTTTGTACTTCCAGGGTGTATGGAGAAAGGAGTTTCATGAGCCTCCTTAAGAATGACATCTTTGAGACTTTGAACCTGAGGAACTGCAATGCATCCTTCGAAGAACACAGTTCCCTTGTCATCAATTGAGAAGCACTCGAATTTCTCATTGCCTGCTTTGATGTGTTCTACAATCTTCTTGATTTCAGCATCACGAAGTTGTTCAGAACGAATCTTGTCCTCGAGAGTTGGACTGGCTTTCAAGTTTGCAAGATAGCCTTGAGGAACAAGACCAAGGTTGAGCTTCTGGAATTCTTCATGAAGAGGAGGTTGGCTTTCCATGATCATGAGATTATTGCAATACGACTTGCGACTGAGAGCATCGGCCATAACATTAGCCTTGCCTGGAGTGTAAGAAATGGTAAGATCAAAGTATTTAATCTTTTCAATCCATCTCCTTTGTCTGAGGTTTAGATCTGGTTGAGTGAAGATGTACTTCAGACTCTTATGATCGGAAAAGATTTCAGTGCGATTACCCAACAAGTATTGTCTCCATTTCTTGAGGGCAAACACAACTGCTGCAAGTTCAAGGTCATGAGTGGGATAATTGAGCCCATGTGTGTTCAACTGACGTGAAGCATAAGCCACAACTTGACGTTCTTGCATAAGAACTGCACCTAGACCTTGGAGAGAAGCATCACAGAATATTTGGAAAGGTTTGGAAGGATCTGGGCCAACCAGAACTGGTGTAGAGGTGAGTTTAGTCTTCAGGAGATTGAAACTTTCATCACATTGTGGAGACCAAACGAACTTCTTGTCCTTCTTTGTGAGGTCAGTGAGAGGTTTGGCAATCTTGGAGAAGTTTGGGACGAAGCGACGGCAATAGCTAGCCAAGCCAAGATAACTTCTTACTTGCTTCACCGTCTTTGGAGGTTTCCAATCAACAATTGCTTTAACCTTTTCTGGATCAATGGCTATGCCCTTGGCAGAGATGACATGACCAAGGTAAGCAACTTCTGAAATCCAGAACTCACATTTGGAGAATTTGGCATAAAGACGATGCTCGCGAAGCTTCATGAGAGTTAGACGAAGATGTTCTTCATGCTCTTCCTCGGATTTGGAGTAGACAAGAATGTCATCAAGATATACCACAACGAACTTGTCGAGGTATTCATGGAAGACAGAATTCATGAGTCGAGAGAAGGTCGCCGGTGCATTGGTGAGACCAAAGGACATGACGGTGAATTCATATAGACCGTAGCGAGTGGTGAAGGCTGTCTTTGGAATATCCTCTTTTCTGATCTTTATTTGATGGTAACCCATTCTCAAGTCCAACTTGGAGAATATTGAGGCTCCAGCAAGTTGATCAAAAAGATCATCGATGCGAGGAATTGGATACTTGTTTTTGATGGTTTTCTCGTTAAGAGGACGATAGTCAACAACGAGTCTCTTTGTGTGATCCTTCTTCGCAACGAACAGAGTTGGGCAACCCCAAGCCGAGGAACTAGGTTGAATGTAACCTTTTTCCATGTACATATCAATTTGTTCCTTCAACAACTTCAGCTCGGGAGTTCCTATCTTGTAGGGATGCTTAGAGATTGGAGCAGTACCTGGTTCAAGTTCGATGACGAACTCAACAGATCTGTCCGGAGGCATTCCTGGCAACTCTTCTGGAAAGACGTCAGGGAATTCGCAAACCACCGGAACATTTTCAAGTGAAGGTAGAGGTTTTGCATCGTGGGTGCATAGCTGAAAGGAACTTGATTCATGTGGAGAATAGATTATCTGGCCAGAAGGGTGGGACAGAGTTATTGACTTTTGAGCACAGTCAATCCTTGCTTTATTGGCCTTCAGCCAATCCATACCAAGAATGACATCAATGTCGGAACTTCCCAGCAACATGAGAGAAGCAAGGAATATGTGGCCCCCAATTAGGATTTGATTGTCCTTACTTATCTTGGAAGTCAACATTTGAGATCCCGGGGAGTGAACAGTGATCTGAATACTTAGTGGAACCACAATTAGGTTGTTTGTTGTGGCAAATGTCTTTGACACAAAAGAATGTGATGCTCCGGTATCAAACAACACTTTAGCTGGAATAGAGTTTACGGGAAATGTACCGAGAACGACGTCAGGAGCTTCCTCAGCTTTGTCGATCTTGACATGATTCACCCTTGCGGTCCTCCCGACAGGCCTGTTGTTGGAGTTGAAGGCCTTAGGCGGGGGAGCGCGCACCATTGCCTGGTTTGTGTTAGGACGAGGTGGTGGTGGAGGTAGCTGCCTCTGCGTGCACTTGTCAGCGTAGTGCCCCGTCTGCTTCCACTTGTAGCATGTGACGACACGAGGAGGTCCTGGCCTTGGCTGCCCCATCGAAGCCCTTTGATCATGCATCTGAACAGGGTTGGGTGGGCGGGGAGCGAAGCCTGGAGAAGTTTGGGCGTATGGATCCCGAGTGACAGCACCATTTGGTACCCAGATGCGGCACTTCTACGGAGGGGTGGTCATGTTGGAGGAGGAACCACCCTCACGCGAGTGCTTGCGAGACTCCTCGAACGCCTTTCGCCCATTTTCTTCATTGAGCGCGGTGTTAACGAGATCCTCGAAGCTGTTGGCCTTGACATTGGTAAGGGCATACTTGAGTTCCGGGTTAAAACCTCTGCGGAACCTTGCCATCTTCTTAGCTTCAGTGGACACCTCATCTCCAGCGTACCGAGCGAGGCGATTGAACTCACTCTGATACCCGATGACGTCCAACTTGCCCTGCTTGAGAGAGCAAAACTCTTCACGCATCCTTTCCATGAGACCATCTGGAATGTGGTGCTTCAGGAAGGCTTCCTTGAAACAACCCCACGTGACTGGCATCCCAGTTCTCATGGCCTGGAAGTTTTCCCACCAAGTAGCTGCCTGACCCTTCAGCAGATAGGAGGCATACTTGACCTTGTCTTCCTCAGCTACGTGTGCAATCTCCAGAGCCTTAGCTATCTCACGGATCCAGTCATCAGCGTCCAGAGGCTCGCGTGTGGCCACGAAAGCTCTAGGGCCCAGACTGAGAAACTCCTTGATGCTGACTCGTGGAGCTGTCTGGTTGATGTGCTGATTAGCCTGAAACTGGGCCATCTGCGTCATGACTTGGGTCATTTGAGTCAACAGCTCCGCGATTGGCAGTGGCTCAGGCGTGTTGTTCCTCGTTGGCGGCATCCTGAATGGAAATGCATTTTAGCACAACAATAGAAAAGGATAGACTTGGAAACCGAAAGAGAGATTCTTCCGACGCATGAATAGACAACCACAAGGTTCACCATCACATGTTCAAATACATCAGAATATCCAACACACCATAAATGGTTCGCATGCCAAAGGATAACTAAACATAGCTAAGAATTGATACATCGGTACTCCCATGCTCATCACGCAGGACGGCGGCTAGGAGTACGGCGAGAGGTACGGTGAGGAGGACGCCCACGAAAGTAGGTGGAGCGACGATCCACGTAGATCTGACGTGGTCTGAGACCGACCCTAGGCGTGGTGAAGTACATAGCGTCGACTCCCTGTGCTCCAAAGCGGGGAATCCCAGTGTAACCAGCACCAAGGTTAAGGAGTGGACCTCTGATCGGCTCGTAACCTCCAGCATCTGGCAGACGACGCCCAACTGGCTGATCGAAACGTGCAAAGCGCTCATCTCCAACAAAGTCTATGGTGTAAGTCGCCAGACGAGTCAAAGCAAGGTAAAGCTGCTCTCTGACTGAAGCCAACTCCTGAGATAGTGTGCGGGCAACTGCGTCACTGTGCCTCACAAACTGAGCGGTGGTGTGCAGCCTGGAGTTATCATGCTCGTAAACATCCAAGTTGTCTTAGAGAGTGAACTCCCTCCGAAGTGATGTAACCACGGGGGATGTGGCGATAGATAGAATCGTCAAATCCCCAGTAGTCAGCACGAAGGACGGTGAGGCTCACATAAGCTGCCTGCTGCACAGCCATATCCACTGTGGAACCCACTGCCTCGTAGAGGTGGACTACGCTCATGCCATCATCTGACAGAATGTAGACGATAGCCTGGTAGTAGGTCTGCTCAAACTCTCGCTGCTGCTCGTAGACCTGGTACTCTGGTGCCCAACGGAAACCCAGAAAAGTGACCATGTCTCTCAGCATCTCCGGATAACCGGCAGTGCTCTCGCAACGAGTCATACGAACCACCTGCGGGTAGAACCTGAGATCCATCTGCAGATGATCGGGGAAGCTTTGATTAGACGCCGGTAGAAGAACTGAAGTGGCAAGCAACAACAAGGTTTCAACGGACGAAAAGGATGTTGAGAAGAACAGGATATCGAAGCAACATTCGGGAAACACGAGACCAAACACTCCTGAGGTACTACGGAAAACCCCATCCGGGCTTCTAAAGGATCAATATCTACTGCTTAAGGAATAGAGGATCTGCTTCCAGGGCTTATGTGCCTCCGTTCTCAATCGTGAGTAGGCAACATGATAAATCATGTCACAGCCACCTCCATTCCTATGGTCTAGTAGATATAACTATCCTAGAGAAACCAGGATACGTGAAATCCTAACTTGAAAGTTTAGATGAGAAGAGAAAACAACGTTGCACTTCCTTACCAGAAAAGGGTGGGTGGGTGGGGAAAGAAATAAAAGAACATAATTCCTACTCTCACGTTTCATTTTTCCTATATAGCTACAAAATAGTTTCTAGACTCAACTGCGACCAGTAAAAGGGATCCTACAGGCAGACAGGCTCTGATACCATTTGTCGCACCCGGACTTCTAGAGGATACTCACAGCCCGCTAAACAGTAGATAAATGGCTTACGGGGCATACCGGCACCCGCATCTCAATATGAGTAGGCCAACACGTAAACGTGTGACAACCATCCTCTACTATCCATCGTCTGCGTAAACCATCCCATAGAAATCCGACTACTTCCATTGACGTACTTCATAACATACACACATGGTACGTCAACAGCATTTAAACAAGTGATATCACAACAAATCTCTAAGACACAAAGAAATAGGAATAAGTGGCAAATAGCTCTCACTAGAGCAGAGATAGCAAATACAATCATGCAGAGGACACATGTCCCAACAAGTCATCATTACATCACAGCGGAAGCATCCAAAGTGTCTGAGTACAGACAAGATCCAAATAGGCCTAAGAGGCCGGAAACGAAAAGACGGAGCCCATCCACGAAGTCTCGGATCCTGCCCGGGTCCGCTATCTACTCGTCAGCAGCCTCGTCATACTCCACGTAGTAGCCACCATGGGGATCTTCGGAAACGTAGTCTGCAGAACACGCAGCCCCAAAGGGGTCAGTACAGACGAGTACTGGCAAGCAAGACGCACAAGATACCAAAGTGTACCCGGCAACACCAAGTACAGATGCTTTGGGTCAACGGAAGATAGGTGATACAAAGGTGCGGCAGCGGGCTGCCCTAACCAACTACAGAGACACGCTACAACATCCGGCTAAAAGAAGGGGATAAGATAGCGCATCGGAACCAACTACCACTAACCTCAAACAAACCCATCCTGGATCTCGCCCCTTATCCAAAGAAGCAATCCGAGGATAACCCACACAGTTGGATTAATGAAGGTTCAAATTATTGTGTCAATAAGCCTATTACTAGTCAAATTATTATTAATTAGGTGTAAGTTGTCTAATCCTTGTTAGCCAGCCCTATCACCAAGTCATCCATAACCGCGGACAACACGGCTTCTCGAGAAGATTTAACCCTGCAGGGATGCACCAATTTGGCCGTACACGTAAGAATATCCCGCCAGACGGGGATCAAACCCACCAAGCGAGACACTCAACACAACCCAACTCTTCTTCGCATCAAGCCCAAAGAAACCCGTGCAATTGAGCGCACGGCTAATCAAGCCCCACGAAGAAAAGGGGACCCTCATAGCACTCTAAGAACGTGTCTCCCTAAATGCCGACTACAAAAGTTACCACCCTGGCCTCGGGTTCGCACCTGCATATGCATGCGGCAAATGGAAAACCCGAACTAAATGAGGCGATTTGGACGAGATGCGAATCGAATCAAAGTTGAGGGGGGCGCCCATACAGGCTTACCACATGCGGTTAGCGCGCTCATCATGGATCTAGAGGACAAGAACTTTTCCTGAGTTCGACACTAGCAGGCCTCAAAACCATACCCGGCCTCCTGCCGGTGCCTTATCATCAAATTAGCATTACCTCAAACATTAACAGGTTGTTGTTTAAACATCGAGCCCCAGAACATAATAAATAAGGTAACAGAAATAACGGACATCAGACTCGAGAATAAACAACCCTAAGCATGCTAGTAAGACACAGGCAACAAGCAACGGGGTTATAGGTGTGGAGGATAGGCTATGTCAGGGTTACAGGATAACATGTGATAGGATCGGAACACAAGCAACGAATCTTAAGGCTAGCAGGATAGACAACGGAAAGTATCGATATCCAGTGTGGAAAGGACACAATGGTTCAAGTGAGTGAATACTTTCCTGCAAACTCAGTAGCCTGGTACTGGGCTAACTCCTCTGAAGTAGTGTCGTAAACCTCGTCTGTCTCAACGTCGTCTATTCGAGAAGAAGCAAACAAACAACTCAGAGAGACAAACAATCAATAACATGGCATAATGCACAAACATGGGATGATGCATGGCAATTTAATTGATGCATCAAGGATAAGCTAGTGGACATGGTAAACATATTTAAATGGGTCCATATGCAATTTGGGTTGCATATAGAAAAGCCCATGAATTAAGGTTGAATTAAATGATCTACAAATAACCATCATGTGAAAGTTGATTAGGATGATGCATGGATGAGGAAAACAATAAGAAAACAACAATAGTTTCAATTTGAAATGTGGTTTACCAAGTTGGAATTTTTATTTATTAAGTTATGAAATTTGGCTTCTTAAATGATTCACACAAGCATTTGTTGTTTTCACCCATTTTAATTGTTCAAAATAGATAACAAAATTCATATTCGGAAAGAACACAAAATTTTAGATGGAATACATATTTCATTTGTTGAAAAAGGATTTAAAATGAGCAAGTTATTAATTTGACAATTTTAAATGCATTAAATAAGAAATAGTTGTTTTCAGCAATTTAATTTATTTAAAACAGAACACAAAGTTGATATTTGCAAAGTTCATGAAAAAATGGAATGGAAAACATATTTTACATGTGCCATTTGAATTAAATTTGAATTAGTTATGAATTTGTCCAAATTTGAAAGAGTTGTTTGAATTTGAATTTTTGAAACCATTTGAAAGGTTCAAAACAGTATACAAATGGTTTAAACATGTATAGATTTTAATTTGGTATAGAAAACATATTTTATTTGTTGAATTTGGAATTTTTATGCCCAAGTTATGAATTTTGCAAAATTAAATGAATTAAACAAGGATTCAAATATTTCACCAATTTAAAATATTCAAAACAGTAAACAAAGTTTATATTTAGGTAGAGAATTCAATTTTGTGTGGAAAACATATTTAAATTATTAAATTTGGATTTATAATGAATTAGTTATGCAATTTTGAAGTTGGGGTATTAATCTGTGATTAAAAAGAATAGCTAAGGGCCTGATTGTGATAGACAGGGACTGCTCTGTGAAATCACAGGGACCTATGTGCGAATTAGGGAAGGTTTCTGGATCTGAAAAAAAAGAAATAAAAGGTGTGTTATTCCGCGCGGGGGGGGGGGGGGGGGGGGGGGGGGGAGTCGAACCCAGGACCTCCTGGTGCGCGCGCACGGGTTGCAACTAGTGGGCTGCTGATCCGTTTGTGATAGGTGAAGGGCGCACGGGTTTTTGAGGTGGCATTTCGGCCTACTGTCGAAACTGAACAAAGTTCAGTTAACTGAACCCGATCGAGGGAGGGGCGATGGACGGCGGCCTGCAGCGCCGCTGCCGGCGTGGGCGCGCCGCGCTGGGCGCTCGCCCGCGGGGCAGAGGGGAGGAGAGTGGGGAGAGGGGAAGATGGGCGTGCTCACCGCGGGCTCGGCGAGCGGGAGCAGCAACAGGGAAGGAGAGGCGGTCGGTGGCGTGCAGACGGCGGTGACGGCGAGGAGCTCGACGACGCACGCGGTGGAGGCGTCCTCCAGCCTCGCTCCCTTCGGCAAAAGGGGAGAGGGAACCCTCCCGGTTCCGTTCCCGGGGTCAGCAGGCGTCGAGGTGGCCTAGGGCGACGGCGAGTGGAGCTTCAACCTCCGACCATGGAGGTGGTAAGGTTCAGAGAAGAAATCGGACAGGGAGAGGAAGAGGGAAAAGGGAGAAGGTGGCGGCGGCTTAAGGAGGAAGAAAGGTGAGAGGGCTAGGGTTTGGAGCCTCGGGGGGTAGAAATAGAGGAGGTGGAGGGAGCAGGTGAGCTTGCAGGTGGGGGAGCCTCCCCTCCTCTGTCTCCGTACAGAGGAGGAAGACGACAACGAGGTTGTGCGCCTGGGCTTCGTGGGGTGTGGTGGGCTCAGCCCAATTGGGCTGGCCTGCCCTCCCCCTTTTTTCTTTGCTTTCTGTTTCTATTTTTTTTTGTTCACCCTATTGTTGTAGGAAAGAAAAGAGGGAAAAGGATAGGGTGTTGGGGTTGATAAATTTTTGGTGATAATTTTTAGTAGTTATTTATTGCAAAAGCCCAGTTGTGCAAACTTTTATTTTTCAAAATTTTAAATTTTTGTTGCTGTTTCAAATTCAAATGGATTTGAGTGAAATTTGCAATAATTGATTTATTGACAATTAGGCAAGTTAATACTTTGGAAATTCTAGTTTATTGGAAGCAATTGAATGGTTTGATTTGAATGTTTCATTTGAAAAATTGTAACAGACCAAGTGTGAAACAAATGATTTGAAATTTGGTTTGAAATTCAAATGGAAAAACAAGTGAAAACAAATGCAATGCTTATGATGACATGATGCAAAACATAAATTAACAAGGAGCAAGCATTGTAATGGTGTTTTTCATACTTGGGATGTTACAGAAGAGGGTTAGGTTTTCCCTAGAGAGCGTTAGGAAGGATGTGGAGCATGTTTTCGGTGCGCTCTAATATCTCTATGCTATTGGGACGGTGCACTCTAATCTCGCTAGGCTATTGCTCTGACCCACGACAAGGTTGGGCGACGCCCTAGGGCCCATGCTTGTGGGGCCCATGACCAGTCAACTTTGTTTGTGTTGGGCTAAAAAAGAGTTGAAAGGGCCCAACAACTCATCCGTATCTCTATAGGAGAGGAAATGGACTTAAAGATGCATCGATGATAGATCAATCTCCTCTACGGATGCTCTGGTTTTTCAGGTCCATGTGGCCAACACGACGTAACTCTCTCCCGCTCTTCTTTGAATCATTGTTCGCAGAAGGGAGACAAAACGACAAACAACATTACCTCTCCTCGGCCGCCTTGGAGATCGGTTTAGAAATTTGGCAATTGATCCACTAAAATTAATGGATACCATGTTTGGTTGTAGGAAAAAGTAGCTTGGAATTGGCTATTTGGAATTGCCTGCCCCAATTTTGTTGTTTGGGATGTTATAGGAATTGGGACTAGAAAAATTGTTCTAATTCCACGAGAGAGACCCGCGCGCGTTCGCCCCACTGGAAACTATTCCGAGCGAGGGAGCGAGGAATCACTCGGAAAAAAATAGGATGCCCCGCTTTTACATGTTCGCGGCTCCTCGAGCGCGGAGGAGGCTCCCTCGACCGTGCGCCTCCTCGAGAAACTAGCGCGGCCGCTGTCGGTAAGTCTTCTTTCCTCTGCTCCTTCTCCCATCCGGCCCCTCCCTCCTCTTCCTCTCAGTCGTACCCTCCGTCCTCTACCTCCGATTCGCCACCATCGGACACCCGCTCTCGTGAGGGTCTCGAACCCTAGATTCTAGATGCCAGGGCCGGGCCCATGGGAGTGCGACCCGTGCGGCCGCACAGGGCTCAAAATTTTGGGGCCCAAAAATTTAATTTTAAGTTCTCACATAAAGGAAAAAAGGGAGCAGAAATTATTACACATCATGAAAGAAGCTGTAGGGCAGTGGTTAGGTCGGATCAATTTCTTCCGGAAGGTGCGGGGTTTGAATCATCCTTGTTATGTTTTATTTCAATCTTTTTAACTAGTTTTTTTCTCTTTCTACACAGCAACCCATGAAAACAAGCATTTACATTATCTATTTGAGCTTCTATTAAACGTTTAAATTAAATTTTATCCGGGTTTTTTTTTTTGCAAATGGTAGAGTGGGACGAAATTTACAATTATTGGTCAGGTTTTAAAATTCTTAAACTAAAATATATTTCTAAGCAGTAGCAATATTTCTTTGAAAGGGGCGATGTTAATGGTTATTGATCTGTTCTAGAAAACTGAAATACCCCACCTAGGCACATGGACGCGAGGTAGTGGATTCGTACGAATACAGATTGAAGCAAGGCCCACTTTTTCCGGCCCCCCTTGTCGATCAACCCCGGCTAGCAATGTTATAAAGTCGACGAGAAATGAGCTTTAATTCATCTTTTGTTCCTTCGTGGCGTGTTCCGTGCTTGCGGCCGGTCGATCGTCAATTCCTCAGTTATGTTGATATTTTTGTAGGGACCGGCAATTAGATTTTGACAAAGATTAAAGAGCGTCCTATTTTAAAGTTTCGCACGGTGCCTCGGATTTTGCCGGCCCAGCCCTGCTAGATGTGGTTGGGATAGGTCGTTCCGGCGAGTACACGGTGGCAGGGAAACGATAACGGAAGTGGCACCATCTCACCCCGATTCGGCCGTTTCCAGCAGGTCTGGCACTGGCTGCTTTATTTTAGGTCGCAAGGGCCGTCTTTGCAGCTCGTGGGTCTGTCCGGAGAAGGTGCAGGCTACCAAACGCGCTCGAGGTGAACCGGTGGATTAAAACGTGGATTCTTGCAGGATGCTATGGTTCCTCGACCATCCTCGGGTTCCTAAGCCGAATGCTGCTTTATTTGGCTCGTGCAGTGGAGCGGTGAAACGACTGACAGGGTGTTTGCATGACGTCTGATCTGGGCATTGGGTTCCGTCGGGCCGGTGAGCGGTGACTGTGGTAGTGTGGTGGCTGTACAGGGGTGCGGTCCCATATGCAGTCAGCGGCTCCTGCATGTTGGCGCGCGGCGCGCGCTCTGTCGCGACTCCCTGCACCGCCGGATTTGTGGTCGGTTGCGAGCTGGGAAACGGAAATCAACTTCAGGGCGTTCGACTGTTGAGCCGTCTCCTCTGGCATCATAATTCTTGCAAGGAAGCAGGGACAGGGAGCCATCCGATCCGCTCATGCCGACCTCACGTTACGTCGTGGGAAAATCGCCAGAAAACCTCGGCCAGGCATTGTACCTCTTCGTCGTCCTCGCGGATTACCTCGCCGTGACCGCGACCGAGTTGGGCAGCCGCTACGCCGTCGCGTGCACCGGCGCGGCTGGCGCCGCCACCGTCTCCTTCGTCGGCGTCCTCGTGTTCTGCGTGTGTCTGTGTAATGTTCAAGAGTGCCGCGACGTCGATGCGCAGTTTGTCGACCTCGAGCAATCCAAGCGATAATAATCGATCCCACAGGCTCATTCGCTGTAGTAGACGCTACGTGTCCATCAGCTCCTGGACCGTTGGTACTATAGAGAGATCAGAGGTGTGCAATGTGCTTGGCCGAATTGTAATTGGAGAAACAAAAATGTACAGCTAGTTGCGAGAGCAACCCATGGAATAGTCCATGCATCGGGTGCCTTAGCATCTAACGTGTATGGTCTTGACAACCTCGGTCGGCTGGGGTCGGAGCAACGTACTATGTCTATATGTTTCATGTGTTTTCTTGACGGAAGAACAGTGAAATCCGGTACGTTCTCAGACAAGACTCTGCAGACGCTGTGCAGCTCACGTTACAAACAGCATCCAGCTGGCTCTGTGGGCACCTGCTTTTAGTGTGTGGGCTGTACGTTTCCACGAACCTCCTGCTGGAAGAGACAAGTTCACAGACATGCAAAGGTGGTAAAAGACCGGGGCTGTATAAAGCCAAAGGAGATACTCTCGGCCTCTCAGGGACCCTGGGAGATCAAGACCAGAATGCACGGTCACCTGCAAACCTGCAAGGGCTGTCAAGCAGTAGTGCCAGCTAAACCATGTCCAGGGAGAGGGCTTTGGTAAAACTCACAAAAGTCAAGTCTGCCAAAGATGGTTTCCTTGCCGAGTTCATCTACTTGCGCCACGTCTCTGATTTAAATTAAAATGTAGGTGCGGTAAGCAGTTCTAATCCGAAATCAGAATCATGGAAAGATGTACTACTAGCATTTCATAACATGAGCTCAATTCTTAACCTTTTCCAAACAATATACAAAATGACATTACTTCACACCCCTTTTATAAGGATCTCCTCTGTTTTTTTGTTCAGACAGAATCCCTTTTTACAGGAATCTATTTTTCAGCTACAGAGTGAGGGAGGGAATACCCCCATGTACAAGCATCGTAGCTGAAGCGTAGAGTGTGATCCATGCAAAGAGATAAACCGATCAGTGGTAAAGACAAGCCTACCCTGGGCCATTCTGCAAGATCAACATCAGACCAGCCATTTGCTCGCTTGCAAGTGTTGCCAACCCTGCTCACAAACAGAGGACATCTGATGAAGAGCATAAAGAGAAGCAGTAAATGAGAGAAGCCTTCACCTTGAGCAAAAGAAGATGCACTGTTCCTACTTATGGGAAAAATGCCATGGCCTCAAAGCAAGTTTCACCAAGCACTCATTCGGCCCTTTTGCTACAATTGGCCAAGCAGGGAAAATCTGGTGAACTGGACAAGTACATATCTTCGTTGCTTCTTCCACAATTAACTTCTTTATTCTTGCCTTCTACTTATCAGCTTTCCGGGGAGAATGCATCACAGGAATTCCTCCTGCAAAACCTGAAAGGACAAAAAACACGCTGTTCTTTTATACAGCATATGATGCCAATAAATAAGCATGTATCACTGCGGCACTACATAGTATTTCGAACAGTCGGATGCCAATGTAAGAACTGGAGGTACAAGTAACAGAATTGTCACCATTTTTAACCGTGTGTAAACAAACCGAACCACACAGCCATGAAAGAAATGAGCATACAAGAAAAAAATAATTATCGTGTGAAGAATCATAACAAGTTAGTTCAATAGTTCTTCTCGTAGCAAAGTGTGGACCACCATGCTGCTGGACGAATTGAACACTGATCAAGTGATGATCAATTAAACACCAGACCGACAAGCTATGCCAAAGCTTCTGTATCATTTGCTGGAGTTGTCACACGATTTCCTTTTCCAAAGTCTTGTTCTGCTGACCGGAAAACAAAAGGACAAGAGGAAAAAAATGGTATTCTGCCTTTACACTGTTGGAGCACATGCCTTGGTCATTTTACTGCTTAGCATGTTGTGTAATGTGTCTCATGCTAACGAGCCACAGTTAACTTGCTAGCTGTAGAAGAGGAACACAACCCATTAAACACGCCCTGATTCCGCGCTTCATTACTGAGATGTTTAACAACGGTACCTGAGTTACCCCTCAAAAAAAAAAACGGTGCTTGAGTTCAGACTGAAAAATTACAGATAGCTTATCGAGAAGTCAGATAAAATAATTTATTTGCCGTAAAAAACTTAAGGAGATTTCCTATAAGAAAAGCAGAAGGAAAGCATAAAATAATCTCTGGTTATACAATGATCCTATTTAATAAATTAATGTCCCGCAACTGGTTATAGCTCAAAATCAGTAGAAAATATTGGAGGGCCATCGAAAAATTACTAACCTGACCAAAGCTAGAGGCCCACTGAGTCAACAAGATAAAGGAAGCATACCAAAAGAACATACACTTCTAAGTATTCTGGATTGCTCTCTAACTACTATTATAGCTAAGAAGATAGAGAAGACAATAAGGAACTTTTAGCTGGTTGAAAGACACGAATCTGGATAAAGACAGGATTAGTCCACATAATCATCTCACCCTTTGCAATTCGATACAAACATGGTCAATCGCTATCATTATTCGCAAAGATGGGTCCTACATACATAGGTTTTGGTTCAGATGTTTAGTAACAAAGGTGCAAGCCGGATCTAATCAGCATGGGTAACTTGGACAATTTGAAAGGCTCTGCTAAAGCTAAACCCCTGCATGAAAAAGTTTGCACAAAACCTGGCTTCTGTCTGTGGTCTATATAAGGCGGCTACAGTTCGCCCAAAAGATTTCTAGATCTCAGCCCGGCAGGAGATTTGGAGTGTTCTTCAGGCTCATTCCTCCATTATGATATCTTGGGTAGCCATCTACCATGTTCTTGAAACGACAGCACCATTGTATGTAGCCATGATACTAGCCTACCTATCCATAAAATGGTGGAAGTTGTTCACCCCAGAGCAGTGCTCTGGGATCAACAAGTTCGTAGCCAAGTTCTCCATCCCTCTTCTCTCTTTCCAGGTCATCTCCACAAACAATCCTTACGACATGAACCTCAAGCTCATATTTGCAGACATCCTACAAAAGTCGCTCGCTCTACTGGGATTCGCAGCCATTTCTAAAGCATGCTGCAAGAAGAAGTTTGATTGGCTGATTACAGGTTTCTCTTTGTCAACACTACCCAATACGCTCATTGTTGGCATCCCATTGCTGAGAGGAATGTATGGTGATGAAGCTGTCAAGCTGATAAGTCAGATAGTTGTCCTACAGAGCCTAATTTGGTACACACTTCTTCTCTTTTTGCTTGAATTTCGGGCTGCTAAAGGAATCGCTGCTACACCATCATCTGAAATTGTAGGTAAGAACCTGAATTCTATTGAGGATGAAATATAAAGTCATTTCGTCTGTACAGCATCAACTAAGTAGTTTTTCTTAATCGAGATTAAAGATGCACAAGGGTCTTCCAACATTCAATTCTTTTTTTGCCTTCCTCAAAAGTGCATTTGTTGGTATTATTTTCTATGAATCTCCACTGACATTAACTCTAGCCTACCCCAACTTATGGGTTTCAACTCTAGCCTACCCCAACTTGTTTGAGACTGAAAGGCTTGGTTGTTATTGCTGTTTAATCTCCAGTGACATTAACATTCAGAAAGATATAGAGTAATTTAAGTACTGCAGCTCATTTATAAAAAAAACTTCAATCCACTTTATGATAGATTACAGCATCATTTGCTTGATATATTTTACTGGAATGTAATTGATCTTTTATGAAATACAGTTGTCTGAAACAACGAGATAGCTTTTCTGAATTATCCCATGGGCCATTGTTAAAATATTGCAAACCTATCAGATGCTCATCTTAACGTCACTTCACTTATGGGGTTTTAAGTAGTTCATCTAATTATCTGAGCATTTTATTCTTTTATGTCATGTCTCAAAGCTGACGAAGAACGGAGCACTCTAGGAACTACACAACAATACCAAGAGGGCCAGTCAAAAGGTGTAACAGCAAGATGTTCTAGGGCTTTTGTCTTTTTGTTGGTGGTTGGAAAGAAGCTAGTGATGAATCCGAACATGTACGCATGCCTGACCGGTCTAATTTGGGCACTAATTAGCTTCAGGTATTAACATGGGTTTATATGAATCGAATTTGCATTCCGAAACCAGAATATAGCAATTATCACATATAGCTACATAACATATCGTGCAGGTGGCAACTACAGTTACCCTTGATCATCAGCAACTCCATAAGAATACTCTCAGATGGAGGGCTGGGAATGGCAATGTTCAGCCTAGGTGTGAATTGCACCAGCAAACTTAAAATTAGCATATGAAGACAAACTCTGCAAAAATCAGTAATTGTACCTTCTAATTACTTATATTACAGGCCTTTTCACTGCTCTACAAACAAAAATTATAGCCTGCGGAATCAAGAAGATGCTACTATCACTTAGCATCAGGTTCTTCCTAGGGCCAGCCCTGATGGTGGTCTCTTCCTATGCTGTTGGGATGCGTGGAACCTTGCTCAAGGTGGCCATTGTGCAGGTAAGGTTTACTCTGCTCTTTCCTTTGACCTCTGTACATGTGGCCATTCATAACTATGTGTAATTCGAAGACAAAAAATTATGCCTGACCTCTAAGATTCTGCGCAGGCAGCTCTACCTCAAGGGATAGTGCCATTTGTTTTTGCGAAGGAGTATAATGTGCATGCAGATATCCTAAGCACTGCGTAAGTTAATCTCCTACCATCCTAATACAAATAATAAACATCTCACAATGGAAAAACAAACTTACTATCCTCTTTACTCGCAGGATAATTGTTGGTATGATGGTTGCAGTTCCTGCTGCCCTGGCTTACTACTTCGTTATCGATCAGCCTAGATTCTGAGTTTGTAAACTATGAATATTTTAAATACTATTAACGAAAATACGTTCGTTTGTTAAAACAATAGCAGAGCAGGGCAATGTAAAGGGTGAATTCAGCCATGGCCACATGGGTGTGAATATTTTGCCAGGCTGTAAATATTTGTGCTGTGGACTTGGATCCTGTGGTGTGGTGGCCCAACATAAAGATATATATTTGTAATTTGTTCAATATCATATGTACGTGATGATCACATATTTTAGTTTCCAACCATTTCTTCTTTTTAGATGCTCAATTTCCATTCATTTCCCAAACAACGCTAAACAAACACAAGACATATATAAAGTGCGCCCAGCTTGCTCACCCAGGCGACACGGCATGGTTTGGTTCTCACAGGCATTCTGTCGCACAGATGTGTGTCTGCTCTTCAACTTTAAACTGCTTGCACCCTGTAGAGCATTCTGCCGAACACCTTGCCGGATGACTTTAACTGATACATATGGAGACGAACAGAGGTGTGGATCAGCTCATGCAATCAGGCAGCTGTATTACGTCGCCGGTGGCAAGTAGGGCGGAACAAGGCGTACCATTTCCTGCTTCTTGATGTGGAGACGACAGGCGAGAGCGACAATTCAGCGCTGGACGGCAAAATGGGATCCCATGTGTGGACCGTCAAGAACTGGATGGAAGGTTGTGCTTGAACACATGAATTTTGTGGTAGGAGACAACTTAATGTCAGACTGGCCCAACTCCGTCTTTCGAGCAACGTAGCAGGCCGAATGGGACAAGGCCCAGAAAAGATAACCTAGCCATTGGCCACTAACTAATTTTTTTTCTATTGTTCCATCCCCTCAAAATATTTTTTTTAACCAAGTTTGATGCCACCTATTTGAAATGAAGAAGTTACATGATTAAGTTCCATTTTTGAAAGCAAATTAATTTTCTGAACGAAATATCAAACTAAATGGGAGGGGCGTTTTGGCACCCGAGTGGCGCGGGGATGACTCCCAGACCTATCGGATGAGCCTACCCGGTCTGAGTCCCAACACTAAAACCCAGCATGAGAGGCCACCTCGTGGTTCTAGAAGGTCCAGCTATGGCCCACCCGCAAGACTTGCGGATCAAGATGGAAAGGTTCCACCGACTAGAGGTAGGGTTTGTAACCCTCCGGGTACGGGTTTGAGACCCGGCCCCCTATATAAGGGCTGGAAGAACCACCCGAGGGGGACATCCAATCTAGGGTTTTACACCATAGAAGTCGCACCTCGAGATCCAATCTCTCTACCTGCGCACCCACCATTGTAATAAAACATCATAATACAGAGACAGACAAGCAGGAGTAAGGGTATTACCTCCACGAGGGCCCCGAACCTGGGTAAAATCGTGCCCCTGTTAGCCGTCGAGTCCACTAGCGCCTACATCATTCCTCTACTCAAAACCCTACCAGATCACTCAAGGGATTTGTTGATATGATTCATCGACAATTGGCGTCGTCTGTGGAACGGCAGACGCTGGATCCACGGCTTCGCCAACTTCATCTGCACCGAGCTTCGACTAGAGCCCGGAATCTTCGGCTCCCTCAGAGCCGATCTGCTTCGGGTCGTTCGTCTACACGCCCCACTCGTCGGCATCTCGCGCGGCGTTCAGCGGTCTCCAGGAGGGCGTCAACATGACATTCGGCAACCTCCACTTCCGCACCAGCAAAGAGGGTATTGTGCGCTTCCCCGACTCTACTACGCTCAACGAATCTGACACTGAGTCCGTCTCGAGCATGGCGACCCAGGAATCGCCGCCTAACAACGCCGACCGCGACTCGGAGTCTAGAGACGGCTCCGTTCGCCGCAACAGGCTTGACTTCCATACTACCGCAACTGAAGAACCCGCCGATCTCGGCGAGAACTACTCGCCCGCGCCAAGGACTTACGAGCCATATTTGGCCCACGTCTGCATGGCCGACCCAGTCGAGGAACCCGCCGAAACGGAGGCAAGCCTTGCGGCAAGGCAGCAGATCCACGTCTCGCGAGCCGCCTGGAACAAGGCGAAAACGACGGCACGTAAGAGTCAGCCGCTGGCAGGCGGAGCCATGCGGGAAGATTTGACAGCGTACCACTACTTCATGTCGCTAAAAAGTCAAGAGATGGCAAACACCCGCAAAGAACTCGAGGCGCGCCAGCGCGCGGTAGAAGCTTCGAGTGCGCGACGGGTGGCGCTTTCCAAAACTCGCGACTCAACGGGAGAACTACCCCCCAGGAGAGGGAAGCACGCCTCCAAGACTGCTCGCATGAACCAAGAAGCCCTCAGCGAGATTTACAGGACCATAGAGACCTCGTTCATGCACGTCGACGAGGAGGGAAACATGCACCCGACAACTCCCGCCGCCGCGGTCCTGGCCGCTGCTACCTATCTACAGGTAATCCAGCCGCCAGAAAATGACCCCCGCACGGAGTAGCATCGCCAAGTCCAAAGGGGGCTAGGTCTAACCGGAGCGGCAATCACTGCCCAAAATCACAAGAAAACGGCCACCCCGGAAGCCGCGACGCCTCTTACAGACAAAACACCTCGTAGACGCGAGAGCACATCGCCCAGAAGAGGAGACAAAGAATCACTCTGCCGTCACAGGGGTAAGACAGCACAGCGCCGCGGCGACAGCCCATGTAGCGACGATGATAGTCTGCGGCACCACGACGACAGCCAGCGACATCGCGGAGGCCGCTCAAGACATCGCGATGAAGAACCGCGCAGTGGCCACGATTCGTGACACCGTAGCAGGGAACCACGACGGGGAAATAGTCGCGACCGCGCCTCTTACAACGCTCGAGACAATATCACCCAAAACAAGGTTGAAAGGGCCCGTGCACACAGGAATCGCACCCGCTCGCCATCTACCTCCTCTGACGAGGAAGCTTACGGCGCGATGTGCTTCAGCAGCAGCATTCGTGAGGCACCAATGTCCAAGAGATTCAAGCTCACTTCGGAGGTCCCGAAGTATGACGGCTCGCAAGAACCTAGGACCTGGCTCTCGGACTACCTGGCCGCTGCAAAGTGCCAACGCGGGAATAAAGTGACGGCTATGTAGTACTTAAACCTGCACCTCGTCGGAGCCGCTTGAAGCTGGCTCGAAGGCAGGCCACGCGCGTGTTACAGATTCTGAGACGATCTGACCTGCGACTTCGAGAATTGCGAGCCTGCAGGCAGAAAAGCAGCGAGGCGACTCGCGAATATATCAAGAGATGGACCACGCTCAGAAACACGGTTGGAAACATATCGGAGGAAATAGCAGTCGAATCTTTTACTAAGGGAGCGCGACGCGCAGCCTTCCGAGAAGAACTGGGACAATGCGTGCCCAAGAATATCGGAGAATTGATGGTGATAGCCGACAAATGGGCGAATGGTGAAGAATCCCTGCGCAATGAGAAACCCTCCTCACCCGCGCATGACGACGATTGCAACGTCGACCGCCGAAGGAGAAAGAGACGACACTACGATCAGGACGATGAGTCGAATTTTGTGGCGGCTGAATTCACGAGAAACCGCGACGGCGGGTCCTGCAAGAATCGCTAGTGGAAGCCAAAGCCAGATGAAAAAACTCCTGAGGAAGACATTGATGGATACTGCTCCCTGTATCTGTTAACAGATAAGCACACGGGCAAACTCAAGGCCACCCATCTCCTCAAAGACTACCGAAAGTTCAAAGACATCCACGAGGCGTACACGAAGAAACACCGGATAGCCACCAATCAAGGGTACCCGCAACTACCAGGAGGAAACGCGGTCGCGCCACCACCGCCCACACCTCCATCTGCAGGACAACACAACATGGCGATAGTCGCAAACCCAGCACCAGCAAACCCGCCCGCAGCAAATCAAGGAGCCAACAGATACCCGAACCCCCAAGGGTTCATAGGCATGATACACAAGGTCTGCCCATCCCGGAGAATCCAGAAGACCAACAACCCGCCACGTCAACATGGCAGTACAAGCTCCACCATCCAAAACCGAGTACCTGAAGATTTCTGAGCACCCGATCACCTTCTCTAGAGAGGACCACCCGTCCCGAGTGTATCGACCATGTCATGCAATGTTCGTCATCTAGGCGCAAATAGGCAACTACAAACTAGCCAGAGTATTCATGGACGAAGGCAGTGGGATAAACATCATATACGAGGACACACTACGCAAGATGAACATGAACCTGGAGGGACTCGCAGATCAGAAACATCCTTCCACGGGATAGTACCGGGACAAGTTGTTCGGCCACTCGGAACAATCAACCTGGAAGTCATACTCGGGGACCCAAGCAACTACAGCCGGGAGTTCCTCGACTTTGAGGTAATCGACTGGCCATCGCAGTACCACGCCATTCTTTGCCGAACAACGTTCACAAGATTCATGGAAGTACCCCATTACGCCTACCTTAAGTTGAAACTGCCAGGAGAATACGGCATAATCACCGTGAACGGCGGCTTCGAGAAACCTGACAAGTGCGACAACGACTTCCACGAGATCGCAAAATCTTTCGGGATGCAAGAGGAGCTAGAAGAGCTAGCAAAAACCACGGACAACTCTGTGATGCCGCTAACCAAGAGAAACGCTCCAGACCTTGAGTTGAGCCCAAGCAGTGAGACTCGAAAGCATCAAGTCCACCCGACAGAACCTGCAAATACGGCGATGGTGTCAACAACCCTCTCGCCCACATAGGAAAGTGCGCTTGTCGAGCTCCTCCGTGAGTACTGAATTTTTTTTGCCTAGCAGCCATCAGATATGCCAGGGATTCCCATGGAGTTCGCCGAGCACTCATTGGAAGCGTTCAAAGATGCCAAACCAGTCAAGCAAACCACTCGACTCTTTTCCTAGCCGAAGCAGCGTGCAATCGGAGAAGAAGTAAACCGACTACTGGGTTTCATTAGGGAGATTAAGATCTCCACCTTGTTAGCAAACCCGGTGATGGTCCCAAAGAAAAACACTGACATCCTTCGTGTGTGCATCGACTGCATGTCGTTGAACAAACACTGCCCCAAGGATAACTTCCCGCTCCCACAGATCGACCGGATCATTGACTCCACTGCAGGCTGTCAACGTCTCTCCTTCTTGGACGCCTACTTAGGCTATAACCAGATCCGGATGAAGCAGGAGGACGAAGAAAAAAAAGCATTCGTCACACCACATGGTGTATACTGCTACACGACCATGCCCTTCGGGCTCAAGAACGCAGGCACCGCATATCAGCGCTGCATGCAAAAATTCCTCGCCAAGCTCATTGGCAAGAACGTACAAGTATACGTTGACGACATCGTCATCAAGACTCGAGTGGAGGACACACTCCTTGAGGACATAAAGGAAACTATCGACGCTCTCAATGCATACAGAATCAAGCTCAACTCGACAAAATGCGTCTTCGGTGTACCCGCAGGCCAACTGCTCGGCTATTTGGTCTCAGCTCGAGGAATAGAAGCTAACTCGGAGAAATTTCAGGCCATCCTGACGATGAAGGAACCAACAAATCTCCATGGAGTGCAACAGCTGGTAGGGCGACTGACAGCCCTCAGCAGATTCATGGAAAGATTAGGTGAGGAAACCCTCCCTTTCTACAAATTGTTGAAGAAAGCAGACAGGTTCGAGTGGACCGCAGAAGCAAAGAAGGAGTTCGTTGATCTGAAAATAGCGTTATAGAGCAGGAGAGTACTGGCCACACCTCAAGAAGGGGAACCCTTGTACCTTACCTAGCCGCAACTAATCAGTGGACAACACAGTAATAGTGGTTGAGAGGCCAGAGGAAGGAAAGATGCACGACGTACAGAGACCAATCTACTACCTCATCGAGGTACTCTCACCGTGCAAACAACGATACCCCCATTACCAGAAGCTCGCGTATGGAGTGGTATTCACAGCTCGAAAACTCAAGCATTACTTCTAGGAGCATACCGTCATGGTGCTAAACAACGCATCACTCGGTACAATCATGAACAATCCCATGGCATCCGGGAGGATCGCCAAGTGGAGCATCGAGCTAGACGCCTGGGAGATAGTCTATACAGGGCGAAACGCCCTCAAGTCACAGGTAGTCGCAGACTTCATCTCGGAGTGGACGGAACTGCAAACCCCGGGACCTCCAGAATACTCGAGTTCCTGGATCATGTACTTCGATGGGTCGAAAAGGAACGAAAGATCAGGAGACGGTGTTATTCTCATATCACCGAGAGGTGATAAGCTCTAGTACGTCCTGCGACTCGACTCCCCCCTCGACGACCCAGCATCCAACAGCGATGCTGAGTACGAGGCACTCCTGCACGACATGAAGATGGTGTTTTCCTACGGCGCCACTCGACTAATGATCTATGGAGACTCCAACCTCATTGTGCAACAAACAATGAGGAATGCAATGCAGTCATGGATAACATGATCGCTTATCGTGACATGTATAACCTGCTCGAGGGAAGCTTCAAAGGGTGCGAACTGAGGCACATTGCACGCTCGAGTAACGAGGAGGCTGACAGACTGGCGAACATCGGGTCGACAAATGCCCCAGCTCCATCAGGAATTTATTTCGAGAAAATCAACAAGAGGTCAGTCAAGCTCAAGAAGCCCACAGAACTGCCCGCAGCAATAGAGAAGGAGGCCAGTCAATAAAGCGCCCTCATCGCCCTCGCCCATCACATCTCGCGACAATTTTTCCTGGTCGATCCAATCTGGACGCACAAGTATCTCGCCTACCTGCTCAGAAAGCATCTCCCGGAAGACCTCTCTGAAGCAAGGAAAATAGTACGGCGTAGTAAATCCTTTCGGGTGATAAAAGGAGAGCTCTACAAGCGAAGCATATCGGGCGTCCTTCAGAGGTGCATCGCACCCAAAGATGGAAAAGAGTTACTCCGAGACATACACCAAGGCGATTGTGGACACCATGCAAGTTGGAGAGCCATCTTGGGCAAGGCCTTTCGAGCAGGATTCTACTGGCTCACGGCAACCCGAGATGCCAAGGATCTGGTCGAGAGATGCGACGCTTGCCAACGATTCACACCCAAACCGCACGCACCAGCCACAGAGCTTCATATGATCCCGCTATCCTGGCCTTTTGCTCAGTGGGGGCTAGACATGGTGGGATCACTACACAAAGCAACACCCGGAGGATATACTCATATGTTGGTCACAGTCGACAAGTTTACTAAGTGGATAGAGGTCGTCCCAGTCACATCTCGGCATGCAAAGTGCACCGTCAAGTTCCTCGTTTCCATTGTTTGCAGATTCGGTGTCCCCCACAACATTATCACGGACAACGGAACCAATTTCACAGCCAAGGAAAAACTCAAGATTTCTGTGAAGAAAAGGGGATAACCCTTAGTTTCGCCTTGGTGGCACACCCCCAGACCAACGTCCAAGTCGAACGATCCAACGGATTAGTTTCGACCGGCCCGAAGAAAAGACTACTCGCCAGATTAGACACAGCAGTTGGGCATTGGGCCGAAGAGTTGCCATCCTCCTGTGGAGCCTGAAAACAACTCCAAACCTGTAACATCCCAATTTTCGCTACATTAGGGTGTGTGGTGTTGTGTTCATCTCATACATGCATGAATCAAAAATTTAAACCATGTTTTAACCAATTTAAATTGTGAATTTAAATGGTTTGAGAAAATCCCACAAATAGTACTTATTTTGGTTCCCAAAATCTTGTATTGAAAAATATTTCAAATACACCAAAGCAAAACATGGTTTTGTTGGAAATTTCATAAGCTTTCCAAATCCTATTTTTGCCAAATTTTCTGTTTGCAAAAAGGCCCTCAAAATCTGGTTTTATGTTCTGTTTTGAAATAGAAAAGGACCTAAATGAAATTCCATTGTTTCCCAAGGGATTATTGTAATTTGTTTTTTTTTTGCTTTCTTCAACCTTCAGACAGAAGGATGCAGCTGTGTGTCCTTCATGCCGACGATGGTGCCACGTCCCGCTAGCCCCCTTGCGCGGATGAAGGTGCCAGGTCGACGCCGTGCAACCTCCTCTCTCCCTCACCCTGTCCCTCCCTCTCTCTGGATCTCCAACGAACTGAAACCCTAACCCTACCTGTGACGGCCGCCGGCGCGCGTCTCCATTCCTCTCCTCGCTGAGCTCCGGCGAGCGTCCAGGGAGCTCCGCCACTTCCTCCTCCACCTCCTCGGCGAAGCAAATGCCCCGAATCGACCGGAGTCGCCGCCGCCATCCCCGTTTCCCTCGCCTCCGGCCGACGGCCGCCGCCGTCCGGCCGCTCCGGCCCCCTCCGACCCTTCCACGAGCTTAACGACATCGTGGTGAGCATCCCCATCATCTGTGCTTCCCCTCCCGTGCACCGTAGCCCCTCGTCGCCGTTCACCATGTCCGACCGCCGCGGTTCCTCGCCGCCGGCGAAGTTCCGGCGACCATTTGGTCGTTCCGCCGCCACCTTCCGGTTCGTCGTCGTCTCCTCTCCCTCGTGGTGCGATTCGATTTCGGAATCACGCGGTGAATCGAGCAATCGTGCGGAGACAGTGGAGATCCGGCCATTGCTGACGTCATGGTGTCATAATCCAATTTGATTAATTCCAGAAAATGATTAAAAATGGAAATTGAATAACTTCTGTTATGTTTATCAGAAAAATAAAATAAAAATATGGGAATGATCATAAAAATGTAATCTACCCAAATATGTCATTTTCATATATGTTTGAGAAAGTTGAAAAATGGCCTTTATTTAATGTTGTTTAATCATTTAAAAATAGAAAATAAGTTTTTATTCACTAAAATTAGAAAATTAAAAGTTATATACCAAATTGCTCAAAATGACAAATGCAACCTGTTTATGATGTTTTCAAACCCATTTGAGCTTTTAAAATTGCACTCACTTTCAGAATCGTCCGAATTGCCCCTCCGGGGTCTATTTCGGACAAATTTCAGTAAAACTGCTTAGTTAACATACGAACCCTAGCAACCCAACGATCATGCTTAGGGCTTTATTTTAGTGCATTAACTTGCTCATGCATACATATTGTGTGCATTGCATCGATGCCATGTTGATTGCTATTCTTATTTTCGGTGTTGTTTCCTCCTCGGTAGAACGTGACTCCGAAGAGAAGGCCAACAGTCCAATGGCGAATACTTGATCTTAACCGACAAGTCAAGCACTTATTCCAGAAGATCTTTATCTGGTTTTCTTATAACCAAGGCAAGCATAACCTCTTATCTTCTCATATATGGTTTTCGAAGTGTTTTGGAATCTCATATATTGCATGCGGTTCAAAGTATTTATGGTCTTAGTTAGATTTCTCCTATACTTGTTGCATCACCTAAATACCCTGATCCACTGCTCCTAGCAGCTATAGGTTTGATTGTGCGCGCCTCGTTAAAGCCTGTGAGTCTTGCTTAGCCATGCCTAGTTGTGATCTGATCCATCCGGTTGATGAATCTGGTCAATGCGTGAATCTACTTTGTCAGGTTGTTATGGTTTGATTATCTTTGATAACTTGACTAAATAATGGCATGGATGTGAGGCCACAATGGGTTGTGGCGTTTTGTCCTTTTCATGCCCGTAGGAGCGAGTTCTCGCCTTCGAAGCCAAGACTGAGCGTGCAACCACACGCGGGGCCTAACAGACCGCGCTCGACTAACTAACTTGTTTGGTTCTATCCGTGAGTCATGTAGTTTGGAAGTTCCATCTGCGTGTGAGTCAAAAACCTTTTGGAGGTGTTTAGGGCGTGACCGGGACAAGTGATGGACGTACACGGATCTTGATCCCAACTCACAGAACAGGTGCCGTCAGGAGGTGGACAACTCCCTGTTGACGGGGTGGCCCTGTTTGGGTTGACTCATGGATAGGGATCGACAAGGTAAAGGTCGTGGCCAGCCACCCTCTGCCGCGCTCCATGGAAGAGCGTACATGTGGCGTTAAGAGTCGGATGGTACGTGTGGGTAAAGTGTACCTCCTGCAGGGATAAATCTCCTCGAGAAGCCGTGTCCACGGTTACGGACGACTTGGCAACGGATTCTGTGATCAGAGATAACTTCAACGGAATGACTAAAACTTGTTAACCATGATTGAAGGGTGCCTCCTCGGAGATGACGAGAGGGGTGATCCTTGTAGCATGAGGTAGTGTGGGAATGAGAAAGACTTGGTGGAATACAAGAAGATGATGATCTCAGTAGTTGAGTAGCTTTCTCATCTGTTTTCAAAATACTCCATGAGACGTGCTATTCCTTCCTCAACTTGCAAAACAAAGATTGCTTTACGCAAAACAGCCTTCATAAAACCCTCTCTGAAGATAGCAGATATATAATAGGTTAACTAAGTCTTGTTGAGTACCTCCCGTACTCAGGTTTGCTTAATTTTGGTTCAGGTGGAGTTCGTCACTTCAGTGGTGGTTCAACGTGGATATCGACGAGTAGTTTGGGGTTCCCAGGTAGCATCCTGGAATCTATGGGCTGGGACGTCGCCTTATGTTGCGGCCTCTTAGGCCTTTTTGGTTCTTGTTGATTAGCAACATAATTTGCCTTCCGTTGTCTGATGTAATGTTGGGTCATGTGACCTCTGCTTGTAAGCTATACTCTAGTAACACCTGTCTAATAAAGCTTCATGTTTAGAGTACTGCTTTGATCGGTTGTTGGTTTCGAGCTCATTGTTATACAGTTTTGGCTATGCCTGCATAGTTGTCGCAGTCGAGGGGTTGTGGAGCCGATGATCCATGTCCGAGCCCGCCTGTCGATGTGATCGGCCTGGGGCGAGGTAACCCCAGTAACCCTCGGTTGTTGTTGCACTTTCTGGACACATAGCATCTCTGTATAGCTTTGGTCCCGTCTCCTTCAATTTCATACGATTCATGGACGCTATGATATGCATAGTTGGTTATGACTAGCATGGATACAAGGAGTAGTAGACTGGGATCCGGACTACGTGCCGATGAATCCAGTCTGCCTGCCGTTGTTTGTTGCGGCCGGGGCTGGTAACCCTGAAGCCCTTGTGAGTCCATGGCTAGGAGGACATAACAGTATGTATATCTCTGGGTCCGGGGTCGTGACAAAACCGGTCAATGGAATATATGCCATTCTTCATGGTTTATGGCGCCGAGGCGGTCCTACCCGAAGATGTCCGATTCAGTGCACCACGAGTCGTTGCCTACAGCGAAGAAGCCTCCAACGAAGCACTCGCCCAGGACATGGACGCACTGGATGAAGCTAGAGACGTTGCACTCGCGAGATCTGTTGTCTATCATCAAGCGCTACGCAACCACCACAGTCGCCGCATCCGCAGCAGATCCTTCGTGGTAGGCGACCTAGTGTTGCGGGTCAAGCAAGACAGTTGCCACAAGCTTGAGCCACCATGGGAAGGACCCTTCATCATACACGAAGTTATCCCAGGAGGCGACTATCGCTTGAAGAACCAAAAAAAGGCGGCATCTACTCCAACCCGTGGAACGCAGCGCACCTGCGAAAATTCTATCCTTAGAAAACTACTCTACTCGCAAATAAGGCGGTTCCAGCCACGATGTAATTCGAGCAAACACATGGCTTCTAAGACATAGCAATAAAGATTTCTTCGACTGCATACTCTAGTTATTGACCAATCAAGTACATGCTAAAAAAGGTCACACCCTAATGCACGGGGGCTACGCCAAACTAGCATAAAATTCACAAGAGAAACTACAAATAAACAAATATTTACAAGGTCACAAGGTACACACCTTAACACACCTTCAACAAATCACAAAAAATACAAGGTACCTACACCTTCCAATCAAACTACTGTCGACTAGCACCTTCCCGGAGCAATCGCTCCGTCTCGGAAACAGTTAGCCGAACAATACGCTCAGCAGCTAGGCGTACCACCTTGTAATGAGGACCAAAATCTACAGGAACCCCTCGGGTAACAGCTGCGCTACAGAATTGAAGTTCACATCTGGGTGCCACATCCGCACAAACGCAAGACCAACCTGAGCTCCACAGATAAGCTGATGATGCACGCACTCGCAAACATATTCCACTCGACGGAAGGTCCTTAGCAGCACATTCAGTCGATCAGGTACAGTCCCAAATGGATAAAAGATCCGATGAACCGAAGAGAGACCTTCTCGGCACGACTCGACGAAAACATGCACTTGACGCACCCGATACTGTAAAGTCGCCAAGATAAAGCCTCTGCTTCGACCAGACCAAAAATTGCAGGCATGAGGATTCGAACTACTGGATTCGCAAGCTATTTTATCGTTTACTCATTGAACTTCAGATGTTGCATCAGACTCGATAACTGCACAAGCACAGAAAACGTAAGCACACAGCTACTTACACCGAATTGACTCGAGGGATCGTGGAACTTACACAACAAACTCTTGTCAACACTGGCCAATTCCTCAATGACGAACTGCTCACGCTCAGCAGCGAGTTTTTGCTTAGACTTGGCAACATCCGCCACACCTTGCAAGGCCTTCAACTTACGCTCGCCATTCGCAACACGGCCACAGAGAGAAGCGAGCATATTTGTATCTGTCAGCAAAGGCGCAACCGAAGGTACAGGAGCACTCGATGATCCTCCACCAGAATAAACAACCTGCAAAAGGCGTACATCACACAAGAAGTTTGAGTTTGACAGCTGAAGGCCATTCGACATTCACAAAACACTTTCGAGTGCGCGGGGGCTACTCCCATAGGGATAACACAAAGTAAAGCAAAGAACAAACTGTTGGCACTTTAAATGCATTCACTTAGAAAGCAAAACACAAAGTATTCCAAGGTTCATTAAATGGCCAAACAAACAAAAGTAGAAATATTGTCTATCCTAAGGAGCACCGGATTTCCCAGAAGCAGCCCCACTTGCAGAAGGTTTCGCGCCACGGCCGCGAGAAACTAGCTCGGTCAACATCTTTGCTAGCATCTCAGCACGGTCGCCAAAAGGTCGAAGCGCTAACTTTTTGCCTAAATCGTCTCGAGGAAGCTCCGAGTACACCTTCTCCATGTCACCTTGGATGTTGTGCGCCAGGGCAAACTGGATGGCCGTCTTCGCTCTGCACTCAGTCTGAGCGAGGGTATACTCCTGAAAGAGATAACCCTCAACAAGAAAAGCCTGCAGAAGGCCTTCCACGGTCGAAGGTACTGGCTTCCCTGCAAGCACCCGTTGATGTAGCTGAGACAACACTCGAGAAGCATCGGGGATAGCAAAGGAGGCCTTCTTCCCATGCTCATGCAGCTGAGTGCATACATCCGCTAAAGCATCGACCCGGACTTCGCCTGGAATTGCCAAAGCAACCCCAAGAGCATATGCAAAAAAGTAAGAAGAATGACGAAAGGAAGAAGAAATCCCGAGATAAATCAGAAGTAAACAAACAGCGTACCCGTCAAGGCTTGAGCTATGGGACGGAGGGTGTCATACAGCTGGTTATCACGGGTCGCACCCACGTCTTCCAACTTCTTTAGAGCTTCTCGAGAGTCGGCGAGGAGATCTACTGCATTCTTTCGAGTGGACTCCAACTCCTTCTCGAGATCTTTGATCCGAGCGCAAGCTTCGGTCTTCTCAAGTATTCGCGCGGATGGTCTCGTCTGCAGCAGAGAGCAAGCTTGTTAATGATGAAGGAATCAAAAGGGAAAAGCTGGCCGTGAAATATATGATAACTTACCTCTCGAAGAACGAACATCCTGAAGGCATTGATCGCTCTCTTGACGAAGAGAGACGCATTCTGCCTCAGCTACTGCAAGATGACACCTGAAACCGGCTAAGGAATCAAGAATAGCCTGCAACAGAAGAGACAAATCAATATAGCGTCGCTTGAATCTATACCCGACTATACCTAGTCGACTATAGACTCGGGGGCTACTCCCATCGGGAGCACTGACGTGCACCCGATAAAAATGCAAAGTTAAACGAGTAAAAGGAAACAAGCTACTTGAGTCACTAACCATCTATAAATAGTTTCCCACTGACTCGGGGCTACTCCCATCAGGAGCACTGGCGTGCACCCGATAAAAATAAAATAGAATATGCGAAAACAGAAATTTACCTTGCCATTTGGAGTCGAAAGAGGATCAAGTGAGCTACCTGAAACCTCCTTGCTCGCGGACGCTCCAGCATCCTTCGACTGGTCCAGTGTGAAGCCAGGCATCTCGTATTGGGAAACCTCGATTGCCTTTGTAGGACTCGAAGGATGCGCAAGAGGACTCGACGCTTTGGTCGGCTCAAGCGCAACTCCTTTTTGCTTGGCAGGCTGAGCCGAGGATGTGAACCGATCCCTGCTAAGAACCATAACACTGAGAAAAGGAGAAAGGCAAGAACAAAGAAGCAGATCCAAATTCGTGAAGCGTATAACTTACTCATCATCATTGTCCTCGTCAAAATCCGCCAAGTCCCAGGCAGTGGGAATCTTCGACTGCTGGATCGCGGGCGGAAGCACGTTCAGGGGCGTCGCCCGGATAGGGGAGGGCTCGATCTCCTCAACAGTCTCCTGGATCAAGGACTTCTCTTTAGAAGTCACTTCATCCTCCTCGAGCCTGCGGCGCTTACGATAGAGAAGCTGAGGGTCTGATACATCATAAACGCATCCTTAATTTCTGATGCTCCATGTTGTTTTCTTATTGTTTCCCACATGTTTGCTACACACTTTATGTCATCTTTATCGATTTTTTGGACTAACCTGTTGACAAGATGCCAGAGAGACAGTTTTCTGTTTTCTGATGTTTTTAGTTTCAGAAAAGTTGTTCTGGAAATATTCTCGAAATTGGAAAATTCGAAGCCTCGAAGTCTTAGAATTCCCGAAGGTTCCACAGAGTCTCGAAGAGACCAGGAGGGGGGCCCACACCGTTGGGCGGCGCGCACCCTGGCCGCGCCATGGGGTGGTATGGGCCCCCCCGGCCTCCATCGCCTTTGCCCTTTCACCTATTTATACCCCCCGAGACGTAAACCCTAAAGATATACCCTTTCGTCCCGAAAACACCCGAGGCCGCCGTCATCGTCATCCCGAGATCGGGAGGGTTCTAGAGCTCTCCTCGGTACCCTGCCGGGGGGATTCATCACTGGATGGGTCTACACCACCATGCCCTCATAAAGTAATGCATGAGTAGTTCATCCCTGGACTATGGGTCCATAGCAGTAGCTAGATGGTTTTTCTCTCCACTTTGTACCTCATGTTTAGATCTTGTGAGCTACCTAACATGATCAAGATCATCTTTATGTAATGCTACATGTTGTGTTTGCTGGGATCTGATGAATTTTGAATGCTATGTCTTCTGATTATCAATCTATCATGTTATCTTCATGCATATGTTATTTATGATCTTGTATGCTCTCCGTTATTAGTAGATGCTCTGGCTAAGTAGATGTTAGTAACTCCAAGAGGGAGTATTTATGCTCGATAGTGTGTTCATGCCTCCTTTGCATATGTGCTCGAGTGACAGAAACGTGACGGATGGAGGATGTGTTGTTGCCATTAGGTAGAAAACAACGGCGTTTACTTAGTTTACATTGCACACTTTGCTTACGGCGATAATCTGTTGCTTGCAACTTAATACCCAACGTTTGTTCGGATGATATTTGGAGGGTGGATTATTAGACATAGATGCAGTTGGATGACGGTCTATGTATTTTGTTGTAATGCCCGCATGAATCACATAGTAATCTTTATGTATTGCATATGCACTACGGTGCAGCCTTCATTTCTGTCAATTGCACAGCTGTAATTTGTTCACCACACATGTTATTTATCTTTCACGGAGAGACACCACTAGTGAACTATGGACCCCGGTCCATTTTCCTCATACTGATAAAATACCTACTACTTTCATACTGCTGCTACTGCTTTCATACTGTTTTCCTGTTGTTTTCCAAACCATACATTTAATCTCTTTGTGTTCAGCAAAACCGGTGATGGCAACCTCACTGCTACGTTGGGGCAAAGTGATTTGATTGTGTCGTGTAGGTTCCACGTTGCTTCTGAACCGGTAATGCGCCCTGCCATCTCAGCTGCTTCAACCTTCTAAAGTTACTCCTTCCTCCTACTGGTTGATTCTACTTTGGTTTCTTTTCTGAGGGAAAACTTGACGCTACACTCTTCATAACCTTCCACTTGGGGCTTACCAATCTTTGCATCAAGAGTTTTCTAGCGCCGTTGCCGGGGAGGAAGAGAATTTGTGCAAGGGGAGTATCTCACTTCCAATCTCTTTCTTTGTTTTAGTTGTGCTTGGTTTATTTTATTTTGTCTTGTTTGCTACTCTTTATCAAAAACAAAAAAAAATAGTTCTTATTCTAGATGTAGTTTTATTCCTGTTTTTGGTATTGTTAAAATGAATACTCATGTTCCTGTTACCTTGTCGCATGAGGAAATTATTTCCACTTTCAAACAAAAGAATGCTGAGAGTTTCAAGGAAGCTTGGTCTAGAGTTTTTGATTCCTATTGCAAAACTGAACCTAAAATGACTCTAAGACTGTTTTTGCGTAGCTTTTATTTGGGTCTTGTTCTTTACTATAGATGTGCTTTGGATAATGTGGTAGGAGGAGATTTCCTTCATTGTGATGAAGATCGAGCTTTTGATGCTATAAAAAACATTAATTGTCACCTACAACTCACCTAGTAGCTCTGACAAAGCCTTTGCAAGTATTTATGCTAGATTGAACACTCTTGAGACGCATGTTTCTTGTTTAAGTGAGGGTCATAATCATATTCGTGAACACCTTGATCATGTTGAAAGATCATCTTCCGTTTTGATAATTGATGACAACATAACTATCGGACTAAAATCTATTTAGAGCATTTGCGGGTTTTATTTGATATCTATGAAAATGCCCAGGTTCTTCAAAGATACATTCTCAAATGGTTACAGGACTTATTCTAAAAGAAAGGGCTCGAAGAGATAAAGCTGGGAAGCTGTTTTTACAAGCAGCGGAGGCTCCGGTGAAACCACCAGAACCTCCGCCCCGTGCGTTTCTCCCAGCTATTCCCAGCGCCAGCCTCTGGTGCACCTCCGGTGTCACCTCCGCTAAAAATGTCTTCGGGTGCATACGAGAGGAGGTGGCAGCGGAACCTCTGGTAGACCTCCGGTGGGTGGAACCTCCGCCCAATCCATCGGAGCCTCTGCTGGTTCCATTTCGCTACAAGCGGGCTGGACTCCGGTGGCGCCTCGGTGCTACCTCCGCTGAAAACACCTTCGGGTGCATAAGAGCGGAGGCTGCAGCGGAACCTCCGGTGGAAATCCAGTGGGCGGAACCTCCGCTAAACCCACCGGAGTCTGTGCCACTAAAGATACCAGAGAAGATAAAAGGAGCCACGCTAGCGCGTGCGAGTGAAGACCACCGGAGCCTCCGGTGCTGCGTGGGTTGCCCAACGGCCACATTGGGGAAGGGGTATTTAAATCCCTTCCCCTACCTCATAAATGCTAAGCTTTCCCCACTCTCTCTCCTAGCCATTAATGAAAGCTTCAACCTCCTAGATCTCCCTCTCCAACCACCCAAACACTCCGTAACTTTGTGGAGAGCTAGAGGAGACCTAGATCCGTGATTCCACCAAAGAATTTCAAGTCCATCCACCACATCCTAGTAGATCGAGAATCCTACTTGAGGCCTAGAAACCTTAGTAGATCTTGTGCTTGTAGCTTCCACCTTGTTGCAAAGAAGCTTCGGATTAGTTGAGAGCCTCCATCCATCTTGTGGAGTGTCCTCAACCTCGTGTAAAGGTTTGGTCAATGCCTTCAAGTCGACCTCATAGTGGAAACGAGAATCTACCTTACCGGAAAAGCTCAAGGATAATAAGGTGTGCACAACCGTGCTATTGAGGAGTTCCTAGGTGGCTCCCCATCTCTCCAACGTAGACGTACTTCTCTTGAGAAGGAACTACGGGAAACATATCCTTGTCTCCTTATTTACACTTGTGGTTAATGTTGCTACCTTTCATTTTACTTCCCTTGCGTAAATTATCTTGTATCACATAGGTTACTCACCTAGTTGCACATTTAGAGAACCTTGATTTATCTTGTTTAGCCATAACTAAAAGCAAAAGAATAAAATTTGGTAGTCAACCTATTCACCCCCTCTAGTTGACCTATAGTGCACTTTCAATTGGTATCAGAGCCTCGTCTCTTGCTAAGGGCTTAACCGCCTAAGAGTATAATGGTCGATGAAGGTGACCCCGGTTCTAATGAAGAAATTGCCAAAATGGCCAACACTATAACTAACCTACAAGAAACGGTTGGAACCATCCAAACCAAATTGTCCAAGGTTAGCTCTAGTGTTGGTTCGGAGGTTTCTAGCATAAAGAAGATGTTGGAGGCCATGATGGGGAAACCCAAGGAGTCCGAGGAAACACCTCTCACCGCCGAAGATGTTAGCTCGGATCATGATTCCATTCCAGACATTGTCGAAATGGAATCTAACATTGCTTTAGCCAAGGCGAAAGCCAAGGCAAAGGCCGATAAAAAGGCTAAGAGCGGTGGGAGCTCCGAAGCCTCCAAGTCTCAAACGGCTAACGGTTCGGGGTCTAACTCAAGAGTTCCACCACCTCCCAACTATGACTCTATTCGTCCCATTGCTACAATGCCACACATTCTAAATGTTGGACTTCCTCCCATGCTTAACACTAACGAATTCTCTTCTTGGAAGTTCGATATGGGGTCTCATATTTCAGGATCTTGCACCGGCTTGTGGAGAAGTTTTCTGCATGGATTTCACCCTCACGATGCAAGCAACTTGACTCCAAGAGAAGACGTTGAATTTCAACTCAACAAGACCGCTCTTGTCACTATCCAAAAGGCTCTCCCAAGAGAACATCATGAACACATCCGCGGTATCAAGACCACCAAGGAGGCTTGGGATAAACTTGACACCTTGTTTCAAGGAAATGCTAGCATCCAATCCTCCATGTAGCACCCTACCTTTTTACAAAGGTAGAATACCTGTGTACCTGCTATTCCCGGGATCACTGATAGCATACACATGACAAAATGAAATATTCATAACAATAGCATCATTCTACAACATATGATCCATTGGGTACGAAATAAAATAGTCTTACAACTGGCACAATCAACATGGACTAGCCCCAAATAACAGAGTTCAAAGCAAATACAACGGAAAGCAAATCTTCAATGAGCCTCCTTCTCTTCATGTGCCACAGGCAGACATGTTGGGATGTAAGCTCGAGATCCTAAACATTTATTCATCATTAGAATGACATGCACATTGGAATATGCAGCCCGCGCAGAGGAGGAAGTTAGTACAAACAATGTACTGGCAAGTGACACTTGTATGGTGGCAGTTTTGAGGAATTCTAGCTACATGATATCTGGCTGGTGGAGTTTGGGCTATTTTCATAAAGCCAATTTTGTCCTATATTTGTAAATCATTTTCATAAAAATGAAAACTTTGGTACAACCATCATGTATAAATCCACCATGAAGGTTGATAAAGCATCATGGCTAAATCCACCATGAAGTTTGAAAACCATCACGACTAAATCCACCATGAAGTTTAGTAAATCATCATGGCTAAATCCACCATGAGGTTTGATTATGGCATCATGGCTAAATCCGCCATGTGCCCTAAAAGGGGTTTCTACGATGTTTTATATTATTCAGAAAAGATGAGGAGATCCTTCAGCACCAACTATGTCTAGCTTCTCAATTGGCCCATAACCGGGACACGACTAAGATCTTAGTTTTTAACTCTGCAGAGGTTGTGCACTTTCACCTTGAGACTCATCCTCCCCGAGAGAAGAATGAGACAACATCTTTGGGAAGAGGGATTCAACCATACCAGCATGACTCGACGCTCCTAAATTCTACCACCCCATGTCATACAACAGGATGAACCCCCACAACTTACTTAATCTTGGCAGAGCCCATATTACCTCAAGGCTGCACTGGAAGCTAACTACACATTGAAGACCTAAAGATCTCTTTATTCCTGGGTGGCAATCCACAAGTGTACCATCAGGTGATAACCACCACATCCATGGCTAAATCCACCATGAACATGGCCCTGAGTAGCCACTCAACATAATCCATTCATACCAATCCACCCAGGTGTTTCATTGGGTTGTTACTTTTCAATTTTCAAATCATCACAACCCAATAAATAGCAGAAATAGTTGTGATAGCATTCCAATATTGCTAAACTAGTACCTAGAGGGGTTTTCAGGCTGGCTACACACTACTAGGTTTTCTGGGCATAGCATATACTTCGAAAATAATTAAAAACACCTAAGATGCATACTACTGAAAGCACTAATGCAATGTAAAACAAAAGTAGGACATGAGCATCACTTGCCTTGATAACAGCGACCAGCACAAGCACAATAATCACAGGTGTTGTATTGGTCTTCTCCAAAATCTAAACAAGCAATAACAACACAAACATAAACATACCACTCAAACAATACAATCATAAACATGTATGCATGCATGAATGCAAGATTTTGTTTTACACATGATAGATGTAGTTTTGAGGTGTATTTGGTGTCATATGAGGTTTATTTAGTTGGTATAAGGCTCTGGTTAAGATTTATTTCAATGCATTAGTTTAATTATTCCAATTTAGTAGCCCATTAATAGATCTTTAGACTAATTAAATTTTAATCACACTTTTAAGTTTCTGTAAAAATTGGTCCTTGTTGTGTCTGGACAGAGGACACTAATACCAAGGAAACCAACTGGTTTCACTCAAAAATACATTTTAGAATTTGAATTATGGACATATTACTGATTTGACCAAATTTTAAATAGAAAGTGTGTGCACGATACAATTTTGGTTTTCTCTGGTTCCATGATGTTCTACAAGTTCTAAGGAATCCATAGACTACAAATTTACCAAAATTGGAATTGTAGAACTTAATCTATGAATTAAATGGTGTTTATGAGTGGTTTTGGCAATTTAAAAATTACTCCAAAATTTTCTACAGAAACCACATGATATTTTTTTATAATTGGGTATAGAATTTAATAAGCTTTCTAAAGGTTTGCACCTGACAATTTTTGGATCACGATTTAATTTTCTATCGAATTTACAATGGGACAGAAGATTCTATTTTTTAAATTGAATTGAAATTGATTTGAAGGGGGGGAGCTGACTGGCGCCGACGGGGAAATGCCACGCGGTGCTATCTTAGTGGACGATGCCAATTCGCTGAAACGATCTAATCATGGCCGTTGAGATTGAATCGAGCGACATAGATCTGAGAGGGGAGCTCACCGGTGGGGCGTGGCCAGAAGATGGCGACGCGGTGGCCGATGTCGCAGATGGTGGATGGAGTTGGCGTCTTCGGGGGGTTCTAAAGCATGGGGAAATGACGATGAGGGGCGGAGCAAGGCGCCAAGGACGATGGCGATGCTGGAGTAGACGCTCGCTTCTGAGAGAGGTAGCCCAAGGTGGATGGAGGCGCGGTGGTCTCCGACGAGCTCGTAGTGCACGGCGTGGCCTCTGTGCTTGGCCAAAAATTCGAGATGAAGGCTTAGGGGGTGCGCACGGAAGAGAGGAGGAGGAATAGGGAAAAAACAGGGCCGGGGATCCCTTACCCTTGCCGGAAATGGGCGAGGATGACGGCGGCCGTGATAACTCCAGCGTGGAATTTCTGCAGCCTTGGGGCGTGGTTTCAGGAATGGTTTTGGGGAATAGAGAGAGGGGGACGGGGGTATTAACGGGGTGCGCACGGGGAGTAGAGAAACAGAGAGGGAGGTGGCGAACGTGGGGGTTCGTGCGATGGTCAACTGCCGGGAGATTCGGGGGGAGGTTAGGCGAGAGCGTCACCGTGACGTCATCCGGGCCCATACGGCAGTGAGTTGAGGGGGCGCGCGAGCTGAACGTTGTTTGGCGCGCGTGCGAGCGATAGGGAACAGCCCGGTGGGCTTCTGCGTGGGGGAGAGAGTGAGAAGAGAGGGGAAAGGGGCTGGGCCGGCTGGCTGATTTCTCTTTTTTTTTGTTCTGTTTTGTTTTTTTTCCTTTTCTGTTTTCTTTTGTTAAATAAAAGGAACCCCAAACAAATAATAGAATGAGCCAACTCATTTTGAAAGTTTTCTAATATTTATAGATTGCAAAGTTTAAAACATTTAAAATGTTTTGGTACTTTTGAAAAATCAAAATAAATTTATTATATGGAAATTTTGCATGAGGTCATTTAAGGTATTATTTTTGGTGATAAATTCAATTAGTGTTTTTGTTTTGTGATGTTTAAATTTGTAAATTCCCCTTTGTGTAATCATGCCTTGATGATATGTATGCATGCTGGTTTAATCTTTTTGAAAATTCTAGGATGCTCCAAGTATGATGTAGCTCTTGACAAGTATGAGAACTTTTCGTTATGCTTGAAGTTGAAAGTCCCGAGGAGCTATATAGAAGAGTTGTCACCCTTGGCAACCAATTGAGGGACTTTGGAAAAGAGGAAATCTCCGATGAGTGGATCAAGAGGAAGTTTGTCAAGGCCATAACTCCTTTCGAGAAGAACCTCTCCACTAGCATTCGATTAAGATCGGACTACAACTTTCTCAACTCCATTGGTGTTCTTAGCGAGTTCATAGCTATATCCCTATCTCACAAGAGTGCGGATGATGCTCTTGCTCGCTCAAGAGGAGTTGGGAAGTCACCCAACCTCGCCTTGAAGTCTAAGGCGATTACTCGGATAGAAGAAGTTGATGAGGATGATGAGGATGAAGAGGACTATGAAGATACATACAAGGGTTCTCATAAGTGTATTGCTCTTGCCATGCACGGCTATTGGAAGAGATGGGAGGCTCATAAGTCCGGTGCTCCTAGACCTTCAAGAAACAAGGTCTACAAGAAGAAGGGGGAGCGGCCAAGGACGTTCAACAATTGTGGAAGTGCAAACCACTTCGTCAAAGAATGTCCTTTTGAGCCATGAGAAGAGAATGAAGTCAAGCTTGTTCGCAATGACAAGAAAAAATCTCCACAAAACAAGAATCTCGCTAGAAGAGTCCCAAGGGCTCTATATGTTCAAGAAGGGCCCACACTGGAAACATACTTCTCCGGAGATGAAGGAGAATATGAAGTCGTAGGTGTGGCCCATGTTGCCATAGCTACGACTTCCTCTTCATCGGTCTCTCTATTTGAATCCCCCAATGAGAAGGCATTGATCCGACCTACATGTCTCATGGCAAAAGCCACCGCGGTAATATCTTCCACCTCCAAGTATATTGCTAGTAGTTCTCCCTCATTATTGGATTGTGTTGAGAACATTGTTGATGATGAGGAGGCCAAGAATCTTGGATCTTGGTTATGTAGTCTTGAAGGTGAAACCAAAGAAAAGGTAAAGGCCCTCTTGAGACAACTTGATGATGCTAACTCTCTCATAGATGATAGGGAAGATATCATCATGACTTTGGAGATCTATGGTGGTGTCCATGAGAACAATCACAATGAGCTTGTAGAAACTTTTGAGAAAGACAGATCCATGAGAGCCTCTCTTGAAGAGATACTATCTAGTCTAGAGGAGAATTATGCCATTAGTGTTTCCAAACTTAGGAAGGATAATGAAAAATCTATTTCTTTACTTAAAATCTTTGAAGAAGAAGAGTTGAACCTAGGAATAGCTCATGAGAAACTTGTTGAGCGTCATGTAAAACTAGAAAAGGAGTTCACGTCTCTTAAAGAAATCCATGACAAACTCACCATGTCTCGAAATAAGCTTCTAGATCAACAATCTAATAAGCAAGTGACATCTTCCTCTAATAGCATTGCTATCATGCCTACCTATTGTACTACTACTAAAATTGTAGGAAGAGAGAAAATTCTCAATGACGCCATAAGCTCTCAAGGAGCTAAGAAAGGGAAGGAAAGGCTTGGCTTTGTTGCCAAGTCAAACAAGAAAACTAAGAATGTCACCTCTTCCTCTCGTAATGTTGTCTTTGTGAAAGAGGGAGAGGTGACCAAGGATAAGGAGACCAACGCCATGGTGGGTGGTGATACCTCTAGGGGGAGAATCACTCACAATGACTTTGCCGGAAAATATAACCCCTCTTATGTTCTCATGAAATCTAGAGAAGGTCATGTTTACGCTAAATACTTTGGTACTTCTTATGGTGATGATTATCATTGGACTATTTGGGTTCCTAAGACCCTTTTTTCTAACAAAAGAGGACCCACTGAAGGATGGATACCTAAATCAAGAAATTCATCTCTTGTAGGGAAGTGCTTCCGGATTGGGTAGATGGAAAGTGGATAGTGGTGCATCCCAACATATGACCAGAAGCAATGAAGCAATGAGTAATCTTGAACCTCAATTACCTCATCTAAATTGCATCACTATTGGTGATAATTCCTAACTTAAGGTATTGGGACGAGGCAAGGTGGCCATCTCAAATGATTTATCAATTGAGAATGTTCTCCTTGTTGAGTCCCTTGGTTACAACTTGATGTCTGTTCTTCAACTTGCAAATTGTGGTTTTAACTCTTTCTTTAATAAAGAGAATGTGATTGTCACTTGGGAAACAAATCTTAAAGTATCCTTTGTTGGGTTTGTCAAGAACGACATGTATGTAGTGGACTTCTCTAAAGGAGACACGTGTGCCACGACATGCCTAATGGCTAAAGTTGATGGGGGTGGCTTTGGCATCGCCGGTTAGCCCACACCAATATGAGAATGTTGCATGACCTTCAAATTGGAAAACATGTTCTAGGACTAACCAAGGCTAAGTTTGCTTAAGATCGTGTGTGTAGTTCTTGCGCCTTTGGAAAGCAACATGGATAACTTCATCCAACCAAGACTAATATCTCCACCACAAGAATTCTCGAGCTCATTCACTTAGATCTCTTTGGTCCACTAACTTATGATAGTCTCGGAGGAAATAAGTATTGCTTGGGGATTGTGGATGATTATTCAAGATATTGTTGGGTGTATTTCTTCGAGAGGAAGAGTGAGACTCAAAAGAGAGTCATCGAGTTCATCACTCTAGTGGAGCGCCAACACAATGCTTCCATATTGGCCATCCGGAGTGATAATGGCTCGGAGTTCAAGAACTATACCGTTGAGGGTTTTCTTAGTGAAGAGGGCATTGCTCATCAATATTCCACTCCCTATACCCCTCAACAAAATGGTGTTGCGAAAAGAAAGAACCGGACTTTGATGGATGCGGCTAGGACAATGATTGTGGAGTTCTCTTCTCCTTATAACTTTTGGGCCAAAGCCGTCTCCACCGCATGTCATGCTACCAACCGGTTATATCTCCTCAAGATCTTGAACAAGACTCCTTATGAGATTCTCATGGGCAAGAAACCAGACGTATCTTACTTCAAGGTTCTGGGTTGCAAGTTCTTCATTCGCAAGAAAGGTAAATGTTTGTCAAAGTTTGAGACCAAATCTTATGAGGGTATCTTTGTTGTCTATGCCACAAACGCTCACGCCTATAGAGTCTACAACAAGTCCACCAGACAAGTTGAAGAAGCTATAGACGTGGTGTTTGATGAGGATAACGGCTCCCAAGGGGGGGCGTATAGATCATGGTTTTGTAGGAGATGCAATTCCTCCCATCGTCATAATAAGAATGGGGATTGGTGAAATAATTCCATTGAGGGTTACCGGATGACGGAGGGAGAAGGACTATGCCCCACTCAAGTGGAGACTTTGACTACACCCATTGATACACAAGCTACCCAACAAGATGCACCAAGCCATCAAGCTAATGATCAAGGTCAAGAAACTAATCGAGGCCAAGCTAATGATCAAGCCAAGCTTCTCATCAAAGTCATGATCAAAGTCCCATCATTGTTGAGATACCTCAACCTAGTGGTGATCCTTCACCCATTAATGATCAAGGCCAGATGGAGATGGACATGTCTCCGATGAAGAAGGTGATTCTCAAGCAATATCCAAAGAATCTTTGGAGGAGATGCTAGCTCGTAGAGCAAAGAGAAGGCTAGAAATCTTGAACGAGCGGGTCACACGGAGGACAAGATACTTGGGCAAGTTCGTGGAAGGGTTATCACTAGGAAGCAATTGGCGGATTTTAGCAAGGCTCATGCTTTTGTCTCCTTCATTGAGCCCAAGAAGGTCTATGAATCTCTCGAAGATCAAGATTGGCTTGAAGCCATGCATGATGAACTCAACAACTTCGAGCGCAACAAGGTTTGGAAGTTAGTGCCAAGACCCAAGGATTGCAAGAATGTTATTGGCACCAAATGGGTGGTCAAGAACAAGCAAGATAAAGATGGTATCGTCATTCGCAACAAGGCAAGATTGGTGGCTCAAGGGTTTTCTCAAGTCGAAGGTGTTGACTTCGGTGAAACCTTTGCCCCCGTAGCTCGTCTTGAATCCATTCGCATCTTACTTGCTTATGCATCTCATCATAATTTCAAGTTACAACAAATGGATGTTAAGAGTGCTTTCCTAAATGGTCCCATTAATGAGTTAGTATATGTCAAGCAACCTCTAGGTTTCGAGGATCCCAACCACCTCGATTATGTCTACAAACTCGATAATGCGCTCTATGGACTTAAACAAGCTCCATGTGCGTGGTACGAGCACCTTAAAGAGTTTCTAGTGGATCATGGGTTTAATGTTGGTTTAATCGATCCCAACCTCTTTACCAAGACGGTTGGAGCTGACTTGTTCATATGCCAACTTTATGAGGATGACATCATTTTTGGGGTCTACTAACACTTTGTTCAATGAAGAGTTTTGCAAGCTCATGACCGATAAGTTTGAGATGTCTATGATGGGAGTTGGAGTATTTCCTTGGCTTTGAAGTGAATCAATATCATGAAGGAACTTTCATCAAACAAGCCAAATACACTCAAGACATGCTCAAGAGATTCAATATGCATGACGCCAAGCCTATGAAGACTCCCATGTCCACAACCCTTGACTTGAAACCCGACCCCAATGGTAAAGAGGTAGATCAAAAGGTATACCGCTCCATGATTGGCTCTTTGCTTTACCTTTGTGCATCTTGACCGGATATCATGTATAGCGTAGGTAAATGTGCAAGGTTTCAAGCCTCTCCGAGGAAAAGTCATTTGGAAGCGGTTAAACGAATCTTTCTATAGTTAGTTCATACCCCAAATTTTGGTCTTTGGTATCCCAAGGGTTCAATTTTTCAGCTCATCGGGTATTCGGATGCGGATTATGCGGGAGAGAAGACAGATAGGAAGTCCACATCCGGGGGTTGCCAATTCCTTGGCCGCTCCTTAGTGTGTTGGTCTTCAAAGAAGCAAAACTGCATTGCTCTCTCCACCAGCGAGGCCGAGTATATCTTCGCGGCAAGTTGGTGTGCCCAATTTCTTTGGATGAGTCAAACCTTGAAGGATTATGGTATTCATTTTGACAAGGTGCCTCTTCTTTGTGACAACGAGAGTGCTATCAAGATCACCTACAACCCCGTTCTTCACTCCAAGACGAATCACATTGAGATTCATCATCATTTTATTCGGGATCATGTTGAGAAGGGTGATATTGATCTCTCATATGTGTCAACCAAGGATCAACTTGCCGATATCTTCACGAAGTCCCTTGATGAACCAAGATTTTGAGCTTGAGGAATGAACTAAATGTCATAGATTCATCCAACTTCACTTGAAACCTTGCATACGTACCTTCATTATATGTGTTATTAGGTTTGAATGTAGGCATGGACATAGGGGGAGCGTCACCCAACTCATGAGTATACACTCCTCTTATTATGCGGAAATCAATTCTTCATTGCATATCTAGTAATTTTGTGACCCATTGTGCTTAATTGTGAGTAGTACTCTTGGACCCAAGATACATCTTCGTGGTGCCAAAGTACACACTCAAACATGGTGGCCACGGCCACCAACCTCCTACTCACGGAGTTGATTTTATTTTGGCTCTTTCACGCACATACTATTCCCCCTTGACAACTTGTGCGAGTTCGGCTTTTACTCTTTTGCATCTTGCAAACTCACATCGAGTAATGTCTCTCGTATGACAGTTAAAACTATCAAACCAAGCTCCCTTTGCCAAAAGACCGTTACCATCTCAATGCTCTCGTTTTTCTGATCTTGGCGTGCTGAGACTGGGTCTGGCGGAACCTCCGGTGAAAGCACCGGAGCCTCCGTTGCGCCTGTCCACCGGAGCCCACCGGTACCTCCGCTGGTGCGAAAATCCCGCCTAGCGGATCTGTACCGAACCGCACCGCGTGGGCCGGGGGCGGAACTCCGGTGAAAGCACCGGAGCCTCCGCCCGCTGCGGTTCTGCAGGGATAAGGTTAGGGCGAGCGGGTCAAAGAGATCCTAGATCTCATTTTCCCCACTCGCCCCACTCCTCCTCCTCCAAACCGCCGCCGCCCACTTCGTCTCCGCCGCCGGGAAGAGCACTCGACCGCTGGGAGGCCCTTCTCCTTGCCTTGGACTGCTCCGGGATCTTCTTCCTCCTTCACTTCTCACCATGGATGCAGGTATGTAGCTCTCTCTCTCCCATCTTGTTGACGGATGGAGAAGCACTAGGAGCAACATTTTATTCACATCTAGATGTATGGAGTTGGGTTTTGAGTAGGAAATCACGAGTACAAACCCTAGAAACCTAGATTGTCAGTATTAGGCATGAATTACCTTGGTTCATAGGGTGGATTTGGTTCATATGCCCTACCTCGTTGTTATTCGTCTCTAATATTCCACCATATCTTTGTTTCTTGGATTTGTGTGTCATATAAACTTGAGCATTATCTCTTCATCGTGCTTTTCTCTCTATATTTCTTTCATAGATGCATCCGGTTCCAAGGGCAAGGGCCCTCGCACCAAGACGATGGGCGGTCGCAAGGCACCACGAGTGGATGAGATTGAAGAGACTCTGGATCCCTCTCAAACCAAGCGCAAGCCAAGGTTCCCGACCCCGGAGAAGAGATTGCCCTGGAAGGAGAAATCCGCCTCTCAATTATCTGAGGGTGTGTTCTTGGAAACTCGCCGCGAGAACCCGTACATTGTTGACCGAGAGCGCTTGATGCCACAGTTTTGGGGTCGGGACACAAGATTCCACACCGTGTTTAAAGCTCAAATCTATCATGAGATCCTTATGAGGAAGCCCAAGGAAAATGTTGCCCCTCAACATGCTATCAATTTTGGTCATATGGAGAGGAAGCTCGACTACTTTGGAGAAGCCCTCGAAATTGTTGATGGTTTCGGTCTCCGTCCCAATATGGAAGTGCAACAAGACTATGATGAGGGGCTTGTCTGTGAGTTCTTGGCCACGGTGCATCTTGCAAATGAGACTGAGCGTCACCTTATCTGGATGACAAAGGGAACCAAGTTCACCATAAAGTGGTCCGAGGTTGGTGTTCTTCTTGGTGGCTATCCGGATCATTGACCGTTTGCTAGTGGCCCCGAGTATGATAGTGAGTGGTTCCATGTGCACGCGCCTAATGCCTCCTCCATCTCCAAGGATCAAATTACTCCTCTCTATCATTGGAAGAAGTTTGCAGTTGGTTTTTTTAAGGGCCTCTACCCCACCTATGACATTATGCTTCGCATCTATCGAGAGACTATCAACCCCAAGGCGGGCAACATTGATGAGATACAGGGCTTCCTCAAGAACCTCATGCTCCTTACTCATGAGAAGCGGCTCTCCGGGTTGACTCAAAAACTTGACGTGCTTGACTATCTCTGGAATGAACTGTGGCATGTCATTGTGCAAAGGAAGAATGCTTGCTTTGGGCCTTTCATTATGAAGATCATCTTTCATGTGTGGGAGAACAAGTTCTCGGAAGATCCCCTTGATGACACCCATTGGATCCCACACACGGAGAAACGACTTCTTATCAAGGACCATACTGGGCCTGTTGTGCATCCCACTCCGGCTGCTCACAAAGGCAAGGCCAAGCCACGGGTCATTGTTGATGAAGAAGACGAAGAAGAAGAATCTGGGCCCTCTCGCCCTCCTCCTTCTGACAATGCCTTTAAATGGATGGCTAGGGCTCTTAAGAAAGTGTTCCGAGTGAATAAGAAGATCGAGCAGCATCAGTGGGAACTTCATTATGACAAGGAACTTAAGCACCGCAAGGCAGCACATGCAGAGAGACAACTTCGTCGTGATGGTGGGGAAACCGTGGATTCTCTGGTTCAGGATAGCATCACCAATTGGGACAAGTGGCAAGCCAAGGACTCCAAAGGAAAAATCATTGAGTGTTCTGATAAGGAACCTAGAGAAGAAATCACCACCTCTCGCCGTCGCGCCCGTCCTCCTAGGATGGACAACTCCTCTGAGTGATCCTTGGGGCGTTAGCATCGGTCTTTTCCCTATTTTGGTATCTTGATGCCAAAGGGGGAGAGATATCTACATAGGAGCGTTGGGCGATTGCATGGGTTCTCTCTCAAGCCGTGTTTTCGCTTTGCTCATTTAGTCTTGCTTGAGAGAGTTGGTTATTTGAAAACTTTGTTTGTTTAACTATTTGTTCGATGTGAACTTTGTTATGCATTGTGTGAGCTTGTGAACCTAGTAACTTAATTCTATCACATGTTATGTGCTCCCTATTATGTGTGGTTAGCTATCTCTCTTGTTTAATTCTCTCAACATGAAGGGAGCATATCTCTAGGGGGAGCTTCATCCATGTTGTTCGTGTTCTAGCTATGCAAATGGTTATGTTGTCATCAATTACCAAAATTGAGGAGAATGAAAGATCATCTTCCGTTTTGATAATTGATCACAACATAACTATCGGACTAATATCTATTTAGAGAACTTGCAGGTTTTATTTGATATCTATGAAAATGTCCAGGTTCTTCAAAGATACATTCTCAAATGGTTACATGATTTATTCTAAAAGAAAGGTCTTGAAGAGATAAAGCTGGGAAGCTGTGCGTTTCTCCCAGCTGTTCCCAGCGCCAACCTCCGGTGCACCTTCGGTGCCACCTCCCGTAAAAATGTCGTTGGGTGCATACGAGCGGAGGTGGCAGCGGAACCTCCGGTGGGCAGAACCTCCGCCCAATCCACCAGAGCCTCCGCTGGTTCCATTGTGCTACAAGCGGGCTGGCCTTCGGTGGCGCCTCCGGTGCTACCTCCGCTGAAAACACCTTCAGGTGCATAAGAGCGGAGGCTGCAGCGGAACCTCCGGTGGGCGGAACCTCCGCTAAACTCATCGGAGCCTCCGCCACTGAAGATACTAGAGAAGATAAAAGGAGCCACGCTGGCGCGTGCGAGTGAAGACCACCGGAGCCTCCGGTGTTGCGTGGGCTGTCCAACGGCCAGATTGTGGAAGGGGTATTTAAAGCCCTTCCCCTACCTCATAAATGCTAAGCTTTGCCCACTCTCTCTCCTAGCCATTAATGAAAGCTTCAACCTCCTAGATCTCCCTCTCCAACCACCCAAACACTCCGTAACTTTGTGTAGAGCTAGAGGAGACCTAGATCCGTGATTCCACCAAAGGAATTTCAAATCCATCCACCACATCCTAGTAGATCTAGAATCCTACTTGAGGCCTAGAAACCTTAGTAGATTTTGTGCTTGTAGCTTCCACCTTGTTGCAAAGAAGCTTCGGATTAGTTGAGAGCCTCCATCCATCTTGTGGAGTGTCCTCAACCTCGTGTAAAAGTTTGGTCAACGCCTTCAAGTCGACCTCATAGTGGAAACAAGAATCTCCCTCACCGAGAAGCTCAAGGAGAATAAGGTGTGCACAACCGTGCTATTGAGGAGTGCCTAGGTGGCTCCCCACCTCTCCAAAGTAGACATACTTCTCTTGAGAAGGAACTACGAGAAACATATCCTTGTCTCCTTGTTTACACTTGTGGTTTATCTTGCTACCTTTCGTTTTACTTCCGTTGCATATATTATCTTGTACCACATAGGTTGCTCACCTAGTTGCACATTTAGAGAACCTTGTTTTATCTTGTTTAGCCATAACTAAAAGGAGAAGAATAAAAATTGGTAGTAAACCTATTCACCCCCCTCTCTAGTTGACCATAATGCACTTTTAAACTCTGAAGCCTCAAATATAATCCCTACTGTGAAGGTTACTATTAATGGTGAAACTTTTCATGCTCGCTGTGATATTATGTCTGAATTTTGTCTTATGCCTAAAGAAAATTTTGTATCTTTGAATACTTGGAGACTTACTGAGGGGGAGAACAAATACGTCTCACTAATAACACCACTATATTTCTGAATATTTACAAAAATCCTAGGAAGAATGGTATCCACTGATTATGTTGTTATTGAATGTGTAGGATAGGGCGAAATTACTCTTGGAAGATCTTTGTTGAAGCTCTTAGGAGCAACTATTGATATGGGAGAGGTACCATGACTTTTACTACAAAATCATGGGCAGACCATCAGTTCTCTAAAAGAAAGAATAAGGGTAAGAAAGGTAAACGTAAGCCTCATAATAATTTAGATGCTTCTTCACTTGAAAATACTTGATTCCACTTTTCCGGGCCAAACTTCCTGGGAGATAACCCATGGTTTTATTTTTGCTTTGTTTTTCTCTGTTTTCTTTGAGTCAAGGGGTTTTATAGTTCTGTAGAAACTCCTTTGTATCTTTTTTTCATGTTTTAGTAGTGCCAAGTAAGGTTTCTCACGAGAGTTGGAGTTGGTTTTCGGATTTCTGCGCAGGAAACAGATTTCTGCTGTCCACCGTAAAAAATCGTATAAATCATAGAAAAATCATAATGAACTGAAATTCATTGTGCTTATTCCTAGTCTAATTACTCAAAAAAATTTTATTTAAGTTTTTCGATCTGAGCAATGTACGTGCCCCAAAAAAAATCGTCTTTACAGACAGTTCTGGTTTTGAGAGATTCTACCATTTTTCTTGTATTTACTCTTTTGCGATGTCAAGTGGATTTTTTTGCTTCACGAAACATCAGCGGCTGTATCTAATGTTTAAAATTATCAATATAACGTGTGCCATACATAACCCATGGATTTTTAATTGTTGCACCAACCCTCTAATGCGAATTACTGTTTGAGTGTGGCGTGAAGGAAGTTTTCAAGGGCCAAGAGAAGAGGTGACATATGTGATCAAGAAAAGTGCAAGGTCAAAGCTTGGGGATGCCCCCGTGGTTCATCCAAGCATATTTTTAGAAGACTCAAGCATTTAAGCTTGGGGACACCCAAGGCATCCACTTCCTCATCAACATACTATCAGGTCACTTCTCGTGAAACTATATTTTTATTCGGTCACATCATATGAAGTTTACTTGGAGCGTCTATTTGTTTTTCTTTTGTTTTCCTTTGTTTTATTTTGTTTTCCTTGCTGCAATAATATAGTTGTATCCTAGCATTCTTTGTTTGGGAGAGATACACGCTCCGCTTTTTCATTTGAATACTTGTTATGCCAGTATTCTTAGTTTTTCTTTTAGCTGCTGCAAAAATTCCTGTTTAGCTCTTGTTTTCATTGCATCTCTTATTCAGAGTTGTTAGTTTTAGTAGTTTTATGTGAGTCCTCTCAATTTTTCTTGCTGTAGCATGTAGATAATTTTTGTTAAAGCATGATTTGTATGGTGCTTGTTGGGAAAAGAAACTGCTACTTGAGGTAGAATTTTTAACGGTGCAAGTAGAACCTTGTATAGACTGTGGCTAGAACTTTTTCATATCAAGCTAGATGTTATTTTAGTTTTAAAGCCTTGTGTCTATTGATTAGAATGATTAGTCTCAAATAGCTGAGAGTGTTTAATGTGCCATTGAAAGAATCATGAGTTGTTCTTGTCATATTGAAGCATAAATTCGTGGTGTTCTCCTTTGGATGTTTTATTTGGTTGATTTGGCGCATGCTCACACCATGTTTATGACTATGAACCAGTCAAAAATAGCCTCCATGATCATTTAGTTTTTGAACTTGTGGTACCACTTATGCTTTTATTAATGATGTTTATGTCGCTATGCATGATTATGGCTCTTATGCTCTCTCGATTTGTCTCCCAGTATTTTGCTAGTCTCCACCTGTACTGAGTATGAGCTCTACTCGTGTATCCAACTCCCTAAAACCAAAATTTTCCCATTGTGTCCACCATACCTACCTACATGTGGTATTTAACCGCCACTCCAAAGTAAATTGCTCATGTGTTACCTTTAAAACTTTCAAAATTACTCCTGTTTTGTGCTCATGTTTTAGCTCACGAGGACGTAAATAGAGAATCTTTATCTCACTTGTTGATTGGACTTTCACACCCTGGAATAGTGGCTTAATCTGCTTAGCCAATGATAGAAGAGCTAGAAGCGGGGTGCCCAGCCCCAAATTAATAACACAAATTCTCTTCACTATTTTTTCCCCTGATTTATCAGTCAAAGCATAATTGTGTAAACAAAAGAGAAAGAGGGATGACCTTCTACCCAGATGCGTCCTTCTATGGGAGCCGCTCTTGTGAATTCTAGTTCGCTTGTGACGTACTATATTTTCTGTTTACCATTCGTTGACATAAGCATACACCTCTCTTAAAATATAGACACTCCTCCACGGTATGTGATTATTGGCAGGCACCCGAGGATTCGGTTAGCCATGGTTTGTGAAACATGGTTGGGAGGAGTGTCAAGTTATTATACCTTTGTTTAATAAAATAAAATCTCTAGCACATGAGTAATCCATGCTTCCCTCTACGAAGGGCCTTTCTTTTACTTTTAGGTTGAGTCTCCATCTTCTAACTTTATGCACAGTTGAGAGAGTATTTTTGCCATTCTGAGTTTTATGTGCATTTGTCCCAGAAACATTATTAATTGATTCATGATGTGTTATTGCTAGTTCTCTAATTACTTTCTCTAGTCTTCCTCATGAACTTTGAAGGTGTTCTGGCATTTATGTGTTTCCCCACTCTTAAGGACTAGCGAAATATCACTTTGACATGTTTTCTCTATACTTGAAACAAACGCATCCTTAATTTCTGATGTGTTTTTATCGTTTACCTACTCGAGGACGAGTAGGAACTAAGCTTGTTGATGTTGATACGTCATAAACGCATCCTTAATTTTTGATGTCCCATGTTGCTTTATTATTGTTTCCCACGTGTTTTCTATACGCTTTATGTCATTTTTATTGATTTTCCGGACTAACCTATTGACAAGATGCCACAGAGCGAGTTCCCTGTTTTCTGCTATTTTTTGTTTCAGAAAAGTTGTTCTGCAAATATTCTCCGAATTGGAAAATACGAAGCCCGGAAGTCTTAGAATTCCCGAAGGTTCTACCGAGTCCCGAAGAGACCCGGAGGGGGCCTCAGGGGCCCCCCACCATAGGGCGGCGCTCCCTGGCCCCGCCGGGGGGTGGTGTGGGTCCCCCAGGGCTCCACCGCCTTTGCCCTTTTGCCTATATAATCCTCCGAGACGTAAACCCTAAAAGGATCCCACTTTTACCTGAGAAACACCTGAGGCCGCCGTCATCGTCATCCCGAGATTGGGAGGGTTCTGGAGCTCTCCCCAGCACCCTGCTGGAGGGGGAAATCATTACCGGAGGGGTCTACACCACCATGCCCTCCTCTGAAGTGATGCGTGAGTAGTTCACCCCTGGACTACGGGTCCATAGAACTAGCTAGATGGTTGTTCTCTCCATTTTTACCTCATGTTTAGATCTTGTGAGCTGCCTAACATGATCAAGATCATCTTTATGTAATTCTACATGTTGTGTTTGCTGGGATCTGATGAATGTTGAATGCTATGTCTTCTGATTATCAATCTATCATGTTATCTTCATGTTTATGTTATTTATGATCTTGAATGCTCTCCGTTTAGTAGATGCTCTGGCCAACTAGATGCTAGTAACTCCAAGAGGGAGTATTTATGCTCGATAGTGGGTTCATGCCTCCTTTTCATCTGTGCTCGAGTGACAGAAACGTGACAGATGGAGGATGTGCTATTGCCATTAGGGAGAAAACAACAATGCTTTGTCTATGGATGATGTTATTGTTTACATTACACACTTTGCTTACTTCAATTATCTGTTGCTTGCAACTTAATACCCAACGTTTGTTCGGGGAGGGTGGATTTTGAGCCATAGATGCAGTTGGATAACGGTCTATGTATTTTGTTGTAATGCACGCATGAATTACATAGTAATCTTTATGTCTTGCATATGCACTACGGTGCAGCCTTCATTTCTGTCAATTGCCCAGCTGTAATTTTTTCACCACACATGTTATTTATCTTTCATGGAGAGACGCCACTAGTGAACTGGGGACCCTGGTCCTTTTTCCTCATACTGATAAAACACCTATTGCTTTCATACTGCTCTCATACTGTTTTCATACTTTTTTTTCTACGGTTTTCCACACCATATGTTTAACCTCTTTGTGTTCAGAAAAACCGGTGTGATTGATAACCTCACTGCTTCGTTGGGGCAAAGTGATTTGATTGTGTTGTGTAGGTTCCACGTTGCTTCTGAACTGATAGTACGCCCTTCCATCTCAGCTGCTTCAACCTTTTGAAGTTACTCCTTCCTCCTACTGGTTGATTAAACCTTGGTTTATTACTGAGAGAAAACTGTTGTTGTGCTCATCATATATTCCTCTTGGGGTCTCCCAACGAGTGAAAGATCTGCACCATCAATGACCACAAGGCTTTAGAACTAAAATAACATCTAGCATGATATGAAAAAGTCTAGCCACAGTCTATACAAGCTTCTACTTGCACCGTAAAAAATTCTACCTCAAGCAACATTTTCTTTTCCCAAAAAGAACCATACAAAACATGCTTTAAAAAAACTCTCTAAATGCTACAGAAAGCAATCATGAGAGGACTCACAAAATACTAATAAAACTAACAACTCTGAATAAGAGATGCAATGGAAACAAGAGCTAAACAGGAATTTTTGCAGCAACTAGAAGAAAAACTAAGAATACTAGCATAGCAAGTATTCAAACGAAAAAGCAGAGCGTGTCTCTGTACCAAACAAAGAATTCTAGGTTCCAACTATATTAATGCAGCAAGGAAAACAAACAGACGCTCCAAGTAAACTTCATATGATGTGACCGAATAAAAATATAGTTTCACTAGAAGTGACGTGATAGATTGTTGATGAAGAAGGGGATGCCTTGGGCATCCCCAAGCTTAGATGCTTGAGTATTCTAAAAATATGATTGGATGAACCATGGGGGCATCCCCAAGCTTTGACCTTGCACTCTTCTTGATCACATATATCACCCTCTTCTCATGACCCTTGAAAACTTCCTTCACACCACACTCAAAGAGTAATTTGCATTAGAGGGTTAGTGCAACGATAAAAAAATCCATGGATTCTGTATGGCACAAGTACTATTTATACTTTTAAACATTATCTACATATATTGATGCTTCGTGAAGCAAATAAATCCACTTGACATCGCAAAAGAGCAAATGCAAGAAAAATGGCAGAATCTGTCAAAACCAGAACAGTCTATAAAGACGATTTTCTTTCGAGGCACTTACATTCTCAGACCGAAAATCTTAAAGAACAAAAAAGTTTTGGAATTATCCGAGGAATAAGCATGAGAAATTTCAGGTCATTCTTATTTTTCTATGATTTATACGATTTTTTACGATGGACAACAGAAATCTGTTTCCCGCGCAGAAATCCGAAAACAACCTCCAACTCTCGTCAGAAACCTTACTGGGCACTACTAAAACATGAAAAGAAAGATACAAAGGAGTTTCTACAGAAGTATACAACCCCTTGAATCAAAGAAAACAGAGAAAAACAAAGCAAAAATAAAGCCATGGGTTATCTCCCAAGAAGTGCTTTTCTTTGAAGCCTTTTAGTTATGCATGATAATTTCAGAAGATGCTCACATGAGAAATATTAAATGAAGCAAAAGAGAGAATAAAGAAGCAAACATAAAACAAATTTAAGTCCAACCCACTTCCTATGAAAAATAATCTTGTAGAAAAACAAGTCAATAAAGCACAAAGTGGCTAGCATAGGAAGACAAAATAAGTGCAAATTCAGAACATTCAATATAAAGAGGGGAAACTTGATATTTTTTGAGATGCATAAGACTATGTTTCCCTCTCTTATAAGAAATTTTAGTAGCATCATGAATAAAATTAACAATTTAACTATCACATAAAACATTCTTATCATGATCCACATGCATAAAAGAATTAATACTCTCCACATAAGCAAAGTCCTTCTCATTAATAGTAGTGGGAGAAAATTCGACAAAATAACTATCATTATTATTCTCATCACCATAAACATCAAATATAGGATGCATATTGTAATCATAAATAATTTTCTCCTCAATAGTAGGTGGACTGAAAATAACATATTCATCATTGTAATCATCATATATTGGATGCAAAGTATCATCAAAGAAAAATTCCACCTCGAGACTTGGGGGACTAAAAATATCATATTCATCAAAACTAGCTTCCCCAAGCTTAGAATTTTCCATAGCATTAGCAATAATGGTGTTCAAAGAATTTATGCTAATAACATTGCTACTAGTATGCAAAGAAATCTCCAATGGTTTTTTAATTTTCTCTTCAATCACTTCATGTCCTAACTCAAGATAAAGATTATAAAGCTCTCTCATATTTTTGTTGTTTTCCATTAAGACTAACTAGTAAAAATAAAAATAAGGAACAAGTAAAAATAAACCTAACTAGTGAAAACAAGAAACAAAAAGATATAATTGCAGAATCTAAAGGAAATAACTTCGAGCACTCAGAGAGGATGTGAGTACCTTTTACCTTACCTCCCCGGCAACGGTGGCAGAAAAGAGCTTGATGTCTATGCACGCTTCAATTCTTGTAGACAGTGTCGGGCCTCCAAGTGCATAGGTTTGTAGAACTGCAGCAAGTTTCCCTTAAGTGGATTACCAAGGTTTATCGAACTCAGGGAGGAGAGGTCAAAGGTATCCCTCTCAAGCAACCCTGCAATTACGATACAAGAAGTCTCTTGTGTCCCCAACACACCTAATACAATTGTCAGTTGTATAGGTGCACTAGTTCGGCGAAGAGAGAGTAAAATACAAGTGATATGGATGATTATAAGTAGTAATTGCAATCTGAAATAAAAATGGCAGCAAGCAAACATGTAGCAGAACTGAATGTAAACAGTGTTTCAATGCTTAGAAACAAGGCCTAGGGATCCTACTTTCACTAGTGGACACTCTCAACAATGATAACATAATGGAATACATAAATATCTCTCTTCACTACACTATTCCGAACCACTCTCCGGTTGAATAACAAACACCAATTCATTGCGTAGGGCTGCAAAAAGCACTCCTCAAATTCGCATTCCCATGTCTCGTTAACCCCACGCTGTCACTATGAGCGCCCTAGAAGTTACTAGAAAAACACCACAATTTCATTGGTTCATCTCCAACACAAGATATAAATATCATGCTAAACCACACTGTGCACACACTGTCCCCATTACACCGTGATCAAAGTGTTTACGGAGATCTCATAACAAAACCACATGAGTAGCATAACAGATGAAGAGTAACATCTACTAATTCAATTAGATTACAAAGCTAATGATCACATAAAGATCACAGCATGGGGGGAAGAGATGAAACACATAGCTACCAGTAGAGCCCTCAGCCCCAGGGGAGAACTACTCCCTCCTCATCATAGGAGAGAGAAACGGCGATGAAGATGGCAGTGGAGTCGATGGAGATGGCTCCGGGGGCACTTCCCCGTCCAGGCAGGGTGCCGGAACAGAGATTTATGTCCCCCGAAACTTGTCGGCGGTGGCGGCGGAGCTACGGATGTTTTTGGTGCAAAAGGCCGATTCATTTAGGGTTTATGCATCGGGGGCATATATAGGCGAAAGGGTGATGCCGGGGGTGGCCAGGGGGCCCACACCACCTGGTCGCGCGGCCAGGGGGACCCACGCCCCCTATGGTGTGGCCACCCTGTGGACCCCCTCCGGGTCTCTTCGGGACTTCCTTGACTCTCCAAGACATCTAAGACTTCTGCCTTTTGAATCGTCCAATTCCGAGAATATTTCCAGAACAACTTTTCTGAAACTAAAAACAACAGAAAATAGGAACTGGCTCTGTGGCATCTTGTCAATAGGTTAGTCCCGGGAAATCGATAAAAAGGACATAAAGTGTAAGGAAAACATGTGGGAAACAACATGAAAACAACATGGAACATCAGAAATTAAGGATACGTTCATGACGTATTAGTGGTCTTCACACACTGGAGCCCGCGCGGCTCCTTTTCATCTTTGCAGATTCTTCAGTGGCGGAGGTACCGATGGTTCCGGCGGAGGTTCTGCCCACCGGTGCTACCGGTGGGTTCCGCTGTGGCCTCCGTTGTGATTCACCCGAACACGATTTTGGCGGACCCTGCACCAGTAGCTCCACCGGTACCAAACCCCCACCTGCAGCTCAGTTGAACAGGCGGAGGTACCGGTGGGAACACCAGAAGTTCCACCCACCGGTACTACCGGTGGCCTCCTCCCTGGACTTTGTCGTGAACCACATGAAAGGGGTTTTCGCGGAGGTACCACTCGTACCTCCACCGGAGCCTCCCACCTGGGAATGTGCTGAGAAACAGCAGGGGGTGGAGGTACCGGTGGTTTCACCGGAGCCTCCGCTGCCTGTAGAAACAGTTTCCCAACTTTGTCTTTTTGAGCTCTTTCCTTTAGGATAAATATTGTAAGCCTTTGAGAATGTTTATTGGGAGTATTTTGGCATTTTGATAACTATCAAACAACCCTGCACATGCTCAAAATAGTGATTAGTCCTTTAGTTATGTTGCCATCAATTATCAAAACAGAAGATGATCTTTCATTCTCCCCCTTTTTGGTAATTGATGACAACACAACCATTTGCATCGCTAGTTCACAATCAACATGGACGGAGCTCCCTCTAGAGATATGCTCCCTTCATGTTGAATGAGCTAGACAGGAGAGATAGGATGATAATGAGCAAACTTGCTAAACACAAATATTAGGGAACCCATAAATAAGATAGAATTAAAGCACTAGGTTCACATGTCTTACACCATGCATAACGAGGTTCACACAATACGAATAATAAACATACGAAGTCCACAAATAACCAACTCTCTCAAGCAAAACGAAAGCATGGTTTGAGAGAGAAAAACCCATGCAAAAGGGTGGAGGAGGAGAAAGATCCCCGGAGATGTCCAAGGCGAGGAGAAGGCCTCCCGACGGTGGAGGGCTCGTCCCGGCGGCAAAGAAGACGGGGGCGGCGGCGGTTGTGAGGAGGATGGGGTGGGGCGAGTGGGGGGAAATGAGATATATTCTCTTCTTGCCCCGCTTGTCTGGGTTATCCCCTCAGAACCGCAACGAGCGGAGGCTCGGGTGGTTTCACGAGAGGTTCCGCTCCCTGCCCATGCGGTGTGGCGCGATACAGAACCGTTGGGCGAGATTTTCGCCCCAGTGGTAGTACCGGTGGGTACCGGCGGACAGTCGCGGCGGAGGCTCCGGTGGTTTCACCAGAGGTTCCGCTCGACCCAGTTTCAGCGCGCCAGGATTAGAAAAACAATAGCATTATGATTGAAATGAGCTTTTGGGGAAAGGAATCTAGGGTTGGATAGTTGTAACTTTCATACGAGATGCATTACTTGATGCGATTTTGCAAGATCCAAACAAGAAAAAAGCCGAACTCGCACAAGTGCCAAGTGGGGAAAGTAGTATGCGCTTGAAAGAGCCAAAATAAAATCAACTTCTTGAGTACGAGGTTGGTAGTCGTGGCCACCATGTTTGAGTGTGTACTTTGGCACCGCGAAGATGTATCTTGGGTCCAAGAGTACTACTAGCAATTGAGCACAATAAGTCACAAAATGACTAGATATGCAATGAAGAATTTATTTCCGCATAATAAGAGGAGGGTACACTCATGAGTTGAGTGACGCTCCCCATATGTCCATGCCTACATCCAAACCTAATAACACATATAGTGAAGGTACTTATGCAAGGTTTCAAGTGAAGTTGGATGAATCTATGACATTTAGTTCATTCCTCAAAGCTCGAAATCTTGATTCATCAAGGGACTTCGTGAAGATATCCACAAGTTGATCCTTGGTTGATACATATGAGAGAACCCTTCTCAACATGATCCCGAATAAAATGATGACGGATCTCAATGTGCTTCGTCTTTGAGTGAAGAACGGGGTTGTAGGTGATCTTGATAGCACTCTCATTGTCACAAAGAACAGGCACCTTGTCAAAATGAATACCATAATCCTTCAAAGTTTGCCCCATCCAAAGAAATTGGGCATAACAACTTGCCACAGAAATGTACTCGGCCTCGGTGGTGGAGAGAAAAATGCAATTTTGCTTCTTTGAAGACCAACACACCAAGGAGCGACCAAGGAATTGGAAACCCCGGATGTAGACTTCCTATCCGTCTTCTCTCCCGCATAATCCGCATCCGAATACCCAATGAGCTGAAAACTTGAACCCTTGGGATACCAAAGACCAAAATTTGGGGTATGAACTAAATATCGAAAGATTCGTTTGACCGCTTCCAAATGACTTTGCCTCGGAGAGGCTTGAAACCTTGCACATTTACCTAGGCTATACATGATATCCGGTCTAGATGCACAAAGGTAAAGCAAAGAGCCAATCGTCGAATGGTATACCTTTTGACCTACATATTTACCATTAAGGTCGGGTTTCAAGTAAAGGGTTTTGGACATGGGAGTCTTCATAGGCTTGGCATCATGCATATTGAATCTCTTGAGCATGTCTTGAGTTTACTTGGCTTGTTTGATGAAGGTTCCTTCATGATATTGATTCACTTCAAAGCCAAGGAAGCACTCCAATTCTCCCATCATAGACATCTCAAACCTATTGGTCATAAGCTTGCAAAACTCTTCATTGAATGAAGTGTTAGTGGACCCAAAAATGATGTCATCCACATAAAGTTGGCATATGAACAAGTCACCTCCAACCGTCTTGGTAAAGAGTGTGGGATCGATTAAACCAACATTAAACCCACGATCCACTAGAAACTCTTTAAGGTGCTCGTACCACGCACGTGGAGCTTGTTTAAGTCAATAGAGCGCATTATCGAGTTTGTAGACATAATCGGGGTGGTTGGGATCCTCGAAACCCGGAGGTTGCTTGACATATACTAACTCTTAAATGGGATCATTCAGGAAAGCACTCTTAACATCCATTTGTTGTAGCTTGAAATTATGATGAGATGCATAAGAAAGTAAGATGCGAATAGATTCAAGACGAGCTACAGGGGCAAAGGTTTCACAAAAATCAACACCTTCGACTTGAGAAAACCCTTGGGCCACCAATCTCGCCTTGTTGCGGATGATGATACCATCTTTGTCTTGCTTGTTCTTGAACACCCATTTGGTGCTAATAACATTCTTGCAATCCTTGGGTCTTGGCACTAACTTCCAAACCTTGTTGTGCTCGAAGTTGTTGAGTTCATCATGCATGGCTTCAAGCCAATCTTGATCTTCGAGAGCTTCATACACCTTCTTGGGATCAATGAAAGAGACAAAAGCATGAGCCTTGCTAAAAACCGCCAATTGCTTCCTAGTGACAACCCTTCCACGAACTTGCCCAAGTATCTTGTCCTCCGTGTGACCCACGCGTTAAAGATTCTCTAGCCTTCTCTTTGCTCTACGAGCTAGTATATCCTCCAAAGATTCCTTGGATATTGCTTGAGAATCACCTTCTTCATCGGAGACATGTCCATCTTCATCTTGGCCTTGATCATCAATGGGTGAAGGATCACCACTAGGTTGAGCTCTCTCAACAATGATGGGACTTTGATCATGACTTTGATGAGTAGCTTGGCCTTGATCACTTGTTTGACCTTGATCATTATCTTGGCCTTGATCACTTGCTTGACCTTGATCATTAGCTTGAGGGCTTGGTGCATCTTGTTGGGTAGCTTGTGTATCAATGGGTGTAGTCAATGGCTCCACTTGAGTGGGGCATAGTCCTTCTCCCTCCGTCATCCGGTAACCCTCAATGGGAATTATTTGACCTATCCCCATTCTTCTTATGACGATGGGAGGAATTGCATCTCCTACAACACCATGATCTATACGCCCCCTTTGGAGCTGTCGATTAGTCATATCGGAAATTCCCTCGGATGATCCGGTATGGTTTCGAGTAAGAGAACGAAATAGGCGCTGGTAACTTCATTGGCTAACAGGGGCAAGATTTACCCAGTTTCGGGGGCCTCGTAGAGGTAAAACCCTTACTCCTGCTCTTCTGATCTGTATTATGAGTAGATCGATTACAAAGGTGGGTGCGCAAGCTAAGAGATAGATCTCGAGCTATGGCTATGGTGGTGGAAAATAGATTCGATCCCCCCTCGATGGTTCTCCCAGCATTTTTATGGGTGGCTGGGTCTCAAATCATACTGGAGGGGGTTACAAACCCTAGCTCTAAGGTGGTGGAGACTTTCCATCTTGACCCGCAAGTTTTGCGAGTGGGCTTCTGATGTCTACGCACGCTTCTATTCTTGTAGACAGTGTTGGGCCTCCAAGTGCAGAGGTTTGTAGAACAGCAACAAGTTTCCCTTAAGTGGATCACCCAAGGTTTATCGAACTCAGGGAGGTAGAGGTCAAAGATATCCCTCTCAAGCAACCCTGCAATTAAGACACAAGAAGTCTCTTGTGTCCCCAACACACCCAATATACTTGTAAGGTATATAGGTGCACTAGTTCGGCGAAGAGAGAGTAAAATGCAAGTAATATGGATGATAATAAGTGATAATAGCAATCTGAAATAAAAATGGCAGCAAGCAAACATGTAGCAGAACAGGCGGAAACCGGTGTTTCAATGCTTGTAAATAATGCCTAGGGCTCCTACTTTCACTAGTGTACACCCTCAACAATTAAAACATAATTGAATGCATAAATATCATTTCTTCACTATGCTACTCCGAACCACTCTCCGGCCGAATAACAACACCAATCCATGCGTAGGGCTTTAATAGCACTCCTCGGAGTAAGCACTTTCCCAACCAAGTAACCCCCATGCTATCACCATGGGACCCAGATGGTTCCACGCAAACACCACAATTTCATAGGTTTATCCAACACAAAATATAAATATAATGCTAAACCACACGGTGCACACACCGTCACCTTTACACCGAGATCAATGTGTTTACGGAGATAACAAAACCACTTGAGTAGCATAACAGATGAAGATCACATGTACATATTCAACTAGATTACAAAGCTCATGATCACATAAAGATCACACCATGGGAGAGACATATGAACCACATAGCTACCGGTAGAGCCCTCAGCCTCGGGGGAGAACTACTCCCTCCTCATCATAGGAGACAGAAACGACGATGGAGATGGCGGTGGAGTCGATGGAGATGGCTTCCGGGGGCACTTCCCCATCCCGACAGGGTGCCGGAACAAAGATTTGTCCCCCGAAACTTGTCGGCGGCAGCGGCGGCGGAGCTACGGATGTATTTTGTGGAAAAGGTCGATTGTTTTAGGGTTTATGCCTCAAGGAGTATATATGGGCGAAAGGGAGATGCCGGGGGTGTCCAGGGGGCCCACACCCTTAGGTGGCGTGGCCAGGGGACCCGCGCCACCCCATGGTGTGGCCACCTGTGGCCCCCTCTGGGGCTCTTCGGGACTTTTGGCTTTCGATTTTTTCAATTCCGAGAATATTTCCAGAACAACTTTTCTGAAACTAAAAACAGCAGAAAACAGGGAACTGGCTATGTGGCATCTTGTTAATAGGTTAGTCCCGGAAAACGTAAGAAAATGTAGGAAAACATACAGAAAACATGTAGCAATTGGCATAATATCAACATGGAACATCAGAAATTATAGATACGTTAGAGACGTATCAAGCATCCCCAAGCTTAGTTCCTACTCGTCCTCGAGTAGGTAAACGATAAAACAAAATAATTTCTGAGGTGACATGCTACCACACAATCTTGATCATAATATGTAAAGTAGAACATGTAAACTAGGATCAAATGAACTAAAGTTGTGATCTATATTTGATATCAACAAGTAATGCATAAACAAATAAGAAGAAAGAAGCAAAACTTTTAATGAATCAATACTAAAAGACTATCAAATGTGCAAAGTTTATTAGAGATGATTTAAGCTTTCAAGAACACCAATATTATGCATGTCAGACGATCTTCACAACCCCTGTTAGGATCAAGTCAAGCTTTCCACACGATGCAATGCTTGAATCTTAAACTATTTGCGCACTAAAAACAAGAAAGTGTTCTGCGTTGGTCCCTGGTACCAGGATGTTATGGCAAATAGAACATTATGGGGGTTTGGAAGGTCAATGGAAGAAAGGCTTACAAAGTTAAAAGTGGTCATTAGACAAGAGAAAGTCTTACAACCGAAGCTATGCAAGGAGTAGGGATTGCCACACAGCGGATTCACATAGAGATATAAGTGTATGGAAGCTCTCCAATGGAACTAGTGGGGGTGCATCCAAATTTCTTGCTCGCGAAGACCTAGATATCATTTGAGGAGGCTCATCATTGGAATATACAAGCCAAGTTCTATAATGTAAAGTCCCCCCCCACATAGTTATGAATGAATGATAATATGAAAACTCTCTCCAAACTGAAGTATTGGTGCTAAATATGAAGCACAAGTGTGGTATATAAAGGATAGTGATGCGCCCCCTCTCTCTTTATTCTCTCTTTGGCCCCCCTTTTTTTTCCTTTTGGGGTTTTTCATTTTTTTATTTTATATATCCTCACCGGTAGGGGAAACATCCTATATTAAAATGAATCATCCCACTTTTAGTACTCATAACTCACAATGAAATATCTCTGATGTATCCAACTGCATGCTCCTGCCAGTGTAACAGTATGCATAAATAACCATGAAGCTCATCATCAAGTAACATAATGGAGGTGGATGTTGTGCATCAATATATCTCGGAATGGCTATGGAAATGCCATGATAGGTAGGTATGGTGATTGTTTTGAGGAATAATATATGTTCTTATGTGTAGGAGAACAAAGTCCTCCCACGGGATTTGGACGCACTGGCGAAGTTTGCACCAACTCTCAATGTGATAAAGGGCAATGCACAGTACCGAAGAGGCTAGCAAATATGGATGGTGGAAGTGCCAGGAACCGCAACATAGACTCACGAGTTAAAGGTTGCAGCAAGAAAATCATCTTACAAGGCACAATTTAATCACTCCAAGAGGGTCTGTGGCAGTGACAAGTCACTGTTAGCTACCCGACCGTAGCGCGTAACAAAAAGCCGATCAGAAATGTACCACTCGTAGCAATCATATACCATTGTTTCTATCAGCTGGTAATTTAAGTGTGGCACAGCTTCAATTTTCTTAGACCAACCATCAAAAGTTTATAATTAAGCAAATTAATATCTCAAAACAACAACAATGATTCAAGTGAAGCAGTTTAGTGATCTACAAGACCATGCAAATTTTTACACTATACCAACTACCACATAAGCATTTCTATTCTCAACCAAGAACATATATATGACAACCACCTAACTACAAAAGCTAACAGCTCTAAACAAGAGATGAATGAAAGCAAAGGCTAAACGCGGTACTAGCAAAAAGTGAACACTCACAGAGCAATAAGAATGAAAACTAGAGTGTTCTAAGCAATAAAACGGAGCGTGTGTCTCTCCCACAAAAGTATGATAAGATCCAACCATAAACTACAGAAAAGAAAACTAAACAAACTGAAAGTAAAAATAAAAGACGCTCCAAGTAAAGCACATAAGATGCGACCGAATAAAAATATAGTTTCACTAGAAGTGACCTGATAATTTGTCGATGAAGAAGGGGATGACTTGGGAATCACCAAGCTTAGACGCTTGATTCTTCTTGAAATTTTCTGGGATGTACCACCGGGGCATCCCCAAGCTTAGGCTTTTCACTCTTCTTGATCACATCATATAATCCTCTTCTCTTGACCCTTGAAAACTTCCTTCACACCAAACTTCTCACAATCTTCATTAGCAACGTTAGTGCAATCGAAATAATAAATTCACATGGTTCAGTTTCAACACAAGCCTAACACTCATACACACATTAGATACTGTCACAACTTCTTTTAAAATATTTTTCTCAAAAGAACACCCAAAAGAAAGAGATTAAGATGCAAATGCAATTATTGGCAGAAATTCGTCAAAACTGGACTGCAGGTAAAGATGATTTTTTTAGAAAATCCTATGTTGCTCAAATTAAAACGTGGTCAACTAAGAAAAGTTGCAGAATTATCTGAGGAATAATCACAAAAAAATTCAGATCATTCTGATCTTCCAGGATTTTATACGATGTTTTACAGTGGACAGAAGAAATCTGTTTTCTGCGCAGAAATCCGAAAACCAACTCCAACTTTCGTCAGAAACTTTACTTGGCACTACGAAAACATGAAAATAAAGATACAAAGGAGTTCCTACAGAAGTATACAACCCCTTGACTCAAAGAAAACAGATAAAAACAAAGCAAAAAAAAAACATGGGTTATCTCCCAAGAAGTGTTTTTCTTTAGAGCCTTTTAGCTAGGCATGATAATTTGAGAAGATGCTCACATAAGAATAAGAGTTAAAGAACAATAAGAGAGCATCAAGAAGCAAATATAAAACACATTTAAGACTAACCCACTTCCTATGAAAAAGGAATCTTGTAGAAAAACAAGTCAACGAAGCACAAAGTGACTAGCATAGGAAGACAAAATAAGTGCAACTTCAAAAATTTCAACATAAAGAGGGGAAACTCAATATTGTTGAGATGCATAAAACCATGTTTCCCTCTCTCATAATAACTTTCATTAGCATAATGAATAAAATTAACAATATAACTATCACATAAAACATTCTTATCATGAGCCACATGCATAAAAGAATTAATATTCTCCACATAAGCATAGTCATTCTTATTAATAGCAGTGGGAGCAAATTCAACAAAATAGCTATCATTATTATTCTCATCACCATAATCATCAAATATAGGAGGCATAGTATCATCAAATAAATTTTCTCATCAATAGTAGGTGGACTGAAACTATCATATTTATCAATGCAATCATCATAAAGAACTCCAACATGATAGACAAGTTGTATATTAGGGAGATGGTTTTGGGTAATCCCTCCATAACTATGACAAGTTTCATAAGGATAGTTGTAATCATATACTATCTTATATCATCTTTTATAATAGTTATCAAATACTGGAGGCATAGTATCATCATAAGCAATATCATCATTTTTACTAGAAAGAGATGTATCAAGCATATAATCATCAGTAGCAAAAGGATTTTCAAACACATCATCCACAAGCTCAGAGCTTTCTTTATCATCATTGGAAGGAACATGGATGGTACTAATAGTACAAAACTATCATCATTTTGAGAATTGGTACCAAAGAGATTTTCAATATCAAAAGTAGTGTGTTTCTCCCAATCATGGTCACTTTCATAAATAACAGGCATAGGAAAATCATCGAGTTTAGACCCATCAGCAAAATCTGTAATATGAGCAACATGCTTAGGGAGAGATACCGTTACGTCTCTCTTTTTACTCCCCTTCTTCTTCTTCTTCTTCTTCTTCTTCTTCTTCTTCTTCTTCTTCTTACTCTCTGTAGGAGGGAGAGGCTTGAAAGGAAGCTTCTCCACATACCTTGTTATATTGTCAGAAACAATAGAACAAACCTTGGAGGATTCCTCCTCTTCATTAATAAGATGAAAACAAATACTAGCCCTGTCATATTTTGGTAAAGTGTCCTATTTTAGAATATTTTGTATGTAAGTATCTGCATGGCAATTTTCAACACAGTAAAGATGGCATTCATGCAAGACACTATTCATATCAAAAGCACTCATATCAATCAAAGAAGTTTTTCTTAATAACTCTTCACACCCCAAAAATAATTTAAGTTCATCATGCTCATTACGGGTGATCATGTCATCACAATACAAACTAGCAGTACTCATAGGATTTGAAAGTCTACTATCATGACTTGAGCATTGAAAATTAAAATGACCCACTTTGCAGCAAAGTTCACAAATAAAAGGATAGAGGGCACAAACTTTTTCACCAAGTTCATTTAGAGCCCTATCCCACTTTCTAGTTTTTTCATTCCTATGATGGATACAATATTGTTCTTCGATTTGATTCTTTTCACAAGGTCTAAGTGCTCCACATAAATTAACATGCTTATAAGAAATAGTACTTTCAGAAGTTTGAGCATGTCCATTGCAATCATTAATAACAGTTTCATTTTTCATGCAAGTGTCTTTAAAAGTTTCATGATATATGTCCCCATTTTATTTAGGAACATTAATATAAGAAGCAAAGGATCTATACCAACCAATAATCATTTGAGGATCAAGACCATATTTAGCACTAAGCTCTTGAAAATCAGCAGTTTCAGCGAAAGACTTAATGCAATCATACTCATAGTTTATACCTGATTCTTTACCTTTGTCATTATTCCAACCTTCACTATTGGTTTCAATTGTTTCAAGAAAATCCCATTTATATTCAACCTTCTTACTTGAGAAAGAACCCTCTGAACATGCATCTAGATAATCCCTGTAATGTCCTGAAAGCCTTGCATAAAAATTAGTAACAATTATTTCCTTAGGAAGCTCATGGTTAGGACATTTAAGTATTAATGTTTTAAGTCTTTCCCAAGCTTGAGCAATGCTTTCTCCATCATGAGGCCAAAAATTATAAATGTAATTCCTATCTAAATACAGTTCATAAGAAGAATAAAATTTAGGATGAAATAGAGATTCGAGATCCTTCCACTCCAAATGATGAGGATCATCTAGAAGCTCATGTCACTCCCTTGCTTTGTCCTTAAGAGACAAAGAGAATAACCTCTTCTTAACTTGGTCCATTGAAATACCTGCACACTTGAACAACCCGCATAATTCATGTATAAAGAGTAAATGATCACGAGGATGGACAGTTCCATCTCCAAGATAACGGTTATCCATGAGAAGTTCAACAATTTTCTTGGGTATTTTAGAAGGAGTGCTTTCAGTAGGAGGATAAAAAATATCACAAGCATCATTAGATTTATCACATATGGGAGATAAAGTATCATCCGAGAAAATTTTCTCCTCTAAAGCTGGGGAAATAAAAAGTTTATAGAAACTAGCTTCCCCAAGCTTAGACTTTTCCATAGTACTAGAAATAATGGTATCCAAATAATTAATGCCAATAACATTGCTACTAGAATGCAAATAAAGCTCTCTCATATTTTTGTTGTCTTCCATTAAGACTAACTAGTAAAAATAAAAACAAGCAACAAGTAAAAATAAGCCTAACTAGTGAAAACAAGAAACAAAAAGATATAATTGCAGAATCTAAAGGAAATAACTTCGAGCACTCACACCCGAGGATGTGAGTACCTTTTACCTTACCTCCCCGGCAACGACGCCAGAAAAGAGATTGATGTCTACGCACGCTTCTATTCTTGTAGACAGTGTTGGGTCTCCAAGTGCAGAGGTTTGTAGAATAGCAGCAAGTTTCCCTTAAGTGGATCACCCAAGGTTTATCGAACTCATGGAGGTAGAGGTCAAATATATCCCCTCAAGCAACCCTGCAATTAAGATACAAGAAGTCTCTTGTGTCCCCAACACACCCAATATACTTTTCAGGTATATAGGTGCACTAGTTTGGCGAACAGAGAGTAAAATGCAAGTAATATGGATGATAATGAGTGATAATAGAAATCTGAAATAAAAATGGCAGCAAGCAAACATGTAGCAGAATAGGCGGAAAACGGTGTTTCAATGCTTGGAAATAAGGCCTAGGGCTCCTACTTTCACTAGTGGACACTCTCAACAATGAAAACATAATTGAATGCATAAATATCATTTCTTCACTATGCTACTCCGAACCACTCTCCGGTCGAATAACAACACCAATCCATGTGTAAGGCTTTAACAACACTCCTGAGAGTAAGAACTTTCCCAACCAAGTAACCCCCATTCTATCACCATGGGACCCAGATGGTTCCATGCAAACACCACAATTTCATAGGGTTATCCAACACAAAATATAAATATAATGCTAAAACACATGGTGAACACACTGTCACCTTTACACCCTGATCAATGTGTTTACGGAGATAACAAAACCACTTGAGTAGCATAACAGATGAAGATCACATCTACATATTCAACTAGATTACAAAGCTCATGATCACATAAAGATCACACCATGGGAGCGACAGATGAACCACATAGCTACCGGTAGAGCCCTCAGCCTCGGGGGAGAACTACTCATTCCTCATCATAGGAGACAGCAACGGCGATGGAGATGGCGGTGGAGTCGATGGAGATGGCTTCCGGGGGCACTTCCCCGTCCCGGCAGGGTGCCAGAACAAAGATCTGTCCCCCGAAACTTGTCGGCGGTGGCGGCGGCGGCGGATCTACGGATGTATTTTGTGGAAAAGGTCGATTGTTTTAGGGTTTATGCCTCGGGGAGTATATATGGGCGAAAGGGCAATGCCGGGGGGTGGCCAGGGGCCCACACCCCTAGGTGGCGTGGTCAGGGGGAGACCCGCGCCACCCCATGGTGTGGCCACCTTGTGGCCCCCCTCCGGGGCTCTTCGGGACTTTTGGAAGCTTCCGAGACTTTGAAGACTTCTGGCTTTCGAATTTTCCAATTCCAAGAATATTTCCAGAACAACTTTTCTGAAACTAAAAACAGCAGAAAACAAGGAACTGGCTCTGTGGCATCTTGTTAATAGGTTAGTCCCGGAAAATGTAAGAAAACGTAGGAAAACATACGGAAAACATGTAGCAATTGTCATAATATCAACATGGAACATCAGAAATTATAGATACGTTAGCGACGTATCAGCTTCCACTGGGCCTTCTAGAACTGCGGGGTGGCGCCTTGCGTTGGGCTTTATTCTTGGGCCTTGGACCAGGTAGGCCCACTCGATAGGTCCTGGAGTCATCCCCACGTCAGGAGCCGTTATCTTCATCAAACACCACGTCTATAGTTTTTCAACTTGTCCAGTGGACTTGTTGTAGACTCTATAGGCGTGAGCATTTGTGGCATAGACAACAAAGATACCCTCATAAGATTTGGTCTCAAACTTTGACAAACGTTTACCTTTCTTGCGAATGAAGCACTTGCAACCGAAGATCTTGAAGTAAGATACGTCCGGTTTCTTGCCCGTGATAATCTCATAGGGAGTATTGTTCAAGATCTTGCGGAGATATAACCGGTTGGTAGCATGACATGCGGTGGAGACGGCTTTGTCCCAAAATTTATAAGGAGAAGAGAACTTCGCAATCAGTGTTCTAGCCGCATCCATCAAAGTTCGGTTCTTTCTTTCTGCAACACCATTTTTTGAGGGGTATAGGGAGTGGAATATTGATGATCAATGCCCTCTTCACTAATAAAACCCTCAACGGTATAGTTCTTGAACTCCGAGTCATTATCACTCCGGATGCCCAATATGGAAGCATTGTGTTGGCGCTCAACTAGAGTGATGAACTCGATGACTCTCTTTTGAGTCTCACTCTTCCTCTTGAAGAAATACACCCAACAATATCTTGAATAATCATCCACTATCACCAAGCAATACTTCTTTCCTCCGAGACTATCATAAGATAGTGGACCAAAGAGATCGAAGTGAATGAGCTCGAGAATTCTTGTGGTGGAGATATTGGTCTTGGTTGGGTGAAGTTCCCCATGTTGCTTTCCAAAGGAGCAAGATCTACACACACAATCTTTAGAAAAATTAGATTGCCACTTTGAAGGTCATGCAACATCCTTATATTGGTGTGGGCTAACGGGAGGTGCCAAATCAAACCCACATCAACTTTAGCCATTAGGCATGTCGCGGCACACGTGTCTCCTTTAGAGAAGTCCACTACATACATGCCATTCTCGACAAACCCAACAAAGGCTACTTTAAGAGTTGTTTCCCAAGTGACAATCACATTATCTTTATTAAAGAAAGAGGTAAAGCCACAATTTGCAAGTTGGAGAACAGACATCAAGTTATAACCAAGGGACTCAACAAGGAGAACATTCTCAATTGATAAATCATTTGAGATAGCCACCTTGCCTCGTACCAATACCTTAGGTTCGTAATTTTCACCAATAGTGACGCAATTGAGATGAGGTGATGGAGGTTCAAGATTACTCATTGCGTCATTTCTTTAGGTCATATGTTGGGATGCACCACTATCCACCGTCCATCTACCCGACCCGGAAGCACTTCACTACAAGAGATCAATTTCTGATTTAGGTACCCATCCTTCAATGGGTCCTATTTTTTTAGTAACAAGGGTCTTAGGAACCCAAATAGTCCAATGATAATCATCACCATAAGAAGTACCAACATATTTAGCATAAACATGACCATCTCTAGATTTCATGAGAACATAAGAGGGGTTATATTTTCCGGCAAAGTCATTGTGAGTGATGCTCACCCTAGAGGTATCACCACCCACCATGGCGTTGGTCTTTTTATCCTTGGTCACCTCTCCCTCTTTCACAAAGACAACATTACGAGAGGAAGAGGTGACATTCTTGGTTTTATTCTTTGACATGGAAACAAAGCCAAGCCCTTCCTTCCCTTTCTTAGATCCTTGAGAGCTTATGGCATCATTGAGAATTTTCTCTCTTCCTACAATGTTAGTAGTAGTACAAGAGGTAGGCATGATAACAATGCTATTAGAGGAAGGTATCACTTTCTTATTAGATTGTTGAGCTAGAAGCTTATTCCGAGACGTGGTGAGTTTGTCATGAATTTCTTTAAGAGACGTGAACTCCTTTTATAGTTTTTCATGATGCTCAACAAGTTTCTCATGAGCCATTCCTAGCTTCAAATCCTCTTCTTCAAAGGTTTTAAGTAGAGCAAGATATTTTTCATTATCCTTCCTAAGTTTGGAGACACTAATGGCGTATGTCTCCTCTAGACTAGATAGTCTCTCTTCAAGACAGGCTCTCATGGATCTCTCTTTCTCAAGAGCTTCTACAAGCTCCTTGTCAATGTTCTCATGGCCACCACCATAACTTTCCAAAGTCATGATGGTCTCTTCCTTCTCATCTATAAGAGAGTTAGCATCATCAAGTTTCCTCAAAAGGGCTTTTACCTTTTCTTTGGTTTAACCTTCAAGACTACATAACCAAGAGCCTAGATTCTTGGCCTCCTCCTCATCATCAACAATGTTTTCAACACAATCCAATAATGAGGGAGAACTAGTAGCAATAGGCTTGGAGGTGGAAGATATTACCGCGGTGGCTTTTGCCATGAGACATGTAGGTCGGATCAATGCCTTCTCATTGGGGGATTCAAATAGAGAGACCGATGAAGAGGAAGACATAGCTATCACGACATGGGCCACACCTACGACTTCATCTTCTCCTTCATCTCCGGAGTAGTATGTTTCCAATGTGAGTCCTTCTTGAACATATAGAGCCCTTGGGACTCTTCTAGCAAGGTTCTTGTTTTGTGGATCTTTGTTCTTGTCCTTGCGAACAAGCTTGCATTCATTCTCTTCTCATGGCTCAAAAGGACATTCCTTGACGAAGTGGTTTGCGCTTCCACAATTGTAGCACGTCCTTGGCCGCTTTCCCTTCTTCTTGTAGACCTTGTTTCTCGAGGGTCTAGGAGCACCGGACTTGTGAGCCTCCCATCTCTTCCAATATCCGTGCATGGCAAGAGCAATACACTTACGAGCACCCTTGTATGTGTCTTCATAGTCCTCTTCATCCTCATCATCCTCATCAACTTCTTCTATCCGAGCAATCGCCTTAGACTTCAAGGCGAGGTTGGGTGACTTCCCAATTCCTCTTGAGAGAGCGAGAGCATCATCTGCACTCTTGTGAGATAGGGATATGGCTATGAACTCGCTAAGAACACCAATGGAGTTGAGTGAGTTGTAATCCGATCTTGTTCGGATGCTAGTGGATAGGTTCTTCTCAAAAGGAGTTATGGCCTTGACAAACTTCCTCTTGATCCACTCATCGGAGATTTCCTCTTTTCCAAAGTCCCTCAATTGGTTTCCAAGGGTGACAACTCTTCTATATAGCTCCTCGGGACTTTCATCTTCAAGCATGACGAAGTTCTCGGACTTGTCAGGTGCCACATCATACTTGGAGGATTGGATTCTAGCATTTCCTTGAAACAAGGTGTAAAATTTATCCCAAGCCTCCTTGGCGGTCTTGATACCACGGATGTGTTCAAGATGTTCTCTTGGGAGAGCCTTTTGGATAGTAACAAGAGCGGTCTTGTTGAGTTGAAATTCAATATCCTCTCTTGGAGTCAAGTTGCTTGCATCATGAGGGTGGAATCCATGGATAACACTTCTCCACAAGGCGGTGCAAGATCCTGAAATATGAGACTCCATATCGAACTTCCAAGAATAGAATTCGTTATTGTTAAGCATGGGAGGAAGTCCGACGTTTATAATGTGTGGCATAGTAGCAATGGGATGAATAGTCATAATTGTCAGGCGGTGGAACTCTTGAGTTAGATCCCGAACCGTTATCCATTTGAGACTTGGAGCCTTCGGAACTCCCACCGCTCTTAGCCTTTTTATCGGCTTTTGCCTTGGCTAAAGCAATGTTAGCTTCCATTTCGGCGATGTCCAGAATGGAATCATCATCTGAGCTAACATCTTCGGCGGTGGGGGGTGGTTCCTCGAGCTCCTTGGTTTTCCCCATCATGGCCTCCAACATCTTCTTTACGCTAGAAACCTCTAAACCAACACTAGAGATAACCTTGGACAATTCGGTTTGGATAGTTCCAACCATTTCTTGTAGGTTAGTTATAGTGTTGGCCATTTTGGCGATTTCCGCATTAGAACCGTCGGGCTCAATTTCATTGACCATTATACTCTTAGGCGGTTAAGATCTTAGCAAGAGCCGAGGCTCTGATACCAATTGAAAGTGCACTATGGTCAACTAGAGGGGGGGTGAATAGGTTGACTACCATTTTTCTTATTTTCTTTTTAGTTTGGGCTAAACAAGTAATACAAGGTTCTCTACATGTGCATCAAGGTGAGAAACCTATGTGATACAAGATATGATACGCAATAGAAGTAAAATGAAAGGTAACAAGATAGACCACAAGTGTAAACAAGGAGACAAGGATATGTTTCCCGTAGTTCCTTATCAAGAGAAGTATGTCTACGTTGGAGAGGTGGGGAGCCACCTAGGCGCTCCTCAATAGCACGGTTGTGCACACCTTATTCTCCTTGAGCTTCTCCGGTGAGGGAGATTCTCGTTTCCACTATGAGGTCGACTTGAAGGCGTTGACCAAACTTTTACACGAGGTTGAGGACACTCCACAAGATGGATGGAGGCTCTCAAACAATCTGAAGCTTCTTTGCAACAAGGTGGAAGCTACAAGCACAATATCTACTAAGGTTTTTAGGCCTCAAGTAGGATTCTAGATCTACTAGGATGTGGTGGATGGATTTGCAATTCCTTTGGTGGAATCACGGATCTAGGTCTCCTCTAGCTCTCCACAAAGTTATGGAGTAATTGGGTGGTTGGATAGGGATATCTAGGAGGTTGAAGCTTTCAGTAATGGCTAAGAGAGAGAGTGGGAAAAGCTTAGCATTTAAGAGGTAGGAGAAAGGCTTCAAATGCCCCTTCCCCAAATCTGGTCGTTGCCCACTCCCACGTTGCACCGGAGGTACCGTTGTTTGCACCGGTACGACCGGTGGTCTTCACACACTGGAGCCTGCGCGACTCCTTTTCTTTTTTTGGAGATTCTTCATTGGCGGAGGTACCGTTGGTTCTGGCGGAGGTTCCGCCCACCGGTACTACCGGTGGGTTCCGCCGTGGCCTCCGCTGTGATGCACCCAAACACGATTTTGGCGGACCCTGCACCGGTAGCTCCACCGGTACCAAACCCCCACCTTTAGCTCAGTTGAACAGGCGGAGGTACCGGTGGGAACACCAGAAGTTCCACCCACCGGTACTACCGGTGGCCTCCTACCTGGACTCCGTCGTGAGCCAGCCGAAAGTGGTTTTGGTGGAGGTACCACCGTTACCGCCACCGGAACCTCCCACCTGGGAATGTGCTGAGAAACAACAGGGAGCGGAGGTACCGGTGGTTTCACCGGAGCCTCCGCTGCCTGTAGAAACAGTTTCCCAACTTTGTCTTTTTGAGCTCTTTCCTTTAGAATAAATATTGTAAGCCTTTGAGAATGTTTATTGGGAGTATTTTGGCATTTTGATAACTATCAAACAAACCCTGCACATGCTCAAAATAGTGATTAGTCCTTTAGTTATGTTGTCATCAATTATCAAAGCGGAAGATGATCTTTCAGACTCGACGAAATTCATCTCGAAGTAGGGGAACTTGGTACTCGCCTGGATCCCAAAGCCTCCAGCCGCCATTGGTTCCCCCAGCTTCTTACCTCCTCTGGGCGCCTTCTCTCGATGGATTTTTACCAAGAGTGGTCCTCCATAGCCCCCGGTGTGGGCGAATGCCCAAGAAGCACTCGCACAACACGATGAAGCACGAGATGTGCTGCACCGCATTGGGAGGCACATCGTGGAGCTGTATGCCATAAACATACAACAACCCGAGGAGAAAGGGGTGAAGGGGAAAGGACATACCTCGAATGATATGCTCCGAGTAGGCGAAGCGTTCGTTGGCACGCGGCTTGGGAACCTCCTCCCCCTTCACCGGCATCTGCACGCGTCTAGAGTCTTTTGGAGGAAGCAGCCCCTCCCTCTGCATCGTGTTGATCTTTTCTTCGTCACGTTCGACGGGGGCCATTCACCCGTCTTCTTCATTGGAGCGGCCGAAGAACCGCCGGTCACATCCTTGTCGGATGCCGCGGCCGCAGAGCGCTTGCTCCTTCCTCCAGCCATGGAGCTTGCTTTCGCAGGGAATGGTGGAGGCGCTAGAGGAAGAAGATGAAGAAAAGGGCCGGGGAAAAGTAACTTTCCCTAAGGACCGCACTTTATACTATTACTGGCCTACTATGAGCCGTAGATCTCCATAGAAGGGGCGAACGTGGCACGCATCCAAGCCACCGCGCGCCGAACGGAAACGAAGTGCTAGGGGCAGTTACCCTGCACGATCTTTAAAGTAAGATCGTGCGTAATTAACTGCACGTCCAGCGGGAAAACCGGCGCACGACGGCCCGTCTCCGGTCAAAAAGCTGACAGGGTGGGGCCTACACGCTCTGTCCCACTGCGTCACGTCCCATCGGGAGCAGATGAGTGCGCAGTGACATCATCGCACACCTCAGAATACGAAATTTCTTTCTTATGGACTCGGAAGGAATAGTTCACCTTGCTCGAGGATTATAAAACGGAAGCAATGGCACTCACCATTAATCAAAGACAAAAAACAGGACTCGCTACGATGCAAGGAGGAAATCGCGGGTGTGCGGTTCTCGCAAACACCATAACTCATTGTTACGATGTATAAACACATCACTTGATAAACCCTAGATGTTCGGCCATCGCGGCACATCCGGATGCCGTATTCTTCGAGTACGAAGGTAAGACCCAAGGATCTATCATGTGGGCCTGGAATCGCACTCGAGCTGCGTCCTCCAGTAAATTTTCCGTGTCAGCAATACGAAGAAAAATCCTAGCGGACGCGCCAGATACCCCCTAATAAGGTTAAGTTCGACTCGATAAGACCTCCACGGCTCAGTCGCAATGATCACCTAACCGGATTCGAGTCGGAGGTCTCGAGTTCGTGTAGGCCAGAGCTGTTTTTGCCCGAGAGCAATTAATTGGCCCTGATCCGTCGGGTGAGCCAAGCAACTGAGCCGCACCCTTTTGTGAAAAAGCCGACGCATGGCGCATTTTTCGCTCGATACTCGAGCATCACCCGTACAGGGTTCACATGTTTCAAGTCAGAGTATGTCTGCTCAGTCGCAAGATCGTGAAACAACTCTTAAGTGTTTACTCGACTATTTACAATCGAACAAACACTTGGGGGGCTACTGACGTGGGGATGAATTCCAGGCCTATCATATGAGTCTACCCGGTCTGAGGCCCAACACTAAATCCCAGCATGAGAGGCCACCTCGTGGTTCTAGAAGGTCCAGCCATGGCCCACCCGCAAGACTTGCGGATCAAGATGAAAAGATTCCACCGACTAGAGCTAGGGTTTGTAACGCCCCGGGTACGGGTTTGAGACCCAGCCCCCTATATAAGGGTTGAGAGAACCACCCGAGGGGAACATCCAATCTAGGTTTTACACCATAGAAGTCGCACCTCGAGATCCAATCTCTCGACATGCGCACCCACCATTGTAACAAAACATCATAATACAGAGACAGACAAGCAGGAGTAAGGGTATTTACCTCCACGAGGGCCCCGAACCTGGATAAACTCGTGCCCCTCGTTAGCCGTCAAGTCCACCAGGGCCTACATCGTTCCTCTACTCGAAACCCTACCGGCTCACCCGAGGGATTTGTTGGTATGATTCATCGACACCGAGCTCATATGATTCTGTTAGAATATGCAATTCGAAAAAATATAAAAACACTTAAAAATTCTAAAAGATTCAAGGACAAACTTATACAAGTTTTATACATCTGTGCAAATTCTCGTAAAGAACTGACATTTGTGGTGCTCTACAAAAAAGACAAATTCGATGCTCTAAAAAGACATTTTAAATCTCATGTTGAGAACTGATTTTGTATTTTTTGTCCAGAGCATCACAAATGTTATTTTTGCGTAATTTTTCCATATGTATAAACTTGAATAAGTTTTTCCTCAAAAAAAATTCAGAATTTTTTGAAGTGTTTTTCGAATTGCATACTTTAAGAGAGCATATGAGCTCAGCTGCCAATATGAATTTCTGAAAGTGAACAGAAAATGCAGATCAACTGAAATGCAGGGAATTTCATGTTTGTGAGAGAGGAGACGGTCATATGGATCAACTCAAAGTATACTCCGTACATGATCAACCCTTTCTCCAAGGAAACACAAGCTATCCGGCTTCTTTATCTTGAAGAAAAAGGCAACGGACACCCCGCGGCAAGGGATCTGCGCCGTTCATCTCACAACAGGCCGCCACACGGCGCTCCCCACTCCACGCCGTTATAAGCAGGCGCTTCCGCAGTTCCGCCCCTCTCCTCCCCCAAAACCCACACCACCACCGCTCACCTTTCCCGCCGGCCCGCTTCCGCTCCTACTCCTCCGCCGCTGTCTGGTCCTCGATCCGAACCGTCTCTCCTTCCATGGCGGCCCCTGGTGACGTTCCTTCCATGGAGGCCCCGGTCGACGTTCCTTCCATGGCGACCTCGGTCGACGCTCCTCCCAAGGCGGCTCAGGGTGGCGCTCCTCCCAAGGCTTCCATCGGCCCCGGTCTCTACTCCGATATCGGCAAGAAGGCCAGAGGTCAGGACTCAGGACGAGCGTTTCCCCTTTTCTGTTACTTTTGAGGGGTTTTGTGAGATTTTCAATTTTGGCGCCTGATTGTTCTCGATTTGAGCTTTCTATAAGCAAATAATCGCTCCCCCCTTGCCCAGAAAAAGTGTCTAACTGTTGATTGCTTCTTCTGTTCTCTGTGGTTTTGCAGATCTGCTGAGCAAGGACTTCAACACGAACCAGAAGTGTACCCTCACCACTTATGCCAAAAATGGAGCTGTGAGTATATGAATGATCTTTGCTCGTTTTTCGTTGTTTCCTGTGGAATGCTTGGTTCACGTGCAGGATTCGCTTAAATGGTTTTGGTTCGATTTTAGGTTTCTGGGTGGGTTTTAGGCTTGAGATGAAGTGGTGTTAGTGGGCACTCGGGAGGATTTTTTTTTTTTTTTTTTTTTTTGCTTGCCCACGCGCAGATTGGGATGGTCGTACCAGTCTCACCGGGTTTGGAGGCCTGATTTGATTCGATTCGATTCGAGTGGAGTAGGGTTGCACGACATTTCAGATTGCTTTGGATTAGTTGGTGGGTTGAGGCGCGTGATATTGCGTTTTGTAGTTCAGCAATCGTTGTTAGTCCCCTGTCTCAGATACCCAATTTATAATGTTTCTTAAGCATGAACTTTGTGTAGGTGCAATGGTGCTAGCTTTGTGGTCTTTTTAGTGTGATGGTTTAACAGTACATGAGTATAGGATCATGTCATCTGGAATGTTGAATGCAGCTTGGATAGAATCTGCAATTATTTATGCATGTTTTCAAATGTTAAGTGAAGCTGCATGTGTGAGTTTCTGGTGTAGAGGCATTGTTAAACGCATATTGATAGTTTTCGTGGATTCTAGCTTGAGGACAGTGACATTTTGGGTTGGAGGATACTGGTTGATCATCTAATAACTAGTGGATAGGATGATGCTTTAGTATCTACAGTTTTGACCATGTGAATGAAGCAACGAACACAATTTTAGGACGCAAGAAGCACAAACCAGTTATTAAACAGGTGTCATGCCCTGAATTCTTGTTTAGTATCTAACTGTCTACAAGTGCTGTGTGTATCTTTAGAATTTGATGTTGGAACATTTGGGGATCAACATTTTGGTCGTAGATCTACTTGGGCTCTACCTTGTTATATTTATTTTTGGGTTCTGAGATTGTGAGTGCAGCACCCTGACAACTTCACATGCTCTGTTTTTTTTTTAACTAGAACGATATTGATGGGACTTTCCAGCTGTGTAGGATTTCTAACGTATGTAACTAGAGAATGTGTATCTGTTTGTTTTGGTAGGACTATTGTTAACATTTTGATTCACTTTGGCTACTATTTTATAGAGCAGACTCCTCCCTGAGAGGCTGGGAAATCGATACTTATGTTTGCTTATGTGATAGAGGCTGAGAAATCGAACTAATCCAATCACACGTTTTTCAGTTCTTTTATAGTTCACTGTTAACTGACATTGTACAAATTTCAAAACCTTAAAGTGGGAATCTGTTTTCTTTTATATTAGGCATATCAAATGACTCCTTTTGGTGCCAGTTTAATAATGTCATGAACTCTTGTTGCATTTGGCGTTATTACTTGCCTCATCTTGGATTTTTAAAGTTCAGCTCCTACTGTCTTAAGCTTTCAATTCTCGAAATTGTGGAATCTTGGATTTTTAAAGTTCAGCTCCTACTGTCTTAAGCTTTCAATTCTCGAAATTGTGGATTTTTTCTCTATAGGCAATCACTACTACAAGCACAAAGAAAGATGAAGCTATCCTCAGCGAGATCCAGACCCAGTTTAAGTACAACAAAGTCAAACTGGATGTGAAAGCAAATTCAGACTCTCAAGTAAGTTAGCGTATTTATCCTTTTTGCTATGTCAAAAGTTATTGTACTCCCTCCGATCCATATTAATAGGTGTTGAAGTGGATGTATTTAGACATGTTTTATTGCTAGATACATCCACTTCACCACCTATTAATATGGAACGGAGGGAGTAGTAAAATTCTTCCACATTATGACAACAACCAAGTTTAACCAAGTGTTTCTGTAGTGCTAGCTAATTAATGTTTCCTTTTTTCAGGTGTCAATCACAGCCACAACTGAGGATCTTGGTCTACCTGGCATGAAGCAAATCGTAACCATTCCTTTTCCATATCAGAAAGCTGGAAAGGTACACAAAACTTAATGTTTTCCAGATTTTGTTTGGTCTTCTATACTTGAGAATGATTTTGGTTCTGACACTCTGTACCTTATGCTTGCAGACTGAACTCCAGTACCTGCATGATTACGCTGGTGTCAGTCTTGGTCTTGGCATGAACCAAAAGCCTCTGATTAACTTTTCTGCTGTGGTCGGCAACAAAGCTCTTGCTGCTGGTGCTGATGTTGCCTATGATAGCGCAACTGGGGATTTCACCAAGTACAATGCTGGAGTGAGCCTCGACAAAGGAGATCTTATTTCTACTGTGATGCTGTAAGTTCTTGCTTCTAAAAGACTCCGCTGTAAATTACTCAACGAATTGCAAGATATTGACTGTTGTTTCACCGCTTACCTTTCTTTACTTCATACGAAAATGGATATATCTGAACTGCTTCTTTGGAACATCTTAAACTTATTTATTAAGGGTTCAAGAGCTATGTTTCCTGAATGACTTTCCTTTTTCAGGAACAACAAAGGGGATAGCCTATCTGCGTCTTTCTACCGAATGGTGAACGAACAGACCGTTGTTGGAATGGAGCTGACTCGCAACTTCTCGAGCAAGGAGAACACATCCACCTTTGGGTTCCAGCATTCCTTGGACCCTCTGACCACCGTGAAGGCGCGCTACAACAACCTCGGCATGGTCAGTGCCCTCGTCCAGCACGAGTTGAGGCCAAAGTCACTGCTGACCATCTCCACCGAGTTTGACACCAAGGCGATCGAGAAGAGCTCCAAGATCGGGCTGTCCCTGGCTCTTAAGGCCTGATGATGATGATGATGATGATGATGCTGATCCCTTCTCTAGTTTTAGGATGGCGGTAGTACCTTTCCGGTGGTCTGCGTAACTTGGCTCGACATGGTATCTCGATTCTGCAAACTGTCCTGTCGTTGGTGTCATTTTCAACATTAGTGCTTGCCCAACGTCTATGTTCGAACCAAATCAGTGATTCTGGACAGTTTTTCTGCTACTTTTTTTTACCAACTTAAACTTGCAGTTGCTTTTGGCCCTGATACCCCTTTATTGGGATGATGTAACTCTTTCCGTCATGATACGCTCCAACCATGACGTTGCACCCCTTCAGTATCTAACTGTTGTCATGCATTACACTGAACTATACTTAGTTACATACACTGAAATATGCTTTTATATCCGTGGATACAGCACACAAAAACTAATATACTTGAACATATGTACTTTATTCTATGTTGTTACATATATCCAACAAAGCGGACTTGAATATATGTTCTTTTTATTGTAAATTGTAAATCTATGGTTTTACATAGATCCAACAGAGTGGAGGTACCTCTGCAAATAAGCGGGCAATTTGCCTTCAGAGGTAAAACAATTGTTTTCACTTCGGTGAAAGCTTTGCTGCAGGACAAATGCTGCCATTGCAACCGCCTTTTCTTGGCACTAGCCAGCCTGCATTCTGATGCCAACTCTTCCTAGCTAATGCTATTAGAATAATACTGAGTAGTTGTCGTCTGAGCTGATGCCACAGAGTCTACGATGACGACGAGGATTCCCAGATCTTGTAATCATGCCCCTCTACAGCAACAGTCCAGTCTATGGGACCAGTTGGCTCGAAATGTCCACTGCCAATCTTCATTGTTACCTTCTCATCAATCTCGGCCGCATACAAATTCTGTTCTGCCTTGAGTATCTTGATCTGTAAATCGTATATACAGATATAATATATCACCACAATTTAAGAAAATTTGTCATTGCAGTGCATGAACATGGTGTATAATTGGAAATACTGTAGGAATTTATTTAGTTACTTTTTGTACTTGTTTTATACCTTGCTGCGGCAATGAATCTTTAGGCGGCGTCTGACAGAGATTAACTTGGCAATATCTTGTTGCAAGTGCGAGAAGATGTGATCATAGAAGACTGCAGGAGTTCCAGGATGCGTTAAGATATAGGCATATCCTTGCAATTCCATACCATAGGGGAATCTCCAATGACCCTACAGTTATACCGAAAACAATGTTAGGAAGGTAAGTAAGACGGGTTATAGACAAACTTTTGGATTCGGGATATTGCAATCTGGGAGGGTGATAGTCTTTAGACTGTAACTGGATCTAAACTCATTTTTATCAAAATTATCAGGATTAGAGACTTCCATATTCAGAAGAGTTCAACATAATGCATTAAGGAAGACATATTAAAAAGAGAAAATGATCAACATATTAATAAGAGCAGATACATCAGATGACAGGATACCCAGAAAGCATGGCATGCAACTCAATGAACTTTTGACTATTCCTATTCAAATAGTACACAGTTAGACTAGGTTATGTCCACTTGTCCAGGGTTCTGAGCAATAGTAGTTTTAGGGGGTATTGCTAAAATTGTGTCACATTCTAAACTTGCTAGGGGCTGGGTCCATGCCCATGACACGTTATTCTTGTATCTAAAGAGTACTGTACTGTACCTGAGTGGAACCGGTGTCATGATTTTCTATAAATGTGACTGCACGTGAAGGCCACCAACCCAATACTCCAGGTGGTTTTCCTTTTTCATCAGACAAGCGCCAGTACTCAGATCTTTCCAGTGCCTTTGCAACAAAAGGAAATTCCATATTACAAGTGCAGAAACAATAGGAAGAAGAAAAATTAGGAAAGGAGTACACAAGTTCGTCCGGTGAACAAACAAACAATGGGTAAGACGATGACTAACTTCCATGAGTTAAATCTCTACTTTACAACAGATTTATCAACATTTAATGGAATGGAAAAATTATGCACAGCGCAAGCTTAATTAATTGACACCATGATAGTTTTGCATCTGCGTATCACAATAAAGTTGATAACTGGTTGTAGGGCATATAGTCAATTATCAATTCATAACATTACAAAATCCTCCTGTAAAAAACAAAATTACGAGACACAATTCAACCAAGCAGGCAGGCGATGCTTCATGATGCATATGAAAACTTAATTTAGCAAAATAATCCATAAGCAATATAGCAAAAGTTTAACAAATTTCTGTGAATCTTACCATGTGAAGTATTCCTTTAGTGGTGACATCAAATGCACCAGCAGTTCCATTTGTAGCATTTATCCAGTCAACAATTCTCTGCCTGTGAGCATCTTGATTATAATCCATTTCACCATAAGTATAACTGAGAGAGTCCCAGTACTCTCCTACTGCAAAGTATGGTTCACTTGATTCCAAGTAGTCTTTGACATATCCACCCCAAAAGCCACGAACAAAATCAAGTCTCCATCCATCATATCCAACTTCATCTCTGCAACTCGAGCAAAACAAGTATGAATAAAACATGCGATACTGACATTTCTGCATATCTCACGTCCGATGGTCTATAATTCAATTCATATATTAAGATTTTTCAGCTAGCATTTCCTAATAATAAGCTGCCCATTCAAAAAATAGCTTCTGTATTCAAACTGAGAGAAAACTGCTGTAGTAACTTGATTCCTTTTGCCTACTTACACTTATAGAGAAACCTGGACAACAAAATTACATAGACTAACAAAAAATATTCTATGTGGATGTTGCACTATAATAGCATTTGAACAGCCAATACATTAACAGATATAGGAGCTTTTGCCAAGAAATGAAAGGACAACAGACCTCATCCAGCAAAGCCATTCTTTAAGATCATTTCTCACAAAATCTTGTGAGTGATCAATGTTTGGTGCAGCGTGGAAGTTATCTCCACTGCTCTTGTTTCCTCTTCCCTATAACACAAGAGTTTCAACACGAACAGACATAACGTTAACAGATGTAATACAACCTAGTAATTTAAAATTGGCTGCTGGCGCTGTTCTTTTTTAGAACACAGGTCAAGTTCCATGAAGTTCTTTATGCAACTTAAGTATGAATGCCAACTTTTGCATCACTGAAAAGGTAAGAGAATGCAAGTCAAAAAGGCTAAGAATTAATCGGAATTTGTAGGTCACCCAGTGAGACTACCTTCAAGCATCTTTTTGTTGATTGAATTAAGCTTTTGTTTGCATAACTTCAGCAAGCCACCACTGAGGATAAACGTTGGTGAATAAATTATTATCCATGAGGAGGAATAGTGCAACCCATTTTATGTATGTGTTTTCCTTATAAAGTATAGTAGCACAAGGCAAGAGAAGACCAAATAACCTCACTAGGTGAAGATGTAAGAGAATCAAAACAGACTTTGAAGAATTATATATTCCAACTCTTCTAATTAAGTTGTTTTAGCAAGGAAAAGCCTCACCTGGAAATGTGGATCATCAGCAACGACCGCTCGGTCATCCCAGTTAATACGCCCACCAAAAATATTCCAGACACCATTTTGATTCTGAAACTGAGCACATCTGTGATTTAGGACAGCATCACCAAGAACCTTCACACCATTTTCATGACAAATATTCACAAGCTGCTTCAACTCTTCCATGGTTCCATATCTGTAACACATGATGAGGTTGGGATAAATTCGGAAGAAAAGCAACCTCAGTACAATTTTACAGCAAGATTAGCATGTCTTTCTCATCTATTACCGGAAGTGCTCGCATGGTTATGTTTCTATACTTACAGTAGAAAAAATACTTCAGAACAATAAATATACATAAGATTCACACCGATTACTACATAGCCACATCAGTTATTCAATACAGAACCGAGTTCATTCATTAGGACGAGGAAAATCTCTGATCAGTTACTCAGCAATCACCAAACAGTTTCACGCACTTTTCATATTGTCATGCATTACACTAACAGGCATAATACTGCACAAGAAAATTCACGAATAACTCGGATGGGTACATAATGAAACATTTGTTTGCCAAGTTTCCACTTCATGACTAACGGAATGAACAATTCATGCAGGAAACAGTATCATGGCAGTCCTTGCATTAACCTTGGAAGGAAATAAAGTCTCAAATATTTTTTGAGCATATAAGAGATATCACCTTATTTTATTTAATCTATTTCTATTATATGTCATAGTATTTACTTTGCTAGCCCCCTATAAAAGATGCCAGTCTGTAAATGTGCTAACTAGTACTGGGTTAACTGTTTTGAGCTTGAACAAAATAAGTGCACTTGATTAACAACTCTCGCATGCCAAATGTCTCGGCGTAATTTTGTGCAAGATGCAAAAAAATTACGCTAGCAGTTATGCGTGAGATATGATATCTTCAAGTTGTATAGTCTTTATCCTGTAAGGCCTTTCCAAACTTTACCGATAAGTACACAACTTATGGCTGTTGATCTCTAATGTCTCCTATCCTCAAATAACAATTACTTTAATGAACATAATTGATTTGCAAAGGCAAATATACCTGGAATTTAGGTTGTATAAATCCCTTGGCATGTATCCTTCAGGTGATACAGAATCAGTAGGTGGTGGTGACCAGACAATGGTAAAACCCAGGGATGACAAGTCCTTGGCTTTTGCAGCAAGTTCAACATACCATTTTCCTGACTTATGCGACTCCCAGTTAAATCCTTGGCACAATATTTCAAATCCCGATCCAGTGCCAGAACAAGCTGGCTTCACGCTTTCTGGGTCATCGATGTAAACAGAGTCCTCTACAGTATCAATAGTGGGGCTCCTAAAGATGCTATATGCTTCAGCTGCTAACCTCTCGATTTCTTGCAGGATATCTTCTTGCAAAACTTTATTCTTTGCCCGTTGACCTCTTCTAGATGATAGGCCAACCACCAGATTTCTTATATCACTGATCAGGCCATCAGTTTGCAAAGATTTTTCATCAAGCTTATGCTCATCGGCCTTATGATGCTCTTGAGTGCTTCCAATTTGGTCTACTCTCGTAAGAGGAATATAGAAATCAAAACCGTTTTCCAGATTCCTCAACCAAGTATCTTCATTAAGTTTGAGCACGAAAACAAGACCAGAGTAGTCTGCATTCAGTAGGAATGATATAGCATTGCCTGTTCCATCAGTTTTTTGCTGCAGCATGAGGTGAGATGTGTGAATAAGAATAGTCGACTGATTTTTCGGTAAGCTAAAGTTACTGGATCTGAAAGAAACAAAGGAAAAAATGGTAGCGCTCCCAGAAAAAATATTGTTATCTCAAAGCACAAAATGTGGCTTATGTGTGCATTGAAGATATATTTTTAATTGATAGTGGACAACTGGGTTTAAAAAAGTTCTAGAAAATCCATTTGTGTGAGGAAAAAGTAGGTCAACACTAAACATAGTGGAATTACAACGGAATACTTTTTTGTTCAAGTTTTGCAAAAATTTCATGAAAATCAGATAAACTCTCATACGCGTTTCACCCTGTCGGCGGTCATGATATAACAGGAGGAGCTGACTGTCAAGTTTAATGCACTAGCCAACGCATCTAAAAGTCTGAGCTGATGGAAATGGCTAGTACAATCTACATATAATGTAACACCCCCTCTCACCAGGAATTTTCAAATAAATTGCGAAAGCCAGGACTCGAACTCGAGACCCTGGGCTCTAATACCATGTCAAGTTTCATGCACTAGCCAACACAAACAAAAGTTCGAACTGATGAAAAGGGCTAGTGACACTGACATCGTCGCTTCTCCGCCACTGCTAGCTTGCCATGGTCAGCATCAGCCGAGCTCATGTCGCGGGTTACCACTAACCACACCCTGACAAAGGCACCTCTTGCGACTTTCCTGTCAGAGAGAGAGAGAGAGAGAGTACTTTCTCATTTTTTATTCGACAGTTGGTTGCATGCAGTCCAGCATCAGCACCAGGTCAGGCACAAACTTGGGCAAGAGAATCTAGTTCTAGGATTACTCCCTAATAATCACCTAACTGGGTTTTGAGGCCCATAACCCATCCAAAGGTGCAGAAGGATGGAGCCACAGCTCCATGGTTTTGCAAAACATTTCTCACCCAAAAATCATGCAGCCAATTCATTTCTTTGATAAAGGGAATATATTAACATCAAACTGATACCAATTACACCCTAAGGAAAATATGTGGACGTTTGATATTAATCAAATCTGTGATTATCAATATTTTACTAAATGGCTTCTTTTTTTGTCGTATGTTAAGGGCTAGTGTCGAACTTTTTCTTATGGGCTCTACGCATCTTGTTATGTAACTCTCATGCTTGTATCACCTTGATGCGACTTTCGAATCAATTGAAACTCCCTTTATCGAAAAACACCAATTACACCCGGCCTCTGCAACAATGTAATGTCAAGAGCTAGTTCAGACATCAAGGGTGCACACAACCAAAAGAGAGAGAGAGAGAGAGAGAGAGAGAGAGAGAGAGAGAGAGAGAGAGAGAGAGAGAACAAAAGGGAAAATTGCCTGCCTAAGCAATCAGTGACTGGCAGCAGCAGGAACAACCAACACCATTGGCAACCCATATATGATTGAATTATAAAGGAGACAAACAAATATTGCACGATAGGGCCAACATTAATATTTAGTAACTTCCAGTTTCGAAAATTTCTTGAGCTTGTTTTGTACATTTTTTCCGGTAGAAGGATCAGGATAAAGCAAGGTAGTCCTCTTAACAAAGAAAATAATATTAAAGGGCAATATCTTGCAAGGATATCAAAAATTTATTTAGAGAAAATTTTGAAGAGTAAACACAAGTTCGCAGAAAAGTGAGTAATACCAAAGCCCACCTTTGTCTTTTCAATTTTTGGAAAAAACATTTATGTACAAAATATCATGCATTTGAAGAATTGTTAGTTTTATCATATGGATAATCTATAGTAAGCACCCGTCATAATTTACCAGTTTAATATATGGTGGGGTAATGAATTCTAGCCCATCCAATTCCTGAAGCGGAAACGGTTTAAAGTCTAGTACTCTAGTTTCAGTGCATAGGTGAATCAGAAAATAACGGGTTCTCGAAAAATTAGAAAAAAAAAATATACAGGTGGCATTATGCGATTTTACTCCTTTGCTGCCAGCTATAACAGAGAAATCTCAATACTATATTCTGCATGTTTAATTTAACATAATCCAATTTATATCTCCATCTACCAAGGGCTCATGATTATTTCCTTACCTCTAGCAAGGTCTGCAAAGCTTTCTGTCTGAAGATCTTCGTTTTTGGTGGATGTGGTTCTGGTGGGATCTCCCAAGTCATGGTATTGCCTTTACAAACTCCCCAATGAATGATAACATCTCCAGTAATGTCAGTATCAAATTCCACCAGACTTTTATCTGTCTCGCTATTTTCCGTCACAGTAACAGAAACAGAATTCTCAACATACTCCGATTTTAATATGGGATACTCCCCATAGAACTGTGAAATACATTTTCTGTTTGGACCTTTATCCTCAGGTACAGTTTCTTTTAGCTGAGCATTTGATCCTTCAGGTTTATCCCCTAAGACATAAGAGAATTCAATATGTTAGATAGCTTCCACTAAGACCCCAAGAAATCAAATTCTTCAGCTTTTGAAAGCCAATGCCGTGTTTTTTCGGTCAAAAAAATACCCTGCTCTCTGAGAATGCTACTGACTACTGCAAAACAATAATTTACTTGAGGACAAAACAGGTCCTCATCCACAAAGACAACAATAGCAGATTTACGACAGTTGTTTGCAAATATGATTTCTCAAAAGAGGATTTACTTGGTTTATGAAACTGAAAGTCCATTGCTTATATGTTAATGTTCTATACTGTCAGGGGATAATTAAGATGGCAAAAAGTTGGGAGTTTATTTTGCGCATGTGTGCTGAAACATACTTCCAGAAATATATTTTTGCCATGAACGAAGGGGGAAATGGAGCGAAATTTCAATGCAGCAGTATTCATTTTCTGAGGGTATTATGGCTTTTCCTTATTGGTCTACCGTTTAGGTGTTGTCCTTGAATCCTTATGATATATTTTTGTCCCTTTGGTCTGTGCAATACACTAAGCTCTAGTCGCAACACATGGTACTATAGCACCAAAATTAGGGGTGTCTTGTCTTCGCCACCACGGTTTCCTCCTTCGGTCACTGCTGTTCATCGTTTTCCATTTCGCTGCCCCCGGAGGAGCGAACCCTGCTCCCAAGGTGACAAACTTATCCCCAAACCTGTGTGGTTCATCATAGTGAGTAAGGATAACCAATGGTTGCGTTTGAAATCTCCTGTTACATAGCTCAGGGTTCTAATGCCAAAAGAAGTGCATATCACACAATGGTATTAAGTACTTCCGCTGAAGGAAATTTATTTCTCTAACCTAATAACCAAACAACTCAAATACAGAGTACTTAAGGCAGTACGGTAAAAATAACCCAAAAGAAGGTGATTGGCATTTGAAACCAATATAATAACGTGGGTAGACACCAATACCTTGTTTTGCTCCTAATGGATCTTTATCCTCAAGGGATCCACTTAAAGGTATTCTGAAATCTCCACCCTTATGTTGAAACCATGCACCTGTTCCCTCTTCCTAACAAAGCAACAATCAACTGACATTATAACTGGAAGCAGAATAAACTCTAAAACCGAAAAAACCCGGAGCAGTGCACAGAACTTAACATACTGATCAATCAAAACAATCAGCCCTCTTGCCTAGGAAATAAACTGACAGCAGTGCAATGTGTAAAAGTTTGAACCTTTAGAACAAAATTGATAATGGCAATTGGAGTGTCCTTATCGAATTTGATTTGCACTTCATGAAGCATACTTCCTTCTGAATTGTGTGAAATCTCCAGTGGTGTTTCAATTGCAGAGTCCTGAAAGTTTCAAATGTTGTTCAGCAATTGGATTCCTAAATTTTAGAATTATAGCTAAAGGAAAAAACAAGAAAAAGGTTCCTAGAAAATTAGTGTCACGCAGACACCATATGGCAGTGTCAATAGCTGAAAACTGTATTGAATGGTTGGACAGTATTCACAAGATTAGAATAACCTTGATTGGAACTGAACCAGGAGGTCTAATTTCCGGAGGAGGTTGATCCCATTCTCTGCAAACAATATAGATAAAGAGGATAAGATGATATATATTATTAAATAGTTTTAACCCAATGAGTTTTTTTCTGCGAGCCAAGAAGTTGGGCACTGAAGGTGACAATTACCAATTTTCAATTATTTTGGGGAGCACAACATCTTCAGTACATATGGCTCAAAAAATATGCTTTGTTTATGTAACAACAACAGAAGGGATATAAAGACAATACCAAAGGAACCAAGGAGATACAATGCACACCAATATGCAATCAGATTTGCAAACGTGATCTTCCAAGAAAATATGCAAACATCTCCTCCCAATTATGCAGTGCAGACATGAAAATATTGGTCAGCTTGTGCTTGCATGATATTCCAAATTAAAGGGACATGGATTTTTGAATTGTCTGCAATTGGAACAATGTGATCTCCTTATGCAACAAAAGTTTGTCTCACGGTATGTGCTATTTTTTCTGTGCATAGGAGCAACTGCATTGCCCACCTGATCTATGTATTTTGAAAAATGAACATGTCCATCATTCATCCCTAAACTAATCTAAACCCAAACCAACAAAAAAAAAAAACGCATTTCCTCCATTCACAAATGGATGGGTCAACCTGGAGTAGTTAATCTGCATTGGTATCGCGAGCCAAACCTCAGTGACAACGTGCGCATACCTGCCGGTCTCACCAGCATAGGAGACACCCCAGTGCAGCACCCACTTCCCCTGTACATCGCACCCGACCACGATCTTGCACTTGCCGTCCGCATCCGGTTCCGCGTCCACCCTCACCCATGCCTTCCCTTCCACCTGGACACAGCACAAGATCAAATTCATCACCAGGCCCGGAAGGGAAAAAGGAAAGCCGCAGCGAGAGCAGAATCCACAGAACGGGGAAGTTACGGACGGTTTGGCATCGGCGCAGGGGGAACTTCTCGGAGAAGACCACCGCAGCCTCTCCGGAGTCAGCCACCGGCACCTCCGCCGCGCCGGCGCGTGCCACGACGAGGCCGCCAGCTCGGCCGAGCCTCACTCTTCTCGGAGCGGAGCGGCAGCGGCCCGCCCGCGTCCGCGCGACCACGAGGAAGGCCTCCCCGGAAGGGCCGCCCCTCGCCGGCGGGACGGCCCGCGGGATCGCCGGAATGCTCCAGCTAACCGCCGACATGTCACAGTCTGTGCCTGTCCAACGCTACGCTCGTGTGTGTGTGTCCGTGTGCGGAAGGGAAGGGGACGGGAACGGAAAATAGACGGCTTAAAAAGGAATGGCCCGTCGTCGTCGGGAGATTATTTGCTGGGCCCGCGCGTCATTGGGGAGGGGCGACGACCGGTGGAAATTTGCTGCAGCGCCGAGGTGGATTGGAAAGGGGAAAAAGTGGTAGCTCCTTCTCCCGGAGCTCTAATTTTGGATCCCGAAGCGGACGGCTCCCCGATTAGCCGTCAGGTGGCAGGAGTAAGTGATTACGTGTATTTGTTTGGGAAGTGATTACGTGTTATTTGTTTGGGAAGTGATTACGTGTCAGTTAATTAACGGGAGGAGAAAAGGGGAGCGAGGATGACAAAGAAAAAGGACGCGGCTGGAAGCGTGAGTTTGAGCATCTCTAGCCGCCCAGTCAGGCCCGCCAGAATTGCGAAATGCGCCGGTTTAGACAAAATTAGCGCCCGGCGATCCCAATCAGAACCCAGCGCGCTGGGGCTGCTGAGGGCGCCAGATGAAGCGAAATCGCGCGTGGGCCCGTCCTGTCGGCGGGTGTGGCCCCGCTTTCCCTCCACCGCGCCCAACTACCTCCTTTCTCGTCCAGCTTCTGTCCTTTCTTCCCTCCATAGATCTCTAGCACCCGCCATGCCGCCGAAAAAATACAAGCAGCCACGCGCCACCGAAGAGGATGGGCAACCGAAGGCGAGGAGGACGAGGAGACCGTTGCCGAGGCCCGCCGACATGACAAAAGCCGAGTGGAAAGCAGATCTGGATCGCAGGACGACCGTCTCCGACGACAGGCGGCGCAAGGCCCTCGCCAAGAAGATCAGGGACGCAACAGTGGCGGAAGAGGAGGAGTTCCGCGCCATCATGGCGAGGAACGCGGCAGTCGCCAGCCTACGCCTCCACTCCCCCAGCAACCCGTCGAGTCCGTGTCAAGCCCGTACATGCACAGGGCGTGGGGAACCCAACCGAGCGTCGCATCGCCGGAGGCCATCTTCTCGCTTCAGGTGTGGAGGTACTCTCCATCGCCGGACTACGTCGATGGTGATCCTCTCGGCGGCTTCAACCCCAACACCGCCTTCCAGCACAACTGCCCCGCACCACGACATAGTCTTCACCCAGATCGAGACGTGCCAGAAATGGAAGGAGGTCCGGCTATCCCTCGTCAAGAACAACGACGTCTACAACCCAGACGCGTCGCCAGACGCCGTCGAGGATCGTCCGATCGGCAACAAGAAGGACAAGGCGGCGAGGGACTCGGCGCCAGCAGCAAAGCGCTTGCTGGCGTCGATCGACCTGTGCATCTCCGATGCCAAAACCCACGCCGCAGTGAGAGAGCTCCAGGCGAAGTCTAGGTGGGACGAGCTCGTGGAGAAGGAGACGGCCAAGCTGGAGCTCCTCAAGACAAACGTCACGGCGAAGAAGCGGAACACAGACCTATTCCGATTGGGCGGGTGATCAAGATGATAGGAAGTCTACTTTCGGGGCTTGCCAATTTCTTGGTAGGTTTTTGGTGAGTTGGTCTTCCAATAAGCAAAATTGCATATCTCTCTTCACCGCCGAAGCCGAGTATGTAGCCGCCGCAAGTGCTTGCACTCAATTGCTATGGATGAGGCAAACTCCCAAGCAATATGACATTCATATGGATAAGGTGCCTATTTTGTGTGACAATGAAAGTGTCATCAAGATCGCCTACAACCCCGTGCAACATACAAGAACGAAGCATATTGAGATTCGCCATCATTTCATCCGAGACCATGTGGCAAGACGGGATATTGCTCTATCTTATGTGCCAACCAAGGACAATCTTGCGGATATTTTCACGAAGCCTCTCGACGATGCAAGATTCATGTTCTTGAGGAATGAACTAAATGTCATTGATTCTAGTAGTTTGACTTGAGGATCTTGCACACACCCTTATAAATGAAACGTGTTTGGGTTTAAGTGTAGGCATGGACATAGGGGGAGTGTTATCCTAACAAATTGGGTTCTCCCTCCCCCATTATGCCCAAAGCAAAAATTTCATTGTTATATCTCTTTTTCTAATGTTGAATTGTGAGCTTCAATGTTGAGTAATGGCAATGCCCCCAAGATATATCTTCACGGTTGCATACCATGAACTCTTACACGGTGGCTTAGGACACCAACCTCTTCTCATTTGAAGAGTTGGTTCTTGGTTGGTTGCTTTTGGTTTATTGAGTTGTCTTTCCGAATATTACTTCTCGTTGCTATCTTGAATCTTATTTGCATCTTCCCGAGAAGTAAGACTAGGAATTACTAACCCCTTTGTTACATTGTCCATTTGTCCTATCCTTATGTTCATCTATGCATATGCCTTACTCCACACAAAGACACATCGTTCCTAGCCTTTCCAACTGTCAGTTTTTGGTCTTGTTTGGAGCAAATCCTGGACTGGCCGGAATTATTCCGGAAGAATCCGACCCAGCCAGAAAAATTCCGGATCCTTCTAGAATAATTCCGAACCAGCCGGATTAATTCCGGGCCATTCTGGGCCTCTCAGTTTTCGTTATAAATAGGCCCGCATGCACGGGGTGCGGTTTTGCCTCCACATTTTCCCCTCCTCTCGTGCCCTAGCCACCTAGTTCGCTGCATCCATCCCCGTTGCCCTTAGGGAGGATTTTTATCCCTCTTTGGACAAGGACATCCCCCATGGAAGGTATTGTGATTGGCATCTCTTATTTCTCGTTTTTATTGGTTGCTAGATGAAATCTCACCTAGGGTTTGATCTAGATCCGAGTTCCTATCAACTAGTTCATTTTGCTAATCTCCTTACCTAGTTCCCATGGCATCTTATATCTAGTCTAACCAATTTCCAATCTAGACTTAGATCTATCTCATATTTTGTCTCTCCCACGATTTCCAGCACGGTATTTTTCCTCTAGGATCGTTTCCTTGGTATTCCTCAAAGTTTGGTGCAGTTAGAAAGCCAAGATATCGATTTTCTGGGGATTTCTCGAGTCAGATCGAGGGTCCTGGAATTTTTCCGGAAGAATCCGAGCCAGCCGGAATAATTCCGGATCATGCCAGATTTTCGACAACTTGCACTACATCAAACTTTTTGGAGTTCCTTTGTTTCCCGTTTGGCATATGCAGTCATCCATTGATATTCCTATGTTCTCTATTCATAGGTACTGGCTCTCGTACGGGTACCAAGATAAAGTCCTCCGCTCGAAGGGGTGCTCGCCCTCAAAGGGGTCGCACCTCCGGTGTTCGTGGAGGGAATCGTGATGATGATCAGATTGAGAGGCTGCCCGAAGGGATCTGAAGTCCTTCTTCATCTCTCAGTGGAAGCATATCAAGAGGAAGAAGCCATACCGTTTTGCTGAGTACACTTGTCCAGATCCTCGCTTTTGGACAAATCTTCAGCAAAAGGCGTGGGATGATTTCTATTCCACTCATAATCCTCTTGTATGTGAGCAGACGCAGATTGACATGGATTTCTATCATAGGCACAAGAATGGTGATCTTTGTCATGTTCATGCTTGCTTGGTGAAACTGAATGTGGTACCACCTCTGGAGATTGAGTGTGAGTATTGTCCGGACTTGATTGCTCGGTTCTATTGCACTCTCCACTACACGGGTGATGTTGTGCGTGCTATGACTTGGACGTCTAGGGAAGAAAAGATCTCGAGCAACTTGGTTGAATTTGCTGAGGCACTGGGTTACAGATGGACGACCACTTATGGTCATCATGGCTTCAAGGTTCATTACAACCCATAGTATGAAAACTCCATCTTGGACTTCTGCTATCCTCCTGATGTTCAGGGCAAGACTAGTCCATTCAACTCCAACATGTACCCCTACTACAACCTTTTGTCCAAGATCTTCCGTGCCACCATTGTGGTCAAGGCTGGTGACTACTCAGCTATTAGGGGCTTTATGGTGAACCTCATGTTCCTCACCAAGCCTCAAAATTAGAGGAAGATTGATGTGATGGACTTTCTGTACCATGAGATTTGTATTGGGATCATGGAGAAGAGGAAGCCTTCTTATGGCCCATTGATTCAGAGGTTCATTAATGCCAAGCTGGGAGTTGATATCATGGATGAATTTCCAACGATCAAGGGCAAGAATATGGTGCCTTCTCTCATTCGTGGTGAGGAGATTCCTGAGTACTCCAGGGCCAAGTCCAAGTAACCTATGGCTACTCCTTCTGCTTCTTCGAGTGGTGCCTCTCAGCGTTTGTCTAGTGGCATTGCCAAGTTCTTCAAGGCCATGTTCAGTATGTGCGGTGACACTAGGGTGATTGCTCATGAGGCTAGGGAGTTGGCCAAGGAAAATCGCCGCATTCAGAACGCTGACCGTAAAGCTGCTGGGATAGAAGTTCCTGCAGATCCTCCATCTCTTGATGCTGTTGTCTATGTTCCCACTGAGATGCCCGAGATTCATGATGATGATTTCTACTTTGGGTGCCTCCAGCTGAGGTTGATGATGAGGAGGAATCTAATGAGGATGACTTTGATGATGCTGGCAACATTGGAGACTGTGAGCATCTAGAGGAGGAAGAGAAAGAGGAAGAGGAGAACCGCGGAGGAGATGATGGCGTCGAGTGATCTCTTGGGACTCTAGTTGGACTCTTTTTCCCTCTTTGGCGTCTTTGATGCCAAATGGGGAGAAGGAGTCCCCTATTAGGATTTCACGGGCTTTGCAAGGGTGGGAGCACGAGTCGTTTGCCTTTCGTTTTCGATCTTATAGGCTTATGCCCCGGTTTCTTTAGTTTCGTTTCTTGTCATTGCAAACTTTTTATTATTCATTTGGAACCTTGTGACTTGTTTGTGTCACCCTACCCGTGGTTATGATACTATCATGCTTGATTACATTATTATTATCTATATGCATGTATTGTGAACTTGTTTAGACTTCTTGGTGTCTAAAACATAGGGGCAGCAAAGCCTATGAAGTGCGTGCCTCATGACACATATCAAGGAAGAGCTCCGTCTATTTTTTGGAGACCATTTCTTTATGTTCACCTTGTTTATCCCCGTGAATCTTTATGTTGTCATTAAACACCAAAAAGGGGGAGATTGAAAGTGCATTTTGGATATCTCTGTGTTTTGTATGTTTGTTAACAACATAAAGAAGTTTTAACCGTGTGTGCTATTTTGTTGAAAGGTTATAATCATAATGAGCACATAAACGGTGTCAAAGAAATGGTGAAGAAGCTAAAAGATCAACGGACGTTTTTCTGGCCTCAAGAAGAGCTTTTATGTGCAACCTGGAATTATTCCGGAGCAATCCGGACCAATCCGGGTGGATTCCGAGTTGGCCGCAAAAGTCTCTCTTGCAATTCGAAATGATTCCGGGTGATTCCGGGCTCCGGAATTATTCTGGAGAAATTCCGACTTGGCCGCAAAAACTTCTGTTACCATTCAGAATTATTCCGGACTAATCCGGGTGGATTCCGACTTGAACGCAAAAACCTCTGTTACAATCCGAATTGCTCCAAAATTATTCCGGGAGGCCGGAATTATTCCGGGTGATTACGGAATGGTCGTGAACTGGGAAGAAAACGGCTAGTTGGTGTTGGGGGCTATAAATAGAAGCCTCCTTTCTTCCCCAGGGGTCAGCTCATCCAGAATTTAAGTCTCCATTGATTGAGCTCAACCACCAAGCTAGATCTCCCATATCCTCCACTCAAACTTGTTGAAACTTGGAGGATTGAAGGAGAAGTCCCGGATCTACATCTTCACCAACCGGATTTCCATTTCCCCCTCATTAGCTTGAGGGATCTTTGCCTAGGGTTTCCTCTTGTGGAGAACCTAGGCTTCTTGCTACTCTTGGTGATTTGTGATTGTTGGGAGCCCCCTAATTTGGTTGTAGGTGTGTGACCCAAGCTTGTTTGTAAAGGATTCGATTCCCGCCTCAAAGGGGATCAATAGTGGAAGGTGAACTAGGCCTTTGTGGCAGAGTTCATCGGAGAATGGGATGAGGCCTTTGTGGCGTTGAGTAGTCCTTCGTGGCGAGCTCACACCCCTCCAACGAGACGTACTCCCTTAACAAGGAGGAACTCGGGAATACATCGTGTCTCCGCGTGCTTCCATCGGTTATCTCGTTCCCTTATCTTTTACTCACTTGTACTTGTTGCATTAATTGTTGTACTAGTTGCATTGGTTGTTATCCTTGTCATATAGGTAAATTCACCTTAGTTGCACTATCTAGAGAATTTACCTTTGTGTCAAGCCTAATTGCGTAGAAAAAATAAAATTGGTCGTAGCACCTATTCACCCCCATCTAGGTGCCTATACTTTACTTTCAGTAACTTCAGAAGGTTGAAGCAGCTGAGATGGCAGGGCGCACTACCGGTTCAGAAGTAACGTGGAACCTACACAACACAATCAAATCACTTCGCCCCAACGAAGCAGTGAGGTTGTCAATCTCACCGGTTTTGCTGAAAGCAAAGAGGTTAAACGTATGGTGTGGAAAACAGTAGGAACAATTAGAGAGCAGTATGAAAGCAGTAGGTGTTTATCAGTATGAGGAAAAAGGGCCGAGGTCCACAGTTTACTAGTGGCGTCTCTCCGTGAAAGATAAATAACATGTGTGGTGAACAAATTACAGCTGGGCAATTGACAGAAATGAAGGCCGCACCATAGTGCATATGCAAGACATAAAGATTACTATGTGATTCATGCGGGCATTACAACAAAATACATAGAACGTTATCCAATTGCAAATATGACTAATAATCTACTCTACGAATATCATATGAATAAACATTGGGTATTAAGTTGCAAGCAACATATAATTGCAGTAATCAAAGTGTGTAATGTAAACAATAACATCATCCTTAGACAAAACAATGTTGTTTTCTCCCTAATGGCAACAACACGTCCTCCATCCGTCACGTTTCTGTCACTCGAGCACAGATGCAAAGGAGGCATGAACCCACTATCGAGCATAAATACTCCCTCTTGGAGTTACTAGCATCTACTAATAACGGAGAGCATGCAAGATCATAAATAACATAAGCATGAAGATAACATGGTAGACTGATAATCAGAAGACATAGCATTTAAAATTCATCAGATCCCAGCAAACACAACATGTAGCATTACATAAAGATGATCTTGATGATGTTAGGCAGCTCACAAGATCTAAACATGAGGTACAAAGTGGAGAGAACAACCATCTAGCTACTGCTATGGACCCGTAATCCAGGGATGAACTATTCACGCATCACTTTGGAGGAGGGCATGGTGGTGTAGACCACTCCGGTGATGAATTTCCCTCCCGGCAGGGTGCCGGGGAGAGCTCGAGAACCCTCCCGGTCTTGGGATGACGATTACGGCGGCCTGGGGTGTTTTTGGGACGAAGTGGAATATATATTATGGTTTACGCCTCAGGGGGAATAAATAGGCGAAAGGGCATAGGCGGTGGAGGCATGGGGTCCCCACACCACCCCACGGCGCGGCCAGGGGGCGCACCGCCCTATGGTGTGGGCCCCCTGAGGCCCCTCACCGGGTCTCTCCGGGACTCCTTGGAACCTTCGGGGTTTGTAAGACTTCCGGGTTTCGAATTTTCCACTTCCGAGAATATTTCCAGAACAGCTTTTCTGAAACTAAGAACAACAGAAAACAAGGAACTTGCTCTGTGGCAACTTGTCAATAGGTTAGTACGGAAATCGATAAAAATGACATAAAGTGTATAACAAACATGTGGGAAATAACATGAAAACAACATGGAACATCAGCAATTAGGGATACGTTTATGACGTGTCAACATCCCCAAGCTTAGTTCCTACTCGTCCTCGAGTAGGTAAACGATAAAAACACATAATTTCTGAGGTGACATGCTACCAACATAAACTTGATTATCATAATGTAAAAGAATATGTAAGGTGAGATCATAGAACTTAAACACAAACATGATAAATAAAACTTTAATAATAAAGCATAGCAATCACTTTGCATCATGAGAAGTAACTCAAATAAAAGATCATGAATAACAATGCAAAGAAAGATATATTTGTTTCAAGTATAGAGAAAGCATGGCAAAGTGATATTTTGCAAGTCCTTAAGAGTGGGGCAAAACATAAATGTTAGGACACCTTCAAATTTTCATGAGAGGACTAGAACAAATAATTAGAGAACAAGCAATGTCACATAATGAATCAATTAATAATGTTTCTGGGACAAATGCACATAAAACTCAGAATGGCAAAAATGCTCTCTCAATTGTGCATAAAGTTAGAAGATGGAGACTCAACATAAAAGTAAAAGAAGGGCCTTTCGCAGAGGGAAGCATGGACCACTCATGTGCTAGATATTTTATTTTATTAATAGAGGTATTAAAAGTTTGACACTCCTCCCATCCATCTTACACAAACCATGGCTAACCGAATCCTCGGTGCCTTCCAACAATCACATACCATGGAGGAGTGTCTATATTTTGGGAGATGTATGCTAATGTCAAGGAATGGTAAACAGAAAATACAGTACGTCACAAGCCAACTAGATTTCACAAGATCGGCTCCCATGTGAAGGATGCAACTGGTGTAGAAGGTCATCCCTCTTTCTCTATTGTTTACACAATTATGCTTTGACTGATAAATCAGGGGCAAAAATAGTGAAGAGAGTTTGTGTGTATTAATTTGGTGTTGGGCACCCCGCTGCGAGCTCTTCTATCAATTGGATAAGCGGATGAATGCACTAGTCTAGGGTGTGAAATCCAATCAACAAGTGAGATAAAGATTCTCTATTTACGTCCTCATGAGCAAAAACAGGAACACAAAGCAGGAATAATTTTGAAGGTTTTAAAGGTAACACATGAGCAATCTACTTGGAGTGGCGGTTAATTACCACATATAGGTAGGTATGGTGGACACAACGGGAAAACTTTGGTTTCTGGGAGTTGGATGCATGAGTAGAATTCCATACTCAGTACAGGTGGAGGCTAGCAAAAGACTGGGAGCGACAAATCAAGAGAGCATAAGAGCCATAACATGCATAGCGACATAAACATAATTTATAAACGCATAAGTGGTACCACAAATTCTAAAACTTAATGATCATAGAGGATATTAGTGACTGGTTCATAGTCATAAACATGGTGTGAGCATGCACCAAGTCAACCAAATAAAACATTCGAAGGAGAATACCGCAAATTTATGCTTCAATATGACAAGAACAACTCATGATTCTTTCAATGGCACATTAAACACTCTCATCTATTTTAGGATAATTATGATACTCAATAACCACAAGGATTTAAAACTAAAATAACATCTAGCATGATATGAAAAAGTTCTAGCCAGAGTATATACAAGCTTCTACTTGCACCGTTAAAAAATCTACTTCAAGCAGCAGTTTCTTTTCCCAACAAGCACCATACAAAATATGTTTTAACAAAAATTCTCTACATGATACGGCAAGAAAACATGAGAGTACTCACATAGGAATACTAAAACTAACAGCTCTGAATAAGAGATGCAATGAAAACAAGAGCTGAACAGGAATTTTTGTAGTAACTAGAAGAAAAACTAAGAATACCAGGATAGCAGGTATTCAAATGAAAAAATGGAGTGTGTCTCTCTCCCTAACAAGGATTCTAGGTCCAATGATATTATTGCAGCAAGAAAAACAAAGTAAAACAAAAGAAAACAAAGAAAACAACAACAACAAAACAGACACTCCAAGTAAACTTCATATGATGTGACCGAATAAAAATATAGTTTCACGAGAAATGACCTGATAAATAGTTTATAAAGAAGGGGATGCCTTGGGAATCCCCAAGCTTAGATGCTTGACTCTTATAAAAATGTGCTTGTATAAACCACGTGGGCATCCCCAAGCTTTGACCTTGCACTCTTCTTGATCACATATATCACCTCTTCTCTTGACACTTGAAAACTTCCTTCACACCATACTCAAACAGTAATTCGCATTAGAGGGTTAGGGAAACAAAAAAATACAAGGGGTTCTGTATGGCACAAGTGCTATTAATAATTTTAAACATTAGCTACAGCCACTGATGTTTTTTGAAGCAAATAAATCCACTCGACATCGCAAACGAGCCAATGCAAGAAAAATGGCAGAATCTGTCAAAACCAGAACATCCTGTAAAGACAAAAAAATCGAGGCACTTACATTGCTCAAATCGAAAAACCTAAATAATTAAAAAGTTGCGGAATTATCCCAGTAATAAGAAGAAACAAATTCAGGTCATTCTGACCTTCTTGGATTTTTCACGGTTGTTTACAGTGGACAACAGAATTCTGTTTTCTGCGCAGAATTCCGAAAACCAACTCCAACTCTTGCGAGCAACTTTACTTGGCACTACTAAAACATGAAAAGAAAGATAAAAAGGATTTTCTACAGAAGTATACAACCCCTTGACTCAAATAAAACAGCGAAAAAATAAGCAAGAAATAAAACCATGGGTTATCTCCCAAGAAGTGCTTTTCTTTAACGCCTTTTAGCTAGGCCCAGAAAAATAGAATCAAGTATTTCAAGTGAAGAAGCATCCAAATTGTAACTTGTTTGAATAAATGAATCAAAAGGAAACTTCATTCTCTTTCTAGGAAAGTGTTCCATACCTTTCTTGAGTGGGAACTGAAATTTAGTATTCCCCTCTTTCATATCAATAATAGCACCAATAGTTCTAAGAAAAGATCTTCCCAAAACAATTGGACAAGAAGCATTGCATTCAATATCAAGACAATAAAATCAATGGGGATAATATTGTTATAAAACGTGATAAGAACATCATCAACTCTCCCCCAAAGGTTTCTTTTTAACATTATCAATAAGACGAATATCCAAATAATAAGGTTCCAATGGTGGTAAATCAAGAATATCATAAAGTTTCTTGGGCATAACAGAGATACTAGAACCAAGATCACATAGAGCATTGCAATATTAATCATTCACTTTCATTTTAATAATAGGTTCCCAACCATCATCTATCTTCCTATGGATAGAGGCTTCACATCTTAATTCATCCTCTCTAATTTGCATGAGAGCATTTGTAATATGTCTTGTGAAAGCCATATTCATAGCACTAGCATTAGGACAACTAGCAAGCTTTTGTAAGAACTTAGTCACTTAAGTAATGTTGAAATAATGAAATTTAAGATCATTTTTAGCAAAGTTAATGGTACTATTGTCTCCCATGTTTCTAAAAATTTTAGCACTTTCATCAGGTACATTTTTAGCAGTTTCAGGCAATTTTGCATTTTTAATAGCAGAAGTGGGAGTGTTTCCAACACCAATTACTTTACCATTGATAGTAGAAGGTTTTCTAGCATGATAAGCTTCAGTTTTACTAGTGGTGGTAATGGTGCAAACATTAGCTAAATTATTCTTTTTGCAATTTCATATTCTTTTTCCCATCTAGCATGCAATTCATCTAACATTCTAACATTATCATTGATTAGAATTTGGATGGCATTTAAAGTTTTACTTTCTTTAACATCATGGGGCATAACCTTTAGTTTCAGAAAATCAACATCAAGAGCAAGGCTATCAACTTTATAAGCAAGAACATCAATTTTGCCAAATTGTTCGTCAACAGACTCATTGAAAGCAGTTTGTGTACTAATAAAATTCTTAAGCATGTTCTCAAGATCAGAGGGTACACTTTTGTTGCTGTTATAGGAGTTACGATAATAATTACCATGAGCATTGCTATTATTAGGAGGATATGGCCTATAATTGTTGCTACCAAAATTCAGACTGTAAGCATTGTTGTTGAAATTATTATTTTTAATGAAGTTCACATCAACATGCTCTTCTTGAGAAACCAAAGAGGCTAAAGGAATATTATTTGGATCAATAGGAGCATGGCCATTCACAAGCATAGCCATAATAGTATCAAGTCCATCACTCAAAGAGAAGGTTTCTTCAACAGAATTTACCTTCTTACCAGTTGTAGCTCTCTCGGTATGCCATTCAGAATAATTTACCATCATATTATCAAGAAGCATTGTTGCTGCCCCCAAAGTCATGGGCATAAAGGTTCCTCCGGCAGCTGAATCCAGAAGGTTTCTTGAAGAAAAATCCAGTCCTGCATAAAAAGTTTGGATGATCATCCAAGTAGCCAGTCCATGAGTGGGACAATTCTTCACTAAAGATTTCATTCTTTCCCAAGATTTAGCAACATGATCATTATCAAGTTGCTTAAAATTCACAATGCTACTTCTTAAAGAAATAATCTTAGCAGGAGGATAATATTTTCCAATGAAAGCATCTTTACACTCAGTCCAAGAATAAATACTATTTCTAGGCAAAGATAGCAACCATTCTTTAGCTCTTCCTCTCAAAGAGAAAGGAAAACATTTTAGTTTAATAATATCTCTATCTACATCTTTATATTTTTTCATCTCACATAGTTCAACAAAATTATTAAGATGGGCAGCAGCATCATCGGTACTAACACCAGAAAATTGCTCTCTCATAACAAGGTTTAACAAGGCAAGCTTAATCTCATAAAAATCAGCGGTAGTAGCAGGTGGATCAATAGTGTGCTAATTAAATCATTGTTGTTGGTGCTAGTAAAGTCACAGAACTTAGTGTTCTCAGGAGTAGTCATTTTAACAAGATAAAAAACAGGAATAAAACTACAGCTAGAATAAGAAATAATTTTCTGTGTGTTTTTTGATAAATAGAAGCAAACAAGACAAAATAAAATAAGAAAACTAAAAAAAGTAAAGAGATTGGAAGTGAGAGACTCACCTTAAAGAAATTCTCTTCCTCCCCGGAAACGGCGCAAGAAAATATCTTGATGGTGCAGGTCTTGCACTCGTTGGGAAACCGCAATAGGGAGGTATGGTGAGCACATCAGCAGTTTTCCCTCATAAAGAAACCAAGGTTTAATCGACCAGTAGGAGGAAGGAGTAACTTTAGAAGGTTGAAGCAGCTGAGATGGGAGGGCACACTACTAGTTCAGAAGCATTGTGGAACCTACACAACACAATCAAATCACCTTGCTCCATGAAGCAGTGAGGTTGTCCATCTCACCGGTTTTGCTGAACACGAAGAGGTTAAATATGGTGTGGAAAACAGTAGGAAAAGTATGAGATCAGTATGAAAGTAGTAGGTGTTTATCAGTTAGAGGAAAAAGGACCGGGGTCCACAGTTTACTAGTGGTGTCTCTCCGTGAAAGATAAATAACAGCTGTGGTGAACAAATTTACAGCTGGGAAATTGACATAAATGAAGGCTGCACCATCATGCATATGCAAGACATAAAGATTACTATGTGATTCATGCGGTCATTACAACAAAATACATAGACCGTTATCCAACAGCATCTATGACTAATAATCCACCCTCCGAATATCATGCGAACAAACATTGGGTATTAAGTTGGAAGCAACAGATAATTGCAGTAAGCAAAGTGTGTAATGTAAACAATAACATCATCCTTAGAAAAAGCATTGTTGTTTTCTCCCTAATGGCAACAACACATCCTCCATCCGTCACGTTTCTGTCACTCGAGCACAGATGCAAAGGAGGCATGAACCCACTAGCGAGCATAAATACTCCCTCTTGGAGTTACTAGAATCTACTTGGCCTGAGCATCTAGTAATAACGGAGAGCATGCAAGATCATAAATAACAGAAGCATGAAGATAACATGATAGATTGATAATGAGAAGACATAGCATTCAACATTCATAAGATCCCAGCAAACACTACATGTAGCATTACATAAAGATGATCTTGATCATGTTAGGCAACTCACAAGATCTAAACATGAGGTACAAAGTGGAGAGAACAACCATCTAGCTACTGGTATGGATCTGTAGTCAAGGAATGAACTACTCGCGCGTCACTTTGGAGGAGGGCATGGTGGTGTAGACCCCTCCAGTGATGAATTTCCCTCCCGACAGGGTGTTGGGGAGAGCTCCAGAACCCTCCTGATCTCGGGATGACGATGATGGCGGCCTCAGTTGATTTTGGGACGAAATGGAATATATTTAGGGTTTACGCCTTGGGGGAATAAATAGGCGAAAGGGCAGAGGCGGTGGAGGCATGGGGGCCCCACACCACTCCACGGCGCGGCCAGGAGGCACCCTGCCCTATGGTGTGGGCCCCCTGTGGCCCCTCTCCGGGTCTCTCCGTGACTCCGTGGAACCTTCAGGAATTCTAAGACTTCCAGGCTTCGAATTTTCCAATTCCGAGAATATTTCGAGAACAACTTTTCTGAAACTAAAAACAGGTGAAAACAGGGAAGTGACTCTGTGGCATCTTATCAATAGGTTAGTCTGTAAAATCGATAAAAGGACATAAAGTGTATAGCAAACATGTGAGAAATAACATGAAAACAACATGGAACGTTAGAAATTAGGGATACGTTTATGCCTATCATTATGGCATGAAAACAACATGGAACATCAGAAATTATGGATACGTCTGAGACGTATCAAGCATCCCCAATCTTAGTTCCTACGCTTTCTCAAGTAGGTAAACGATAAAAACAAATAATTTTTGAGGTGACGTGCTACCAACATAAACTTGATAATTATAATGTAAAGTGTGTCAACTAAGATCGAATGAGTAAAGGATGTGGTTTATAGTTGATATAGAGTAATGTATAAACCATTAAGAAGACCAAAGTAAAACTTTTTAACGATCAATACTAAAAACAATCCACTGTGCAAAGTATAACTAAGATGATTTTAGCTTCAAGAACAACAATATAATCATCCTAAGTGTTGGGGGTGACCCGGTTGCCTCAAGGAGCCGGAAAGAAGAAACCGGAGGCTAATGATGTGCGCAAGCATGCGTGGTGTCGCATGTACGAGCACACCTTGGACATCCTTATGCCTGCCGGATGGGGCCTTCGCCCGCGGATACGTCATAAACGTATCCAAAATTTCTGATATTCCATGTTGTTTTCATGTTATTTGCTACATATTTTCTATACACTTTATACCATTTTATCGATTTTCTGGGACTAACCTATTGACAAGTGCCACAGAGCCAGTTCCTGTTTTCTACAGTTTTTGGTTTCAGAAAAGTTGTTCTGGAAATATTCTTGGAATTGGAAAATTCAAAAACCAGAAGTCTTAGAAAGTTTTTGCGCACACGGAGTCCGGAGGAGGCCCGGAGGGGGGACACAGGGGGCCCACACCATAGGGTGGTGCCCCCCTCCGGGCTTAATTGATGTATCATTTGGAGAGTTTTTGTTAGAACATATATTTAATTGTGCTTGTTGCAAAAAAGAAATTACTGCATGTGGTAGAATTTATAACGGTGCAAAAAGAAACTTGTATAGACTGTGGATAGACTTTTTCATGTCATGTTATATGTTATTTTAATTATAATCCTAGTTGTTATTTTTGCAGCATGACTTGTCTCAAACATCTGAGAGTGTTTAATGTGCCATTGAAATAATCATGAGTTGTTTTTATCACATTGAAGCATAAATTTGCGGTGTTCTCCTTTGAATGTTTTATTTGGTTGACTTGACGCATGCTTAAACCATGTTTATGACTACAACCCAGTCACTTATAGCCTCTATGAGCATTTAGTTTTTGACTTGTAGTACCACTTATGCTTTGATTAATAAAAAAATTGTCTCTATGCATGATTATGGCTCTTATGCTCTCTTGATTTGTCGCTCCCCGTCTTTGCTAGCCTCCACCTGTACTGAGTTTGAGCACTACTCATGCATCAAACTACGAAAAACCAAAGTTTGTGAAATGTGTCCACCATACCTACCTACATGTGGTATTTAACCGCCACTTAAAAGTAAATTGCTCATGTGTTACCTTTAAAACTTTCAAAATTACTCCTGTTTTGTGCTCCTGTTTTAGCTCATGAGGACGTGAATAGAGAATCTTTATCTCACTTGTTGATTGGATTTCACACCCTTTACTAGTGGCTTGATCCTCTTATCCAATTGATAGAACAGCTAGCAGCGGGGTGCCCAGCCTCAAACTTAATACAACAAATTATCTTCACTACTTTGCCCCTGATTTATCGGTCAAAGCAGAATTGTGTAAACAAAAGAGAAAGATGGATGACCTTTTACCCAAATGCATCCTTCTATGGGATCCGCTTTTGTGAATTATAGTTGGCTTGTGACATACTGTATACTCTGTTTAGCATTCGTTAACATAAGCATACACACTTCTCTAAAAAAATGTTTTCAATACCCCTGTTTAATAAAATGAAAAGCTCTAGAAAATGAGTGATCCCTGCTTCCCTCTTCGAAGGGCCTTTCTTTTTTTACTTTTATGTTGATTCTCATCTTCTAACTTTATGCACAATTGAGACAGCGTAGTTGTCATTGTGATTTTAATGTGCATGTGTCCCAAAAATATTATTGATTGATTCATACCTTGTTATTACTTGCTCTCAAATTATTGTTCTAGTAATCCTTTTAAACTTTGAAGGTGTCCTGACAGTTATGTTTTTCCCCACTCTTAAGGACAAAGAGAAATATCACTTTTCCATGTTTTCTTGATGCTAGAAACAAACGTATAACTTTCAAATGCAGTATTACTCATGATTTTCTATTTGTGTTTCTTTTCATAATGCAAAATGCTTGCTATGTTTCATCGTTAAAATTATATCTACCATGCTTGTGTTTAAAGTACTATGATCTCAGCTTACATGTGCTTTTACAATTATGATGATCAAGTTTATGTTGGTAGCATGTCACCTTAGAAATTACTCCCTCCGTTCCATATTAGATGACTCCCAACTAGATGTATCTAGTACTAAAATATGTCTATATACATCTATATGAGAGTCATCTAATATGGAACGGAGGGAGTATTTGTTTTGTCGTTTACCTACTCGAGGACGAGTAGGAACTAAGCTTCTGGGGTGTTGATACGCCATGGACATATCCATAATTTCTGATGTTTCATGTTGTTTTCATGTTATTTGCTACATGTTTGCTATACACTTTATACCATTTTTATCGATTTTCTGGGACTAACCGATTGACAAGATTCCACAGAGCCAGTTCATGGTTTCTGCTGTTTTTGGTTTCAGAAAAGTTGTTCTGGAAATATTCTCGGAATTGGAAAAATTAAAAAACCAGAAGTCTTAAAAACTTGTCGCGCACACACAGTCCGGTGGAGTCCCAGAGGGGGGCCACAGGGGCCCTACACCATAGGGCGGCGCGCCCCCTGGTCGCGCCATGGGGTGGTGTGGGCCCCCTGGCCGCCCGCCGATGTTGCTATTTCTCTTATATAATCCCCACAGATAGTTAACCCTAGAAATATACCACTTCTCCACGAAAAACACCCAAGGCCGCCGCCATCGTCAACCCGAGTACGGGAGGGTTATGGAGTTTTCCCCGGCACCCTGCCGGGAGGGGAAATCATCACCGGAAGGGCTCTACACCACCATGCCCGCCTCCGGAATGATGCGCGAGTAGTTCATCCTTGGACCATGGGTCCGTAGCAGTAGCTAGATGGTTGCTCTTGAAGGGGTCGTTGCATAGAAAACAAAAAATTTCCTACGCGAGAGACACCCGAAAGGCCAAGATCTAATCTAGGAGACGAAGTGCAACGGGAAACGAGAGGGTTAAGGAGAACACATACCCTCAAAGACTCAAAGTGGTACGAGATCAAATCTCGTTGTTGGCGTAGTCGTACTCACACCGATCCCGATAGCGAGAAGATGGGCACCGCAATCCGGTGGTGCATCCGTGATCGGTCACACGTACGGTTGATGACGACCTCCGTTCCCTCGATCCAGCGGGGCGCGGAAGTAGAGGATCCCTCGGAAAACTCCAGCAGCACGACGGCGTGGTGGTGAAGAAGAATCCCACGGTCATGGCTTCGCCAAACCGGAGACCATGGAATGGAGCAGCGGGTAGAGGGAAAAAGGAGTGGGCAAGTGTGTATGAGGAGGAGCCCTCACCCTCCTTTTATAGGGAGAGGGAGGCAGCCCAAAGGTGGGGTGCAGCCAGCCATGGTGGTGCCCCCACCTCTTCCCTCTTCATGTGAGTGGAAGCTCCACTCACACCCACTCATGCTACCATTATTTCCCACTTGGAAAATCCAAAGGTTTTCTTTTAATAAATAAATAAAACCTTTTTATTTCTTTATTTCAGCATTTGTTAATTCTATTAACAAAATTTTGCATATAGCACCTCGAATCATTTGTTAATTCTATTAACAACCATTCGATGAAAAACCACTTGAACTATTTCAATTTTCCCCGAAACAATTTCGGTGCTGCCCAAAATATTCTTCGATATTCCGTATCCTCTCAAACGCGTCATCGAACCTTAAGTGTGTCACCCTACGGTTCGCGAATAAGATAGACATGACCGAGACTCCTCTCCGATCAATAATCAACAGCGGGATCTGGAGATCCTTGATGACTCCTATATATTCAACGATGACTCTCGTGATCGTGTGAACCAACAACGCCGTGAACTATTCCCTTTGTCTCGCGATATTTTACTTGTCCGAGATTCAATCATTGGTATCAACCATACCTTGTTCAATCTCGTTACCGATAAGTACTCTTTTCTCGTTTCCGTGATATAACATCCTTGTGATCATATCACGTGCTTGCAAGCGGTTTCGATGTGATATCACCGAGACGGCCCAGAGTATATCTCTCCGTCATTTGGATGGACAAATTCCACTCTTGATCCATGATCCTCAACTAATACTTTCCGAATACTTAACGACACCTTTATAGTTACCCTGTTACGGTGTGACGTTTGATGCCATCAAAGCACTCTTCCGGTATCAGCGATTGACATGATCTCATGGTCTAAGGAATAAGTTACTTCGTATGTTTGATATAACAATGTAAACTAAATTACTTGATCGCATTGCTATATTCTCTTTGGGTATATGTTCATCACATCATTCTTCTAATGACATGACCCCGTTATTAATAACATCCAATGTTTCATGATCAGGAAACCTTGATCATCTATTAATCAACGAGCTAGTTAAAAGAGAGGCTTTACTAGGAACCATTGTTTGTTTATTAAGCACACATGTATCAACGTTTCCGGTTAATACAATTCTAGCATGAGAAATAAACATTCATCATAAACAAGGAATAAGATAATAACCATTTTATTATTGCCTCTCGGGCATATTCCCTTCAGTCTCCCACTTGCACTAGAGTCAATAATCTAGTCTGTAAGCACTTTAACACATATGGCGTACCAGTGTTATTACCATGCTTCGCATGCGGTAAACATCATAAAAAAGATCTGAACAGTTCAGGTCCTATTGTATTTGCATGTTCTTTGCGTCGACACGCATCACTCATTCTCTAATGAGATGGCTTTGTATATATATGGACAATCGGTAAAAACTTAATTCCTCAGCTTAAACTGATGTCACTAACATTGTGAAAATGTAGCTTCATAGTGTTAGCATTCTTGGAAATTCACCTAGTTCCGGTGATACCTTAATTCCTCAGCTTAAACTGATGTTACTAACATTGTGAAAATGTAGCTTCATAGTTTCAGCATTCTTGGAAATTCACCAAGTTCAATAGAGAACTCCTTGACACAAAATACGCTTATTATCAGTTGTCAACACAACGATATACTTTAGGCTGTGTTGTAGTATCTGTCACAATATTTTAATTTTGAAACTCTTTCAAATCCAGCATGGAACTTTCTTCCATCCTATTGTGCTACCCTTCATCACATATTTTAATTGAGATAAAATTACTTGAATAAATGACAAGACTATTAGTGTAACATATTACAACTAATATTTTGTCATTGCTACATAGGAAAACATATCCTTAGCATTTCTAAAATGACACAAGGATCTCTCCCACTGTTGTCTAATCATCATATGAATTATCCTGCTATAACATTTTATAGCATAGGACTCATCTGGTTGTGTACATAGCATGGAAACATGACTTAGAAATCTCAATTTCAATGATGCTCATCATGTGTCAAAACACATGAATCTTGCTCAATTATTTTCCATGTGACAAGAACTCCTTCTTGTCATTTTGATATTGACTCACTTCAATATTTCATCTATGTAATTTGGCTTCAATCATATCAGGTGCGTCAATCCATCTTTTATAGATATCGATGCCCAATATCTTCTAAGCCTTTCATCAATATGAAATCGAAAATCTTAACCGTGTTAATTTAAAATACATATTTTCCAATCAACCATATTTCATCTACATAAAGTATTGGAAATATGTCACAGCGCTCCCACTTAATTTCTTGTAACTCTACAAGCATCTTTATCATTCATGATGGAATCAAACTCTTTTGATAACTTCATTAAGCTAAAGATTTCAACTTCGCTATGCTCACTTCAACCATTGAAGTGTGCATACCTTTCTAGCAACCTTTTGAATTTTACAAAACTCCCAGACTGTGTCAATTATACATCCTTGATCAAACTTCCTCGAGAGGAGAGTTGGTTTTGTTATTCAACTGTCATATCATAATATGTAACTTTTTTCTAGAACTATCCGCAAAGACTAAAGCATCACTACGGAAGATCAAAATCTTGTAGTAGTCAACTCTTTGAACTTCGTCGAAAACAACTTTTCGATAAGTACAACTTTCAAAAGATGTAAAATCCATGTCTTTGTCGATATATAGACCCTTTTGCTATCGTTAGGCATCATCATGCCTATCGAAAGGACTACCAAGTCACATACTTGATATTCATACAAGGATACTATGGCGGATATAATGACTCATAGTAAATTTTATGAAGTCAGGGCCCATCATTTGCTTCCTTTATAAGGTCCAGGTCCTTTTGTTGTCAAAACAACACTTTACACTTAAACCACAAGTTGTTCTAAGTACAAAGTTGTTGGACTTTTCTGGTACAGTTCGCAAACTCATTTGAAGTATCTACAACATTTGTAGTGTCTTCTACTTAGTAAAATTAGTAAACCCCGGAACAACTTCCAGTGCTGCGCTACTCTTGACATGATAACGAAGATTCTCTAATCTCGTTGAGTTTGTATTGTGCTCCCACTCACTTGTTTCGCAAGAACTACTTTCTCGAGAAATCAACCCTTTCTGACAAACAACATTTGTCTTTTGGTTCGGTGATAGGAGAAATACCCAATGTTTTATTTGGGATAACCTTATAAACATATATTTATCCTATTTTGGTTGTAAACATTTTACACATGCTATGTATACCAAAACTTAAGAAAAATGACAATTCGGGTCACTACCCAAACCATATCTTATATGTTGTCAATTTCAACAGATCATGATGGTGCTCTTTTTAGTGTAAAAGCGGTTGTCCTTAATGTATAAACTACAAAATTATAATGGCACTTTTACTAATCTTACCATGTCAAACAAGGTTTGATTTTGTCTTTTGAATACTCCAATCTAATGTGGGGTATTCGAGAAGTATAAGTTGTAGAACAATTCTGCAACTTCTCAGATGTTTTGCTAAACTTGTAACTCAAACTTTATCCTTTATGATCCAATCATAAATACTTGATTATCTTGTTACATTGATTTTAACTTCATATTAACAACCTTTTGAACCAATTCAAAATATCAAACTCCGTTCCCTTTAAATAGATATGCTTACATATCTACTTAAATCATCGACATAATTTTATGAAGGAAAAATTAATCCACCATACATGACTACACATAATGGACTATATACATCAATATGTATAATCTCCACTAAATTAGTCGTCCATTCTACTTTGGCCTATGAACGGAATTCTAGTCATCTTTTGGAAGAGGTCTCACAAGCGTCAATTTATTCAAAACAAAATGACTTCGGAAGTCCATCAATATGGAGTTCCTTCATGTTTTCTTTTCCGATATGAACTAAAATGGTGGTGTCACAATTTAAGTGAAAACCTTTTACGTCTTGCAACGTTTAGCATTCAGTCTTATAGATGTTTACTTTACCAACATCATTTATATTAACATATCCATCAATTATGGAATATGGTCATCGTTTGAACAATCTCATTTGTTCTCACAAAAGACTAGAACAAAATAACAACTTATTAAGTTCTTAAAATAAATCTTGAATGTTTGGTTCGATACTACAATAAACACAATAACACTTTATTTATGTTCTTGTCGTAATCGAGTCCACATCTATTACTAGTTCCTTTTAGGCCCTTGTATTTCTTGCATTGCGTTGCTTTGTATGGCAACTCATACCAACCAATGTGGTATCAAAATACCCAAAAATACTTTGTTAACTAGTAATATATCTATAACTTGTATATCAAGCATATACTCCTGAGCTGGACTTTCAGTTATCTTCTTTTTCTACCATATATCTTTTTGTAATTCTATTTTCAATGTTCCCTTTTCTTTATAGAAGAATCATTCAACATCAAACAATGCTAGTCTTACTAGCTCATTTTCTTTGGCGTGTTAGTCATATACTATCACCCATTGAGTCATACTTTGAGTTTGATTGTTCTACTAATATCACCATATTAATAGCATTCTTCTAGATCCACTCTTAGCAATTTCCAAGTAAGGTAAACTATTGTACCCATACTTCTAATCCATCCCATCATAAGAATTTTATGATTAAGCTACTATAGCTCGAAGGAAGGGATTTAGAGGATAATTTTTAGCGCCCAACTTCTTGGAATATTCAAACGCCTAGCGTCTTCAATCATTGCATATATTCAAATAATATAAGCATACATTGTCACGCTAAATTATACTCAGTCATGTTGCCACAAATAAGTTTCTAGATATCAATATATCTTTCACTTGATTGTTTCTGAAAAACAACTCTTTTTTAGTTCCAAAATCACCTTGACCAACAAAACATTCTTTTGAATATAAAGTAATACGAAAGCAACCATGACTCTGGATTCTAAGTAGGAATTATTTTCTCTCTATATTAATAAATCATTAACCATATGGAGCTAGGTAGGAAATACCAAAAATCTACAATGGGACTGAATTTTAAATTTCACTAATACGGTACCAATCTTAAATGATTTTTACCAGATCATAACAGTTATATCTCAATTAACAATCTAAGTGTATGGTAGTTTTGTGGGTGCCAATGAATACTACAATTTGTGCAAATTCACTTTGATTGGTTGTTTATGATAAATAAGTTCAAATTAATTCAAAATTATGCCATGAACTCCCACTCAAAAACAACATCCCTCTTAGTCGTCTTTAGTGATTACACGAACCGAATTCACTACACCAAAACCGATCATCACGTGAGATGATGTAGCTTCAAAGGCGAACATCGACATGTTCATCATATCATCCATATGACTCACGCTTTACCTTTCGGTTACGTGTTCCGAGGCCATGTCTGTACATGCTAGGCTCGCCAAGTAGAACCGTAGTATTGCGTGTGTTTCAAGGCCATGTCTGTACATGCTAGGCTTGAAAACACCCGTTGTATGCAAACGTTGAGTCTATCACACCCGATCATCACGTGGTGTCTCGAAACGACGAACTTTCTTAACGGTGCATACTTAAGGAAGAACACATTATTATCTTGATATTAAGTGAGAGGGATCATCTTATAATGCTACCGTCGCTATCTAAGCAAAATAAGATGCATAAAAGGATTAACATCACAAACATCACATGTAAGGAAAACGTGATATGATATGGTCCTTCTTGCACTTGATCTCCATCATGTGCATTATGATATGATCTCAATCATTCCACCGGCGTGGTACCAAGTACCACGGTACCCCAAACTTGATTGTCCATCAATAATAAGAAAACCATATGGATACCTTCCGGTATATCAATAATTTACAAAATAGGTCATCTCATAATCAAAATTGTAATATTGACCATGTCACATCACATGCCCAGCAAAAACTAGTTAGACGCCTCTAATTTTTTTTTGCATATTTTACGTGGCTTAGGGCTTTCGATGATAGAACCGTTCATACCTACGAACATCAACCACAACGTTGATAAACACATTTTTAACAACCCTTCGTATATTAGATCTTAACTATAGTAGGAGAAACAGACACCCGCAAGCCACTTATGCAATACAAGTTGCATGTCAGTTGTGGAACAAGTCTCATGTACGTGGACATGTAAGGTTAGTCCGGGCCGCTTCATCCCACTATGCCACTAAGATCATAAAATAACCAAGGAGGTAATAACATGATCATCAACGCCCACATACACCTACGTGTTCTACCCGTACAAAACATCTACGCATAGATCCGGCTCTGATACCACTGAAGGGGTCGTTGCATAGAAAACAAAAAATTTCCTACGCGAGAGACACCCGAAAGGCCAAGATCTAATCTAGGAGACGAAGTGTAACGGGCAACGAGAGGGTTAAGGAGAACACATACCCTCGAAGAATCAAAGTGGTACGAGATCAAATCTCGTTGTTGGCGTAGTCGTACTCACACCGATCCCGATAGCGAGAAGATGGGCACCGCAATCCGGCGGTGCATCCGTGATTGGTCACACGTACGGTTGATGACGACCTCCGTTCCCTCGATCCAGCGGGGCGCGGAAGTAGAGGATCCCTCGGAAAACTCCAGCAGCACGACGGCGTGGTGGTGAAGAAGAATCCCACGGTCAGGGCTTCACCAAGCCGGAGACCATGGAATGGAGCAGCGGGTGGAGGGAAAAAGGAGTGGGCAAGTGTGTATGAGGAGGAGCCCTCACCCTCCTTTTATAGGGAGAGGGAGGCAGCCCAAAGGTGGGGTGCAGCCATCCATGGTGGTGCCCCCACCTCTTCCCTCTTCATGTGAGTGGAAGCTCCACTCACACCCACTCATGCTCCCATTATTTCCCACTTGGAAAATCCAAAGGTTTTCTTTTAATAAATAAATAAAACCTTTTTATTTCTTTATTTCAGCATTTGTTAATTCTATGAACAAACTTTTGCATATAGCACCTCGAATCATTTGTTAATTCTATTAACAACCATTCGATGAAAAACCCCTTGAACTATTTCAATTTTCCCCGAAACAATTTCGGTGCTGCCCAAAATATTCTTCGATATTCCGTATCCTCTCAAACGCGTCATCGAACCTTAAGTGTGTCACCCTACGGTTCGCGAATAAGATAGACATGATCGAGACTCCTCTCCAATCAATAATCAACAGCGAGATCTGGAGATCCTTGATGACTCCTATATATTCAACAATGACTCTCGTGATCGTGTGAACCAACAACGCCGTGAACTATTCCCTTTGTCTCGCGATATTTTACTTGTCCGAGATTCGATCATTGGTATCAACCATACCTTGTTCAATCTCGTTACCGACAAGTACTCTTTTCTCGTTTTTGTGATATAACATCCTTGTGATCATATCACGTGCTTGCAAGCGGTTTCGATGTGATATCACCGAGACGGCCCAGAGTATATCTCTCCATCATTTGGATGGACAAATTCCACTCTTGATCCATGATCCTCAACTAATACTTTCCGAATACTTAACTACACCTTTATAGTTACCCTGTTACGGTGTGACGTTTGATGCCATCAAAGCACTCTTCCGGTATCAGCGATTGACATGATCTCATGGTCTAAGGAATAAGTTACTTCGTATGTTTGATATAACAATGTAAACTAAATGAATTGATCGCATTGCTATATTCTCTTTGGGTATATGTTCATCACATCATTCTTCTAATGACATGACCCCGTTATTAATAACATCCAATGTTTCATGATCAGGAAACCTTGATCATCTATTAATCAACGAGATAGTTAAAAGAGATATACTATGAACCATTGTTTGTTTATTAAGCACACATGTATCAACGTTTCCGGTTAATACAATTCTAGCATGAGAAATAAACATTCATCATAAACAAGGAATAAGATAATAACCATTTTATTATTGCCTCTCGGGCATATTCCCTTCAGCTCTCTCCTATTTATGCCTCATGTTTAGAGCTTGTGAGTTTCCCTACATGATCGAGATCATCTTATTGTAATGCTAAATGTTGTGTTTGCTGGGATCTGATGAATATTGAATGCTATGTCTCCTCATTATCAATCTATCATGGTATCTTCGTGTGTATGTTATTTATGATATTGCATGCTCTCCGTTGTTAGTAGATGCTCTGGCCAAGTAGATGCTAGTGACTCCGATAGGGAGTATTTATGCTCGATAGTGGGTTCGTGCCTCCTTTGCATATGTGCTCGAGTGACAAAAACGTGACGGATGGAGGATGTGTTGTTGCCATTAGGGAGAAAGCAATGATGTTTACATTGTTTACATTACACACTTTTCTTAATGCGATTATCTGTTGCTTCAACTTAATACCCAAATATTGTTTGGATGATATTCTGAGGGTGGATTATTAGTCATAGATGCAGTTGGATAAGGGTCTATGAGTCTTGTTGTAATGCCCACATGAATCACATAGTAATCATCATGTCATGCATGTTTCAATATCTATCAATTGCCCAACTATAATTTGTTCACCACACATGTTATCTATCTTTTATGGAGAGACACCGCTAGTGAACTATGAACCCTGGTCCATTTTATCATACTAATAATACAACCACTGCAATTACTATTTTCACACGGCTATTACAGTTTTCACATTGTTCTCCTACTGTTTTCCACACCATACATTTAACCTCTTTGTTATCAGCAAAACCGGTGAGATTGACAACCTCACTGCTTCGTTGGGGCAAAGTGAATTTATTGTGTTGTGTAGGTTCCATGTTGCTGCTGAACCGATAGTGCGCCCCACCACATCAAATTCATCAACCTTCATAAGTTGACTGTTCTTCGATTCAACCTTGGTTTCTTTTCTGGGGGAAAGCTTGTCGATGCACTCTTCACAACGTTTCTCTTGGTGTTTACCAACGAGTGCAACTACGCACCCCATCAATTTTTCTGGCGCCGTTGCCGGGGAGGAAGAGAATTTTTGCAATGGGAGTCTCTCACTTCCAATATCTTTACATTTTTTAGTGTTGCTTAGTTTATTTTCTTTTATCTTGTTTGCTTCTCTTTATAAAAACACACAAAAAAATTAGTTCTCATTACAATTGTTATTTTGTTACTTTACCTTTTATTGTCCATCATGCTGCTTCCTAAGTTCACCATGAAAGATATACCGGTAGATAGTGGTTCTATACTTGGGAAGGATACCATTAAAGAATTGTTTAATCATGTTAGTAAGCATGAAAAATTTGAGGAAAAATCCATAGTAGAGCTTGGTTTGTTAACTTTCACCCCATACTGCAGCAAATGTTCCTTAACTTGAACAACATTGAAGATATTGAAAAAAAAAAATTTATCTTGGAAATCATGCTTAAGAAATTTGGAGATGTCGCTATAGAAGCTAGAAAAGTTTTTGATCGATTTAATATGCTAGGCTCATGTGTAGATGTTGTTGGAGCTCCTGAAAAATCTTAATCTAAAAATGAAAAGGAGAATAAAATACCAATTCCCTTTAAATTAGTAGCACGACATGAAGCCCAAGAGAAAAAATTTGATTGGACTGTTTCTGAAAATTAATTTGATGAGAGTAGTAAACCTAAAAGTTGTAAGAGAGGCACATCTAAAACTCATTTAGATAAAATACAATGCATTATTGAGGAATTTCCTTGTCTTGATTTGGATGCGTCTTCACTTGAATACACTTGATTTTCTCTTCTTATGCATAGCTAAAAGGCGTTAAAGAAAAAAACTTCTTGGGAGATAACCCATGGTTTTATTTTTGCTTTATTTTCTCTGTTTTATTTGAGTCAAAAGTGTTATATACTTCTGTAGAAAATCCTTTTTCTCTTTATTTTCATATATTAGTTGTGCCAAGTAAAGTTTCTAGCGAAAAATGGAGTTGGTTTTGGATTTCTGCGCAGAAAACAGATTTCTGTTGTCCACCGCAAACAATCGTATAATTCACAGAAAGATCAAAATGAGCTGAAACTTTATTTTTCTTATTCCTCAGCTAATTCCAAAACTTTTTCATTCTTTATGTTTTTTTATTTGAGCAACTTAAGTGCCCCGAATAACTTCGTCATTACAGACTGTTCTGGTTTTGGAAGATTCTGCCATTTTTCTTGCATTTGCTCTTTTACTATGTCAAGTGGATTTATTTGCTTCACGAAACATCAGTGGCTGTAGATAATGTTTAAAAGTATGTATAGCACTTATTCCCATGGAGAACCCATGAATTTATGATTGTTTTACTAACCCTCTAATGCGAACTACTTCGAGTGTGGTGTGAAGGAAGTTTTCAAGGGTCAAGAGAAGAGGGTGATATAATTTGATCAAGAAGAGTCCAAGGACAAAGCTTCGGGATGCCCCCATGGTTCATCCCAGCAAGTTCTAAGAAGACTCAAGCATCTAAGCTTGGGGATGCCCAAGGAATCCTCTTCTTTATCAACAAATTATCAGGTCACTTCTAGTGATTTTTTTTTCCGGTCACATCATATGAAATTTACTTGGAGCGTCTTTCATTTTTAGTTTTTTTTCCCTTGATATGATAAATATCATTGGAACATAGAATTCTTTTTTGGGAGAGATACACGCTCCACTTTCATTTGAATAATCGTTATGCTCGTATTCTTAGTTTTTCTTCTAGTTGTTGCAATCCTTTTAGCTCCTGTTTTTATGCATCTCTTATCGAGAGATGTTAGTTTTAGTAGAGTTATGTGCGTACTATCTTGATTAATTGATGTATCATTTGGAGAGTTTTTGTTAGAACATATATTGAATGGTGCTAGTTGGAAAAACAAATTGATCCATGTGGTAGAATTTATCACGGTGCAAAAAGAAGCTTGTATAGACTGTGGCTAGACTTTTTCATGTCATGCTAGATGTTATTTTTATTCTAAGCCTAATGGTTATTTTTGTGGCATGAATTGTCTCAAATAGATGAGAATGTCTAATGTGTCATTGAAAGAATCATAAGTTGTTTTTATCACATTGAAACATAAAGTTGTGGTGTTCTCCTTTGAATGTTTTATTTGGTTGACTTGGCGCATGCTTACACCATTTTTATGACTACAAACCAGTCATTTAGTTTTTGGCCTGTCATACGAATTATGCTTTGATAAATAATGCTTTTTTCACTATGCATGATTATGGCCATTATGATCCCTTGATTTGTCGTCCCAGTCTTTGCTAGCCGCCACCTGTATTGAGTATGAGCTCTACTCGTGCATCCAACTCCTAAAAATCAAAGTTTGACAAATGTGTCCACCATACCTACCTACATGTGATATTTAACCACCAATCCAAAGTAAATTGCTCATGTGTTACCTTTAAAACTTTCAAAATTATTCATGTTTTGTGCTCCTGTTTTAGCTTATGAGGACGTGAATAGAAAATCTTTATCTCACTTGTTGATTGGATTTCACACCCTGGACCAGTGGCTTCATCCGCTTATCCAATTGATAGATGAGCTGACAGTGGGTTGCCCAGCCCCAAACTTAATACAACAAATTCTCTTCACAGTTTTTTCCACTGATTTATCAGTCAAAGCATAATTGCGTAAACAAAATAGAAGAGGGATGACCTTCTACCCAGATGTGTCCTTCTATGGAAGCCGCTCTTGTCAAGTCTAGTTGGTTTGTGGCGTACTGTATTTTCTGTTTAGCATTCGTTGACATAAGCATACACACCTCTCAAAAAATATTTTCAATACCTCTGTTTAATAAAATAAAAAGCTCCAACACATGAGTGATCCCTGCTTCCCTCTTCGAAGGTTCGTTCTTTTCGTTTTATGTTGAGTCTCTATCTTCTAAATTTATGCACAGTTGAGAGCACATAGTTGTCATTATGAGTTTAATGTGCATTTGTCCCAAAAATAGTATTGATTGATTCATACCTTGTTATTACTTGCTCTCAAATTATTTGTTCTAGTCATCATTTTAAACTTTGAAGGTGTCCTGGCATTTGTTTTGCCCCACTCCTAAGGACAAGAAAAATATCACTTTGCCATGTTTTCGTGATGCTAGAAACAAACGTATAACTTTTAAATGCATTATTACTCATGATCTTCTATTTGTCTTACTTTTCATAATGCAAAATGATTGCTATGTTTCACTGTTAAAATTATATCTATCATGCTTGTGTTTAATGTACTATGATCTCAGCTTACATATGCTTTTACAATTATGATGATCAAGTTTATGTTGGTAGCATGTCATCTCAGAAATTATTTGTTTTGTCGTTTACCTACTCGAGGACAAGTAGGAACTAAGCTTGGGGATGTTGATACGTCATAAACGTATCCATAATTTCTGATGTTCCATGTTGTTTTCATGTTAATTGCTACATGTTTTCTATACACTTTATACCATTTTATCGATTTTCTGGGACTAACCTATTGACAAGATGCCACAGAGCCAGTTCATGCTTTCTGTTGTTTTGGGTTTCAGAAAAGTCGTTCTGAAAATATTCTCGAAATTGGAAAAATTCAAAAACCAGAAGTCTTAGAAAGTTGTCGCGCACACGGAGTCTGGAGGAGGTCCGGGAGGGGGGCCACACCATAGGGCAGCGCGCCCCCTGGCCGCGCTATGGGGTGGTGTGGGTCCCCTGGCCGCCCACCGACGTTTCCCTTTCGCCTATATAATCCCCTCGGATAGTTAACCCTAGAAATATACCACTTTTCCACGAAAAACACCCGAGGTCGCCGCCATCGTCAACCCGAGTTTGGGAGGGTTCCGGAGTTCTCCCCGACACCATGTCGGGTGGGGAAATCATCACTGAAGGGCTCTACACCACCATGCCCGCCTCCGGAATGATGCATGTATGTTTCCAAAACTTTTCTCCACGCGCTCGAGTGCTGGCTTGATCCTCCCCTGTGCGTCCTTCTCCCCCTTCCTCTGCCCCCTTTCTTCTCTTCCCCGAGATGGCGCCAGCGACGTCGTCGAGATTGGAGCTGGCGGATGCCCCTTTCTTTTCTTCCCCAAGACGCCGCCGACGGATGTCGTGGCGGATTGTCGTCCAGATTGGATCAAGCAGATGGTAGCAAGGACTATATCAGTGGCGCGTGGTATTAAGGTACGACCAAGGCAACGGATCTTCTTCCTCCCAGGAAACTTGTCATTTTCATGTGTAAACCCTGCGAGCGCTTGCTCGTGCGAAGAATTGCCCCGCATGCGTCTTTCATTGCTTTGTACTTCCTTCGTCTCAAATTACTTGTTACAAAGTTTCACAAAAATGGATGTATCTAACACGAAATTATGTTTAGATACATCCACTTTTGTCAAACTTTGCGACAATTAATTTGAGGCGAAGGTACATTCCCTCGGAATTGCTTCGGAGCGAGCGGATGTGAGATTGGATGGAGCGGCTGATAGCAGCGAATACTACCCCCGTTCCATAAAAGAAGGCGTATTTCGTTTCGTCTGACCGAGTTTTTGACCAAGGATTACACATTTAATATGCGACACATGTGATAGAATTCGTAATCGTACTGAATTACTTTTGAATAGTTATACAATGATATTAATTATATGTCAAAAAATTATATATAAATAGACTAATTATTGGTCAAAGTACTAGTCAAAGCAAACTAATACGCCTTCTTTTATGGGCATCGCCATCAGAACTAGCTTCATTTAATTCCCTCTCCCTGTCCTAGGCCTGTAACGTTCCAGATTTGAAGATTTCGGCTGAGGAAAGCTTCGATCCGTCACCCACCTTGCTTTGTATACCGGCAGCTTTTGCCTGCTCTTCTTTATCATCATCACTAGTGATTTCAGGAGTTGTTTCGCTAACACCTTTGCTTTTTGCACCAAGATCTCTGGCCTGCTCATATTTATATTATCATCAACAATTGTTTTGTTAACGCCCATACTAGTGTCAATGTATTGGCCCTTCAATTGTTCAGAATTGGATATGTAGCTTGAGGCTGGATTCTTGTCGCCGCCCATGCCTCCTACACAAGTATCTCTGTTTCCAGGAAGATTCCTCTCCTCATTGGCCGTGTGTCCAGTCAGCTTCATCTCCTCATTGCCAGTGTGTCCAGTCATCTTCTTCCTGTCATCACCAATATCTCCAGTCTGCTCATTTTCTTGAAACTCATCCAAGTTTTCACCCAGTTTTTCTTGAACAGCATCTACATTTATGATCCAACAGGAAATATAATACACACTTGTATTATCCAACAAAGACTACTTGCATTTAAAGTCTACTTGCAGTTGCATCAAGCAAAGCAGTTCAGGCTACTAACGTGTCAAGTATGTGAGTACATGCGTGTAAAGTGTAGAATTGCTGATATTTATCAACTTTCAAGGCTTCTTAAGATAGAATATTACTTGCAAGGAAAACAACTCGGAGACACTTGCAAGTTGCAAGGAGAACACTTTTGATGATATATTAGAATGACACTGTTCACATCTTCGAATCAATCAACCCAAACTAGGAAGGACAATTAGATGTAGCCCTAGATGGACTGATACAGGTGTATAAAGTGTAGAATCGCTGACATTTTTCAACTTTCAAGGCTTCTTAAGATAGAATATTACTTGCAAGGAAAAGACCTCAGAGTCACTTGCAAGGAGAACACATCGGATGATATATTAGAATGACACTGGTCATGCCTTCAAATCAATCAATCCAAACTAGAAAGGATAATTAGATGTAGCCTAACCTAGATGGACTTGCTCCCCTGCTAAGCTTTTTACTTTTGTTCACTAAAGGGTGCGTTTTGATCTTGTTGAACTATGGCCAATTCAAAACATTCAGAAGTAATCATCACTATCTGAATATTACACAATTAACAGGGGGAAAATCAGAATTCTCACCTTTAGCCTTCTCAACGAAGGAATCCAAATCGTGCAATAGTAAACACCTTTCTGAATAGAGAGAAAAGACATCTTCATAGAAACACAATGCGCCAACCTTAGACAAGCTTGGTTTATATTGATATGCATTAGCCTCCATCTTTCGATACACGTCAGCTGAAAAAATCTGAGAGGAACATAACTCAGTCCAATGCTAAAATGACACGTTTAAGCATTCACATACACAAAACACATATATAATGATTCACCAGGCGAGGGTGGTAGACTTTGTATGATGCTCCAGGACAACAGATCATCTTCAAAACTGTTGCGAATTCCAATAAACTCCAATCATTAGTGTCAATACCAGATGTAACAGTAAAATCCTTTAAAAGAATGCGGAGGAAGTTGAAATGCTGCATTTCACGCAATTCGACATCATACAGGAGACGAGCTAACTCAGCAAGAGATTCATTAACCTGGATAAAAAGGAGTATTTGATTCATCACTGAAAGGGACATGGAAGTCAAATATTTCTAGAAGACGTACATCGATGAATAAAACAAATCCAGATTCAAAAGATGTAGATTTATAGTGTGGTATGCCTATGAAAACTTCAATCATTGACAATAAAATATTATAAGCAGACAATAAGTTGGAAACGACTATAATTGTATAATAAGTGACAGACTTATTCAAGCTTGCTACAGCCTACAGATGCTAAAAGGAAAAGAACCAACACTGCATGAACAATGGAGAAAGTAAGATAACATCGCATGTAAGAAATTATGAAGGACAAGCAGCAATCTCACCATCCCAGGCTTGACATCATAGTCATGTTGACGTAAGAATGTTATTAACTCTTTGCTACTCGTCTCTGCTTTTTCTTCATGCAATAAACTACACATGGGATTCTTCAGACTGCATTTTATCACCTCACTATCGAGAACATTAACATATAGACAGGTGATTCCCTGAAAAAGGAAATGGTGATTAATACTGTTCTTACGGACAGAAGCAACAATAAAGCTTTACAAGATTATACTTACCAGTTTCTTTTCAATTATTGTTTTATGCTGAGCACTTCCGACGACTAGTTTCTTCTGAGAGCCACAATGCCTGGTGAGCCTCTTGGCCAGGTTGTCATCTATAGCCTCATTAGCAGGGTCAAAGGGAGTGGATACCTCCTCACGATTTATGAATTCTTTCAGACTCTGAGAAGAAATCCAGAAGCTATTAAAAAGCATGTCAAATATCGCGCCAGTACCTAAAACATGAAAGGAGGCTTGGTAATTTAGTAGATGTGTGTCAATAATAACGTAGTGTTGGTTAAGTCCTTGTTTGTACAATTCTCTTAGTGGTGCTCCAAACATGTTTATCCGTATATTTTATTATTTTGAAAACAATCCATAGTGTCATTCTTTGTAGGAGCACCATGCCAGAGCTCATTCATCCCTAGCAAGATGTTAACACTTAGTAGAAATTTGTGCATAGCAAATCTTTTAAGAATCTATAAGAAGATTTCTGCCAATGAAAACAGAGCACCATGACACCAAAACAGAATATTGTAATGAGGAACGGGTCCAACCCATAAAAAATATGATCGGTCAGCTTGATTCCGCTTCGAATCAGTTCAATAACAAATAACAACAACCGAGTAATGAGATAGCTTTTATATCCACCCCCTCATTATTCTTGGCGTTGGCAACAAGAAGAGTAAGAAAATAAGGCAAAAATACTAAGGAAAGAAAATGGCAGGGTGACTAACGAGATGTGGGATGTCTACCCAGAAGTCCTGTAGAGAAAACCAGCGAGAAAACGATCAGACGATCTTGAATTCTTCATTGACGACAAAGACAAAGCTAGGGAGCATGAACGAAAAAAAAAATACCTTCACTGAATTGTCGAAGTAGACTCCATCAAAAGAGAAAATTGCCATGCCAGAGGGTGCTTCATATAGCAGCATGGGTGATGCTTCATTAATCTTAACTAGAAAAAATGCCCCGCCCGTTGCGGCGGGAATTGCCTTAGAAATCATATTATATAATAAAAATGATGTAATGTGTATGATATATTAAGTTATCTAAAAGAACACGCAAAATTTTATTGAGCATAGTCAAGATACTAAATTTAATCGATACGAAATGTGTGTATTAAAAATTATTAATATGTGGACGGTTAATAAAATGGATGATATGAAGTTTGCATGTACAGATGAATAAGTATTAGTGGATATGACATGGAAAATTGATTGGCTAAGAAGATGGATGATGTGGATAGTTTGCATGTTGAGATAGAAAAATAATTAATACATGTTAGTGGGGTTTTGGTTTATAAGAAGTATATAGATGTCCCCTGCCGAGAAAACTAGCAAATTAAACAAATGGGATTACATGAATCTATCACACGTTCAATCCAAACTTGAAAAGACAATTAGATGTAACCCAACCTAGATGGACTTGCTCCCCTGCTTAGGTTTTTACTGTTGTTCTTAACCAAACAATTAGATGGGTAGAGAATGATAAAAATGCAATGATATGATTTATGAAATATGTTCACTAACGAGTGTAGTTTGATCTTGTTGAACTGTGACTAACTCAAAACATTCGGACCAAAATCAGAATTCTCACCTTTAGCCTTGTCAACGAAGATATCCAACTCGAGCAATAGTAAACACCTTTCTGAATAGAGAGAAAAGACATCTTCATAGACAGACAATGCACCAACCTTAGACAAGCTTGGTTTATATCGATATGCATTAGCCTCCATCTTTAGATACTCGTCAGCTGAAAAAATCTGAGAGAAACATAACTCAGTCCAATGCTAAAATGACACGTTTAAGCATTCACATACACAAAACACATATATAATGATTCACCAGGCGAGGGTGGTAGACTTCATATGATGCTCCAGGACAACAGATCATCTTCAAAACTGTTGCGAATTCCGATAAACTCCAATCATTAGTGTCAATACCAGATGTAACAGTAAAATCCTTTAAAAGAATGCGGAGGAAGTTGAAATGCTGCATTTCACGCAATTCGACATCATACAGGAGACGAGCTAACTCAGCAAGAGATTCATTAACCTGGATAAAAAGGAGTATTTGATTCATCACTGAAAGGGACATGGAAGTCAAATATTTCTAGAAGACGTACATCGATAAATAAAACAAATTCAGATTCAAAAGATGTAGATTTATAGTGTGCTATGCCTATGAAAACTTCAATCATTGGCAATAAAATATTATAAGCAGACAATAAGTTGGAAACGACTATAATTGTATAATAAGTGACAGACTTATTCAAGCTTGCTACAGCCTACAGATGCTAAAAGGAAAAGAACCAACACCGCATGAACAATGGAGAAAGTAAGATAACATCGCATGTAAGAAATTATGAAGGACAAGCAGCAATCTCACCATCCCAGGCTTGACATCATAGTTATGTTGACGCAAGAATGTTATTAACTCTTTGCTACTCGTCTCTGATTTTTCTTCAAGCAATAAACTACACAGGGGATTCTTCAGACTGCATTTTATCACCTCACAATCGAGAACATTAATATATAGACAGGTGATTCCCTGAAAAAGAAAAATGGTGGTTAATACTGTTCATACGGACAGAAGCAACAATAAAGCTTTACAAAATTATACCTACCAGTTTCTTTTCAATTATTGTTTTATGCTGAGCACTTCCGACAACTAGTTTCTTCTGAGAACCACAATGCCTGGTGAGCCTCTTGGCCAGGTTGTCATCAATAGCCTCATTAGCAGGGTCAAAGGGAGTGGATACCTCCTCACGCTTTATGAATTCTTTCAGACTCTGAGAAGAAACTTGTCCACACAGTCTGGTGAGTTTCTTGGTTAAGAGATCATCAATAGCCTCATTAGCAAGGTCAATGGGAGTGGGCACCCTCTCGTACTTTAGGAAAAATTCCAGAGTCTGAGAAAGAATGCAAGCGGGAATTTTAAAAAATCCTATAAATATAATGCATGTGTCCAAATAATGACAGGAGGAAGGGTATCAATCATAAAGTATAGTGTTGCTCTAGTTTTCGTTTGTACAGTTCTCTCAATGGTGCTCCCAAATGTTCATGCGTAAAGCTAGATTTTAGTATTTTGACTATAGTGTCATTGCTGGTATAAGTACCATGCCACGGCTCATTCATCCACAGCTAGGAAGATGTAACCACTTAGTAGAAATTTGTGGAGCGGTACCCACTTAGGATTCACCCTGGGTTAATTGATCTTTTAAGAATATATTAGCAGATGTCTGGCTAGTGCACCCTGACACCAAAAGCATGGTAATGAGGAATGAGTCCAACCCAGGAAAACAAAATATGGTCCAGCAGCTTGATTCCACTTTGAATCAATTCTATAACAAATAATAACTACCGAGTAATGAGTTAGTCATTATATACATCCCCTCCTTGCAATGAAAATTGACAATCAAGAATGGTCAATGGTTGCAGTCAATTTTGCAAAGCATTATTCTGATTGAGTTGGCAAGAAGAAGAGTGAGGAAATAGGGAAAAAATACTAAAGGAAAGAAAATAGCAGGGTTACTAACAAGCTGTGGGATGTCTTCCCAGAAGTCCTGTAGAAAAGCAGAGAGAAATCGGTTAGAGGATCTTGAATTCTTTATTGGTGACAGAGAAAACTAGGCGGCATCAACGAAAAAACAAGTACCTTTACTGAATTGTTGAGATAGGCTTCATCAAAAGAGAAAATTGCGATGCCAGATGGTGCTTGATATAGCAGCATGGCTGTAGCTTCATTTATCTTAATGTTCCCTGCCGAGAAACCAAGCAAATTAAACAAATGGGATTACATGTCAACCCAAATGGCCTGCGGCCGAACCTATCTCTCCACTTCCAAGACAATTGTCAAAATCGAGAGAAAAACTTGTCTTTGGTGAAACAATATTAGAAGGACGAAAAAGGAATCAATATTAGAAGGACCAATTCGAGTGGCCGTGTGACGAAAGAAACAAAGGACGCCACGGGATGGGGCCGCAGCGCAAGGCTCTCTAGGTTTCCTTTCCTACCCTCACAGCTCCCGGTGCCGGCGCCGGCGTCGACGTCTCCCCATCGTGCGACGGTGCGAGAGAGAAAGGGTATTCGACTTGCGTGGAGAGACTTCCTTTTAGCGAGTCTGCGATTTGTTGATCACGTTGTACTGTATTTATGAGTAAATTCCGTTGCATACGGGTCAGTACCGGTCTCGGTTTTTTGCCAAAATCTACCGGCAAAACTGCTGACTAGGCAGGATGACTCTTTTACGCGTGATCGGTAGAACGGTGCATGCCCACCTCGCGCGGCAGCTCTTTCCAATTTTTGCTAATGATTGAGTATACCATGCAAACAATAGATGGGTCCCACTAACATGCAACAGTTTCCCTCTCATCCGATGTCTCTTTCCTTTCTTTTTTACCTTCCTTTATCTCCTCGTTCCTTTTTTGTCTAATACATGCTAGTTATTTGACCCATAATATTTCTAAGAGATGACAAAAAATAGGAAGTTATTTTTTTTTTTTTGAAACGGAAAACCCAGCCTCTGCATCCAGTGGATGCACACAGCTTATTTATTAAATAATAATCATCCAGAATCCAACATATAACCGAACTGAAATATCTCAATCAAACTGCGATGTGGCTATACAGATTAGCCACCAGAACAGATGAAATAAAAGGAGACTACACATCTTGTATTCTCCTAGTATGTAGCCACCCACCCCGGCTGAAGATAGCCCGCACGACTGCCAGCAATCGTGCACATCCTGTATCCAAGCTTCCACGCCGGTCTTCCGGGGATAGAATCGACCAGAGGTGTATCCAGTGTGTGGCTTTGTGAACAACCTGCAAAAAATGACCAGCTTCCATCTTGTTAAAAATTGTATCATTCCGGCAATTCCAAATTGCCCAAAGAAAAGCAGTTATACCAATTCGTATACTAGCTTTAGATTTTTTATCTACTCCATCTAACCAATCTCCAAACAGATTGTCAACTGAAAGTGGTGGAGTAATAGAGAAAGTAAAATGTATGAGGCGCCAAATTTTTTTTGCAAATTCACAGTAGATAAAAAGGTGATCTACAGTCTCTTGATTACCACAAAAAACACACTTTGAGCAGCCTATCCAAATGGAAATAGGAAGTTATTTTAATTGTAAGTTACCACAAATGGAAATAACTTGTCGGAATTTTAATCTTTCCACATGTCAGCCGTAAACTAGCATTGCCCCTGACTAGGCAGCACACGCCCACTTGTCATCATACGGTCAAAGATGATCTGGTCCAAGGTATCGCAGAGGTGCGACTCGGGCTCGACCCCAAATATGAGATATGGAAAAAACGGCAGACACGAATATGGCCCAACACGTTTTTTTAAGAAAACACGGTACAAACATAAGCCCTCGTATACACACGCATACACTCAACCCTATGCACGCACACATGCACACCCTACCCCTACGAGCATCTCCGAGAGACTCAGCAGGCGGGTTTTGAGATTGACGAAGTCACCACATGCGCCTTGCTGTCGATGGGAACGTCGCCTCCCACTGAAAGAATATTCCGCCTAAATGCAACACACAGGTGTCAAACCTGGGGTTTGAACTCTGATGGGCTGGGGGTACAACCATCCTCCTAACCATCCAACCACAAGTTGGTCCGCAACTCCAACGCGTCGACCGATTTGGTTCGTTCGCGTCCGACTTCATTGGCGCGGGGCAAAAGTACAGCCTAATGCGCACGACCTATTTCGAGATTCCGAAGAAGCGCCCGGTTTTCTGTCCATTTTGACCCATTTTTTTTGGGCCAAACATGGGACGGAAATGTGCACGGACACGTTCTGAGCCCTCCCTTTGTGCACGCATGGCCCACACGCTAGGGACACAAATCGCCTCCTCTCTATTTCCCTAGCAGACCGCTCTTCTCCTACCCGCCGCTCCTCCCGGCCGCGACCTCCGTCGTCGCCTCCGCCACCCCTTGCGCCTGCTCCCCCGTCCAGCTTGCCCCTCCCCAAGTCCGGCGTCCTCACGTACTACACCGGCGCCAGCCCATCCCTGAAGTTGTAACCTTGTCGTCGAGCACCGACCAGCGCGCCCACGATGTAACATCCCAAGTATGAAAAACTCCCTTTAGAATGATTGTTTCTTGTTTTAATTATTGTTTTGCATCATATCATCATAATCATTGCAATTGTTCTCTGTTGTTTTCTATTTGAATTTCAAACCAAGAATTCAAACCTTTGTTTCATACTTGTTATGTTACAATTTCCAAATAGAAATTTTCAAATAAAAACAGCTATTTGTTTCCATTAAAATATAAAGCTCAAACTATTTAAATGGTTCTTTTAATAATTCACTTAATCTCAATCTCATTCAAATTCAATTAAAATTCCAATACAGCAACCATTTTGAAGTTTATTGAAAAGTACAAAACAAATCAACCATTTGCTTCAAATAAACTTGAATTTAAGAACTTTAAGTTGCTTAAGTTCAATTATTCCATTAATATTAAAATTCAATCACATTTCAAACAAATTTCAAACAGCAACATAATTTAAATATTTTGGAAAACTAAACTTTGCAAATTGGTGCTGTTACAAATTTAATCAATACAAAATTTTTTTCCTAATTTTTCTAAACCCCAAAACCTATCTTTCTCTTCCTTTTCCTTTTCAGCAAAAAAAAAAGAAACAGCAAAAAAAAAAAAAACATAACACACAGCGAGGGAGGCAGCAGGCCCAGCCCAGCTACCCACGGCCTGCTACCCCCCTCCCCTCTCTTCCTCCTGTACGGCGCGCATCCGCCGTGTCCACGTCGCCGTACGACGGATGGGACGGCCGGGAGGCGCTCACCTCTCCCTTAAAACCCTGCCCTAGGGCTCCCCGAGCTAGCCCTAGCTCTCCACCTCTTTTCCCTCGCGCCGCCGTCGCCATTTCTCCTCTCCACCCACCTCTATGTATCTCTGAACCTCACCACCGCACCGCCACCGTCTGAATTCCGATGATCGCCGCCGGTAGGGTTAGTCTTCGTCCGGGCTAACTGCGGGAATCATCTTCCCATACCTCCCTCGACCTTATCGACACCGCCACCGTGCCGGAGACCCCCTGGATCTCCGCCGCCGTCCTCGTTTCTGTCGCCGTCGGCCAACTCCCCCGAGCCTCTGCTTCCCCTTCTTCGCCGGTGAGCTACACCCCTGCTCCACCCTCCTCTCTCTCTGCACGATGCACACCGCGCGCACACCCACAGCACACGCACACGACAGCACGAGAACGGCAGCGGCTCGCCGCCGGTGACCCCCGCTCCTCTGTCGCTGGTTCAGAAATTGAATTTCAGTTTCAGTTAGAAAATCTCGCAGCTGAACCTCAACCTCCCTGTACCCCCCTTACCTGACAAGCGAACGCATCCACCGCAGTGGCAGCGCAACAGCTCGCGCGCGCAGGAGGCCAGGGTTCGATCCCTGCCTCCGCGGATTAATCCGCCAATTCTTTTGCTTGCCACGTGAGCGTCCGTGGCCCACCTGCCAGTGGCCTGGGTTGCCACGCGCGCACACACGCGGGCCACCGTGGCCCAGGGGCCCCTCTGTCAGTGGCTTGGGCTAGCCACTGCGAGGTGTAAAAACATTTCTGCCCAGTTTTTTTAATTCCCAGTCCAAATTAATTACAGATTAGTCCCTAAAACCAAAATGCAAATAACTTTTAATTTCCAACTCCAAATAATACAAATAAAATATGTATCCTGCGCCAAATTTAATTCTCTACCTATTTAAATCATTTGTTTTCTATTTTGAACATTTCAAATGCATTCAAATTATAAATTCAAACAAATCATTTTCCAATTGGTTAAATCCATAACTAATTCAATACTAATTCAAATGCAACATATAAAATATGTTTTCAAACCAGAAAACATAATATTTTCAAATATGAATTTTATTTAATGCTTTGAGCAAATAAAATTCAATTAATATTAATACTTGAATTAAATCCATTTAAATCTTGTTTAAACTTGTTTAATTCACAATTAATTCATCTTGATTCCTTTTTCAATAAATGAGACATGTATTCCAACTAAAAATTTGTGTTCTATTCAAATATGAACTTTGTTATCTATTTTGAACAATTAAAATTGGTGAAAACAACAAATGCTTGTGTAACTCATTAAGAAGCAATTTTTCTTAACTTAATAAATAAAATTCTAAACTTGGTAAACAACATATCAAATTGATTCCATTGTTGTTTACTTTTTGTTAACTTCATCCATGCATCATGCTAATCCACTTTCACCTGTTGGTTAGTTGTAGATCATTAATCCCACCATTAAATTCATGGGCTTTCCATATGCAATCCAAATTGCATATGGGTCCATTTAAACATGTTATCTTGTCAACTAGTTTATTTTAATGCATCAATTAAATTGCCATGCATCATCCCATGATTGTGCATTATGCCATGTTATTGATTGTTCGTCTCTTTTCGGTTGTTTGTTTGCTTCTTCTCGAATAGACGACGACGTTGAGACCGACGAGGTTTACGACACTACTGCTGAGGAGTTAGCTCAGTACCAGGCTACTGAGTTTGCAGGCAAGTATTCACTCACATGAACCATTGTGTCCTGTCCACACTGGATACCGATACTTTCCTTTGTCTATTTCTGCTAGCCTTATGACTCGTTGCTTGTGTCCCGATCCTATCACATGTTACCCTATAACCATGATATTGCCTCACCTCCACACCTATAACCCCTTGCTTGTTGCCTGTGTCTTACTAGTATGCTTAGGGTTGCTTGTGCTCGAGTTTGATGTCCGTTACTTCTTTTACCATGTTTATTTATGTTCTATGGGCTCGATGTTTAAACAACAACCTGTTAATACTTGGTTAATAATAATTTGATGATAAGGCACCGGCAGGAGGCCCGGCGTGGTTTTGAGGCCTGCTAGTGTCGACCCTAATTAGGAAAAGGGTCTTGTCTACTGATCCATGATGAGCGCACTAACCGCATGTGGGAAGCGTGTATGGGCGCCCCCTCAATTTGATTCGATTCGCATCTCGTCCAAATCGCCTCATAGTTCGGGTTTTCCATTTGCCGCATGCATATGCAGGTGCGAACCCGTCGCCAGGGTGGAACTTTTGTAGTCGGCATTTAGGGAGACACGTTCTTAGAGTGCTATTAGGGTCCCCTTTTCTTCGTGGGGCTCGATTAGTCGTGCGCTCAATTGCACGGGGTTCTTTGGGCTTGATGCGAAGAAGAGTTGGGTTGTGTTGAGTGCCCCGCTTGGTGGAAGGCATTCCATCTGGCGGGTTATTCTTACGTGTACGACTACATTGGTGCATCCCTGCAGGGTTAAATCTTCTCGAGAAGCCGTGTTGTCCGCGGTTATGGATGACTTGGTGAAAGTGCTGGCTAACAAGTACTCAGAACAACTTACACCTAACTAATACTCAGTTGACTAGTAATAGGCTTATTGACACAATAACCTGAACCATCATTAATCCAACTGTGTGAGTTATCTTGGGTTGCTTCCTTAGTAGGGGGTAACATTGGATGGGTTTGTTTGGTGGTTAACAGTAGTTGGTTACGATACGCTATCTTATCTTCTTTCTGTTAGCCGGAAGTTGTAGTGTGTCTCTGTAGTTTGTTACCGCAGCCCGCTGCTATACTTTTGTATCACCTATTCTTCCGTTGAACCTAAAGCATTTGTACCTGGTGTTGCCGGGTACACTTTGGCGAAGTGTGAGTCTTGCTTGCCAGTACTTGTCTGTACTGACCCCTATGGGGCTGCGTGTTCTGCAGACTACGGTTCCGAGGATCCCCATGGAGGCTACTACGTGGAGTATGACGAGGTTGTTGACGAGTAGATAGCGGACCCGGGCAGGATCCGAGACTACGTGGATGGGCTCCGTTTTCCTTTCATTGCCGGCCTCTTAGGCCTATTTGGTTCTTGTCTGTACTCAGACACTTTGTTTGCTTCCGCTGATATGTAATGATGATATGTTGGGACATGTGTCCTCTGGATGATTGTATTTGCTATTCTCTGCTCTAGTGAGAGCTATTTGCAACTTATTTCCATCTTTTGGGTCTTAGAGATCTGTTGTGCTATCATTTTGTTAAACGCCGTTGACGTACCATGTGTGTATGGTATGAAGTACGTCAATGGTAGTATCCTGATTTCTATGGGATGGTTTACGTAGACGCTGAACAGATAGGGGTTGGTTGTCACATATACGTGTGTTGGCCTACTCGTAAGAGGATGCGGGTGCAGGTAGGCCCCGTAATCCAATCTCCTACTGTTCAACGGAATTGTGAGTATCCTCTAGAAGTCCGGGTGCGACAAATGGTATCAGAGCCTGTCTGCCTGTAGGATCCCTTTTACTGGTCGCAGTTGAGTCTAGAAACTATTTTGTAGCTATATAGGAAAAATGAAACGTGAGAGTAGGAATTATGTTCTTTTTCTTCTTTCCCCACCCACCCTCCCTTTTTCTGGTAAGGAAGTGCAACGTTGTTTTCTCTTCTCATCTAAACTTTCAAGTTAGGATTTCACGTATCCTGGTTTCTCTAGGATAGTTATATCTACTAGACCATAGGAATGGAGGTGGTTGTGACATGATTTATCATGTTGCCTACTCACGATTGAGAACGGAGGCGTGTAAGCCCTGGAAGCAGATCCTCTATTCCTTAAGCAGTAGATATTGATCCTTTAGAAGCTCGGATGGGTTTTCCGTAGTACCTCGGGAGTTTTGGTCTCGTGTTTCCCGAATGTTGCTTCGATATCCTGTTATTCTCAACATCCTTTTCGTCCGTTGAAACCTTGTTGTTGCTTTCCACTTCAGTCCTTCTACCGGCGTCTAATCAAAACTTCCCCGATCATCTGCAGATGGATCTCAGGTTCTACCCGCAGGTGGTTCGTATGACTCGTTGTGAGAGCACCGCCGGTTATCCGGAGATGCTGAGAGACATGGTCACTTATCTGGGGTTCCGTTGGGCACCAGAGTACTAGGTCTGCGAGCACGAGCGAGAGTTTGAGCAGACCTACTACCAGGCTATCGTCTACATTCTGTCAGATGATGGCATGAGCGTAGTCCACCACTACGAGGCAGTGGGTTCCACAGTGGATATGGCTGTGCAGCAGGCAGCTTATGTGAGCCTCACCGTCCTTCGTGCTGACTACTGGGGATTTGATGATTCCATCTATCGCCACATCCCCCGTGGTTACATCACTTCAGAGGGAGTTCACTTCACTCTCCACGACAACTTGGACGTTTACGAGCATGATAACTCCAGGCTGCACACCACCGCTCAGTTTGTGAGACACAGTGACGCACTTGCCAGCACACTATCTCAGGAGTTGGCGTCAGTCAGGGAGCAGCTCTACCTTGCTTTGACTCGTCTGGCGACTTACACCACAGACTTTGTTGGAGATGAGCGCTTTGCACGTTTCCATCAGCCAGTTGGGCGTCCTCTGCCAGATGCTGGAGGTTACGAGCCGATCAGAGGTCCACTCCTCAACCTTGGTGCTGGTTACACTGGGATTCCTCGCTTTGGAGCACAGGGAGCCGACGCTATGTACTTCACCACACCTAGAGTCGGGCTCAGACCACGTCAGATCTATGTGGATCGTCGTTCTACATATTTTCGTGGGCGTCCTCCTCACCGTACCTCTCGCCGTACTCCTAGTCGCCGTCCTGCGTGATGAGCATGGGAGTATCGATGTATCCGTTCCTAGCTATGTTTAGTTATCCTTTCGCATTCAAACCATTCATGGTGTGTTGGATATTCTGATGTAATTGAACATGTGATGGTGAACCTTGTGGTTATCTATTCATGCGTCGGAATAATCTCTCTTTCGGTTACCAAGTCTATCCTTTTCTGTTGTTGTGCTAAAATGCATTTCATTCAGGATGCCGCCAACAAGGAACAGCCCGCCTGAGCCACCGCCAATCGCGGAGCTGTTGACTCAGATGACCCAAGTCATGACGCAGATGGCCCAGTTCCAGACTAATCAGCACAACAACCAGACGGCTCCACGAGTCAGTATCAAGGAGTTTCTCAGTCTGGGCCCGAGAGCTTTCGTGGCAACACGCGAGCCTCTGGATGCTGATGACTGGATCCGTGAGATAGCTAAGGCTCTGGAGATTGCTCATGTAGCTGAAGAAGACAAAGTCAACTATGCCTCCTATCTGCTGAAGGGTCAGGCAACCACTTGGTGGGAAAACTACCAGACCATGAGAGCTGGCTATCCAATCACCTGGGGTTGTTTCAAGGAAGCCTTCCTGAAGCACCACATTCCAGATGGTCTCATGGAAAGGATGCGTGAAGAGTTTTGCTCTCTCAAGCAGGGCAAGCTGGACGTCATCGGCTATCAGAGTGAGTTCAATCGCCTTGCTCGATACGCTGGAGACGAGGTGTCCACTGAAGCTAAGAAGATGGCAAGGTTCCGCAGAGGTTTTAACCCGGAACTCAAGTACGCCCTCACCAATGTCAAGAACAAAGACTTCGAGGAGCTCGTTAACACCGCGCTCAATGAAGAAAATGGGCGCAAGGCGTTCGAGGAGTCTCGCAAGCACTCGCGTGAGGGTGGTTCCTCCTCCAACATGACCACTCCTCCGCAGAAGCGTCGCATCTGGGTGCCAAATGGTGCTGTCACTCGGGCTCCATACGCCCAAGCTTCTCCAGGCTTCGCTCCCCGCCCACCCAACCCTGCTCAGCTGAATGATCCAAGGGGTTCGATGGGGCAGCCAAGGCCAGGTCCTCCTCGTGTCGTCACTTGCTACAAGTGCAAGCAGACGGGACACTACGCCGACAAGTGCACGCAGAAGCAGCTACCTCCACCACCACCTCGTCCTAACACCAACCAGGCAATGGTGCGCGCTCCCCCGCATAAGCCCTTCAACTCCAACAACAGGCCTGTCGGGAGGACCGCAAGGGTGAATCATGTCAAGATTGACAAAGCTGAGGAAGCTCCTGACGTCGTTCTCGGTACAATCCCCGTAAACTCTTTTCCAGCTAAAGTGTTGTTTGATACCGGAGCATCACATTCTTTTGTGTCAAAGATCTTTGCCACAACATACAACCTAATTGTGGTTCCACTAAGCAATCAAATCACTGTTCACTCCCCGGGATCTCAAATGTTGACTTCCAAGATAAGTATGGACAATCAAATCCTAATTGGAGGTCGCATATTCCTTGCTTCTCTCATGTTGCCGGGAAATTCTGACATTGATGTCATTCTTGGTATGGATTGGCTGAAGGCCAACAAAGCAAAAATTGACTGTGCTCAAAAGTCAATAACTCTGTTCCACCCTTCTGGCCAGATAGTCTATTCTCCAAATGAATCAAGTTCCGTTCAGCTATACACACTCGATGCAAAACCTCTACCTCTACTCGAAAATGTTCCGGTGGTTTGCGAATTCCCTGAAGTCTTTCCAGAAGAATTGCCAGGAATGCCTCCGGACAGAGCAGTGCAGTTCGTGATCGAACTTGAACCAGGTACTGCTCCAATCTCTAAGCATCCATACAAGATAGCTCCTCCTGAACTAAAATTGTTAAAGGAGCAAATCAATATGTACATGGAGAAAGGTTACATTCAACCTAGTTCCTCGGCTTGGGGTTGCCCAACTCTGTTCGTTGCGAAGAAGGATCAAACAAAGAGACTCGTTGTTCACTATCGTCCTCTTAACGAGAAAACCATCAAAAACAAGTATCCAATTCCTCGTATCGATGATCTTTTTGATCAACTTGCTGGAGCCTCAATATTCTCCAAGCTGGACTTGAGAATGGGTTACCATCAAATAAAGATCAGAAAGGAAGATATTCCAAAGACAGCCTTCACCACTCGCTACGGTCTATATGAATACACCGTCATGTCCTTTGGTCTCACCAATGCACCGGCGACCTTCTCTCGACTCATGAATTCTGTCTTCCATGAATACCTCGACAAGTTCGTTGTGGTATATCTTGATGATATTCTTGTCTACTCAAAATCCGAGGAAGAGCATGGAGAACATCTTCGTCTCACTCTCATGAAACTTCGCGAGCATCGTCTCTATGCCAAGTTCTCCAAATGTGAATTCTGGATTTCAGAAGTTGCTTACCTTGGTCATGTCATCTCTGCCAAGGGCATAGCCATTGATCCAGAAAAGGTTAGAGCAATTGTTGATTGGAAACCTCCAAAGACGGTGAAGCAAGTAAGAAGTTTTCTTGGCTTGGCTTGCTATTGCCGTCGTTTCGTCCAAAACTTCTCCAAGATTGCCAAACCTCTCACTGACCTCACAAAGAAGGACAAGAAGTTCGTCTGGTCTCCACAATGTGATGAAAGTTTCAACCTCCTAAAGACTAAACTCACTTCTACACCAGTTCTGGTTGGCCCAGATACTACCAAACCTTTCCAGATATTCTGTGATGCTTCTCTCCAAGGTCTAGGTGCAGTTCTTATGCAAGAACGTCAAGTTTTGGCTTATGCTTCACGTCAGTTGAACGCACATGAGCTCAATTATCCCACACATGACCTTGAACTTGCAGCAGTGGTGTTTGCCCTCAAGAAATGGAGACAATACTTGTTGGGTAATCGCACTGAAATCTTCTCCGATCATAAGAGTCTGAAATACATCTTCACTCAACCAGATCTAAACCTCAGGCAAAGGAGATGGATTGAAAAGATCAAAGACTTCGATCTTACCATTTCTTACACTCCAGGCAAGGCTAATGTTATGGCCGATGCTCTCAGTCGCAAGTCGTATTGCAATAATCTCATGATCATGGAAAGCAAACCTCCACTTCATGAAGAATTCCAGAAGCTGAACCTTGGTCTTGTTCCTCAAGGTTATCTTGCAAACTTGACAGCCAGTCCAACTCTCAAGGACAAGATTTGTTCTGAACAACTTCGTGATGCTGAAATCAAGAAGATGGTAGAGCACATCAAACAAGGCAAGGATAAATTTAAGTCCTTCTCAATTGATGACAAGGGAACTGTGTTCTTCGAAGGACGCATTGCACTTCCTCAAATTCAAAGTCTCAAAGATGTAATTCTTAAGGAGGCTCATGAAACTCCTCTCTCCATACACCCTGGAAGTACAAAGATGTACCAGGATCTCAAGACACTATATTGGTGGCCTAGCATGAAACGTGAAATTGCTCAATACGTTTCTGAATGCGACGTTTGTCAACGTGTTAAGGCAGTTCATCAGAAAACAGCCGGTCTTCTCCAACCTCTGAAAATCCCCGAGTGGAAGTGGGACATGATTGAAATGGACTTCGTTACTGGTTTTCCAAAGTCCAAGAAAGGCAACGATGCAATCTTCGTGGTCATTGATCGACTCACTAAAGTAGCTCACTTCTTTCCTGTCAAAGAGACAATCTCAGCTAGCCAGTTAGCAGAGCTCTACACAACAAAGATTGTTCCTCTTCATGGTGTTCCATTGGAAATAAGCTCAGACCGTGGAAGCATATTCACTTCTCATTTCTGGAAGAGTTTCCAAGAAGCATTGGGCACCAAACTTCTGTTCAGCACAGCTTATCACCCTCAGTCTCAAGGGCAAGTCGAAAGAGTCAATCAGATTCTCGAGGATATGCTCAGAGCATGTGGTCTCTCCTTTGGCATGAAATGGGAGGAATGTCTTCCATATGCTGAATTCTCCTACAACAACAGCTTCCAGGCAAGCCTAGGCATGGCACCATTTGAGGCTCTCTATGGCCGCAGATGCAGGAGTCCAATCAATTGGTCTGGAGCTGGTGAACGTTCACTCTTAGGCCCTGACATTGTTAAGGAGGCCGAAGAGAAAGTTCGCATCATTCGTGACAATCTCAAGATTGCTCAGTCTCGTCAGAAAAGCTACTATGACAGTAAGCACAGGGACATGGTCTATGCACCTGGTGACAAAGCATATCTCCGTGTAACTCCCCTCAGAGGCACTCATCGTTTTGGTGTCAAAGGAAAGCTAGCACCAAGATAAATTGGTCCTTTCAACATTCTCTCAAGGCGTGCAAAAAATGCCTATCGTCTTGAACTTCCAGAAAAACTATCCAAGGTGCACGATGTGTTTCACGTGTCACAGCTCAAGAAGTGTTTCAAAGATCCAGATCGTGCAGTTGATCATGATTCCATTGAACTGCAAGAAGATATCTCTTATGAGGAGCACCCTATTCGAATTCTCGATGAGACCGAGTGTAAGACTCACAACAAGAGCACCAAGTTCTTGAAAGTGCAGTGGTCTCATCATTCCGATAAAGAGGCAACGTGGGAGACCGAAGAGGATCTTCGCAAGAAGTATCCGGACCTTTTCTCTTCTCAGTAGGAATCTCGGGGCGCGATTCCTTCAAGGGGGGGCGTTTTGTAACATCCCAAGTATGAAAAACTCCCTTTCGAATGATTGTTTCTTGTTTTAATTATTGTTTTGCATCATATCATCATAATCATTGCAATTGTTCTCTGTTGTTTTCTATTTGAATTTCAAACCAAGAATTCAAACCTTTGTTTCATACTTGTTATGTTACAATTTCCAAATAGAAATTTTCAAATAAAAACAGCTATTTGTTTCCATTAAAATATAAAGCTCAAACTATTTAAATGGTTCTTTTAATAATTCACTTAATCTCAATCTCATTCAAATTCAATTAAAATTCCAATACAGCAACCATTTTGAAGTTTATTGAAAAGTACAAAACAAATCAACCATTTGCTTCAAATAAACTTGAATTTAAGAACTTTAAGTTGCTTAAGTTCAATTATTCCATTAATATTAAAATTCAATCACATTTCAAACAAATTTCAAACAGCAACATAATTTAAATATTTTGGAAAACTAAACTTTGCAAATTGGTGCTGTTACAAATTTAATCAATACAAAAAAAAATTTCCTAATTTTTCTAAACCCCAAAACCTATCTTTCTCTTCCTTTTCCTTTTCAGCAAAAAAAAAGAAACAACAAAAAAAATAAAACATAACACACAGCGAGGGAGGCAGCAGGCCCAGCCCAGCTACCCACGGCCTGCTACCCCCTCCCCTCTCTTCCTCCTGTACGGCGCGCATCCGCCGTGTCCACGTCGCCGTACGGCGGATAGGACGGCCGGGAGGCGCTCACCTCTCCCTTAAAACCCTGCCCTAGGGCTCCCCGAGCTAGCCCTAGCTCTCCACCTCTTTTCCCTCGCGCCGCCGTCGCCATTTCTCCTCTCCACCCACCTCTCTGTATCTCTGAACCTCACCACCGCACCGCCACCGTCTGAATTCCGATGATCGCCGCCGGTAGGGTTAGTCTTCGTCCGGGCTAACTGCGGGAATCATCTCCCCGTACCTCCCTCGACCTCATCGACACCGCCACCGTGCCGGAGACCCCCTGGATCTCCGCCGCCGTCCTCGTTTCTGTCGCCGTCGGCCAACTCCCCCGAGCCTCTGCTTCCCCTTCTTCGCCGGTGAGCTACACCCCTGCTCCACCCTCCTCTCTCTCTGCACGATGCACACCGCGCGCACACCCACAGCACACGCACACGGCAGCACGAGCACGGCAGCACGAGCACGGCAACTTGAATTTCAGTTTCAGTTAGAAAATCTCGCAGCTGAACCTCAACCTCCGTGTACCCCCTTACCTGACAAGCGAACGCATCCACCGCAGTGGCAGCGCAGCAGCTCGCGCGCGCAGGAGGCCAGGGTTCGATCCCTGCCTCCGCGGATTAATCCGCCAATTCTTTTGCTTGCCACGCGAGCTCCCATGGCCCACCTGCCAGTGGCCTGGGTTGCCACGCGCGCACACACGCGGGCCACCGTGGCCCAGGGGCCCCTCTGTCAGGCTTGGGCTAGCCACTGCGAGGTGTAAAAACATTTCTGCCCTGTTTTTCTTTTAATTCCCAGTCCAAATTAATTACAGATTAGTCCCTAAAACCAAAATGCAAATAACTTTTAATTTCCAACTCCAAATAATACAAATAAAATATGTATCCTGCACCAAATTTAATTCTCTACCTATTTAAATCATTTGTTTTCTGTTTTGAACATTTCAAATGCATTCAAATTTTAAATTCAAACAAATCATTTTCCAATTGGTTAAATCCATAACTAATTCAATACTAATTCAAATGCAACATATAAAATATGTTTTCAAACCAGAAAAACATAATCTTTTCAAATATGAATTTTTTTTAATGCTTTGAGCAAATAAAATTCAATTAATATTAATACTTGAATTAAATCCATTTAAATCTTGTTTAAACTTGTTTAATTCACAATTAATTCATCTTGATTCCTTTTTCAATAAATGAGACATGTATTCCAACTAAAAATTTGTGTTCTATTCAAATATGAACTTTGTTATCTATTTTGAACAATTAAAATTGGTGAAAACAACAAATGCTTGTGTAACTCATTAAGAAGCAATTTTTCTTAACTTAATAAATAAAATTCTAAACTTGGTAAACAACATATCAAATTGATTCCATTGTTGTTTCCTTTTTGTTAACTTCATCCATGCATCATGCTAATCCACTTTCACCTGTTGGTTAGTTGTAGATCATTAATCCCACAATTAAATTCATGGGCTTTCCATATGCAATCCAAATTGCATATGGGTCCATTTAAACATGTTATCTTGTCAACTAGTTTATTTTAATGCATCAATTAAATTTCCATGCATCATCCCATAATTGTGCATTATGCCATGTTATTGATTGTTCGTCTCTTTTCGGTTGTTTGTTTGCTTCTTCTCGAATAGACGACGACGTTGAGACCGACGAGGTTTACGACACTACTGCTGAGGAGTTAGCTCAGTACCAGGCTACTGAGTTTGCAGGCAAGTATTCACTCACATGAACCATTGTGTCCTGTCCACACTGGATACCGATACTTTCCTTTGTCTATTTCTGCTAGCCTTATGACTCGTTGCTTGTGTCCCGATCCTATCACATGTTACCCTATAACCATGATATTGCCTCACCTCCACACCTATAACCCCTTGCTTGTTGCCTGTGTCTTACTAGTATGCTTAGGGTTGCTTGTGCTCGATTCTGATGTCTGTTACTTCTTTTACCATGTTTATTTATGTTCTATGGGCTCGATGTTTAAACAACAACCTGTTAATACTTGGTTAATAATAATTTGATGATAAGGCACCGGTAGGAGGCCCGGCGTGGTTTTGAGGCCTGCTAGTGTCGACCCTAATTAGGAAAAGGGTCTTGTCTACTGATCCATGATGAGCGCACTAACCGCATGTGGGAAGCGTGTATGGGCGCCCCCCTCAATTTGATTCGATTCGCATCTCGTCCAAATCGCCTCATAGTTCGGGTTTTCCATTTGCCGCATGCATATGCAGGTGCGAACCCGTCGCCAGGGTGGAACTTTTGTAGTCGGCATTTAGGGAGACACGTTCTTAGAGTGCTATTAGGGTCCCCTTTTCTTCGTGGGGCTCGATTAGTCGTGCGCTCAATTGCACGGGGTTCTTTGGGCTTGATGCGAAGAAGAGTTGGGTTGTGTTGAGTGCCCCGCTTAGTGGAAGGCATTCCATCTGGCGGGTTATTCTTACGTGTACGACTACATTGGTGCATCCCTGCAGGGTTAAATCTTCTCGAGAAGCCGTGTTGTCCGCGGTTATGGATGACTTGGTGAAAGTGCTGGCTAACAAGTACTCAGAACAACTTACACCTAACTAATACTCAGTTGACTAGTAATAGGCTTATTGACACAATAACCTGAACCATCATTAATCCAACTGTGTGAGTTATCCTTGGGTTGCTTCCTTAGTAGGGGGTAACATTGGATGGGTTTGTTTGGTGGTTAACAGTAGTTGGTTACGATACGCTATCTTATCTTCTTTCTGTTAGCCGGAAGTTGTAGTGTGTCTCTGTAGTTTGTTACCGCAGCCCGCTGCTATACTTTTGTATCACCTATTCTTCCGTTGAACCTAAAGCATTTGTACCTGGTGTTGCCGGGTACACTTTGGCGAAGTGTGAGTCTTGCTTGCCAGTACTTGTCTGTACTGACCCCTATGGGGCTGCGTGTTCTGCAGACTACGGTTCCGAGGATCCCCATGGAGGCTACTACGTGGAGTATGACGAGGCTGTTGACGAGTAGATAGCGGACCCGGGCAGGATCCGAGACTACGTGGATGGGCTCCGTTTTCCTTTCATTGCCGGCCTCTTAGGCCTATTTGGTTCTTGTCTGTACTCAGACACTTTGTTTGCTTCCGCTGATATGTAATGATGATATGTTGGGATATGTGTCCTCTGGATGATTGTATTTTCTATTCTCTGCTCTAGTGAGAGCTATTTGCAACTTATTTCCATCTTTTGTGTCTTAGAGATCTGTTGTGCTATCATTTTGTTAAACGCCGTTGATGTACCATGTGTGTATGGTATGAAGTACGTCAATGGTAGTATCCTGATTTCTATGGGATGGTTTACGTAGACGCTGAACAGATAGGGGTTGGTTGTCACACATACGTGTGTTGGCCTACTCGTAAGAGGATGCGGGTGCAGGTAGGCCCCGTAATCCAACCTCCTACTGTTCAACCGAACTGCGAGTATCCTCTAGAAGTCCGGGTGCGACACACGAGCTGTTCGTCAGATTGCCCAAGGTATTGTTCCATCACCTACCGTGGATAGCTCAGACGAGTACTACTACAGTAGTGTGCAATACTCATCCTCGTCCTCGAAATCAGCGGACTATGAGTCTGAGGCTTTGGTTGCTACGCTCCTCGTCAATGAGCATATTTCGAGGCTGCAACCGACGTACAGGGCCTCGGTTTCTAGCCCTTCCCCGGCTTTGGACCGTGACAGAGCACGCGGCCATGCCCGGCTGTACAAAGATTACTTCCACCCCACGAAGCCTATATGCCCAGCTCATAAGTTCCGGCGGCGGTTCCGGATGACGAGGCATGTGTTCACTCGCATTCGGCTGGGTGTGATGGCACATGATGATTATTTTGTTTGCAGGCCCGATGTCCTACTAAGCTTGGTTTCACCTCGTACCAGAAGTGCACGACAGCAATTCGAATGTTTGCATATGAGGTTGCTGGAGATCTTGTTGACGAGCACATGCGTATGAGAGAGTCCACATACTTCGACTCAATGCACAATTTCTGTAGGGCTCTCATTGCGGTGTTTGGGCAGGAGTACTTGAGGGAGCCAACTGCTGAAGACACTGCCCGGCTCTTGGCCATTAACGAGCAAAGAGGATTCTCTGTCATGCTTGGGAGCATAGATTACATGCATTGGGAGTGGAAGAATTTCCCATTTTCTTGGCAGGGGCCAGTACAAGGGACATTCGGGGGCGTCCTCGGTTGTGCCCCAAGCGGTGGCATCACAAGACCTATGGATTTGGCACTCGTTCTTTGGCATAGTCAGCACGCACAATGACACCAACGTGCTTCAACTATCAGCGGTCTTTGGTAGGCTCTCCGAAGGTGATGCACCGGAGATGAGGTTTGAGATCAATGCCACCAGTACACCAATGGCTACTACCTCACTGATAGTATCTATCCTCAGTGGTCCACATTTGTGAAGACGGTCGCCTCCCCAGTCGGTGAGAAGTGGACATGGTTTGCTCAAGAACAAGAGGGTGCTAGGAAGGATGTGGAGCGTGCTTTCCGGGTACTCCAATCCCGATGGGCTATTGTTCGGCACCCTGCTAGGACATGGAGCCTCTAGGTCATGTGGGAGGTGATGAGTTGTTGTGTCATCATGCACAACATGATCATCGAGGACGAGCGCAACGAGGCCCTCTTTGACCAGGATTGCGAGTTCGGGGGTGAGCTGGTCGAGCCCCAGCCTGGAGTGATATCGTTTGAAGAATTCGTCGAATTTCATCGTGACATGCGTGATAGGAATATTCACAGCAAGCTCCAAAATTATTTGGTAGAGCATATGTGGGATCACTTGGGGAGCAACTAGTTGCCCCCATCAATCTGTTTGAAACATTTTTATCCGATTTGGTTGTAATACATTTTATTTGCTTAGATGACTCATTTATTTTATACAATTTGGTTGTACAAACATTATATTTCTATCTATTTCGTAACATTGTATGCTTGTTTCTTCTGAAATGATCAAAATTGGAAAAGTATTCCCCATCCGGACCAAGTGGTCGGTGCGTTGGGTTCAGTGGCCACGAATGGCCGGATGACTCTCCGGTTTCCAGCCCAAACGGACGAAAACGGAGCACGTGTAGACCCTAAATAGGTCGGCACGTTTGAGTTTCTCTAATCTGGCTCCAACATGGCACGAACCCGTTAGTGCTCGTGCCGGAAGTTCATTTGAAGCATGTGGCCTAAGCCGGGCCGAGGCACAACACGGGTCGGCGCGACATGTGGGTCAGGAACGGGCACTGCAGGCGAGGATGGGCACGCGGGCGTGGGTGCCTACACGAGCACGCCGGGCCACTTGTGGACGGAGCGCTGTACGTGGGCCACTGTCAGGCAATCCGAGGGAATGGTCGGCATGACACGCCGGCACAATTCTAGCACGCTCAGCTTTGGCGAGCCTCTGTTGGGCCGTGCCTTGCACGGTAGGACTACGAAAGCCCTAGAACGACCATATAGGGCGGAAAAAGCACGTATTTTTTGAAATTTGAATTTTGAATTTTGTGCAACATGTCTGTTGTGATAAATAGGGCCACTCATCCCACACATTTTCACATTTCTATCGCATGTATCCCCCACCCCTCACAATGAGCCTTTCAACCGGTATCCCCAGGGTTTGTCCCCAAACCGATGATCCAGTTTCCCGTAGAAGAATTAGGACTACGTCCGAAGATCTCGCCTAGTTGACCGAATGGCCTCACCCCAAACCTAACCTAGACAAGAATACCATTCATCTGATGTTCATTCCAGTAGTGTCGTCACGTCCTCTACCACTCCCGGTGCAAAGAGGCGCCGAACCTCGCGGGTGTGGGTGGCCACCGCTGCAGAGTACTCGAAAATGGCGTGAAGAATATGAAGCGGTGTGCAAGTGGAATTGCACCAAGATCCTCACCGGCGCCTCTCATTGGTAACCGGTCACTTGGAGCGGCATGCAAATGCACACAAGCTGGCGAAGAAGCAGGCGGATGAGAGAATGCAGGTCGAACTTGGTTTCACCCCCGACGACCAGGTAAGAGAACTACGATCCCGATTTATCTCGCAAAGTACTATGTCATATGGTTACTTAACACGATTTACCATTTGACTTTGGGGAGTATCCCGCTATTGTAGACAGGGTTAGAACTTGTCATAATGCAAAGTATCAACCAGTTTCGACGAAAACTACATCTAGGGATATGAAAAAACTAGCCAAAACAACGCAATTACAACTAAAACATAACTTTGCAAAGTGTGTATTTTCAGTTTCAATAACATCCGATATCTAGAGCGATAGAGCTAAGCAATATTATATAAAAAAATTGGCTCATTATGTGAACAATGATACTTGGGAACTAAAAAAAAGTGTCATTGGGTTTGAGTTAATAGACGTTGGACATATTGGGAGAGCCATTGCTGGAGAAAAATTTGCAAGTCGTGCATGAATTTGGTCTCAATAATAAGGTTTTGAAATCACTTTAGATAATGCTTCAAAAAATACAAGCACAATGAATGATCTCACTCCACAACTGTGTGGTATGACGCATCATACATTTTCCATCAACGTGGTGCATGCCATATTATTAATATTATTGCTAAATGTGCTTTGAAACATATGCCCCTACCCACTGAGAAAATAAGAAATGGCGTTGTTTTTTTAATGCTTCTAATCCACGGCTAGCCGATTATAAGAGGTAGTGTCAGCTACTGCTCCATGTCATGTCTATAATATAGACATGTCAATTAGATGGAACATATATAATGGTTAGATATTTGGTATGTGATACAAATTAGTTTACCATGTATGTTATTTCAAATTCCAATGGAGCAATCTTTATTACCCCCGATGACTGGGTTATTGCACAACTGCTAATGGATTTTTTTCAAAATTGTTTACGATGCAACAAACATTTTATCAGAGGTTTATTATCCCACATCTCCTTTACTAGTGCATCAGATTGTATTGATTGCTAATTAGTTAAAAGATCATGAAGGGGACGAAAGGTTAAAAGAAGTTGTTAAAAAATGAAACAGCAGTTTATAAAAGATTGGAAATATATTCCTGATTTGTATGCATTTGCAGTTATTTTGTACCTAAGGGTTAAAATACACGGGTTTGCCATGGCTTTATCTTTCTTAAAGGCCTCCTTAGAAATTGACTATATTCAATATCAATATATTATTAAGGGCAAACTCGTTGATCTGTACACCAAGTATGAGAATAAGTTTGCAGAGATAGTTTGTCTGCCCCTTCCTCCAGCAAGTTCACACCGAAAAGAAGAAGAAAAAATCTTCAAGCTCTTCACCGGTGGCAGCTCAAGTTCACGCAACTCCACTGGTGAACGTGCAACGATGTCGCCTAGAGGGGGGGTTGAATAGGCGATTAAAAAAATTCCGGTTAATGCTTGCTAAATGCGAAAGTAAACTACGTGTTTAAATTAACACCCAAAGAACCTAAATATTCTAGGCTCAACTAAGTGCAGCAATAACTAATGCTAAGAAATACAAGCAACAAAGTGATAGCAAGATATATAAGTTCAAGCACAAAGGCTATCACAATGTAAATTGCGTAAGTAAAAAAGCTCGGGTATAGAAATAACCGAGGCACACAGAGGCGATGATGTATTCCCGAGTTCCTCCCTTTGAGGGGAGTACGTCTCGTTGGAGGGGTGTGAGCTCACCACAAAGGACTATCAATGCCACAAAGGTCTCACCCTATTATCCGATGAACCTCGCCACAAAGGCCTAGTTCACCTTCCACTATTGGCAACCTTCGATCGAGGCATGCATCCACAAATTAATTGGAGGCTCTCGATGTCACCACAATCTTGGGGCACACATCTACAACTCAATTGGAGGCTCCCAAGAACACCACAAGTCGTCTAGGGTCCAAGACCCAAGAGTAACAAGTCCACAAAATTTTACTTCCACGAATCTCTGTGCAGAGAGAAAAACCGATGCAACCGATGAAAATGGCAAGAGCACAAGTGCTAAAATCCTTCACTCTCAAGCTCCAACAAAGCAACAAATGCTTATGGGAGAATAAGAGAGGAAGAACAAAGGAGAAACACCAAGAACTCCAAGATCAAGATCCACTAGGTTTCTCTCACTAAGAAGGAAGATGGATTGGTGGAAATGTAGATCTAGATCTCCTCTCACTTTTCCCTCAAAAATATGCAAGAATCATGGGTGGGAATCAGAGGGGGAAAGCTTTCTCAAGGTCAACAATGGTGGGAGAGAGAGAGAGAAAATGACTTGGGAAAGTTATAGAACCTTTGGGGAAGAAGGCCCCTTAAATAGGTGCCCAGAAAACTGCCCCTTAGGGCTTTTTTACGTGCCCAACCGGTAGTACCGGACGACACCCAGTAGTACCGGAAGTTCTGGTCCAAAATTCTCCCAGAAACACTCCAGCTACTGTTATTTGCGGTACTACCGAGCTTGTCCGGTAGTTTGGGCCGGTACTACCGACCTTCGCCCGATAGTACGGGAAGAGGCAGAACACCAATACTAAAACGATCGTAACTTTTGCGTCCGGACTCCGTTTTTATGATATTTGGCTCGTTGAGTTATCAACAAAAAGCTCTACAATATCATGCAGAGAAACACCATTGTCGAACAATAGAAATTAAAAAATGTAGAAATATTTAACCTCTCTAAAAGGAACAACCGGTAAAACCTCCATCACCTTAAACGCGCATAACTTTTGCGAATGAACTCCGAATGAGGTGAATCCAATTGGGATGGAAAGATAACAAAACGTAGTATACAAACAAAAAGGAATGGAGAAGTTACCACACATGGAAGGTGTGGTAACATTCTCAAAGCTGAACCGGATAATTTCACCACCAAAAACGCAACAAGTTTTTTTACCAAAACCGTTTTTGATAAACCTTGGCTTGTCATGAAGATCACGACAAGAAAAAAACATGGAGATAAAAGACAAATACAAACCAAGAAAGATGATTTGCATGTACGCAATGGTTTGAGCTCTCCACAACGATTCGATCAAGTTACTGATTTGAGAGCCCCTCTTGATAGTACGACTATCTATCCTATAACCTTATCTCCGAAAGGCATGAGACCGGTAAATAGAAAACCTATCAAGATCATACCTTTGCCTTGATCATTCCACTTGATCTAGATGATTACGATCTTGACTCTCTCAAGTTAGATCTTCTTTCTTGATCGTGCTTGCTAGCACATGCTCCGCTTTGATGAATACTTGCAAGTTGCTCCCCCATAAACCATTATGGGAGAGACTAGCTCCCCCATACACCATTATGGGAGAGACCCTTCTAGGAAAATATTCACAAGGCCACAATCTCCAAATGGGTGGTTGTCGGTTATATGCCGATTAGGGGTACGTCCGGCATTGTCCCAAAATCCGGATTACCAGGGTGGCCCGTAGGTAATGGATCATAGTCCATTGGGTGGCCCAGTAAGCTGATGCTCAGGAAGCCGGATTCTAGAAGAACCCGGACCAAGGCCCAAAGTGGTGCGACTTGGAGGAGAAGACGTATTCCTTACTTTCCAAGTTAGATACTTTCCATACTCTTCTAGGTTTCCTTTCTGTAAGCCCTAATAGTCTATCTATATAAAGGCAGAGCGGGAGCAAAGAAGAGGTAGCCAATTAGCTAGAAGCCAACTCGCCGAGAAGTTGATCCTTGTCGAGTTAGCGAAAATATACTCACGTTGTAGTTTGCACACTTCAGGCTTCAGCCCTGATTTAGTTAGATTGCAGGAGTAGGGAACGCCGCCTTAGTTACGACGTGCCGAACCTGGGTAAACCTGGTGTTCTCGTTACAGTACTTCCACGTTCCACCCACGACTGTACCAGTAGTCTCATGGCACCCCGTCTATGAACTCTACTACGATGTCTCGATAGTTGGCGCCCACCATGGGGAGAGCAACGTCGGGAGTTACGTTCCGAGCGGCAATACTCGGAGGAATCGGCATTACCATAAATGTCAGAAGCCTGAAATTCGATGTTGACGTCGGACGCTTCCTCGACAACGGATCGTACATGCCATCACGGAATCAACTGGTAAGTGCCAGCGTTTTACTGATTGGATCTGCTAACATCTTTATCGGATTAACAACAGAAGCAATGGGATTCTGTGGTGGAAGTAAATTTATCCCACCCGCCCTATACCCAGTTGAGGAAAACTATGATACCGTATTCTGCTCAGATCGCCAAAACATTAATGAATTGGCTGCCTCTTTGGAGATGCCCGCAATCATATCTTACTTTGTTGGCATGGTGCAGTCCGAGATCGCTGAAAGCACGGAAAAAATAAACCCTTGGAAGAAGCAGAAAAACTTAGTCCCACGGAAAACATGGAAGATCCGACATCCGCCGCTCAGGCGACGAACTCGGAAGTCGAATCTGTATTAGCCGCCATTAAGGCAAGATTAGAATCGGAACCCGGATCTGATGCAGATTCCGAAGATGAGGACGATTTTGAAAGAAAAGTAAAATCAATGCAAGGAACCTTCCACGAAGTCCTCATGGCAAAGACGACTGGAAACTCGGATCATGAGGAAGAGGAAGATCCCAAAACCCCTCCTCCCGAGGACATGATGATGAAGAGGAAGAAGAGGGGGAGTTAGTTGGACTTATGCCGACGTCACCGAATTGGCGGAAGAAGAGACTAACAAGAAACCCCCATCTTCCAAGAAAAAGAAGAAATCCTCCAGGAAGCTGCTATTCAAGTTACAGAAGAAAAAGTTGGCAGAGACTGCCAAACAGAACCTCGAAACTGAAGGAGGTAGTGGTGTAAAACTAGCGGAGAAGAGAAAGGAAATCCCTGTTCCCCAGATGTCGTAACAGGACGTGATCGGTCTGATCAAAACCCTGGTTGCATCTCATGAGCCATCGGAAGTGCTGGAAGCCAGAAGACAAGCCCTTATGCGGCAACAACAACAGCTATTCCGATCCCAAGAAAATCTCCTCAAAGCCCAGGGTACTATAAAAGCAAAGCAGGAAGAAATTGAGGAATTCGACCGACGGAATATGTCCGGGATAAAATCCACGAGATTACCCGAAATTTCAAAGCCGGATGTGCTGTCAGCAAAAGAACGGCTCCAAAACCCTTCTTGGCAAAGGCAGGTTAACAGCTTAAATGCTAAGGGCGAGCGCATCTACAAAACTGCAGCAGAACACGCAGAGGCCGCGTTCGCCATCCTTAATGACGATCTGTATTCAAAGGAAGAAAAGCTACAAGGAGTGTATGCTTTCTTAGGAAAAGCATTGCAACAGCAACAGCGAGGACAATCACGTTCCGACAAGTTACATGATGACTCGGCATTATGCAAAACTGCCATGTGCGCCGCTGGAGCACCTGACCCAGGCGAACCCGAAGATTCTGGCGATTCTAAGGAAAAGAAGGGAGACCCTAAGAAGGACAAGAAAATCCCCCAAAAACAGGTACGCAACGTTGAAAACATGACCACACGTGTCGAATGGAGAAAACAATCCCCGAGATAAAGAACGGGAGCAACAAAACCGGAAAGACGACAAAGCAATGCCGCCTCCGAGACGCCCAGCTAACAATGCCGGAAGGTATGATAACCCTCACAGGCGTGAGAGATCTCGAACTCCCCCGAGGAAAAAAGAAAGGCCAAGGAGCAGGACTTCGCCTAAATCCAAGGGGCACGATATCGGACGAAACAGGGATAATCCCGGAAGAGCGCATTCGTGCAACAATGGACCAGAACGGAGTAGATCCCCTTCTGCCCATTCAGCCGGAAAATATTCCGCACACGTCGATAGGGTGGAAAGAGATGATCTATACTTTGGACCTAAGTGTTTTACTGATAGGATCCGAAGGATAAGTTTACATTCTGGCTTCGCCAAGGTTGATCCAACTTACCAAAAGTACACAGAAAGTACAAACCCGGATACATGGATGTCAGATTACTATACTGTCGTCCAGATCTACAACGGGACAGATCTTGAGGCTGTAAAATTCCTCCACCTAATGTTGCTGGATGGAGCCAAAGATTGGATCAACGGGCTTCCGTCAAGAACAGTTGATAGCTGGGAAGACATGGCTACAGTATTTGCTCAGCACTTTTGGGGTACGTATAAATGCCCTAAGAGCATTAACCAGCTGAACCGCTGCGTCCAGTTTGAATATGAGTCGTATGTCGACTTTACCTCAACATGGACTGCAATGAAGAAGAGTTGTTCAGGAGTAAGTGATGTAGAAGCAATGCATGCTTTCATCAACGGCCTAAAACCCGGCCTCGTACCGTTCATGGTTAGTTCGAAGGAGCACAAAGATCTTGGATCTATGCTCACCACTGCCAATGAGCACGCAGTGGCCGAAGATGATATCAGGGCAAGAGGTGGAAATATTGATGCTTTGGTTCAGACCAAAAGGACGCCTCGCTCTGCAAAGAAGGCAGCTCCTGAGGCACAGCTAAAACCCAAAGAAGTGAACTTAACCTTTGGAAAGGATAATGGCAGCAGATGGAAAAGAATAAGCACAGAACCTATCTCCTACTCTAAGGAAGAGTGGGAAAAGATTAAGTCGGAAAACTGTGTCCACCATTCGCAATTCGAGAAGCCTACCCACACCAATGCGCAATGCAGGCTTAACAAGCATATGAAAGGCACTGCAGGATCCGGGAACAAGGGAAAGAATTCCAAAAGGAAGTTCAATAAGCAAAAGCCAGAGTCCGAGAAAGCGGACAACGAGTCTGATACTGATGATAAAATCTAGGAGCAGCAGCAAAAAGGCGAGCCCAGATTTCTAAGAGTTGAAGAAGAATGCAACTTAACTTTTCTAGCAACTCCCTCGGCAAAACAGGCAAAGAGAACGCTTCGAGAAATCAATCGGTGATACCTCCAACACCAAAGTACTTGAAGTATTCAAATACGCCAATTATCTGGGATCAGTCAGATCATCCCGGAAATATCCTTGAACCCTGCACACACGCTTTGGTAGTAATTCCTATTGTGCAAAACACTAGGCTCAAGAGAGTGTTGATGGATGGAGGATCCATTATCAACATCCTGTACTTAAGTACATTGAAGCAGTTGCGTCTCTGCGAGACTCGACTCAAACACAACAACGTGCGCTTCCACGGCATTATTCCGGGTAGGCAAGCACAGTCCCTAGGATAAATTTCCCTATATGTTACCTTTGGTAAGAGAGAATAATTCCGCCAGGAAAATATCTCATTCGAAGTAGTGCCGTTCGAGAGCGTGTATCACCCAATACTCGGACGTCCGGATTTCGCCAAATTCATGGCAAGATCGTGTTACATATATAACAAGTTGAAGATGCCGGGTCCGAAAGGAGGAGTAATCACTATTTCTGGAGATTTCAAACGAGCAAACGAGCTAGAAAGAGGAAACGCTCTCTGCGCTGAACAAGTAATAAGGAAGGAAGAACTGAAGGAGCTGGCTAAGGACGTATCACCGACAGAATGCCAGCAGGAAAAGAAAGCCGGAAGCCGGTAGATAGTTTGAAAGCATCGAAGAATACAAAGCAGATCATCCTAGACCCCAAATATCAGACAAAATTTGTCGTTCTGGGGACAGGAATGACTGACGCATAGGAAAGCGCGCTCATCAAGTTCCTCCGTGAGAACTGGGATATTTTTTCCTGGTGTCTTGCAGACATGCTGGGTGTAGCCAGGGAACTTGCTAATGCACGGGACTGAACAAATTGTGTCCAAAAGATAGGTTCGCGTTACCGCGGATCGATCAAATAATAGACGCCACTGCTGGCTCTAAGCTTTTATGCTTTATGGACGCTTATTCCGGGTACCATCAAATACGCATGAAAGAAGAAGACGAAATCAAAACCTCTTTCATAACACCCTACAAAACATAGTATTACATAACCATGCCTTTTGGCCTGAAGAACGCGGGTGCAACATAACAGCGCTGCATGCAAATGTGTTCGCATAGTCAAATTGGCAAAAGTGTGCACTATTACGTGGATGATATTGCCGTGGTTTCCAAGGAATAGGATACACTCCTTGAAAATCTACGGGAAACTTTTGATAATCTGCGCACTTACAAAATGAAGTTAAATCCATTAAAGTGCGTATTCGGGGTTCCCTCAGGAAAACTTCTGGGTTTTATCGTTTCTCACAGAGTAATAGAAGTAAACATGGAAAAGATCAAAGCAATCTTAAACATCAAAAGAGCTACGCGCCTAAAAGATGTCCAAAGATTGACGGGTTCTGCAGCCGCCGTAAGCAGGTTTATAAGCCGGCTTGGAGACAAACTTCTGCAATTATACAAATTGTTGAAGAAATCCGACAAATTTGAATGAACAGAAGAGGCGGACAAAGCATTAACCCAGTTAAAAGAAACTTTGATGAAACCTCCGGTTTTGGCATCACCAAAAACGAGGAACCCATGTTATTGTATCTGACAGCAACTAACAGGGTTATCAGTGCAGTGATAATCGCGGAAAGGCGCAAGGATGAACAAAGAATACCAGATCAATATCCGATTTACTACGTCAGTGAGGTATTCTCTGAATCAGAACAAAGGTATCCACATTATAAAAACTGGCATATGGCGTGTTTTTCGCATCTCAGAAGCTCCGCCATTATTTCTATGGACATTCCATAACAGTGGTAACCAAAGCACCACTAGGGGATATCATCAACAATGCGGATGCAACAGGTCGAGTTGCCAAATGGGGCATTGAACTGGATGCGTTCAACATTAAGTACCAACCTAGTACGATAATTAAATCGCAGGTTTTGGCATATTTTGTCGCTGATTGGACAGAAGCAATGGGAAACACACCAATGCCGGAGTCGGAATATTGGATGATGCATTTTGGTGGATCCAAAATGAAAGGAGCCGGAGCTGGTGTAGTGCTAAAATCTCCAAAAGGTGACATTATGGAGTATGTATTACAAATACACTTCAATGCCAGCAAAAGTGTGGCAGAATACGAAGCATTGCTTCATGGCTTGCATATTGCAAAAGAGATAGGCGTTAAGCGTATACTTTTCTATGGTGACTCAGATTTGGTACAACATCGGCTAAACCAAACATGGGATGCCAAAAGCCCCATCATGGCCGAATATCGGAGAACAGTGGACGAGTTTGCCATTTGTTTCCTATGATTTGAAGTACTTCACATCAAAAGAGAAGAAAATTGGACCGCGGATTCTTTAGCCCACATGAGCTTGGAAAGAGTGAAAACTCTACCACCAGGTGTGTTCGTCCAACATTTGCATGAACCATGAATAAAAGGCGGAGATATCGACTATCCTCTAGTTTCCGAGTCAATAGAAGTTCAGCTCGTTAACCCGGATTGGAAAATTCCATACTTAAAACTCTTAGTTGATCAGAAGTTCCCGGATGGAGCAGATGAAGTCTTGCAAAGGCAGATACAGCGCCGATGCGAAGGATACACGGTAATCAATGGTTGCCTGTATAAACGCAGTACTATCGGAATTTTTCAGCGAGGTTTTTCGCCAGAAGAAGGACGAGAAATCTTGCAAGAAATCCACGCCGGAGATTGCGGACATCATGCTCAATCAAAGAAACATAGTTAAAAGCATCCCGTGCAGGGTTTTTCTGGCTCACACCCAAGACAGATGCGGAGCACATAGTGAATAAATGTGTTGGATGTCAGTATTACGCCAAGCAAACGAATATGCTAGCCCAAGCACTTAAAACTATCCCCATAACATGGCCATTTGCGGTCTGGGGCTAGATATGATGGGACCATTCAAAACTGCAAGAGGCGTACTTACACATCTACTCGTCGCAGTAGATAAGTATACCAAGTGGCTGGAAGCAAAACCCATAAAAAAAACTTGACGGTGTGACGGCTAGAAATTTCTTCATTGACATAGTCATGCGATACGGAGTTCCACACATCATAATCACGGATAACGGGACAAATTTCTCTATTGGAGAGCTGGCAAAATATTGCCGACAAACGAGAGTTCGCCTATATCTTGCATCCATGGCACGCCCGCAATACAATGGGCAGGTTGAAAGAATGAATAGCTCAATCCTACAAGGAATACGCCCAAGACTCAAATCTCCTCTTCATAGAGCAGCTGGTGCATGGGTAGAAGAATTAACTTTTGTACTTTGGATTATTCGAACGACGCCAAATAGATCAACGGGTCAAACACCCTTTTTCCTGGTTTATGGTGCAGAAGCAGTGCTTCCTACAGATATGATCCATGATATCCCAAGAGTGCAGGTGTACGATAACTCGAATGCCTAAATTGCACGGAAGGATGTCGTTGATCTCTTAGAAGAAGAACGAGAGCTTGTGCTACAAAGATCCACCATTTATCAGCAAGGACTGCGATGTTATCATAGTCAGAAAATCAAACATTGTTCTTTCAAAGAAGGTGATTTGGTGCTAAGGTTGGTACATGAAAGGAAGCACAAATTAGCCCCAGTTTGGGAGGGACCGTTTGTCATTAGCAAGACTATAAAAAATGAATCATATTACCTTGTAGATATTCGAGATACGGAAGATGATCCTAAAAATCCGAATCACAAGAGAAAGAGAAAGATAGATGTCGAACTAGGAGAGACAAAGAGACCCTGGAGCATCCAACAGTTACGTCCCTTCTACACTTAGTTCAAATTCTATGTAAACATCTTTGAGATCATGAAATAAAGTTGTCGGAATTCATGCATTTTTGTTTTATCTGATTATTTTCGTTCAAAGCATAAGCCCGTCTTATCTATTTCCCAATGATCTTTCAAAATTCTTCAATCTTAACCCGAATTTTTCCTTGCATGCTCGGTGTTAGAAAAACTTAATGCTTTCATAGCCTAAGGAGGCTTAAGAAACCTAGATTGTGCCTGCATGCCTGAGTTTCATAGTTTTCCCAAATTCCTTACTGTTTCCTAAGAATTATCTTATTATTTTGTGTGTGGTCACTGGAATTAGTAAGTAAAAGTGCCTAAGTATAATGCATGTTTTCGAGTTTCGAATGAACGGTCCAAACCTAGTCACTCGGCGTGAAGATTACATACTTTTGAGCCACTTCAAACACTAAGGAAAGTTAAAGCATACAAACCAGAGAACTTAGAAGGAAAGGAATTAAAACCCAGAAAAAACTTGCAGAGATTGAAACTTTACTGCAAAAGGACGAATACTTGTTTATACAAAAGATAGATAGCATTACAAATGATATTACATCTGAAGAATAGTAATGATTTCTATTTCTCGACCAGTTGCGCAAGAATTAGGCGGCGTCCTCATACTCCGAGTCCTCCTCGTCGCTGTCGCTGGGGTTCTGCGGAGTCTTGGGAATCTCTTCCTCTGGGTAGAACGTGGAGGTGGAAACCATCCGAGCAATTTTGGAGGCGTGCCCCTTAACTGACTCGAAGATTTCCGTCCTTTGTGCTTCCGTGTATCCTTGAGGGATACCGGTAGCAACGCGCCAGGACTGCAAAGTGGTATAATGCATGCGCATTAGTCCAAGGACCATGCTGCACCACCTCGGGCAGGAGAACGAATCCAAAAACCCCTTTGGTTTTCCACCTCTTCAATGGATTCCAGAAGCTTGCTAACTTGCGAGTAATCTTCAGCTTTGTCGGGAATGCACTTGTTCACAAGTAGCATCCCTGCAGTCTTGAGGTCGGCGAAGATTTTTCCGAAAGCCCGGATTTCGTTAATCCGGGCAAGCAAAGGATTCCCTTCTGTTAAAAACAATCAAGAAAAGTAAGAAACATCACAGAAGGAGGAAAAGTAAGGCGTGCTATCAAAGTACAAGAAAAACCTTGGTAAAAAAAAAAACTTACCCAGGATTTTATCCATCTCAACGCTTTCTTCAAGGCCTTGGTTGAGGGAGTTTTCCTAATCACGGATGGTCGCTTTATCCTTCTCAGTCTGGGTGGAAGCTTTGGACTTGGCAATACCAATAGCCAGTTGCTAGCCTCCAGTTCTTTCTGAAGCTTTACTGTCATCTTGTAAAGCTCCGAATTTTCTTTACGGAGGTTCTCGACATTTTCAGCATCTTCAGCAATTTGTTTGACTTTGGCCAAAGAAGCTGAAAAGATTAAACAATGAAGAGATCAATACTCGGAAAAATACTTAGAAAAACAGCAGTTCAAATGGAAAATACATCTACATGCTGAGTCATTCAGCTGCTGCTGAACCGAGGCCCATTCTGAGTCTTTGTCATTAAGAATTCAAAGGAGAGATTTAACCTCCTTGTTCTTAATGGTGATCTTGTTGAAAACTTCCATATTTATGGTCTCGACAGTTTGCTAAGACATAGATAATGGAAAAGTCGCTTAAGTCAAAAAATAAGCAGGCAAAAGAGAAAATCATTAAGGAAAAAAACAAAAATAGTACTTTTGTCTTAACGCTTGGGGGCTAGAGGTATTTACCAGGCTCATCTTTTGCAAGCTCGCAAGATTTTCGGAAAATTCCTTAGAATATTCTGCAAAGGTGATTCCGACATGGAAGAGGCATTCTTGTATGACCTGGCGAGGAGATAATACGTAATTATTCCTAACAATAAGTCCGCCTTATGGCCAAGGACGGATTAAGGGAGTACGATCAAAGTGTTTTTTCGCCCACGGATGAATATATCCATGTTCGTCAAAATAGTCATCTTGCTTTACCTTGAAATTGCTGCCAAAATTCAGGACGGGCTCTTCCTTGGGGACATTTGAAGGCCCAACCTCCTCTGGAACCACCCTTTCCCTCGCATCCGAGTCGGTTGCAATGGGCTGGCTGGACTGCAGGGGATACTCTCCTTCTCGGGCAGCCGAGTTCTCCACCTCAGCTTTTGTTGGAGTGTCTGGCGCAGCGGCGGGAGATGGCTTCACTCATCTTTCCACAACAGCCTTGTGCTTCTTCCAGCCTTTCCCCTTCAAGGTAGTAGGGGCAAGGCTAGAAAATAATAGAGAAGAAAAATCCGAGAAGTGAGATTCTGAGAAACAAAAAGCATGCAATAAAAAGCATACAAATGAAAAACCTGGGTTTTTACCTAGAAGTAGCAACGGCCACGCCGTCAAGATCGATGACATCCTGAGTGGTGGATGGCTTCTTGCACTTCCTTCCTCCAGACTGGAAGTTGGCACGAAGTGCATCCAACTCGTCATCGGTAGCGAGTTCTGCTTCAGGAAGATTGAGAAGCCGTAAAAGAAACAAAGTCTGGATAAGAATAAAAAACATCCGAGAAAAAGAAGATTTACATAGATGCAGTTGGATAAGGGTCTATGAGTCTTGTTGTAATGCCCACATGAATCACATAGTAATCATCATGTCATGCATGTTTCAATATCTATCAATTGCCCAACTATAATTTGTTCACCACACATGTTATCTATCTTTTATGGAGAGACACCGCTAGTGAACTATGAACCCTGGTCCATTTTATCATACTAATAATACAACCACTGCAATTACTATTTTCACACGGCTACTACAGTTTTCACATTGTTCTCCTACTGTTTTCCACACCATACATTTAACCTCTTTGTTATCAGCAAAACCGGTGAGATTGACAACCTCACTGCTTCGTTGGGGCAAAGTGAATTTATTGTGTTGTGTAGGTTCCATGTTGCTGCTGAACCGATAGTGCGCCCCACCACATCAAATTCATCAACCTTCATAAGTTGACTGTTCTTCGATTCAACCTTGGTTTCTTTTCTGGGGGAAAGCTTGTCGATGCACTCTTCACAACGTTTCTCTTGGTGTTTACCAACGAGTGCAACTACGCACCCCATCAATTTTTCTGGCGCCGTTGCCGGGGAGGAAGAGAATTTTTGCAATGGGAGTCTCTCACTTCCAATATCTTTACATTTTTTAGTGTTGCTTAGTTTATTTTCTTTTATCTTGTTTGCTTCTCTTTATAAAAACACACAAAAAAATTAGTTCTCATTACAATTGTTATTTTGTTACTTTACCTTTTATTGTCCATCATGCTGCTTCCTAAGTTCACCATGAAAGATATACCGGTAGATAGTGGTTCTATACTTGGGAAGGATACCATTAAAGAATTGTTTAATCATGTTAGTAAGCATGAAAAATTTGAGGAAAAATCCATAGTAGAGCTTGGTTTGTTAACCTTCACCCCATACTGCAGCAAATGTTCCTTAACTTGAACAACATTGAAGATATTGAAAAAAGAAATTTTATCTTGGAAATCATGCTTAAGAAATTTGGAGATGTCGCTATAGAAGCTAGAAAAGTTTTTGATCGATTTAATATGCTAGGCTCATGTGTAGATGTTGTTGGAGCTCCTGAAAAATCTTAATCTAAAAATGAAAAGGAGAATAAAATACCAATTCCCTTTAAATTAGTAGCACGACATGAAGCCCAAGAGAAAAAATTTGATTGGACTGTTTCTGAAAATTAATTTGATGAGAGTAGTAAACATAAAAGTTGTAAGAGAGGCACATCTAGAACTCATTTAGATAAAATACAATGCATTATTGAGGAATTTCCTTGTCTTGATTTGGATGCGTCTTCACTTGAATACACTTGATTTTCTCTTCTTATGCATAGCTAAAAGGCGTTAAAGAAAAAAACTTCTTGGGAGATAACCCATGGTTTTATTTTTGCTTTATTTTCTCTGTTTTATTTGAGTCAAAAGTGTTATATACTTCTGTAGAAAATCCTTTTTCTCTTTATTTTCATATATTAGTTGTGCCAAGTAAAGTTTCTAGCGAAAAATGGAGTTGGTTTTGGATTTCTGCGCAGAAAACAGATTTCTGTTGTCCACCGCAAAAAATCGTATAATTCACAGAAAGATCAAAATGAGCTGAAACTTTATTTTTCTTATTCCTCAGCTAATTCCAAAACTTTTTCATTCTTTATGTTTTTTTATTTGAGCAACTTAAGTGCCCCGAATAACTTCGTCATTACAGACTGTTCTGGTTTTGGAAGATTCTGCCATTTTTCTTGCATTTGCTCTTTTACTATGTCAAGTGGATTTATTTGCTTCACGAAACATCAGTGGCTGTAGATAATGTTTAAAAGTATGTATAGCACTTATTCCCATGGAGAACCCATGAATTTATGATTGTTTTACTAACCCTCTAATGCGAACTACTTCGAGTGTGGTGTGACGGAAGTTTTCAAGGGTCAAGAGAAGAGGGTGATATAATTTGATCAAGAAGAGTCCAAGGACAAAGCTTCGGGATGCCCCCGTGGTTCATCCCAGCAAGTTCTAAGAAGACTCAAGCATCTAAGCTTGGGGATGCCCAAGGAATCCTCTTCTTTATCAACAAATTATCAGGTCACTTCTAGTGATTTTTTTTTTCCGGTCACATCATATGAAATTTACTTGGAGCGTCTTTCATTTTTAGTTTTTTTCCCTTGATATGATAAATATCATTGGAACCTAGAATTCTTTTTTGGGAGAGATACACGCTCCATTTTCATTTGAATAATCGTTATGCTCGTATTCTTAGTTTTTCTTCTAGTTGTTGCAATCCATTAGCTCCTGTTTTTATGCATCTCTTATCGAGAGATGTTAGTTTTAGTAGAGTTATGTGAGTACTATCTTGATTAATTGATGTATCATTTGGAGAGTTTTTGTTAGAACATATATTGAATGGTGCTAGTTGGAAAAACAAATTGATCCATGTGGTAGAATTTATCACGGTGCAAAAAGAAGCTTGTATAGACTGTGGCTAGACTTTTTCATGTCATGCTAGATGTTATTTTTATTCTAAGCCTAATGGTTATTTTTGTGGCATGAATTGTCTCAAATAGATGAGAATGTCTAATGTGTCATTGAAAGAATCATAAGTTGTTTTTATCACATTGAAACATAAAGTTGTGGTGTTCTCCTTTGAATGTTTTATTTGGTTGACTTGGCGCATGCTTACACCATTTTTATGACTACAAACCAGTCATTTAGTTTTTGGCCTGTCATACGAATTATGCTTTGATAAATAATGCTTTTTTCACTATGCATGATTATGGCCATTATGATCCCTTGATTTGTCGTCCCAGTCTTTGCTAGCCGCCACCTGTATTGAGTATGAGCTCTACTCGTGCATCCAACTCCTAAAAATCAAAGTTTGACAAATGTGTCCACCATACCTACCTACATGTGATATTTAACCACCAATCCAAAGTAAATTGCTCATGTGTTACCTTTAAAACTTTCAAAATTATTCATGTTTTGTGCTCATGTTTTAGCTTATGAGGACGTGAATAGAAAATCTTTATCTCACTTGTTGATTGGATTTCACACCCTGGACCAGTGGCTTCATCCGCTTATCCAATTGATAGATGAGCTGACAGTGGGTTGCCCAGCCCCAAACTTAATACAACAAATTCTCTTCACAGTTTTTTCCACTGATTTATCAGTCAAAGCATAATTGCGTAAACAAAATAGAAGAGGGATGACCTTCTACCCAGATGTGTCCTTCTATGGAAGCCGCTCTTGTCAAGTCTAGTTGGTTTGTGGCGTACTGTATTTTCTGTTTAGCATTCGTTGACATAAGCATACACACCTCTCAAAAAATATTTTCAATACCTCTGTTTAATAAAATAAAAAGCTCCAGCACATGAGTGATCCCTGCTTCCCTCTTCGAAGGTTCGTTCTTTTCGTTTTATGTTGAGTCTCTATCTTCTAAATTTATGCACAGTTGAGAGCACATAGTTGTCATTATGAGTTTAATGTGCATTTGTCCCAAAAATAGTATTGATTGATTCATACCTTGTTATTACTTGCTCTCAAATTATTTGTTCTAGTCATCATTTTAAACTTTGAAGGTGTCCTGGCATTTGTTTTGCCCCACTCCTAAGGACAAGAAAAATATCACTTTGCCATGTTTTCGTGATGCTAGAAACAAACGTATAACTTTTAAATGCATTATTACTCATGATCTTCTATTTGTCTTACTTTTCATAATGCAAAATGATTGCTATGTTTCACTGTTAAAATTATATCTATCATGCTTGTGTTTAATGTACTATGATCTCAGCTTACATATGCTTTTACAATTATGATGATCAAGTTTATGTTGGTAGCATGTCATCTCAGAAATTATTTGTTTTGTCGTTTACCTACTCGAGGACAAGTAGGAACTAAGCTTGGGGATGTTGATACGTCATAAACGTATCCATAATTTCTGATGTTCCATGTTGTTTTCATGTTAATTGCTACATGTTTTCTATACACTTTATACCATTTTATCGATTTTCTGGGACTAACCTATTGACAAGATGCCACAGAGCCAGTTCATGCTTTCTGTTGTTTTGGGTTTCAGAAAAGTCGTTCTGAAAATATTCTCGAAATTGGAAAAATTCAAAAACCAGAAGTCTTAGAAAGTTGTCGCGCACACGGAGTCTGGAGGAGGTCCGGGAGGGGGGCCACACCATAGGGCAGCGCGCCCCCTGGCCGCGCTATGGGGTGGTGTGGGTCCCCTGGCCGCCCACCGACGTTTCCCTTTCGCCTATATAATCCCCTCGGATAGTTAACCCTAGAAATATACCACTTTTCCACGAAAAACACCCGAGGTCGCCGCCATCGTCAACCCGAGTTTGGGAGGGTTCCGGAGTTCTCCCCGACACCATGTCGGGTGGGGAAATCATCACTGAAGGGCTCTACACCACCATGCCCGCCTCCGGAATGATGCATGTATGTTTCCAAAACTTTTCTCCACGCGCTCGAGTGCTGGCTTGATCCTCCCCTGTGCGTCCTTCTCCCCCTTCCTCTGCCCCCTTTCTTCTCTTCCCCGAGATGGCGCCAGCGACGTCGTCGAGATTGGAGCTGGCGGATGCCCCTTTCTTTTCTTCCCCAAGACGCCGCCGACGGATGTCGTGGCGGATTGTCGTCCAGATTGGATCAAGCAGATGGTAGCAAGGACTATATCAGTGGCGCGTGGTATTAAGGTACGACCAAGGCAACGGATCTTCTTCCTCCCAGGAAACTTGTCATTTTCATGTGTAAACCCTGCGAGCGCTTGCTCGTGCGAAGAATTGCCCCGCATGCGTCTTTCATTGCTTTGTACTTCCTTCGTCTCAAATTACTTGTTACAAAGTTTCACAAAAATGGATGTATCTAACACGAAATTATGTTTAGATACATCCACTTTTGTCAAACTTTGCGACAATTAATTTGAGGCGAAGGTACATTCCCTCGGAATTGCTTCGGAGCGAGCGGATGTGAGATTGGATGGAGCGGCTGATAGCAGCGAATACTACCCCCGTTCCATAAAAGAAGGCGTATTTCGTTTCGTCTGACCGAGTTTTTGACCAAGGATTACACATTTAATATGCGACACATGTGATAGAATTCGTAATCGTACTGAATTACTTTTGAATAGTTATACAATGATATTAATTATATGTCAAAAAATTATATATAAATAGACTAATTATTGGTCAAAGTACTAGTCAAAGCAAACTAATACGCCTTCTTTTATGGGCATCGCCATCAGAACTAGCTTCATTTAATTCCCTCTCCCTGTCCTAGGCCTGTAACGTTCCAGATTTGAAGATTTCGGCTGAGGAAAGCTTCGATCCGTCAGCCGTCACCCACCTTGCTTTGTATACCGGCAGCTTTTGCCTGCTCTTCTTTATCATCATCACTAGTGATTTCAGGAGTTGTTTCGCTAACACCTTTGCTTTTTGCACCAAGATCTCTGGCCTGCTCATATTTATATTATCATCAACAATTGTTTTGTTAACGCCCATACTAGTGTCAATGTATTGGCCCTTCAATTGTTCAGAATTGGATATGTAGCTTGAGGCTGGATTCTTGTCGCCGCCCATGCCTCCTACACAAGTATCTCTGTTTCCAGGAAGATTCCTCTCCTCATTGGCCGTGTGTCCAGTCAGCTTCATCTCCTCATTGCCAGTGTGTCCAGTCATCTTCTTCCTGTCATCACCAATATCTCCGGTCTGCTCATTTTCTTGAAACTCATCCAAGTTTTCACCCAGTTTTTCTTGAACAGCATCTACATTTATGATCCAACAGGAAATATAATACACACTTGTATTATCCAACAAAGACTACTTGCATTTAAAGTCTACTTGCAGTTGCATCAAGCAAAGCAGTTCAGGCTACTAACGTGTCAAGTATGTGAGTACATGCGTGTAAAGTGTAGAATTGCTGATATTTATCAACTTTCAAGGCTTCTTAAGATAGAATATTACTTGCAAGGAAAACAACTCGGAGACACTTGCAAGTTGCAAGGAGAACACTTTTGATGATATATTAGAATGACACTGTTCACATCTTCGAATCAATCAACCCAAACTAGGAAGGACAATTAGATGTAGCCCTAGATGGACTGATACAGGTGTATAAAGTGTAGAATCGCTGACATTTTTCAACTTTCAAGGCTTCTTAAGATAGAATATTACTTGCAAGGAAAAGACCTCAGAGTCACTTGCAAGGAGAACACATCGGATGATATATTAGAATGACACTGGTCATGCCTTCAAATCAATCAATCCAAACTAGAAAGGATAATTAGATGTAGCCTAACCTAGATGGACTTGCTCCCCTGCTAAGCTTTTTACTTTTGTTCACTAAAGGGTGCGTTTTGATCTTGTTGAACTATGGCCAATTCAAAACATTCAGAAGTAATCATCACTATCTGAATATTACACAATTAACAGGGGGAAAATCAGAATTCTCACCTTTAGCCTTCTCAACGAAGGAATCCAAATCGTGCAATAGTAAACACCTTTCTGAATAGAGAGAAAAGACATCTTCATAGAAACACAATGCGCCAACCTTAGACAAGCTTGGTTTATATTGATATGCATTAGCCTCCATCTTTCGATACACGTCAGCTGAAAAAATCTGAGAGGAACATAACTCAGTCCAATGCTAAAATGACACGTTTAAGCATTCACATACACAAAACACATATATAATGATTCACCAGGCGAGGGTGGTAGACTTTGTATGATGCTCCAGGACAACAGATCATCTTCAAAACTGTTGCGAATTCCAATAAACTCCAATCATTAGTGTCAATACCAGATGTAACAGTAAAATCCTTTAAAAGAATGCGGAGGAAGTTGAAATGCTGCATTTCACGCAATTCGACATCATACAGGAGACGAGCTAACTCAGCAAGAGATTCATTAACCTGGATAAAAAGGAGTATTTGATTCATCACTGAAAGGGACATGGAAGTCAAATATTTCTAGAAGACGTACATCGATGAATAAAACAAATCCAGATTCAAAAGATGTAGATTTATAGTGTGGTATGCCTATGAAAACTTCAATCATTGACAATAAAATATTATAAGCAGACAATAAGTTGGAAACGACTATAATTGTATAATAAGTGACAGACTTATTCAAGCTTGCTACAGCCTACAGATGCTAAAAGGAAAAGAACCAACACTGCATGAACAATGGAGAAAGTAAGATAACATCGCATGTAAGAAATTATGAAGGACAAGCAGCAATCTCACCATCCCAGGCTTGACATCATAGTCATGTTGACGTAAGAATGTTATTAACTCTTTGCTACTCGTCTCTGCTTTTTCTTCATGCAATAAACTACACATGGGATTCTTCAGACTGCATTTTATCACCTCACTATCGAGAACATTAACATATAGACAGGTGATTCCCTGAAAAAGGAAATGGTGATTAATACTGTTCTTACGGACAGAAGCAACAATAAAGCTTTACAAGATTATACTTACCAGTTTCTTTTCAATTATTGTTTTATGCTGAGCACTTCCGACGACTAGTTTCTTCTGAGAGCCACAATGCCTGGTGAGCCTCTTGGCCAGGTTGTCATCTATAGCCTCATTAGCAGGGTCAAAGGGAGTGGATACCTCCTCACGATTTATGAATTCTTTCAGACTCTGAGAAGAAATCCAGAAGCTATTAAAAAGCATGTCAAATATCGCGCCAGTACCTAAAACATGAAAGGAGGCTTGGTAATTTAGTAGCTGTGTGTCAATAATAACGTAGTGTTGGTTAAGTCCTTGTTTGTACAATTCTCTTAGTGGTGCTCCAAACATGTTTATCCGTATATTTTATTATTTTGAAAACAATCCATAGTGTCATTCTTTGTAGGAGCACCATGCCAGAGCTCATTCATCCCTAGCAAGATGTTAACACTTAGTAGAAATTTGTGCATAGCAAATCTTTTAAGAATCTATAAGAAGATTTCTGCCAATGAAAACAGAGCACCATGACACCAAAACAGAATATTGTAATGAGGAACGGGTCCAACCCATAAAAAATATGATCGGTCAGCTTGATTCCGCTTCGAATCAGTTCAATAACAAATAACAACAACCGAGTAATGAGATAGCTTTTATATCCACCCCCTCATTATTCTTGGCGTTGGCAACAAGAAGAGTAAGAAAATAAGGCAAAAATACTAAGGAAAGAAAATGGCAGGGTGACTAACGAGATGTGGGATGTCTACCCAGAAGTCCTGTAGAGAAAACCAGCGAGAAAACGATCAGACGATCTTGAATTCTTCATTGACGACAAAGACAAAGCTAGGGAGCATGAACGAAAAAAAAATACCTTCACTGAATTGTCGAAGTAGACTCCATCAAAAGAGAAAATTGCCATGCCAGAGGGTGCTTCATATAGCAGCATGGGTGATGCTTCATTAATCTTAACTAGAAAAAATGCCCCGCGCGTTGCGGCGGGAATTGCCTTAGAAATCATATTATATAATAAAAATGATGTAATGTGTATGATATATTAAGTTATCTAAAAGAACACGCAAAATTTTATTGAGCATAGTCAAGATACTAAATTTAATCGATACGAAATGTGTGTATTAAAAATTATTAATATGTGGACGGTTAATAAAATGGATGATATGAAGTTTGCATGTACAGATGAATAAGTATTAGTGGATATGACATGGAAAATTGATTGGCTAAGAAGATGGATGATGTGGATAGCTTGCATGTTGAGATAGAAAAATAATTAATACATGTTAGTGGGGTTTTGGTTTATAAGAAGTATATAGATGTCCCCTGCCGAGAAAACTAGCAAATTAAACAAATGGGATTACATGAATCTATCACACGTTCAATCCAAACTTGAAAAGACAATTAGATGTAACCCAACCTAGATGGACTTGCTCCCCTGCTTAGGTTTTTACTGTTGTTCTTAACCAAACAATTAGATGGGTAGAGAATGATAAAAATGCAATGATATGATTTATGAAATATGTTCACTAACGAGTGTAGTTTGATCTTGTTGAACTGTGACTAACTCAAAACATTCGGACCAAAATCAGAATTCTCACCTTTAGCCTTGTCAACGAAGATATCCAACTCGAGCAATAGTAAACACCTTTCTGAATAGAGAGAAAAGACATCTTCATAGACAGACAATGCACCAACCTTAGACAAGCTTGGTTTATATCGATATGCATTAGCCTCCATCTTTAGATACTCGTCAGCTGAAAAAATCTGAGAGAAACATAACTCAGTCCAATGCTAAAATGACACGTTTAAGCATTCACATACACAAAACACATATATAATGATTCACCAGGCGAGGGTGGTAGACTTCATATGATGCTCCAGGACAACAGATCATCTTCAAAACTGTTGCGAATTCCGATAAACTCCAATCATTAGTGTCAATACCAGATGTAACAGTAAAATCCTTTAAAAGAATGCGGAGGAAGTTGAAATGCTGCATTTCACGCAATTCGACATCATACAGGAGACGAGCTAACTCAGCAAGAGATTCATTAACCTGGATAAAAAGGAGTATTTGATTCATCACTGAAAGGGACATGGAAGTCAAATATTTCTAGAAGACGTACATCGATAAATAAAACAAATTCAGATTCAAAAGATGTAGATTTATAGTGTGCTATGCCTATGAAAACTTCAATCATTGGCAATAAAATATTATAAGCAGACAATAAGTTGGAAACGACTATAATTGTATAATAAGTGACAGACTTATTCAAGATTGCTACAGCCTACAGATGCTAAAAGGAAAAGAACCAACACTGCATGAACAATGGAGAAAGTAAGATAACATCGCATGTAAGAAATTATGAAGGACAAGCAGCAATCTCACCATCCCAGGCTTGACATCATAGTTATGTTGACGCAAGAATGTTATTAACTCTTTGCTACTCGTCTCTGATTTTTCTTCAAGCAATAAACTACACAGGGGATTCTTCAGACTGCATTTTATCACCTCACAATCGAGAACATTAATATATAGACAGGTGATTCCCTGAAAAAGAAAAATGGTGGTTAATACTGTTCATACGGACAGAAGCAACAATAAAGCTTTACAAAATTATACCTACCAGTTTCTTTTCAATTATTGTTTTATGCTGAGCACTTCCGACAACTAGTTTCTTCTGAGAACCACAATGCCTGGTGAGCCTCTTGGCCAGGTTGTCATCAATAGCCTCATTAGCAGGGTCAAAGGGAGTGGATACCTCCTCACGCTTTATGAATTCTTTCAGACTCTGAGAAGAAACTTGTCCACACAGTCTGGTGAGTTTCTTGGTTAAGAGATCATCAATAGCCTCATTAGCAAGGTCAATGGGAGTGGGCACCCTCTCGTACTTTAGGAAAAATTCCAGAGTCTGAGAAAGAATGCAAGCGGGAATTTTAAAAAATCCTATAAATATAATGCATGTGTCCAAATAATGACAGGAGGAAGGGTATCAATCATAAAGTATAGTGTTGCTCTAGTTTTCGTTTGTACAGTTCTCTCAATGGTGCTCCCAAATGTTCATGCGTAAAGCTAGATTTTAGTATTTTGACTATAGTGTCATTGCTGGTATAAGTACCATGCCACGGCTCATTCATCCACAGCTAGGAAGATGTAACCACTTAGTAGAAATTTGTGGAGCGGTACCCACTTAGGATTCACCCTGGGTTAATTGATCTTTCAAGAATATATTAGCAGATGTCTGGCTAGTGCACCCTGACACCAAAAGCATGGTAATGAGGAATGAGTCCAACCCAGGAAAACAAAATATGGTCCAGCAGCTTGATTCCACTTTGAATCAATTCTATAACAAATAATAACTACCGAGTAATGAGTTAGTCATTATATACATCCCCTCCTTGCAATGAAAATTGACAATCAAGAATGGTCAATGGTTGCAGTCAATTTTGCAAAGCATTATTCTGATTGAGTTGGCAAGAAGAAGAGTGAGGAAATAGGGAAAAAATACTAAAGGAAAGAAAATAGCAGGGTTACTAACAAGCTGTGGGATGTCTTCCCAGAAGTCCTGTAGAAAAGCAGAGAGAAATCGGTTAGAGGATCTTGAATTCTTTATTGGTGACAGAGAAAACTAGGCGGCATCAACGAAAAAATAAGTACCTTTACTGAATTGTTGAGATAGGCTTCATCAAAAGAGAAAATTGCGATGCCAGATGGTGCTTGATATAGCAGCATGGCTGTAGCTTCATTTATCTTAATGTTCCCTGCCGAGAAACCAAGCAAATTAAACAAATGGGATTACATCTCAACCCAAATGGCCTGCGGCCGAACCTATCTCTCCACTTCCAAGACAATTGTCAAGAGAGAAAAACTTGTCTTTGGTGAAACAATATTAGAAGGACGAAAAAGGAATCAATATTAGAAGGACCAATTCGAGTGGCCGTGTGACGAAAGAAACAAAGGACGCCACGGGATGGCCGCAGCGCAAGGCTCTCTAGGTTTCCTTTCCTACCCTCACAGCTCCAGATTTCTCCGACATGGCGGATAGAGAGACAGAGAGAGCTGACTCGCCTGTGCAGGAGGAGGAGGGCATCGCCGAGATAGTTGCTTCCCGGTGCCGGCGCCGGCGTCGACGTCTCCCCATCGTGCGACGGCGCGAGAGAGAAAGGGTATTCGACTTGCGTGGAGAGACTTCCTTTTAGCGAGTCTGCGATTTGTTGATCATGTTGTACTGTATTTATGAGTAAATTCCGTTGCATACGGGTCAGTACCGGTCTCGGTTTTTTGCCAAAATCTACCGGCAAAACTGCTGACTAGGCAGGATGACTCTTTTACGCGTGATCGGTAGAACCGTGCATGCCCACCTCGCGCGGCAGCTCTTTCCAATTTTTGCTAATGATTGAATATACCATGCAAACAATAGATGGGTCCCACTAACATGCAACAGTTTCCCTCTCATCCGATGTCTCTTTCCTTTCTTTTTTACCTTCCTTTATCTCCTCATTCCTTTTTTGTCTAATACATGCTAGTTATTTGACCCATAATATTTTTAAGAGATGACAAAAATAGGAAGTTATTTTAATTGTAAGTTACCACAAATGGAAATAACTTGTCGGAATTTTAATCTTTTCACATGTCACCCGTAAATTAGCATTGCCCCTGACTAGGCAGCACACGCCCACTTGTCATCATACGGTCAAAGAGGATCTGGTCCAAGGTATCGCAGAGGTGCGGAACGGCAGACACGAATATGGCCCAACACGTCTTTTTTAGGAAACACGGTACAAACACAAGCCCTCGTATACACACGCATACACTCAACCCTATGCACGCACACATGCACACCCTACCCCTATGAGCATCTCCGAGAGACTCAGCCGGCGGGTTTTGAGATTGACGAAGTCACCACATGCGCCTTGCTGTCGATGGGAACGTCGCCTCCCACTGAAAGAATATTCCGCCTAAATGCAACCCCCAGGTGTCAAACCTGGGGTTTGAACTCTGATGGGCTGGGATACAACCATCCTCCTAACCATCCAACCACAAGTTGGTCTGCAACTCTAACGCGCCGACCGATTTGGTTCGTTCGCGTCCGACTTCATCCGCGCGGGGCAAAAGTACAGCCTCATGCGCACGACCTATTTCGAGATTCCGAAGAAGCGCCCGGTTTTCTGTCCATTTTGACCCATTTTTTCGGGCCAAACATGGGACGGAAATGTGCACGGACGCGTTCTGAGCCCTCCCTTTGTGCACGCATGGCCCACACGCTAGGGACACAAATCGCCTCCTCTCTATTTCCCTAGCCAGACCGTTCTTCTCCTACCCGCCGCTCCTCCCGGCCGCGACCTCCGTCGTCGCCTCCGCCACCCCTTGCGCCTGCTCCCCCGTCCAGCTTGCCCCTCCCCAAGTCCGGCGTCCTCACGTACTACACCGGCGCCAGCCCATCCCTAGAGTTGTAACCTTGTCGCCGAGCACCGACCAGCGCGCTCACGAGCTGTTCGTCAGATTGCCCAAGGTATGGTTCCATCACCTACCATGGATAGCTCAGACGAGTACTACTACAGTAGTGTGCAATACTCATCCTCGTCCTCGAAATCAGCGGACTATGAGTCTGAGGCTTTGGTTGCTACGCTCCTCGTCAATGAGCATATTTCGAGGCTGCAACCGACGTACAGGGCCTCGGTTTCTAGCCCTTCCCCGGCTTTGGACTGTGACAGAGCACGCGGCCATGCCCGGCTGTACAAAGATTACTTCCACCCCACGAAGCCTATATGCCCAGCTCATAAGTTCCGGCGGCGGTTCCGGATGACGAGGCATGTGTTCACTCGCATTCGGCTGGGTGTGATGGCACATGATGATTATTTTGTTTGCAGGCCCGATGTCCTACTAAGCTTGGTTTCACCTCGTACCAGAAGTGCACGACAGCAATTCGAATGTTTGCATATGGGGTTGCTGGAGATCTCGTTGACGAGCACATGCGTATGAGAGAGTCCACATACTTCGACTCAATGCACAATTTCTGTAGGGCTCTCATTGCGGTGTTTGGGCAGGAGTACTTGAGGGAGCCAACTGCTGAAGACACTGCCCGGCTCTTGGCCATTAACGAGCAAAGAGGATTCTCTGTCATGCTTGGGAGCATAGATTACATGCATTGGGAGTGGAAGAATTTCCCATTTTCTTGGCAGGGCCAGTACAAGGGACATTCGGGGGCGTCCTCGGTTGTGCCCCAAGCGGTGGCATCACAAGACCTATGGATTTGGCACTCGTTCTTTGGCATGGTCGGCACGCACAATGACACCAACGTGCTTCAACTATCAGCGGTCTTTGGTAGGCTCTCCGAAGGTGATGCACCGGAGATGAGGTTTGAGATCAATGGCCACCAGTACACCAATGGCTACTACCTCACTGATGGTATCTATCCTCAGTGGTCCACATTTGTGAAGACGGTCGCCTCCCCAGTCGGTGAGAAGTGGACATGGTTTGCTCAAGAATAAGAGGGTGCTAGGAAGGATGTGGAGCGAGCTTTCCGGGTACTCCAATCCCGATGGGCTATTGTTCGGCACCCTGCTAGGACATGGAGCCTCTAGGTCATGTGGGAGGTGATGAGTTGTTGTGTCATCATGCACAACATGATCATCGAGGACGAGCGCAACAAGGCCCTCTTTGACCAGGATTGCGAGTTCGGGGGTGAGCTGGTCGAGCCCCAGCCTGGAGTGATATCGTTTGAAGAATTCGTCGAATTTCATCGTGACATGCGTGATAGGAATATTCACGGCAAGCTCCAAAATTATTTGGTAGAGCATATGTGGGATCACTTGGGGAGCAACTAGTTGCCCCCATCAATCTGTTTGAAACATTTTTATTCGATTTGGTTGTAATACATTTTATTTGCTTGGATGACTCATTTATTTTAAACAATTTGGTTGTACAAACATTATATTTCTATCTATTTCGTAACATTGTATGCTTGTTTCTTCTGAAATGATCAAAATTGGAAAACTAGTCCCCATCCGGACCAAGTGGTCGGTGCGTTGGGTTCAATGGCCACGAATGGCCGGATGACTCTCCGGTTTCCAGCCCAAACGGACGAAAACGGAGCACGTGCAGACCCTAAATAGGTCGGCACATTTGAGTTGCTCTGATCCGGCCCCAACATGGCACGAACCCGTTAGTGCTCGTGCCGGAAGTTCATTTGAAGCATGTGGCCTGAGCCGGGCCGAGGCACAACACGGGTCGGCGCGGCACGTGGGTCAGGAACGGGCACTGCAGGCGAGGATGGGCACGCGGGCGTGGGTGCCGACCGGGCCACTTGTGGACGGAGCGTTGTACGTGGGCCACTGTCAGGCAATCCGAGGGAATGGTCGGCATGCCACGCCGGCACAATTCTGGCACGCTCAGCTTTGGCGAGCCTCTGTTGGGCCGTGCCTTGCACGGTAGGACTACGAAAGCCCTAGAACGACCATATAGGGCGGAAAAAGCACGTATTTTTGGAAAATTGAATTTTGAATTTTGTACAACATGTCTGTTGTGATAAATAGGGCCACTCATCCCCTACATTTTCACATTTCTATCGCATGTATCCCCCACCCCTCACAATGAGCCTTTCAACCGATATCCCCAGGGTTTGTCCCCAAAACCGATGATCCAGTTTCCCGTAGAAGAATTAGGACTACGTCCGAAGATCTCGCCTAGTTGACCGAATGGCCTCACCCCAAACCTAACCTAGACAAGAATACCATTCATCTGATGTTCATTCCAGTAGTGTCGTCACGTCCTCTACCACTCCCGGCGCAAAGAGGCGCCAAACCTCGCGGGTGTGGGTGGCCACCGCTGCAGAGTACTCGAAAATGGCGTGAAGAATATGAAGCGGTGTGCAAGTGGAATTGCACCAAGATCCTCACCGGCGCCTCTTGTTGGTAACCGGTCACTTGGAGCGGCATGCAAATGCACACAAGCTGGCGAAGAAGCAGGCGGATGAGAGAATGCAGGTCAAACTTGGTTTTGCCCTCGACGACCAGGTAAGAGAACTACGATCCCGATTTATCTCGCAAAGTATTATGTCATATGGTTACTTAACACGATTTACCATTTGATTTTGGGGAGTATCCCGCTATTGTAGACAGGGTTAGAACTTGTCATAATGCAAAGTATCAACCAGTTTCGACGAAAACTACATCTAGGGATATGAAAAAACTAGCCAAAACAACGCAATTACAACTAAAACATGACTTTGCAAAGTGTGTATTTTCAGTTTCAATAACATCCGATATCTAGAGCGATAGAGCTAAGCAAGATTATCTAATTTTTTTGGCTCATTATGTGAACAATGATACTTGGGAACTAAAAAAAAGTGTCATTGGGTTTGAGTTAATAGACGTTGGACATATTGGGAGAGCCATTGCTGGAGAAAAATTTGCAAGTCGTGCATGAATTTGGTCTCAATAATAAGGTTTTGAAATCACTTTAGATAATGCTTCAAAAAATACAAGCACAATGAATGATCTCACTCCACAACTGTGTGGTATGCCGCATCTTACATTTTCCATCAACGTGGTGCATGCCATATTATTAATATTATTGCTAAATGTGCTTTGAAACATATGCCCCTACCCACTGAGAAAATAAGAAATGGCGTTGTTTTTTTAATGCTTCTAATCCACGGCTAGCCGATTATAAGAGGTAGTGTCAGCTACTGCTCCATGTCATGTCTATAATATAGACATGTCAATTAGATGGAACTCTACATATATAATGGTTAGAGATTTGGTCTGTGATACAAATTAGTTTACCATGTATGTTATTTCAAATTCCAACGGAGCAATCTTTATTACCCCCGATGACTGGGTTATTGCACAACTGCTAATGGATTTTTTTTCAAAATTATTTACGATGCAACGAACATTTTATCAGAGCTTTATTACCCCACATCTCCTTTACTAGTGCATCAGATTGTATTGATTGCTAATTAGTTAAAAGATCATGAAGGGGACGAAAGGTTAAAAGAAGTTGTTAAAAAAATGAAACAACAGTTTATAAAAGATTGGAAATATATTCCTGATTTGTATGCATTTGCAGTTATTTTGTACCTAAGGGTTAAAATACACGGGTTTGCCATGGCTTTATCTTTCTTAAAGGCCTCCTTAGAAATTGACTATATTCAATATCAATATATTATTAAGGGCAAACTCGTTGATCTGTACACCAAGTATGAGAATAAGTTTGCAGAGATAGTTTGTCTGCCCCTTCCTCCAGCAAGTTCACACCGAAAAGAAGAAGAAAAAATCTTCAAGCTCTTCACCGGTGGCAGCTCAAGTTCACGCAACTCCACTGGTGAACGTGCAACGATTTCGCCTAGAGGGGAGGGGGTTTAATAGGCGATTAAAAAAATTCTGGTTAATGCTTGCTAAATGCACTACGTGTTTAAATTAACACCCAAAGAACCTAAATATTCTAGGCTCAACTAAGTGCAGCAATAACTAATGCTAATAAATACAAGCAACAAAGTGATAGCAAGATATATAAGTTCAAGCACAAAGGCTATCACAATGTAAATTGCGTAAGTAAAAAAGCTCGGGTATAGAAATAACCGAGGCACACAGAGGCGATGATGTATTCCCGAGTTCCTCCCTTTGAGGGGAGTACGTCTCGTTGGAGGGGTGTGAGCTCACCACAAAGGACTATCAATGCCACAAAGGTCTCACCCTATTATCCGATGAACCTCGCCACAAAGGCCTAGTTCACCTTCCACTATTGGCAACCTTCGATCGAGGCATGCATCCACAAATTAATTGGAGGCTCTCGATGTCACCACAATCTTGGGGCACACATCTACAACTCAATTGGAGGCTCCCAAGAACACCACAAGTCGTCTAGGGTCCAAGACCCAAGAGTAACAAGTCCACAAACTTTTACTTCCACGAATCCCTGTGGAGAGCGAAAAACCGATGCAACCGATGAAAATGGCAAGAGCACAAGTGGTAAAATCCTTCACTCTCAAACTTCAACAAAGCAACAAATGCTTATGGGAGAATAAGAGAGGAAGAACAAAGGAGAAACACCAAGAACTCCAAGATCAAGATCCACTAGGTTTCTCTCACTAAGAAGGAAGATGGATTGGTGGAAATGTAGATCTAGATCTCCTCTCACTTTTCCCTAAAAAATATGCAAGAATCATGGGTGGGAATCAGAGGGGGAAAGCTTTCTCAAGGTCAACAATGGTGGGAGAGAGAGAAAAAATGACTTGGGAAAGTTATAGAACCTTTGGGGAAGAAGGCCCCTTAAATAGGTGCCCAGAAAACTGCCCGTTAGGGCTTTTTTACGTGACCAACCGGTAGTACCGGACGACACCCAGTAGTACCGGAAGTTCTGGTCCAAAATTCTCCCAGAAACACTCCAGCTACTGTTATTTGCAGTACTACTGAGCTTGTCCGGTAGTTTGGGCCGGTACTACCGACCTTCGCCCGGTAGTACGGGAAGAGGCAGAACACCAATACTAAAACGATCGTAACTTTTTCGTCCGGACTCCGTTTTTATGATATTTGGCTAGTTGAGTTAGCAACAAAAAGATCTACAATATCATGCAGAGAAACACCATTGTCGAACAATAGAAATTAAAAAAATGTAGAAATCTTTAACCTCTCTAAAAGGAACAACCGGTAAAACCTCCATCACCTTAAACGCGCATAACTTTTGCGAATGAACTCCGAATGAGGTGAATCCAATTGGGATGGAAAGATAAAAAAAAGTAGTATACAAACAAAAAGGAATGGAGAAGTTACCACACATGGAAGGTGTGGTAACATTCTCAAAGCTGAACCGGATAATTTCACCACCAAAAACGCAACAAGTTTTTTTTACCAAAACCGTTTTTGATAAACCTTGGCTTGTCATGAAGATCACGACAAGAAAAAAAACATGGAGATAAAAGACAAATACAAACCAAGAAAGATGATTTGCATGTACGCAATGGTTTGAGCTCTCCACAACGATTCGATCAAGTTACTGATTTGAGAGCCCCTCTTGATAGTACGACTATCTATCCTATAACCTTATCTCCGAAAGGCATGAGACCGGTAAATAGAAAACCTATCAAGATCATACCTTTGCCTTGATCATTCCACTTGATCTAGATGATTAAGATCTTGACTCTCAAGTTAGATCTTCTTTCTTGATCGTGCTCGCTAGCACATGCTCCGCTTTGATGAATACTTGCAAGTTGCTCCCCCATAAACCATTATGGGAGAGACTAGCTCCCCCATACACCATTATGGGAGAGACCCTTCTAGGAAAATATTCACAAGACCACAATATTTAAATGGGTGGCTGTCGGTTATATGCCGATTAGGGGTACGTCCGGCATTGTCCCAAAAGCCGGATTACCAGGGTGGCCCGTAGGTAATGGATCATAGTCCATTGGGTGGCCCAGTAAGCTGATGCTCAGGAAGCCGGATTCTAGAAGAACCCGGATCAAGGCCCAAAGTGGTGCGACTTGGAGGAGAAGACGTATTCCTTACTTTCCAAGTTAGATACTTTCCATACTCTTCTAGGTTTCCTTTCTGTAAGCCCTAATAGTCTATCTATAAAAAGGCAGAGCGGGAGCAAAGAAGAGATAGCCAATTAGCTAGAAGCCAACGCGCCGAGAAGTTGATCCTTGTCGAGTTAGCGAAAACATACTGACGTTGTAGTTTGTATACTTCAGGCTTCAGCCCTGATTTAGTTAGATTGCAGGAGTAGGGAACGCCGCCTTAGTTACGACGTGCTGAACCTGGGTAAACCTGGTGTTCTCGTTACAGTACTTCCACGTTCCACCCACGACTGTACCAGTAGTCTCATGGCACCCCGTCTATGAACTCTACTACGATGTCTCGATAGTTGGCGCCCACCATGGGGAGAGCAACGTCGGGAGTTATGTTCTGAGAGGCAATACTCGGAGGAATCGGCATTACCATAAATGTCAGAAGCCTGAAATTCGATGTTGACGTCGGACGCTTCCTCGACAACGGATCGTACATGCCAGCACGGAATCAACTGGTAAGTGCCAGCGTTTTATTGATTGGATCTGCTAACATATTTATCGGCTTAACAGCAGAAGCAATGGGATTCTGTGGTGGAAGTAAATTTATCCCACCCGCCCTATACCCAGTTGAGGAAAACTATGATACCGTATTCTGCTCAGATCGCCAAAACATTAATGAATTGGCTACCTCTTCGGAGATGCCCGCAATCATATCTTACTTTGTTGGCATGGTGCAGTCCGAGATCGCTGAAAGCACGGAAAAAAATAAACCCTTGGAAGAAGCAGAAAAACTTAGTCCCACGGAAAACATGGAAGATCCGACATCCGCCGCTCAGGCGACGAACTCGGAAGTCGAATCTGTATTAGCCGCCATTGAGGCAAGATTAGAATCGGAACCCGGATCTGATGCAGATTCCAAAGATGAGGACGATTTTGAAAGAAAACTAAAATCAATGCAAGGAACCTTCCATGAAGTCCTCATGGCAAAGACGACTGGAAACTCGGATCATGAGGAAGAGGAAGATCCCAAAAACCCTCCGCTTGAGGACAGGATGATGAAGAGGAAGAAGAGGGGGAGTTAGTCGGACTTATGCCGACGTCACCGAATTGGCGGAAGAAGAGACTAACAAGAAACCCCCATCTTCCAAGAAAAAGAAGAAATCCTCTAGGAAGCTGCTATTCAAGTTACAGAAGAAAAAGTTGGCAGAGACTGCCAAACAGAACCTCGAAACTGGAGGAGGTAGTGGTGTAAAACTAGCGGAGAAGAGAAAGGGAATCCCTGTTCCCCAGATGTCGTAACAGGACGTGATCGGTCTGATCAAAACCCCGGTTGCATCTCATGAGCCATCGAAAGTGCTAGAAGCCAGAAGACAAGCCCTTATGCGGCAACAACAACAGCTATTCCGATCCCAAGAAAATCTCCTCAAAGCCCAGGGTACTATAAAAGCAAAGCAGGAAGAAATTGAGGAATTCGACCGACGGAATATGTCCGGGATAAAATCCACGAGATTACCCGAAATTTCAAAGCCGGATGTGCTGTCAGCAAAAGAACGGCTCCAAAACCCTTCTTGGCAAAGGCAGGTTAACAACTTAAATGCTAAGGGCGAGCGCATCTACAAAACTGCAGCAGAACACGCAGAGGCCGCGTTCGCCATCCTTAATGACGATATGTATTCAAAGGAAGAAAAGCTACAAAAAGTGTATGCTTTCTTAGGAAAAGCATTGCAACAGCAACAGCGAGGACAATCACGTTCCGACAACTTACATGATGACTCAGCATTATGCAAAACTGCCATGTGCGCCGCTGGAGCACCTGACCCAGGCGAACCCGAAGATTCAGGCGATTCTAAGAAAAAGAAGGGAGACCCTAAGAAGGACAAGAAAATCCCCCAAAAACAGGTACGCAACGTTGAAAACATGACCACACGTGCCGAATGGAGAAAGCAATCCCCGAGATAAAGAACGGGAGCAACAAAACCGGAAAGACGACAAAGCAATGCCGCCTCCGAGACGCCCAACTAACAATGCCGGAAGGTATGATAACCCTCACAGGCGTGAGAGATCTCGAAATCCCCCGAGGAAAAAAGAAAGGCCAAGGAGCAGGACTTCGCCTAAATCCAAGGGGCACGATATCGGACGAAATAGGGATAATCCCGGAAGAGCGCATTCGCGCAACAATGGACCAGAACGGAGTAGATCCCCTTCTGTCCATTCAGCCGGAAAATATTCCGCACACGTCGATAGGGTGGAAAGAGATGATCTATACTTTGGACCTAAGTGTTTTACTGATAGGATCCGAAGGATAAGTTTACATTCTGGCTTCGCCAAGGTTGATCCAACTTACCAAAAGTACACAGAAAGTACAAACCCGGATACATGGATGTCAGATTACTATACTATCGTCCAGATCTACAACGGGACAGACCTTTAGGCTGTAAAATTCCTCCACCTAATGTTGCTGGATGGAGCCAGAAATTGGATCAACGGGCTTTTGTCAAGAACAGTCGATAGCTGGGAAGACATGGCTACAGTATTTGCTCAGCACTTTCGGGGTACGTATAAATGCCCTAAGAGCATTAACCAGCTGAACCGCTGCGTCCAGTTTGAATATGAGTCGTATGTCGACTTTATCTCAAGATGGACTGCAATGAAGAAGAGTTGTTCAGGAGTAAGGGATATAGAAGCAATGCATGCTTTCATCAACGGCCTAAAACCCGGCCTCATAATGTTCATGGTTAGTTCGAAGGAGCACAAAGATCTTGGATCTATGCTCACCACTGCCAATGAGCACGCAGCGGCCGAAGATGATATCAGGGCAAGAGGCGGAAATATTGATGCTTTGGTTCAGACCAAAAGGATGCCTCACTCTGCAAAGAAGGAAGCTCCTGAGGCACAGCTAAAACCCAAAGAAGTGAACTTAACCTTTGGAAAGGATAATGGCAGCAGATGGAAAGGAATAAGCACAAAACCTATCTCCTACTCTAAGGAAGAGTGGGAAAAGATTAAGTCGGAAAACTGTGTCCACCATTCGCAATTCGAGAAGCCTACCCACACCAATGCGCAATGCAGGCTTAACAAGCATATGAAAGGCACTGCAGGATCCGGGAACAAGGGAAAGAATTCCAAAAGGAAGTTCAATAAGTAAAAGCCAGAGTCCAAGAAAGCGGACAACGAGTCTGATACTGATGATAAAATCCAGGAGCAGCAGTGAAAAGGCGAGCCCAGATTTCTAAGAGTTGAAGAAGAATGCAACTTAACTTTTCTAGCAACTCCCTCGGCAAAACAGGCAAAGAGAACGCTTCGAGAAATCAATCGGTGATACCTCCAACACCAAAGTACTTGAAGTATTCAAATACGCCAATTATCTGGGATCAGTCAGATCATCCCGGAAATATCCCTGAACCCTACACACGCTTTGGTAGTAATTCCTATTGTGCAAAACACTAGGCTCAAGAGAGTGTTGATGGATGGAGGATCCATTATCAACATCCTGTACTTAAGTACATTGAAGCAGTTGCGTCTCTGCGAGACTCGACTCAAACACAACAACGTGCGCTTCCACGACATTATTCCGGGTAGTCAAGCACAGTCCCTAGGATAAATTTCCCTATATGTTACCTTTGGTAAGAGAGAATAATTCCGCCAGGAAAATATCTCATTCGAAGTAGTGTCGTTCGAGAGCGTGTATCACCCAATACTCGGACGTCCGGCTTTCGCCAAATTCATGGCAAGATCGTGTTACATATATAACAAGTTGAAGATGCCGGGTCCGAAAGGAGGAGTAATAACTATTTATGGAGATTTCAAACTAGCAAACGAGCTAGAAAGAGGAAACGCTCTCTGCGCTGAACAAGTAATAAGGAAGGAAGAACTAAAGGAGCTGGCTAAGGACGTATCACCGACAGAAATGCCGGCAGAAAAAGAAAGCCGGAAGCCGGTAGATAGTTTGAAAGCATCAAAGAATACAAAGCATATCATCCTAGACCCCAAAGATCCGACAAAATTTGTCGTTCTGGGGACAGGAATGACTGGCGCATAGGAAAGCGCGCTCATCAAGTTCCTCCGTGAGAACTGGGATATTTTTGCCTGGTGTCTTGCAGACATGCTGGGTGTAGCCAGGGAACTTGCTAATGCACGGGATTAAACAAATTGTGTCCAAAAGATAGGTTCGCGTTACCGCGGATCGATCAAATAATAGACGCCACTGCTGGCTCTAAGCTTTTATGCTTTATGGACGCTTATTCCGGGTACCATCAAATACGCATGAAAGAAGAAGACAAAATCAAAACCTCTTTCATAACACCCTACAGGACATACTATTACATAACCATGCATTTTGGCCCGAAGAACGTGGGTGCAACATAACAGCGTTGCATGCAAATGTGTTCGCATAGTCAAATTGGCAAAAGTGTGCACTATTACGTGGATGATATTGCCGTGGTTTCCAAGGAATATGATACACTCCTTGAAAATCTACGGGAAACTTTTGATAATCTGCGCACTTACAAAATGAAGTTAAATCCATTAAAGTGCGTATTCGGGGTTCCCTCACAGAGTAATAGAAGTAAACATGGAAAAGATCAAAGCAATCTTAAACATCAAAAGAGCTACGCGCCTAAAAGATGTCCAAAGATTGACGGGTTCTGCAGCCGCCGTAAGCAGGTTTATAAGCCGACTTGGAGACAAACTTCTGCAATTATACAAATTGTTGAAGAAATCCGACAAATTTGAATGGACAGAAGAGGCGGAAAAAGCATAAACCCAGTTAAAAGAAACTTTGATGAAACCTCCGGTTTTGGCATCACCAAAAGACGAAGAACCCATGTTATTGTATCTTACAGCAACTAACAGGGTTATCAGTGCAGTGATAATCGTGGAAAGGCGCAAGGATGAACAAAGCATACCAGATCAATATCCGATTTACTACGTCAGTGAGGTATTCTCTGAATCAGAACAAAGGTATCCACATTATAAAAAACTGGCATATGGCGTGTTTTTCGCATCTCGGAAGCTCCGCCATTATTTCTAAGGACATTCCATAACAGTGGTAAGCAAAGCACCACTAGGGGATATCATCAACAATGCGGATGCAACAGGTCGAGTTGCCAAATGGGGCATTGAACTGGATGCGTTCAACATTAAGTACCAACCTAGTACGACAATAAAATCGCAGGTTTTGGCAGATTTTGTCGCTGATTGGACAGAAGCAATGGGAAACACACCAATGCCGGAGTCGGAATATTGGATCATGCATTTTGGTGGATCCGAAATGAAAGGAGCCGGAGCTGGTGTAGTGCTAAAATCTCCAAAAGGTGACATTATGGAGTATGTATTACAAATACACTTCAATGCCAGCAAAAAATGTGGCAGAATACGAAGCATTGCTTCATGGCTTGCATATTGCAAAAGAGATAGGCGTTAAGCGTATACTTTTCTATGGTGACTCGGATTTGGTACAACATCGGCTAAACCAAACATGGGATGCCAAAAGCCCCATCATGGCCGAATATCGGAGAACAGTGGACGAGTTTGCCATTTGTTTCCTAGGATTTGAAGTACTTCACATCAAAAGGGAAGAAAATTGGAACACGGATTCTTTAGCCCACATGAGCTTGGAAAGAGTGAAAACTCTACCACCAGGTGTGTTCGTCCAACATTTGCATGAACCATGAATAAAAGGCGGAGATATCGACTATCCTCTAGTTTCCGAGTCAATAGAAGTTCAGCTCGTTAAGCCGGATTGGACAATTCCATACTTAAAACTCTTAGTTGATCAGAAGTTCCCGGATGGAGCAGATGAAGTCTTGCAAAGGCAGATACAGCGCCGATGCGAAGGATACACGGTAATCAATGGTTGCCTGTATAAACGCAGTACTATCGGAATTTTTCAGCGAGGTTTTTTGCCAGAAGAAGGATGAGAAATCTTGCAAGAAATCCACGCCGGAGATTGCGGACATCATGCTCAACCAAAGAAACATAGTTAAAAGCATCCCGTGCAGGGTTTTTCTGGCTCACACCCAAGACAGATGCGGAGCACATAGTGAATAAATGTGTCGGATGTCAGTATTACGCCAAGCAAACGAATATGCTAGCCCAAGCACTTAAAACTATCCCCATAACATGGCCATTTGCAGTCTGGGGCTAGATATGATGGGACCATTCAAAACTGTAAGAGGCGTACTTACACATCTACTCGTCGCAGTAGATAAGTATACCAAGTGGCTGGAAGCAAAACCCATAAAAAAAACTTGACGGTGTGACGGCTAGAAATTTCGTCATTGACATAGTCATGCGATACGGAGTTCCACACATCATAATCACGGATAACGGGACAAATTTCTCTATTGGAGAGCTGGCAAAATATTGCCGACAAACGAGAGTTCTCCTATATCTTGCATCCATGGCACGCCCGCAATACAATGGGCAGTTTGAAAGAATGAATAGCTCAATCCTACAAGGAATACGCCCAAGACTCAAATCTCCTCTTCATACAGCAGCTGGTGCATGGGTAGAAGAATTAACTTTTGTACTTTGGATTATTCGAACGACGCCAAATAGATCAACGGGTCAAACACCCTTTTTCCTGGTTTATGGTGCAGAAGCAGTGCTTCCTACGGATATGATCCATGATATCCCAAGAGTGCAGGTGTACGATAACTCGAATGCCTAAATCGCACGGAAGGATGTCGTTGATCTCTTAGAAGAAGAACGAGAGCTTGTGCTACAAAGATCCACCATTTATCAGCAAGGACTGCGATGTTATCATAGTCGGAAAATCAAACATTGTTCTTTCAAAGAAGGTGATTTGGTGCTAAGGTTGGTACATGAAAGGAAGCACAAATTAGCCCTAGTTTGGGAGTGACCGTTTGTCATTAGCAAGACTATTAAAAATGAATCATATTACCTTGTAGATATTCGAGATACGGAAGATGATCCTAAAAATCCGAATCGCAAGAGAAAGAGAAAGATAGATGTCGAACTAGGAGAGACAAAGAGACCCTGGAGCATCCAGCAGTTATGTCCCTTTTTCACTTAGTTCAAATTCTATGTAAACATCTTTGAGATCATGAAATAAAGTTGTCGGAATTCATGCATTTTTGTTTTATCTGATTATTTTCGTTCAAAGCATAAGCCCGTCTTATCTATTTCCCAATGATCTTTCAAAATTCTTCAATCTTAACCCGAATTTTTCCTTGCATGCTCGGTGTTAAAAAAACTTAATGCTTTCATAGCCTAAGGAGGCTTAAGAAACCTAGATTGTGCCTGCATGCCTGAGTTTCATAGTTTTTGAAAATTCCTTACTGTTTCCTAAGAATTATCTTATTATTTTGTGTGTGGTCACTGGAATTAGTAAGTAAAAGTGCGTAAGTATAATGCATGTTTTCGAGTTTCGACTGACCGGTCCGAACCTAGTCACTCGGCGTGAAGATTACATACTTTCGAGCCACTTTAAACACTAAGGAAAGTTAAAGCATACAAACCAGAGAACTTAGAAGGAAAGGAATTAAAACCAGAAAAAACTTGCAGAGATTGAAACTTTACTGCAAAAGGACGAATACTTGTTTATACAAAAGATAGATAGCATTACAAATGATATTACATTTGAAGAATAGAAATGATTTCTATTTCTCGGCCAGCTGCGCAAGAATTAGGCGGCGTCCTCATACTCCGAGTCCTCCTCGTCGCTGTCGCTGGGGTTCTGCGGAGTCTTGGGAATCTCTTCCTCTGGGTAGAACGTGGAGGTGGAAACCAGCCGAGCAATTTTGGAGGCGTGCCCCTTAACTGGCTCGAAGATTTCCGTCCTCTATGCTTCCGTGAATCCTTGAGGGACACCGGTAGCAACGCGCCAGGACTGCAAAGTGGTATAATGCATGCGCATTAGTCCAAGGACCATGCTGCACCACCTCGGTCAGGAGAACGAATCCAAGACCCCTTTGGTTTTCCACCTCTTCAATGGTTTCCGGAAGCTTGCTAACTTGCGAGTAATCTTGAGCTTTGTCGGGAATGCACTTGTTCACAAGTAGCATCCCTGCATTCTTGAGGTCGGTGAAGATTTTCCCGAAAGCCCGGATTTCGTCAATCCGGGTAAGCAAAGGATTCCCTTCTGTTAAAAACAATCAAGAAAAGTAAGAAACATCACAGAAGGAGGAAAAGTAAGGCGCGCTGTCAAAGTACAAGAAAAACCTTGGTAAAAAAAATAAAAACATACCCAGGATTTTATCCATCTCAACGCTTTCTTCAAGGCCTTGGTTGAGGGCGTTTTCCTAATCCCAATGGTCACTTTATCCTTCTCAGTCTGGGAGGAAGCTTTGGACTTGGCAATACCAATAGCCAGTTGCTAGCCTCCAGGTCTTTCTGAAGCTTTACTGTCATCTTGTAAAGCTCCGAATTTTCCTTACGGAGGTTCTCGGCATTTTTCAGCATCTTCAGCAATTTGTTTGACTTTGGACAAAGAAGCTGAAAAGAGTAAACAATGAAGAGATCAATACTCGGAAAAATACTTAGAAAAACAGCAGTTTAAATGGAAAAGACATCTACATGCTGAGTCATTCAGCTGCTGCTGAACCGAGGCCCATTCTGAGTCTTTGTCATTAAGAATGCAAAGGAGAGATTTAACCTCCTTCTTCTTAATGGTGATCTTGTTGAAAACTTCCATATTTATGGTCTCGGCAGTTTGCTAAGACATAGATAATGGAAAAGTCGCTTAAGTCAAAAAATAAGCAGGCAAAAGAGAAAATCATTAAGGCAAAAAACAAAAATAATACTTTTGTCTTAACGCTTGGGGGCTAGAGGTATTTACCAGGCCCATCTTTTGCAAGCTCGCAAGATTTTCGGAAAATTCCTTAGAATATTCTGCAAAGGTGATTCCGACATGGCAGAGGCCGTCTTGTATGACCTGGCGAGGAGATAATACGTAATTATTCCTAACAATAAGTCCGCCTTATGGCCAAGGACGGATTAAGGGAGTACGATCAAAGTGTTTTTTCGCCCACGGATGAATATATCCATGTTCGTCAAAATAGTCATCTTGCTTTACCTTGAACTCGCTGTCAAAATTCAGGACGGGCTCTTCCTTGGGGACATTTGAAGGCCCAACCTCCTCTGGAACCACCCTTTCCCTCGCATCCGAGTCGGTTGCAATGGGCTGGCTGGACTGCAGGGGATACTCTCCTTCCCGGGCAGCCGAGTTCTCCAACCCAGCTGTTGTTGGAGTGTCTGGCGAAGCGGCGGGAGATGGCTTCACTCATCTTTGCACAACAGCCTTGTGCTTCTTCCAGCCTTTCCCCTTCAAGGTAGTAGGGGCAAGGCTAGAAAATAAAAGAGAAGAAAAATCCGAGAAGTGAGATTCTGAGAAACAATAAGCATGCAATAAAAAACATACAAATGAAAAACCTGGGTTTTTACCTAGAAGTTGCAACGGCCACACCGTCAAGATCGATGACATCCTGAGTGGTGGATGGCTTCTTGCACTTCCTTCCTCCAGCCTGGAAGTTGGCACGAAGTGCATCCAACTCGTCATCGGTAGCGAGTTCTGCTTCAGGAAGATTGAGAAGCTGTAAAAGAATCAAAGTCTGGATAAGAATAAAAAACATCCGAGAACAAGAAGATTTAAGAAATTTCCCCAAAAGACAGAAGTATACCTTTGGAGCAGGATTTCTGGCGTGATACATTTACCGGCTCTCCTCATACTGATCACGAGTAGAAACCAGCTGGTTCACGTGTTTCTTGAAGTCTTTCTTCAACAACGCGCTCTTCGTCGCCCTGATCGCGTCGTCTGGGCCCGTGTGTTCACACATAAGCCAGGATCCACGATACACCAATGGTTGGATCTGCCTTCCGAACCAGCAAAGGATTGTATCCATGCCGGTTAGTGGAGGAGAGGAAGAGACGAGATTTTCGATTCGTCTCTTGATCCTCATCAGGTCTGAAGGCAGAACCTGGACCGCGTCCAACGCCCAATTTTCTTGGGGCGTGGCCATGGAATTGACAAAAGCGGAATGCCCGTTTCCTTTCCGGGATATGGAACATCCTCATGATAAAAGAACGAGCCCGTACAAAATTTGACGGACTCGGATGTTTTGATCTTGGGGAACCAATCTTCCCTCAACCTACAAAGGGTAAAAGAGATTGTCCCGCAAGTCGAAGAGCGCCCTCTAAGGGGCTACGTTTAACGCCAAAGCAATATTGCCAGAAATCCAGGCGGGCTTCTATCCCTAGATAACCCTCGAAAAGGGCCTGGAATCCATCTAAATGTGGGAAGGAGTTGGGTGGCAGATTATGTGGCTGGATTTTGTAGTGGTCTAGAATTTGGCAAAAGAACGCGGAAGGTGGAAATCGCATACCTCAGTTGATATGGGAAGCCAGGAGAACTCGTTTGTTAGGCTGCGGAAACCTCTAGGAGTCGTCCTCGTTTACCCGCCATTTTCCTTTGACCATGAAGCCTTCCTTCTCCAATGCCAGGAGAAGAGATGGAACCACATTGCAGTGGCTCCAATTACCAGTATTCTCTTCTCCTTCGTCCTCGCCTCCGGCGGTGGCGGAAGCGACGACATCCTCGCCGTCGTGAGTATTATCCTTCTTCGTAGCTTGGATAAGGGAGGAGGAGGAGTAGTAGTGGCCAATGGCGGAGGCGTGTTTCCGGCCGCGGGAGGAAGATCCCCACTAGCAAGCTCGCCGACAGCCCCCTCCGGCGCGTTCGCAGCGGTGCGAGGCGAAGAGTCAAGGAGGGGGTCTAAATCGTTGATGATGTTTTCAATATCCAGGGAGGCGCTCCGGTGACCATTTTCCGGAGGCGCGGTCGTGAGCTAGAACCTCCGATAATATTTCCGGGGAGGGGCTCGGGGGCTAGGTCTCTGCATTCTCTCGAGCTCGGGCTCTGGTTGCCAGGGGCTAGGGCTCTGTGTGCTCGAGGAGGAAGAAGAAGTGGAAGAAGATACATAGGCCCCGAGACGGCTATTTATAGCCAGGACGCGGAGATTAGTTCCAACGACTAGTTTAGCCGTTTGATGCATGAAGCGTGTAACGCCCGAAATTTCCTAGAAATGAGGGACGCGGTGATTATTGCTATCTCCTCGTTTCCCGCGAGATAATCTGTCAGAGGATACGTTTCAGGGTTTGAATGAACCAAAACATCCGTGACATCGGCGGAATTTCTTCGTTGATGTCACGAAGTTCCTTCTCCGTGAAGGCTCGTGGAAGAAAAGCCGGACTTTTGTGAAATCCGAGTTTTGGGTTAAGAGATTTTTTGATGAAAGAAGAAACAAGAAAAAAACGCCGACATTGCTGGAAAGAAATGCCAATGAACGAAGAGCGACATAATGAAGTCTTAATCCTTCTCGCGGGCTACTGTCGGATATATGCAATTTAGGGGTATGTCCGGCATTGGCCCAAAAGCCGGATTACCAGGGTGGCCTGTAGGTAATGGATCATAGTCCATTGGGCAGCCAGTAATCTGATGCGCAAGAAGCCGAATTATAGAAGAACCCAGATTACGGCCCAAGGTTGTGCGGCTTGGAGGAGAAGACGGATTCCTTACTTTCCAAGTTAGATACTTTTCGTAGTCTTCTAGTTTCCTTTCTGTAAGCCCTAATATGGCTATCTATATAAAGCCAAAGCGGGAGCAAACAAGAGATAGACAATTATCTAGAAGCCAACTCATCGAGAAGTTGATCCTTGTCGAGTTAGCGAAAACACTCACATTGTACTTTGTATACTTCAGGCTTCAGCCCTGATTTAGTGAGATTGCAGGAGTAGGAACACCGCCTTAGTTGTGACGTGCCAAATCTGGGTAAACCTGGTGTTCTCGTTACAGTATTTCCACGTTCCCCCCCACGACTCTACCAGTAGTATCATGGCACCCCCGTCTATGAACTCTACTACGATATCTCGAGAGTTGGCGCCCACCGTAGGGCCATCGACGTCGGGAGTTACGTTTTGAGCGGTAATACTCAGCGGAATCGACAGTACCAGAGTATTTCATCCTTGAACTACGGGTCCATAGTAGTAGCTAGATGGTTGTTCTCTCCTCTTTATGCCTCATGTTTAGATCTCGTGAGCTGCCCTACATGATTGAGATCATCTTACTGTAGTACTACATGTTGTCTTTGCTGGGATCCGATGAATAGTGAATGCTATGTCCCTTGATTATCAATTTATAATGTTATCTTCATGTTTATGTTATTTATGATCTTGCATGGTCTCTGTTTTTAGTAGATGCTCTGGCTAAGTAGATGCTAGTGATTCCAAGAGAGAGTATTTATGCTCGATAGTGGGTTCATGCCTCCTTTGCATATGTGCTCGAGTGACAGAAACGTGACATACGGAGGATGTGTTGTTGCCATTACGGAGAAAACAACGATGTTTACAAGCTTTGCATTACGCACTTTGCTTAATGCGATTATCTGTTGCTTGCAACTTAATACCCAAAGATTGTTTGCATGATATTATGATGGTGAATTATTAGTCATAGATGTAGTTGGATAACGGTCTACAAGATGGTGGTGGATTCGATGGAGATGGCTCTGGGGGCACTTCCCCGTCCCTACAGGGTGCCGGAACAGAGATTTATGTCCCCCGTAACTTGTCGGTGGATGTAACGTCCTGGGATTTCCCTAATTAGTGTTGTTTTTTTTCTTTTGTGCATCATCATGGCATCATGCATTGCATCTTATTCGGCAACATATAATTTTCTTCCAACATAATTTTAATCACAAAAATAATTCTATTTTGTTTGAGCTCTTCTATTATTCTCTATAAAATAAATTCTTTTGTTTTCTGAAAATAATAAAACACAAATGAAAAAAAAATGTTTTGGGAAAGGCCTAAGTCAGCCCGTTTCAGCCCACCATACCATCCCACCTCATGCTCTTCTCCGTACAAACGCACGAGGTGAGCGTGAGCCTCCCCTCCCTGATGTCGCTTTCGCCACCGATCCCCACCTTTGCCTGCTCTACAAATCCCCACTGAACCGCATCCAGGAACCACGAAACAGGCTTTTGCCCCGCTATATTAATATAGCAACCGACCGGAACATAGAGCACGCTGGGGCAAACAGCACAGAGAACACCCAAAAGAAAACAACAACGAAAACGAAAAGAAAAAAAACGCCGACAGCGGCGGATCGACGAAAATGAAGGTGACTCGCCACCGGTGCGCCCTCCTGAAAGGTACCACCACAATCCTAGCGCTCCGAAACGTCGCATACCAAGCAGCACCTCCAAGAAGGTGAGCGACGATGACGACGCTACTGCCCGTCCGGTCCCAGGGTTAACCTGATGCCCGTTCTAGGGTTTCCCCCGGTATGTCAAGGGGGTGGGGAAAGGGGCAAGCCCGACGCCCTTCATGAAGGAAGGCCACACCCATAGGCGTCGCCGCGTCGGTGTCGAGACGACGGAGATTTCTCCCGCCCCCAACCAGCCACGTCCCCGGATGTTCCGTCGCGCTCCACCAATCAAGCCATCCACCTGCACACGCCACCACGGTCTTGCAATCACCGCCATCGTCTCTCCGAGATGTACGTCGCCAGGACGGAGGACTGAGACAAGGTATTCTAGCGAGGGGGTAGTAGTAGAGTAGTGCGCGGGAGGGATCGACCTCCACCGACACCTGCGGTAGCCGTCCGGATGCAGCAGTAGGGACATACCAGACCCGTCTGGCCTGGCCGGGCCCGTCATGGACCCGTAAAGTCCCCGCCGCCGCACTGCAGCAGGCACACCACCATCGCCACCACCCCCCGGCCTGAGCACCTTCATCACCGTCGACCAGGAGGGTTGTTGCCACGACGGAAGCGCCAGCCTCCCGCCGGCGACCAGACAGCCGTCACCGCTGCCCAAGCCCCCTGTCGCCAAAGAGCAGCACCGCCACCACGCACATCACCCGGACCCGCCGGACCACCACCGGTCGAAGCTGCACCGCACCGCCTCGTCATGCGCACGGGACAAGGGATCAAACACCGATGGGTCACCGACACCACGGGACGCCAGATCCGAGCCCGCCTAGCCCGGATCCCGAATGCACCCGGTCGCCGGAGGAGGAGAGGGTGCATCGTAGCGGCGACGAGCGTGGCCGCCATGGCGCCTCGGCACTGTCCGCCAGCCACCCTGCAACCAGTAGGGCCCGCCTGGCCCCTGGAGGTGGCCCAGACCTGGGCCCGGCGGCCCAGATCTGGCCTACACTGCAGCCCAAGCCTCCGTTCGCGAGGGAGAAGAGCGCTCCCGGCCATCGACGTCGGCCGCCGCCTGCGGCACCATCCGACCCGCGGAGAAGGGCATGGGGAACCCAGCCCGCCTGCGGCACCGGGGACCAGGCCCGTCCGACCCCGCCGCCGAAGCACCACCCTCCGCCCGCGCGCGACCTCACCGGCGCCGTCATCCCGCCCCTGGAGCCCGTCGGCTAGCCACCAGTTCGCCGAGGAAACGCGGGGAGAGGCCCTCCCGCGAGAGGGGACATCACCCCGCCGCCACCTTCACGGGGGCGCCCTCGGCGCGTTTCGCCGGCGCCCCTCCGGCAGCGACGAGGTAGGGGACCGCTGGCGGCCGGTGCTAGGGTTTCCCCCGAGCCGCCAGGGAGGGGCGACGCGGGGGGAGGGAGAGTTGGGCGTCCCCGGATCCAGGAACCCAAGGCCTTACCTTTCTTCCATCCCTCTGCCGCAACCAGCTCTCTCCTTCTTTTTTCTTTCCTACCTTCTCCACACCTTCTCCACGTGACCCTCTCCGGCGTTGGGGGAAGCTGCACCGTGCCATGGACTCCTTAATTCCAAGCTAGTGGCGGGAATGGAACCAGGAAGTCATCTGAGTCAAGATTACCGAAGGAGCCGGACCAAGAGCTGCCTTGGATCATCTTCTTCGTCTGAGTTTTCAGACCGGCGGGACATGTTCTACCACGCCGTCCTCGACGTCTCCTGCACGTCCGCCTCGCCCCAACTCCTCGAGCTGAGCCTCCGCCTCCAGGACTCATCCCCTACCCCCTTTTCTCTGTGTGCCGCCATCGAGCAGCACAGTCACGCCGCTCGTGTTTTGATGTTGCCGGCTCCCGATCCCTTTTCCGGTCGGACATCCGTCGTGGACAGAAGCTGAATTTCAGATTCGTCAGTAAGAAACGTGTTGTGTTAACCTCTTAAAAATGCAGACCTGGATATGTACGAGAGCCGTGAGATACCCCGTTGGTCCTTGGTCCGACCCTTTTTCCTTCCTTTTACCGCACGACGTACCCCACCCGTCATTGACTCTGCGCACCACCTCCCCTTCCCTCTCACCGCGTCAGCGCCAGGTGGCTACAGGCCCCGCTTGTGAGCCTCTTTAGCTGGATCTGCTCCGGTGATAAATGTCCCACACCAAGATCTGGATCTGGATTTCGCGTCCAGGCCCCTGGACTTCCTGGTTTTTCACCGAAGCACTCACACTCTCTGTTTCCCTCACAATCAAGTCCCTCGTTTTTCAGAAATCACCCTATATTTTGTGGCTATAACTTTTGTTTTACTAATCCAAATAATGCAAACTTCATGTCTATTTTTATCACAAAAATGTAAGGAATATTAATTTATCATCCATGCTCATGTTTGCATCTTTAATCTTGCATTTTATTAGTGTTATGCATGTCACCTAAATAATGAAACATGGAATGTGTTAGGATATTTAATGCAATCGTGCCCTATTCCATTTAATCTTCTGTAGCTCACCTATTATTTTTTTTCATGCTAATTTACATTTAATTTGATGGTTAGCTAAAACAACTTAAACCTATAATTGATCGCTGGGATTCCGGTTTCGCTTAAATTAGTTTAGTTGCATCCCGTATGTCATGCATCCATATCTTGATCATGTTGATTCTTTTACTGTAGTAGTAAGTGTTGCATCTGTTGTTTCTTCTAGCGTTTTGCTTCTGCACGGATAGGACGTTGAGATGATGTGATCAACGACAAGTTATGCTACCTCTACAAGCTGGATTCCATGCAAGCTTTACTCACTTGCTACCTATGGCTATCGTTCCTCACTTGCTACAGATGCTTTCCGTTGTATTTATTCTATCCTTATGATTCGATGCTCGTGTCTCGATCCTATCGTATGTTTACCTTGCAGCCATGATATAGCCTCACCCCCACCTCCTATGAGATTTTTGTTTTCTTGTTCGCCTTGCGATTCGTAGCGGATGCTTAGGTCCTTTGTTGAGTTTGATTCTTTGTAACCTGACTAGTATGTTAGGTTGGTTCAACTTATTTAAAATGATCTTAATGCTTGGGGTAATAATAAAATTTGTTACGAGTTAAGGCACCGGCGGGAGGCCCCTCAAGGCTTTTGGTCCCTCTGGTGTCGCCTTAGGAAAAGGTTCTTGTCCGCTGATCCAAGAATGACCGTGCTAACCACATCGTGCGAGGAATGGTACTCTTCGCAACCTATTAGCCCTGTTGCACTCTTGTCCGGGATGCCACAACTTAGTTTGGGCTTTCCATTTGGGTACGCACATCACCAGTTCTACAGGTATGACGACAACGACATTGAGGATGATGAAGGTATGTTACCGATGTGCATGCAATTATATAGGTTTCCATGGTATGACGTGAATCAGACAGTTCCGGTCAGGCTTGATCTATTTCACGCGTAGGAGTAAACGGCTAGGTCCGCTTCGAAGCATCAGCTGGACTCTCGAGGTGGTTCCAACCTAGCTAGGTGGCTACCTGTACTTTTTTGTGGTGAGGTGAAGTGTTGTGCCGACAGTCTCGCGACAGTTTGGTGCGTGTGGCTACATTAGTGCATCCCTGCAGGGTTAAATCTTTTCGAGAAGGTGTATCGTCCGCGCTTATGTAACACTCTTGGAGAAAGTGCTGGCTAAGAAGAGTCAGACAACTTACACCTAATGATATTTGTTACCCCATGCGATAACAATGATTACTATTTCAACATGTGTGACTTTTCCTCGGGTTACCTCCGGGCATTGGTGGAGGGGGGTAAGCCCTGGATGGGTATTGTTCTTGGTGAGTAGTTATAGTTGTTTCAATGTGCTCTCTCATCCCTTTCTAATAGACGAGAGTTGTAGCGTGTCTCCATAGACTGCTTAGTGTTTCCCGATGCCGCTTCATCAAAACAACCTCTTCCTTTGTACCCAAAGTATTTGTATCCTGTGATGACTGGTTGCATTGGTATCTTGTGAGTATTGCTTGCCGGTTGTTGGTACATTCAAAGTTCTGACCCATGATTCGGGGTTGTATTCACAATGCAGTCAACAGGTTTGAAGTCTGACGCCGTTAGCTTGGGAATCCCTCCGGCTTGGCCTGGGCAGGGATTGGACGTCATTGGTTATCTTTAGGACTCTTAGTCCAATTTGAATCTTGTCCAAAGTCGCATACCATTTCGTTTTTTCCGCTGTTATTTGGATCTTTGTATTGTATCAGTTGTATTCTTGACTCATTGGAGTCGTGTTGTATGTATCTTCTGTTGTTGTTGCGGATTATTCGTGAACGGTTGTAATGGTTACCGAAAGTTGAAAACTTAGGATCAGTATTATGTGGTTTCTGGCGGAAACGTTGAAATCCCCTTAGTACCCGATCCAGGGGCGTCACAGTGGCGGTGGCGGCGGCAGAGCTACGAACCTTTTTGTGGAAGGGGGCTGATTGATTTAGGGTTTATGCCTCGAGGGGATTATATAGGCGAAAGGGCGATGTCGGTGGGTGGCCAGGGGACCCACACCAACCCCTGTGCGCGGCCAGAGGGGGGACCGCGCCCCCTATGGTGTGGCCTCCCTGTGGCTGTTGGAAATATGAGCAATTTACCACTAAATTTAATTAATAGAAACAGTAGGTAAAGCAAAGCTACAATTGCAATAGTCAAACTAGTCATTTGAATTTTCAGAGAGTAGTCAAAAGGCATGCATAGTTTAATCATCTGAATTTCTAGAGAGTAGGCAAAAGGCATGCATAGTCTAGAATCTGAGGAAAATAAATCTACTCCAAAAGCTAGAAGTAGGAACTCTAGTAGGATCTGAAACGTGAGAATGAACAGAGAAGGCATGAGCACATACTGGACAGGAGCTGGTGCAGCAGCGGGACCATTGTTGACGTTGTCGGCCATATCGTCGAAGAGATCGTCGACTTCCGGGAAGAAGTCGTCGTTCGGGAAGATGTCGTTGTCGTCCGTGATGAAGAAGGCAGTAGTCGCGCAGAGCGCTCCCCAAAAACCTTATCGCCCTTCTCCCGTACAGGACTCGAAGTAGCGCAGTTTCGGAGGCCTACTGTCCCGACCGGCGGTGCACGCCGCAGGCCAGGATGGGGAAGACTTGAGCGGCGGCGCAAGGCTCTGGAAACGAGAAGGCAGTGTATCTGTTGTGTGTATCTCTGGAGAGGAGCAACCTCTGGTTTTATAGGCACAGAGCAGAAGCCGAATAGGCCACGCGAGAAGATGAAACGAAGAGCCGGGAAGGCAAACAGCCTCCGTAATCAAAACCCAATTAGCAAAGCGTTTCGTTTCAGATTCCTGTGCTTGTTCATATTCTAATTCGTGCGTGTGGCAAAATAAAAAGAGAGAGAGGCTCTCGGATCGAGGCATTCCCGCAATCCGCGGCGCGCGCGCGCGTCGTGACGAGGCGAGGTGTGGCGAGGCGGGCGGCGGAGGAGGAGCGCGCGTGTAGTCATCTCTTTCTCATGCTCATACAACAAGTGGAAAGCCCTCCCTTATAAACAGGTAAAACTTCCACTCAACTAGCAATGTGGAACTAAACATTTGTCCCACCTCTTGCCATACACGAATGGGCCAAGTGGGCCTCTAGGATTTATTAGGAATTTCTGGAATATTAAATGGGCTGGTCCATTTGGGCCAAAATTCCAACAATCCCCCACCAGATCCCAGAGGCACACGAAATTTGCCTTTGGTTCCAAAACATTGTTTTATATACCGATGCTTAGTGGAGACTGTGAAGTTGAACTTCCACCTAGAACTCTATGCTACACTAGTAAGCAACTTGGACAGTGGACTGCGCCTTGAACTGCAAGTTTTCTGCGAATCTAGTTTGACATAAAGCCTTGATCGATACTAGGCTGCCGCAGGACTTCCCCGCGGGTGGAGCTTATGCGTCATACTCCTTGACCTTTCATGAGTTTTTTAGAGAGCACCCAACTCTCATGGACTGCGACGTTTGACAGTCAGACTCACATAGGTGTGTTCTTCAAAGGATGTTCTGCAGGACAACATCTCTGCTTAAATAAGCCACTTAGAACACATTAAGATAAACATCAACCTGCCTTGCAGAGTAGGAGAGTATTGCATCTTCATGGAGTGGTATAAAAAGTAGGGATACTCTCCTCTCAGTTGATCAACAGCTTGTCTCCCAATTCTAATTCACGGGATCTCCGATCACATAGAGTGGGTTGCCACAGTGAACAACTTATATTGTGGGTCTCATACCCATCTCCTTCGATGCATTATCTATCACGTTACGCGATAGACCCTTTGTGAAGGGGTCTGCCAAGTTTTTAGATGTATGGATACAATCCAATGCAATAACTCCGGAGTTTCTCAATTTTCTGACAGATTTTAGTCTCCTCTTCACATGCCTTGATGACTTCATATTGTCCTTAGAACTGTTTACTTTGATGATCACAGTTTGATTATCACAGTTCATCGGGATAGCGGGTATAGGTTTTTCAACCACAGGTAAGTCCATCAAGAGCTGTCTCAGCCACTCTGCTTCAACAGTGGCTGTGTCCAATGCTGTGAGTTCTGCTTCCATAGTTGACCTCGTTAAGATGGTCTGCTTGCAAGACTTCCAAGAAACAGCGCCACCACCAAGTGTAAATACATATCCACTCGTGGCCTTTATCTCATCAGCGTCAGATATCCAATTTGAATCACTATAACCCTCAAGTACCCTTGGGTACCCAGAATAGTGAATCCCATAGCTCGCAGTGCCTTTCAAATAGCGCATGATTCTCTCAAGAGCGCGCAATTGATCATCGCCCGGATTTGAAACAAATCGGCTAAGTTTGCTCACAGCATACGCGATGTCAGGCCTCGTAGCGCTAGTTAAATACATAAGCGAGCCAATAATCTGAGAGTATCTAAGTTGATCATTTGCAATTCTTCAGTTTTTACGAAGTAGCACACTGGGATCATATGGAGTTGGTGAAGGCTTGCAATCGCTATACCCAAAACGACTCAAGATCTTCTCCACATAGTGAGATTGAAGCAGTGTTATCCCACCATTGTCATCTCTCAGTAACTTGATGTTAAGGATAACATCAGCAACTCCTAGATCTTTCATCTCAAAACAGTGAGATAGGAAACTCTTGACCTCTTCGATCACTTTGAGGTTAGTTCCAAAGATTAGTATGTCATCAACATACAAACAAAGAATGACTCCTTTGCCCCCACCATGGCGATAGTACACACATTTGTCAGCTTCATTTACAGCAAAACCTGCTGCAGTCAAAGTTCTTTCGAATTTCTCATGCCACCGCTTAGGCGCTTGTTTAAGGCCATATAAAGATTTCAGCAATTTGCACACCTTTCCTTCCTGACCATTTACCACGAATCCATCTGGCTGGTCCATGTAAATTTCCTCTTCCAACTCTCCATTTAGGAAAGCGGTCTTAACATCCATTTGATGAACGAGAAGACCATGTGAAGCAGCCAGCGAAAGTAGAACTCGAATGGTGGTCAGGCGTGCCACAGGTGAGTAAGTATCAAATAAATCTTCACCTTCCTTTTGAGTATAACCCTTGGCCACAAGCCGTGCCTTGTACTTCTCAATAGTACCATCAGGCCTAAGCTTCTTCTTGAACACCCACTTGCATCCTACAGGTTTGCACCCGTAAGGACGATCAGTGATTTCCCAAGTTCCATTAGCCAAAATGGAATCCATCTCACTATGGACGGCTTCCTTCCAATAGTCAGCATCTGGAGATGCATAGGCCTATGAAATGGAACTGGGAGTATCATCCACGAGGTATACAATGAAATCATTACCAAAGGACTTTGCAGTCCTCTGTCTCTTGCTTCTTTTGGGAGTTTCACTGTTGTCCTTTATAGGATTTTCAACGTGTTCCATCGAAATGGTAGGTTCAAGAAGTGGAACTAATTCTTGACTTGATGAATTAGGAATATCCTGATGTGACGAGGTAGACATATCCTTCATAGGAAAAATGTCTTCGAAGAAAGTCGCATCATTTGACTCCATAATTGTACCAACACGCATGTCAGACACATCGGATTTTATGACCAAGAATCTATAGCCAATGCTATGAAAGGCATATCCCAGAAAAACACAATCCACAGTGTTTGGTCCAACCTTGCGCTTCTTAGGGAATGGAATATTGACTAACGCCAAACAACCCCAAGGTCGTAGGTAAGAGAGTTTTAATATTTTCTTCTCCCATTCCTCAAATGGAGTTATCTCTTTGTCTTTTGTAGGGACTCGGTTTAGGACATGACACGCAGTCATAATAGCCTCCCCCCACCATGCCTTGGAAAGACCCGATGTATCTAACATGGCGTTAACCAAATCAGTTAGAGTACGGTTCTTTCTTTCAGCCACCCCATTTGACTGAGGTGAATAGGGAGGCGTCCTCTCATGAATTATACCATGTTCCGCACAAAAAGAATCAAACTCGTTGGAAAAATACTCTCCACCCCGATCCGACCTTAGCCTCTTAATCTTTCGATCAAGTTGGTTTTCTGCTTCAGCTTTATAGATTTTGAAGAAACTCAAAGCTTCATCTTTTGATTTCAGAAGATACACATGACAATATCTGGTGGAGTCATCAATGAACGTCATGAAATATTTCTTTCCACCTTTTGTTAACACACCATTCATTTCACAGAGATCAGAATGTATGAGCTCTAGTGGTGCCAGATTCCTCGCCTCTGCAGTTTTATGGGACTTGCGAGGTTGCTTAGCTTGCACACACACTCGGCACTTAGAACCCTTAATAGGTGTGAAGTGGGGAATTAAGCTCAATTTGGATAGTCGTGTAATGCAGCTAAAACTGATGTGACAAAGACGTGAATGCCATAAATTTGATTCATTGTTGCAAACATGGTTTACAACGTTATTACAGACATCAGTCAAAGATAAGCGAAACAAACCACTACATTCATATCCTTTACCAACAAAAGTTCCAAACTTGGACACTACAAATTTATTAGACTCAAAGACAAGCTTGTAGCCATCTCTACACAGAAGAGAACCACTAACAAGATTCTTATTTATAGAGGGCACATAGTTCACATTCTTCAGTCGTACAGTCTTCCCCGAAGAGAACTTCAGATCGACCGTACCAACACCGCGAACAGAAGCATGTGAGCCGTTGCCCATCAGCACGGAAGAAGTTCCTGCTGCCTGATAAGAAGAGAACATAGAAATATCAGAACATACATGTACATTGGCGCCCGTATCAATCCACCAATCAGGAGAATGACATACTGAAAGAACAGTAGGAAATATACCGTACCCTGCGTCCTTCATCTCAGTATCACCAATGACAACATTGACGGTCTTGCCGCCTTTCCCATGTTGACGCTTGTCAAAGCGATTCGGGCAATTGGGAGCCCAGTGTTCAGGATCACCGCAAACATGGCAGACTCCTTTCTTCTTCTCATACTTCTTCTCATACTTCTTCTTGAAGTTGGTAGAATGTGGTGTCTTGTTCTTCACATCAAACTTTCCTTTACCCTCAAACTTGTTCTTGTTTCTGAACTTGTGGGTTTGGAAGTTTCTCTTCTGTACCAGGTTGGCACTAGAACTTCCATCAGCACCTCGAGCACGTGTGTCCTTTGCTCTTTCCTTTTCTTCGACATCAAGAGTCCCAATGAGATTCGAGACAGAAAACTCCTGTCTCTTGTGCTTCAGAGACGTAGCAAAACTCCTCCATGAGGCAGGAAGTTTGGCAATGATACCTCCGGCAATAAACTTGTCCGGTAACACACAAGTGAAGTGCTCAAGTTCTTTGGCGAGTGACTGAATCTCATGAGCTTGCTCAACCACGGAGCGCTCATCAGTCATCCTGTAGTCATAGAATTGCTCCATGACATACAGTTCAGTGCCAGCATCTGAGGTACGAAATTTTGCCTCAAGTGCATCCCACATATCCTTGCCATTGTCAAACGACGCATAAGCATCAACAATGTTATCTCCAAGAACACTGATCAGAGCAAGCTAAAAGAGGGTATTCATTTTCTCATAGTTTGCCTTCTGTTGAGGGTCGAGATCACCCGTAGGCTTGCCAAGAGTGGCGTCATAGCAGTTCATGGATTGAAACCAAAGAACTGCTCTCACGCGCCATCTCTTATAATTGGCGCCCTCAAACACAGGTGGCCTCATAGACGCAGCAAATCCAGTTGGGGTAAATTGCCTATAATAAGGTTTTTGGATTGTTGGAAATATGAGCAATTTACCACTTAATTTAATTAATAGAAACAGTAGGTAAAGCAAAGCTACAATTGCAATAGTCAAACTAGTCATTTGAATTTTCAGAGAGTAGTCAAAAGGCATGTATAGTTTAATCATCTGAATTTCTAGAGAGTAGGCAAAAGGCATGCATAGTCTAGAATCTGAGGAAAATAAATCTACTCCAAAAGCTAGAAGTAGGAACTCTAGTAGGATCTGAAACGTGAGAATGAACAGAGAAGGCATGAGCACATACTGGACAGGAGCTGGTGCAGCAGCGGGACCATTGTTGACGTTGTCGGCCATATCGTCGAAGAGATCGTCGACTTCCGGGAAGAAGTCGTCGTTCGGGAAGATGTCGTTGTCGTCCGTGATGAAGAAGGCAGTAGTCGCGCAGAGCGCTCCCCAAAAACCTTATCGCCCTTCTCCCGTACAGGACTCAAAGTAGCGCAGTTTCGGAGGCCTACTGTCCCGACCGGCGGTGCACGCCGCAGGCCAGGATGGGGAAGACTTGAGCGGCGGCGCAAGGCTCTGGAAACGAGAAGGCAGAGTATCTGTTGTGTGTATCTCTGGAGAGGAGCGACCTCTGGTTTTATAGGCACAGAGCAGAAGCCGAACAGGCCACGCGAGAAGGTGAAACAAAGAGTCGGGAAGGCAAACAGCCTCCGTAATCAAAACCCACTTAGCAAAGCGTTTCGTTTCAGATTCTTGTGCCTGTTCATATTCTAATTCGTGCGTGTGGAAAAATAAAGAGAGAGAGAGAGGCTCTCGGCTCGAGGCATTCCCGCAACCCGCGCGCGTCGTGACGAGGCGAGGCGTGGCGAGACGGGCGGCGGAGGAGGAGCGCGTGTAGTCATCTCTTTCTCATGCTCATACAACAAGTGGAAAGCCCTCCCTTATAAACAGGTAAAACTTCCACTCAACTAGCAATGTGGGACTAAACATTTGTCCCACCTCTTGCCATACACGAATGGGCCAAGTGGGCCTCTAGGATTTATTAGGAATTTCTGGAATATTAAATGGGCTGGTCCATTTGGGCCAAAATTCCAACAGTGGCCCCCTCGTGGTCTCCTTTGGACTCCGTTGACGCTCCGGGAATTCTAAGACCCTGTGATTTTGTTTCGTCCAATTCCGAGAATATTTCCAGAACAATTTTTCTAAAACAAAAAACATCATAAAAGAGGACCTGGCTCTGTGGCATCTTGTCAATAGGTTACTCCCGAAAAGTCCATAAAAATGACATAAAGTGTATAGGAAACATGTAGCATATGGCATGGAAACAACATGGAACATCAGAAATTATGGATACTTTCGATACGTATCAGGAGCTTACAATTCTTCAAATTGGGATAGTAGTGATGAAGCTGAATATGATCGACCCCCTCGTAGAACTACAACGAAGACAACTGGAAAAGGAAGAATGGAAGAATAAAAAGAAGAAAACACCACCCCCTGGGCGCGGCCAGAGGGGGGACCGTGCCCCCTATGGTGTGGCCTCCCTGTGGCCCCCTCTGGGTCTCCTTTGGACTCCGTTGACGCTCCGGGAATTCTAAGACCCTGTGATTTTGTTTCGTCCAATTCCGAGAATATTTCTAGAACAATTTTTCTAAAACAAAAAACATCATAAAAGAGGACCTGGCTCTATGGCATCTTGTCAATAGGTTACTCCCGAAAAGTCCATAAAAATGACATAAAGTGTATAGGAAACATGTAGCATATGGCATGGAAACAACATGGAACATCAGAAATTATGGATACTTTCGATACGTATCAGGAGCTTACAATTCTTCAAATTGGGATAGTAGTGATGAAGCTGAATATGATCGACCCCCTCGTAGAACTACAACGAAGACAACTGGAAAAGGAAGAATGGAAGAATAAAAAGAAGAAAACACCACAACGCTCAGCTTGTAGCAAGCTCAATGAAACCGTGGAGCAATTCAATGATCTTGAATTAAGGAAGTCAGAAGCTCTTGAAAAAATGGTAGCAGCCGCACAAGTACATGATGCAGCTATATCTGAGAAGGTCAAGTTTGACAAAATAAAACAATACCTTGATATAACGGCGGTTGACGCTACAAGATATACTCCAGCACAACTAGCACGACATGAGAAGGCCCTTGAGCACCTACCCGTCTAGTTATTTGGTCATGATGCATGACTTGGTTATATCTATAGTTTAGCTATCTATTATGTGTGTGCCCTCTATGTAATGCATCTTTTCACTATGTGTGTGTGCCCTCTATGTATTTTAGTTTTTAAATTGGTGTGTGACCTCTGGAGTGAACGAATGTACCATCATCTATCTATCTATGAAATTTTTCTTTTTAATTGATGTGTACCTACCAGCTTGTAATCGATGTACCATCATCTACGTATGCAATTTATCTTTTTAATTGATGTGTATCCTCTAGATTGTAACCAATGTACCATTATCTATCTATGAAATTTAGCTTTTTTACTTGACGTGTAACCTCCACCTTGTAACCATTATATCATCATCTATCTATTCAACTTAGCTTTTTAGTTTGTATACTCATGCTATAGGTTGTGGTAGCAGGACACTTTCATTAGGTGAAGTCATTAAATAATGAAGGTTGTGTCACTATTTGTTTGACCATGCATGCATATAAAAAAATAAATGACCATGAGGACTAGCCGATTGCTGGTTGCTGGAGAGGATCATGCATGCATGCATAAAAAAGAGAGAATTCCTTATTTGACACTACTTCAAATTTGGGTTCCTTATTTGGCCCTGAGAAACTTTTTCTTCCCTATTTGACACTTGCTGCAAATATTTTTCCCAATATGACACTCTAGTTCATTCTGAGCACTAACGGTGTTAAACAGGAACATGCAAAGACGTTTTTGCCCCTGGTTCGTTAGGCTACCAAAAATGAGATCATACATTTGAGTAATTTAATATTAAAAATTTAAAAATTGGGCAGAACCTCCCCTATAAATTGATGACATTTCTTGCACAAAGTTTATATATACAATCAGGTTGACACAGCATTTACAAATTTCATTAACATTCAGTTTCAAACATATAAACATGAGGACCATCCAGGTTCATACATATATCACATTCAGGTTCATGCTGGCACATACAGCTACAATTTCAGAATATGAATGTACATAATAAGCTACAATTTCAGAATATAAGTAATTAGCTAAACAATAAGAATATAAGTAATTAGCTACATAGTTAGAATATATGTCGAAAAATTACCACCACGGTACACATATCATCAGTTGTAGAAGCATGTATCCTCCATGGACAGTCATCCTCATCTCTTCTTTTACAATAGCCTCTAAACCTACGTGGTGCACTCTTCTCCGTATTATACTCAAATTCATGTTTCACAGCATGCTGACGAAGGGCCAATTTAAATTCAGCCATATTGGGATATTTGGAACCAACAGTCATTGGAGGGTCTTCTTTATTGTACTCAACATTTTGTGCATGGTCTGCCTCATGCAGCTCCTCATCATGCAATTCCTCATCATCCCCTACTTCAGACTCATCCTCGCTCTCATCCTTGCTCTCATCCTCACTCACCTCAGGAATATAGTCTTTGTCCTTGACTTTATCAGAAAACAAAACCACATTCAGAGGTATAGGTTCTTTCTCCAAATACATATTCTCCTCATCAATACCAACATGCTCATTCTCAGGTATTGGGTTCTGAAGATAACCATCATCATCTTGTTCTGCATTGTTGTTAGGTTGGATATGCAAATCATTATAATACTCAGTGATAGGCTCGAATGGTTCAGATGGATCACAATATGAGACGAAAATCTGCACAAACTTTGACTTAGAGTGCTTCTGAAACATAAACATCAACTCTTGGTCAGAATTTATTTCAGGGAATGTTTTCAGAACATCATCATAGTATTGAAGATGTGCAACTTCCAAGTAACGTGGCCGGTACTCCTCTACGATTGATCCAACCAAATCATTATAATTTGTCATGTCACTGTCAATAACCTTCTCAAAACAAAAAGAGCTGATATCCTTTCTAGCATTTTTCCGGTTGCCAAGCAATCTTATTTTCAGCAAATAGCTTGAATTTGGATCCATCCTGTAAGCGAAATGGACATTAATGTGTAAGTACTAATAGTGCACATTAGGCGCCAATAGGTCTCTGTCTAAATCAGATCTCAATATTATTTTATAATCCTAAGGGGTATTCTGCCAAGAGATTGGATTCAACAGAACTTTTATGCAAAGTATAGTTCACAAGTGCCCTGGAGAAAGTTCTATAGACTAATCTTTTTTTAATCAAACTATGTCCACTTTATTCAACGTAGATTGCCTGCATTATGGGGCAGTTATTTCGCTAAAAATTATCCACTAGTTTATTCATGTGGTCAACTCAACAATTTTTGTATAGCTTTTTTTGTATTTTTTTAAACCTCTGGTTGATCTCTTTTACGGACTGACACTTGGTTGCAGTATATCGCACAACTCACATGGCTATGAAGTCCCCATATGCCATAAAAGAAAATCGAAATGCACAAATGGAGTAGCAGGTAGACCGGTAGCGCTAGTGTGCACAAGAAACATCAGAAGAAAAAGGGCCAACAACGAGTGCTACAGAACATAGGCCTCTTCTTCTATTCTCTAGACATTTCTTTAGCCAATATAGCCTGAAGTTATCCGGCAAAAAATCAAAATGGCTCCCAAACTCATATGCTCCTCCAATGAAGATTATCTATAAAATAGTATGCTATATGCTGTGAGACAAGCACAAGAAACTCACCCTCCTAGCCCTGGAGCTGAGCCCGAGATCGAGCCCACACCCACGCCCGCGGCTGAGATTGCCGAAGGAAGCACGACCCCGACGGCCTCTGCTTCCGCCATCGCGATATCGCCTGAATCGCCACCTGAATCGCCGATTTGGTCGCCCGGGTCTGTGCCGAGTTCCGCAGCTCCGCCGTCCGGGTCACCGCCCATAGCTAGGGCCACCGCCACTAGGGGCTACGCCGCCGCCGCCCAGCGCTAGGGCTAGCCACCGCGGCCGCCGTCGTTTGGTTCGACAGTGGGGGAGAGGATAGGGACGGGTCGGTTGGGGACTCGGGACAGAGCAGTCAATTGAGGCAGAGAGATAGGGATGGGTCACGGGGCAACTCAATTTTTTTTTTCTCACCTTTGGCTTTTTTCTCTCCATATCGATCAAGGCAGGGGCAAGTTGGTCCAAGAAAATGAAAATTAACGACGCAGCCTAACGGAAATGACGGCAGTGGCATATAAGGAAAGAAACGAATATGCAAAGTTAGATAGGGAAGAAAATATTTCTCGGGGCCAAATAAGGAACCCAAATTTCAAGTAGTGTCAAATAAGGAATTTTCTCCATAAAAAATGCCCATGGGAACTAGCCGTTTAGCTAGTTGCGGCAAAGGAACATGCATGAAATATGGCAATAAACACTAGTGGAAACAACCCCTCTCGTCCAGGGGGCCGGGGGGCAGCTGTCCCGGTTGCAACCAAATCCGGGACAAATGCCCTGCATTGGTCCCGATTCGTGCGCCCGGGGCAACAGGAATCGCCTGGGCGCATTGGTCCCGGTTCGTGGGGGCATATCCGTCCCGGCTCGTGCCACGGACCGGGACCAATGCCTAGCCACAGGCCACGTGGCACGCGCATGACCTGTTGTCCCGGTTCAGTCCACGAACCGGGACCAATGCCCCCTTCCCCTATATATACTGCCCCAGCCCCCTCCCCTCCTTCCATCTTTTTTTTTGCTTGGAGGTGTGAGAGAGTGTGGTGTTGCTGTTTTTTTTTACTATGCACACGAGGTGTTCGACGAAATTCCCGAGACGCACACAAGCTCACTGAAAATGGTTTCTTCGACCGAGGTTAACAAATTATCTTTTTCATCTGTAACTGATACATAAAAAAATATTATTTGTCGATGTACTGTGGTTATCTCTGTATTAATATGTATTTTGATAAACTTAATTATATGATGCAGATGGATGCACGGCAGCGATGGATGTACGGTGACCGACGCACCTCCGAGTATATGGCAGGCCTGAATGCATTTCTTGCTGTAGCTCAGGCGAACAAAGATAATGGCTTCATGTGTTGCCCATGTGTTGATTGTCGGAACGTCAGAGAACATTCTTCCGAAAGAATCCTTCACGGCCATCTACTTCGGAGAGGTTTCATGCCCAGCTATAATTGTTGGACCAAGCATGGAGAAAGAGGGGTTGTGATGGAAGACGATGAAGAAGAAGAAGAAGATCCTTTGTTCCCTGAATACGACGATACTGCAATGGAAGAGAATGCAGAAGAAGGAGGTGATCAAGAACAGGCATCAGAAGAGCCCGATGATGATCTTGGCCGAGTTATTGCTGATGCAAGGGAAGACTGTGAAAATAGATTGGAGAGGTTGAAACTGGACAACATGTTACAGGATCACAAAAAATTGTTATACCCAAATTGCGAAGATGGTAGCACAAAGCTCGGTACCACACTGGAGTTGCTGAAATGGAAGGCACAAAACGGTGTGACTGACAAGGCATTTGAGACTTTACTTCAACTAATGAAGCCAAAACTTCCAAAGGATAACGAATTGCCTGAGAGTACGTACGAAGCAAAGAAAGCTCTCTGCCCTCTAGGATTAGATGTGCAGAAGATACATGCATGCATTAATGACTGCATTCTCTTCCGCGGTGAGAAGTACGAGAATTTGGATGAATGTCCGATATGCACTGCACTGCGGTATAAGATCAGAGCAGATGATCCTGGTGATGTTGACGGCGAGCCTCCCCGTAAGAGGGTTCCTGCTAAGGTGATGTGGTATGCTCCTATAATACCACGGCTGAAACGTCTGTTTAGAAACAAAGAGCATGCTAGGTTGTTGCGATGGCACAAAGAAGACCGTAAGAAAGATGGAAAGTTGAGGCACCCCGCCGATGGATCGCAGTGGAGAAAGATCGAGAGAGACTTTCCAGACTTTGCAGGAGAGGCGAGAAACTTATGGTTTGGTCTAAGTACAGATGGCTTTAATCCTTTTGGGGAGCAGAGCTCCAGTCATAGCACTTGGCCTGTAACTCTATGTATGTACAACCTTCCTCCTTGGTTGTGCATGAAGCGCAAGTTCATTATGATGCCAGTTCTCATCCAAGGCCCGAGGCAACCTGGCAACGACATTGATGTGTATCTAAGGCCATTAGTGGAAGAACTCTTAGAACTGTGGGGCAAACCAGGTGTACGTGTGTGGGATGAGAACGAACAAAAGCCATTTGACCTACGGGCGTTGCTTTTCGTGACCATCAATGATTGGCCAGCTCTTAGTAACATTTCCGGTCATACAAACAAGGGATACAATGCATGCACACACTGTTTAGATAAGACTGACAGTGTTTTTTTGGATAAATGTAAAAAGGTTGTATACCTGGGGCATCGTAGATTTCTTCCGATCAAGCATCCCTTAAGGAAAAAAGGAGGGAAGCATTTCAGAGGTGAGGCAGATAACCGAAAGAAGCCTGAGCTCCGTAGAGGAGGTCATTGGGTTCTGTGTTGACTTTATTCCTGACCTTAAGACAATTGGTGTTCCTGAATCGCGGCATGAGGGGAGACTGAGGGGAAAAGGAACGCTGGGAAAGAAAACAATGATACCTAGGGACGGGTATTCTTTGACCAAAGCACACTACACAGTTCTACAAAATTCTATGTTCATGGCTACGTATGTCGAGGAACACAAGAATATTGTACGGTCTGCAAACCCGGGGAAGGATGACTCATGGATTAAACGCGAACACATGGAGACTTTCGGAAGTTGGTTGCAAACACGTCTTATAAATGACACCACTGTTGAAGATCAGCTATACATGTTGGCAGGGTCACCATCTTCGACTATTGGGAGTTTTCAAGGGTACGAGATAAATGGAAATACATTTTACACGAGCTCCCAAGATAAGAAGAGCACCAACCAAAACAGTGGTGTCCGCTTTGATACAACAAACGAGAATGGAAAAACTGACACATACTATGGTTACATAGAGGAGATATGGGAACTTGACTATGGACCTTCTTTTAAGGTCCCTTTGTTCAAGTGCAAATGGGTCAACCTGAATGGAGAAGGGGTAAAGGTAGACCCGCTTTATGGAATGACAACAGTGGATCTCAACTGTATTGGTTACAATGACGAACCATTCGTTCTAGCCAATGATGTGGCTCAGGTCTTCTATGTGAAGGACATGTCTTCCAGACCGAAGAAAAGAAAAAATAAGGGAACAATTTCATCATACGATGAGCCGAAGCGTCACATAGTTCTCTCAGGGAAAAGAAACATTGTGGGAATCGAGGACACGACAGACATGTCAGAAGATTATAATAAGTTTGTTGAAATTCCACCCTTCACAGTGAAATCTGACCCTACCATCCCGTTAAATAATGAAGATGCTCCATGGTTACGGCCGAAGCGATCATAAGCAAGGGACACGAAGAAAATTCAGAAGACTAGATAGGGATGTTGTTGGTGATGTGTAATAATAAACGTGGAATACATGATCATAGTTCTTTTAACGTAGTATGAACGAGATTTTGTTAACCAAAATGATATTTATACATATTATGTGATTATGAATGGAGTAGGTGCAAGTTTGACCAATAATTTGTATTGATCGGTGTTGAAGAACATGTTTCCCAATGGTGTTAATGTGGTGTCCTTATTCTCCGGTATTGGAGGAGGAGAGATAGCTTTGCACAGGCTTGGCATCCACATGAAGACAGTGATTTCAGTTGAGATAGGTGAAGTTAATAGGAGGATTTTGAGGAGTTGGTGGGATCAGACACAAACTGGCACTTTAATTGAGATTGCCGACGTGAAGTCTCTCACTAATGATAGCGTACACGGAATGCAATTCATTCCAAATTGATACTGTGGGTTGCCACTTGTCGGTGTTGAAGAACATGTTTCCCAATGGTGTTAATGTGGTGTCCTTATTCTCCGGTATTGGAGGAGGAGAGATAGCTTTGCACAGGCTTGGCATCCACATGAAGACAGTGATTTCAGTTGAGATAGGTGAAGTTAATAGGAGGATTTTGAGGGGTTGGTGGGATCAGACACAAACTGGCACTTTAATTGAGATTGCCGAGACAGATATTGCAGGATTATAACTACTTTCGAGATGTAGTATGTGTTGACACACGGTATAGAACAAGTGATTCTGGCAGGCCTCTATTGTTATTCATTGGAGTTAATCACCATAAACAACCCAAAAAAGTTTTGACTGACTGCTTTACATCGATAGGGGATGCAGTTGCTTCTGCTTGGCCAGGGACTGTCCACCGCTCGGATATATATCTGTCAACGTCAGTCCTGGCTGCTTGTTCATCCTCTAGAGTCTGCTCTGCTCTGCTCTACTGCTCATTGCGGCTCAGGTTGGTAACGGTCCATGTTTGCGTATGCTTTGTGAACTTATGGTTTGATTTGAGAATTTCAAAACTTTGATTTGATAATCTTTTGGCCGGAAGCACCTAGCAATATCTTTTAAACCTTGTTTCTCTCCATATGCTATTTGTACTTCTCATCGGCTGTAATGTTTCTCTACCTGATTCTACTTCTCCTCTGCCTAGTTTATAGATGTTTGCTCTTTTCTGTAGATGTTTCTACACTGTAAAATGGACATGTCCTGCGAAACATGCAGACAAGGCGCTGATCACCACTACTGGGACATGCCCATTTTACAGTTTAGAAACATCTACAGAAAAGAGCAAACATCTGTAAACTAGGCAGAGGAGAAGTAGAATCAGGTAGAGAAACATTAGAGCCGATGAGAAGTACAAATAGCATAGGGAGAGAAACAAGGTTTAAAAGATATTGCTAGGTGCTTCCGGCCAAAAGATTATCAAATCAAAGTTTTGAAATTCTCAAATCAAACCATAAGTTCACAAAGCATACGCAAACATGGACCGTTACCAACCTGAGCCGCAAGGAGCAGTAGAGCAGAGCAGAGCAGACTGTAGAGGATGGACAAGCAGCCAGGACTGACATCGACTCTAGAGGATGAACAAGCCACCCTACTTCTACTATGAAAATGAGGCCCTAGCTCAAAAAAGTGTATGGGTGGAAATTTCCAGAAATTTGTATGACACAGAGCCGCTTTATAATTTGAATATAAATTTCCATAATTTATATTCAAATTATATACAAATGAAAAAATAATTAATAGTTTCAATAGTTAGAATAATTATTTAGTTAAACGAAAAATGGATTTAAATTAGTTTTGCAAATTCTAGCATTTTTCATGTTGGAATTTTTGTCAAATTTGGAAGTATATAAAAGTTGTTAATGTGCAAACTTAACACTTTTCAAATTTTGGCGCTAAAAAATTTTGGGCGCGCAGAGGTGCCACCGAAATTCGAAATTTGTTTTTGGTCCCGGGCCGTGGTACCAACCGGGACCAAAGGGCTCTAGTCCCGGTTGGTGGCACGGGCCGGGACTAAAGGCCCAAGTGTATAAAAAAGCGCGGCCCTCTCTCCAGGCCGAGCGGACACCCCAGGGGCGGGCACGAGTGGATATGGCTGGGCGAAGCCCTGCCGGCGGCGGGAACGAGTGGACAGATTCGCCGGCGGAACGCCGGCGGGGATGGACTAGGGGCACAGTAGATTAGGGGAACACAACTTATATTAAAATAGGGCCAGGGGCCTTGCTTACATAGGGGCGGCGCGGCCACAGGCGGCCGGCCGTACTTGCATTAGGGGCGGCGGCGCGGCCACAGGCGGGCCGGCCGTTTCTTGGGGGGTAGCTAGCTAGGGGCGTTTTCTATAGAGAATAGGGGGGGCGGCGGCGACCTAGTCGTCCTCGTCGTCGGAGAGGTGTACATACGCGGGTGCCTGCCACAGGTGGGCAGGCGGCTGGGCCGGGCTCGCCGGGGGGGCCATCGGGGGCGCGTACGGCGGCGGCGGGGGCAGTACCTCCTGTGGCAGCGGCGGCGGCGGGGGCAGCTCCTCCTCCTGCTCCGGCGACCCCGGCGCCCAAACGCCGTCGGTCCAGGCCCAGGTCATGCCATACTCCAGGCCTGGTGGGAGCGGCTGCGGCTCCGGCATGTCCTCGGACGCCTCCAGCTCGGCGTTCATGGCCTGCCACCAGGGGATGGCAGGCTCGTTAGGGGGTGGCGGCGGCGGTGGCATGGCAGCGGCGTCGGCGGCGGCCACGACACGATGCCACCTCTTGATCTCGTCGTCGACGAGGGAGCGGCGGGAGCGCTCGCAGGCCTCCTCCAGTTGGGCCCGGAGCTCGGGGTCCGGCTCCCCGGAGAAGTCCTCCGGCTCGTCCACGAGGAGCCATAGCTCCCTCTCCCGGCCGGGCGCTGGCGGGGGGTAGTCGTCCACGTTGGCCTCGAGGGGGGCGGGGATGAAGGAGCGGCGGCGCTGCTCGTGCTCCTGCTCGAGCCAGGCGGCCCAGTAGGGGGAGCTGCGCGCGTACATCCGCTCCCTGCGGACGGGGGCCGGCAGGAGCTCGCGGCGGCGCTCGATCTCCTCGAGCAGCGCCGCGCCGGTCGGGGCCGGCGGCACTGGGATCCGCTGGGGATTCAGGTGCCAGCCGTCCGGGAGGTGCACGTCATTGTAGAACACCGGAGTGGCATTGTTCCAGTGCCACTCCGCCTCGTCCACCCGGACGTACCTGCGGAACCGCTTGCCCGGGGGCGCGGCGCGGGGCGGCGGGCGTGCAGCCGGTGGTGGCGCGGGGACGCGCGGCACCCCGCCGAGGCGGACACCTCCAGGGCCGTAGCCGAAGGCCTCCGCCGGTGGGGGCGGGATGCGGCCGGCGCCGCTCGACGAGCCTCCGTCGTCGTTCCTTGGGCGCTTGCCGGAGTTCGAGAACCAGCGGGACATGGTGGCGGCTAGGGTTGCTTTGACAGGGACGCGTCCGGGGTGGGTGGGTTGTACGGGCGGCGGGGGTCCTTTAAAAAGGACCCGGGGTGGGCTGGCATGCCAACCGGCGGCCTGAACGTGGCGGCGGTTGCAGGCGGCCATGAATGCGGGGAGCCGAGGCGTGGCGCGTGGGGAGTGGGGCGTGGGAAGCCGAGGCGGGGCGGGAAGACGAGGCGGGGCGGGAAGACGAGGCGGACAGCGGCCCTTTGACCGTCCTTCGGTCTTAGTTTAATGGACCAGGCGAACCAGCCACCAGGCCGCTGGCCAGTGGCCCCTGTTGACTGGCCATAATAACAGACGCGGGCCAGTGGGCCCTTCGAACCGTTGACTGTCCATAAATAAAAGACGCAGGCCAGTGGGCCTTTTTGACTAAAAAATGTGTCAGTGGGCTTAATTAAAGACGTGGGCCTGGAGCGGTTGGGGAAGGGGAGGCCGGTTGGCGATTGCGAGGCAGGAGAAAAAAAAAACGAACAAAAAAAACCTGCCGCGGCAGGGAAAATGGGCGGACTTTATTCTTTTTTTAAGAAGGCATCCATCCCGGTCCCTAAAACGAACCGGGACGAACTCCCTCGCGGTCCCTGGCCCAGAGTCGCCACGTGGGCCAGCCTTACCATCCCGGGTGCTGGCACAACCGGGACCAATGGGGAGGGCCATTTGTCCCGGCTAGCCCATCCCGGTTGCGCAACCGGGACAAATGGCCCTTACGACCCGGGACAAAAGGCCCTGTTTCCACTAGTGAAAACTAACCGTCGCAAACTAGTGTGTAAATATAGGGATGCAACCTTCTATACCATTCACTTGATACTCCTCGAACACTAGCTTCACCCTGTTTTTAGCACCACAGAAGATTTCTCCAAAAATATCCACTGAAGCAAACTCCCAGTTAAAAAATCCTGAAGACGACTACCTTGATGTCATCCCATTTGGGAAATTTGGGACTTCATCAACGACCCCGTGGAGGTTCAGATGGAAGAAGAAATTTTTAGCTCAGATTGCAGAGCAGCTAATAGTTCGTATAATCAGTTTAGGAATATTTTCAGAAGGCACATTGAAAAAAAAAGTGAAGCTCGTCAAAACAGGGTACTAGCAGATTACTTTATAGAGAATCCAGTTTTCACGGATGTCCAGTTTCCTCAAAGGCTTTGGACTAAATGACCACTATTTCTACGCATAGTGCAAACTCTTAGTGCATGGTCACCATATTTTCGTCAAAGTAGTGATGCATATGGGACCCTTGACATGTGAATGCTAGTATATGGGAACCTTGTCAATTCTTTTGATGAACACTTGCGGATGGCTCAAAATAGAATGATAAAATGCTTGCATAGGTTTTGCAAACGTCTCATCCAGGATGTTGGATAAACATACCTAAGAAGGCCAAATGTTGAAGATATCCAACAGCTACTTCATATAGGGGATGCTCATGGCTTTGCTGACATGTTGGGAAGTATTGAATGCATTGCACTGGGAGTGGAAAAACCGTCCAGTGGGATTGAAGGGTCAGTATACCCTGAGTGATCATGGAGTATCCACCGTCATGCTTGAAGCGGTGGCATCACATGACACTTGGATTTGACAGGCATATTTGGTGTTGACGGATCAAATAATGACATCAATGTGTTACACCAATCAACATTGTTCACAGAGAAGCTACAACGAAGGGATCCGGAGGTTCAGTTTATGGTTAATGGCAATGAATATAATATGGGTTATTACTTGGAAGATGTTATTTATCTAGAGTGGAGATCATTTGTGAAAACTATCCCGCTGCCACAATGGGAAAAAGATAAAATATATGCACAAAGGCAGGAAGATCAAGAAAACATGTCGAGCGGACATTTGGAGGACTAGAAGCTCATTTTTCCATTTTACGTCATCCTGCTCGTAGGTGGCATAAGAAAACATTTGCTAGAATCATGTATGCTTGCTTATGTACTATCCTAAACCGCGTTGAATGCTAATTCCCACAAAATTTGGATGGTCATCACTTGTATTCGTTGGTCGACGCGTGTCTTTCTTCTCTTTAGGCTGGTGCCAACCGGGGCGAGGAGGCGGGGCGATAGGCCCCTTATCGCCCGTGGCGGTACGAGAGGAGGCGAGGAGGGAGGCGAGAAGGCTCGCTCGGGCGCCAGCCAGCTCGCCCGGTGAGATGCGGCTGTAACGCGGCCTACCGCCCGCGCTAGCGAGGCGATAGCGCCCGCGACGGGCGAGAGTGAGGGGCGATAGCGGGGCGACGCGGTGCCAATGGGGGCGATAGGCCGGGCGATAGTGGGGAGAGGAGTGTGATAGTGTGGGCTATAGCCCGTGCACTGGCACCGTGCTGTGAGAGTGGCGTGAGAGTGGCGTGAGAGTGGTGAAAAAAGGTGACGTGGCGGGGCTATAGCCCGTGAGAGGGAGTGATGCATTGGCACCAGCCTTATTTTCCTATGTGTTCGTTTCCTTCGTCTTCTCGTCATGTGCTCGACTACATCGTTGTGGGCCACCGTTTGCTTCCTTCACCTTCTAAGCGTCGGTGGATTCGTTCATGGTGAGCCGGTGTCCCGTGCATGTTGCAATTGCATGATATTTATATTCATGGTGAGCAAGTTTCCCTTAAGTGGTTTACCCAAGGTTTATCGAACTCGGGGAGGAAGAGGTCAAGGATATCCCTCTCAATCAACCCTGCAATTATGATACAAGAAGTCTCTTGTGTCCCCAACACACCTAATATAATTTTTAGTTGTATAAGTGCACTAGTTCGGAGAAGAGAGAGAGTAAAATACATGTAATATGGATGATTATAAGTGATAATAGCAATCTGAAATAAAAATGGCAGCAAGCAAACATGTAGCAGAACTGATTGTAAATAGTGCTTCAATGCTTAGAAACAAGGCATAGGGTCCTACTTTCACTAGTGGACACTCTCAACAATGATAACATAATTGAATGCATAAATATTTCTCTTCACTACGCTACTCCGAACCACTCTCCGGTCGAATAACAAACACCAATTCATGTGTAGGGCTGTAACAACACTCCTCAAAGTCGCATTCCCATGTCTAGTTAACCCCACACTGTCACTATGAGCGCTCTAGAAGGTACTAGACAAACACCACAATTTCATAGGGTCATCCAACACAAAATGTAAATATCATGCTAAACCACACGGCACACTGTCACCTTTACACCGTGATCAAAGTGTTTACTGAGATCTCATAACAAAACCACTTGAGTAGCATAACAGACGAATAGTAACATCTACTTATTCAACTAGATTACAAAGCTCACGATCACATAAAGATCACACCATGGGAGAGATAGATGAAACACATAGCTACAGGTAGAGCCCTCAACCCCGGGGGAGAACTACTTCCTCCTCATCATACGAGACAGCAACGGCGATGAAGATGGCGGTGGAGTCGATGGAGATGGCTCCGGGGGCACTTCCGCGTCCCCACAGGGTGCCGGGACAGATCGGCAGCGGCGGCGGAGCTACTGAACTTTTCGTGGAAGGGGGCAAATTCCTTTAGGGTTTATGCATCAGGGGGATTATATAGGCGAAAGGGCAACATCGGTGGGAGCCCGAGGGGTCCACACCCCAGTGGCGGTGGCCAGGGGCCCACCCGCACGGAGGCATGGTGTGGGGGCTCCAGGCCCCTCCCCCCTCCGGGTCTTCTTTGGACTTCCTTGACCCTCCGGGAATTCTAAGACTTCTGGATTTTGTATTGTCCAATTCCGAGAATATTTCCAGAACAACTTTTCTGAAACTAAAAACGGCAGAAAACATGAATTGGCTCTGTGGCATCTTGTCAATAGATTAGTCCCAGGAAATCAATAAAATTGGCATAAAGTGTAAAGGAAACATGTAGCATATAGCATGAAAATAACATGGAACATAAGAAATTATGGATACGTTTATGACGTATCAGTGAGCAAGGCGCTCAGGCGGCGATGGCTCCATCTCCAGCGGTCTCCACCTTCGAGGACCTCGAGTGTGACCTGCATGAAGTGTGGGTGGACCAGAACCGCCACAGACCTGACGCATTCGTCGATGAGCTCATCATGTACCGCTGAGGGAGCCTCACCATGCAGGGTGCCCGAGCCACGCTCTTCTCCGGCTCCGCCATTCCCCGACCCATCTCGACACCCTAGGAGGGGAATGAAGACATTCCCTCTGAAGAGGAGATTCTGTCCCACCCTCTGCAGTACGACTACAACAATGAGCACCTCAATCACAGGCTACGAGTTCCCATGATATGTAAGGAGGACTGATGTGCATTGCAATGGTTCTACGCCATCTCGGATTTGTTGAGGACAAGAGAAGGATGTGTTGGATGTATGCCCAAAAGGCAATAATATTTGTACATTTGTTTTATAATTATGATTCAAATTACTATGCTATAACTGACGTGGCTCTTGAATATGAGATTTATAGGAAAAATCACGCTCACGTGTAGTAACATCAATAAAGTATCAAACCCTAGTCTTGCCTTTTATGACTAATTCATTGGATGCTTGATAGTCTTGGACAAGTTCGATGTTGTGACTAATGAAAGTATTGTATAATAGCCAGCAGGTTTAGCAGAGTTTATTTCTTATAGTATGTGGGAGTCAATATGGGCATCCATGGCTCCGCTATTGATTATTGAAAAGCAAAGAGTTTCTAGTTTCATGTCCACACACTATTGGACCTGTAGGGGAAATACACTTAAGTTAGGGCTGGTTTATATGTATATTGCTAGATCCGGATCAACATGACTATCATTGGAACAGTGTTTCTGTGTGATAGATATATTATATAT